>JALAZF010000021.1:18275000-19475000 GCA_022829125.1 Lathyrus tuberosus | reverse complement strand
ACAGTTCAACAAAGTTATGAAGAGGATAAATAGGAGTTATAATCCCAATGTCAAGAACATTACTTCTGACATCAACAGATCAGGAGAACAAGGGAAGAAGTCTAAAGATGAAGAAAAGTCCAGTAATGACAAAGGGATACAATGCTATGAGTGTGAAGGGTATGGACATGTCAAGAAGGAATGTCCTACTTTTCTAAAGAAGCAGAAAAGGGTTATCAGCTTCTTGGTCTGACAGTGAGAGTGAATCTGAAGAAAATTCAGCTAAACTTGTTAGAGCTATGGTTGGGGTTTATGAGTCAGATGTTGATTCTTGTGATGATGAGGTTACTTATGATGAACTTGATGTCACTTATAAAGATCTTTTCATAAGAAGTGAACAAGTGTGTCTTGAAGGAGAAGAGCTGAAGAAAACCATAGTACAGTTAAAAGCTGAAAAGACTGAACTTGAAGCTGAAGTCAGTATGCTTAACTATAAACTGGACTCTATGACCAAAACTATCAGAATGTTGAACAATGGTACTGATGCTTTAGACAACATTCTTAGTATTGGGAAGATGGCTGCAGACAAATGTGGTTTGGGATTCACCAATGATGCAGGTTCTAATGATGTTATCACTTCCAAACCAGTGATGTTAAAACAGATGTTAAAATATCATGACAGAACTCCATCTAAGAAGAAATACAGACACTGGAGATGTCACCATTGTGGATGTTTTGGACACATTAAGGCTTATTGTTATAAGCTACATGGATATCCACATAAGGCTCATCATGTTGTTCCCAAACAGATTTGTCATACAAGAAGGCAGGTTACCAAGCCTAAGAAGCAATGGGTCCCTAAAGTTAAGGTTACCAGCTTGATAGCTCACACTTCTTTAAGGGTTTCTACCAAAGAAGATTGGTACTTTGACAATGGGTGTTCAGGGCACATGACTGGAGTTAAGAATCTGTTGGTAGATGTGAAGCTTCATTCTTCAAGCCATGAATACTGCCTGCTACATTCACAACAGGGTTACCCTGAGAAGAGGCACTTCATCCACTCTATATGAAATATGGAAGGGAAGAAAACCTAATGTTAAATACTTTCATATTTTTGGAAGTAGATGTTATATTCTGGCTGATAGAGAATAGAGAAGAAAATTGGATTCCAAAAGTGATGAAGGAATATTTTTGGGATACTCTACCAACAGCATAACATATAGGGTTTTCAACTCTAGAACCAAGGTGATGATGGAGTCCATCAATGTGGTGATTGATGACAATGATAAGCAGGAAGATGATGATGTCTTAGATGATGTTGGAACATCAGTTGGTGAAGTTGCACCAGAAGCTGAAGACCTGAATCTGAGCAACCTCATAAAGATCCTTCTATCAGAGTGCAGAAGGACCACCCAAAGGAGCTTATTATAGGTGATCCAAATTCTGGGGTGAGGACTAGGTCAAGAGAAGTTGTAGCAAGTTCATGTTTTGTCTCCAAAATTGAGCCAAAGAATGTCAAGGAAGCATTGACTTATGAGTTTTGGATAAATGCAATGCATGAAGAGCTGGAGCAATTCAAGAGGAATGAAGTATGGGATCTTGTACCAAGGCCTGATGGAGTTAATGTGATTGGCACCAAGTGGATTTACAAGAATAAATCTGATGAACAAGGAGTGGTCACCAGAAACAAGGCCAAATTAGTTGCTCAGGGATACACTCAGGTTGAAGGAATTGATTATGATGAAACCTTTGCTCCTGTGGCAAGACTAGAATCTATCAGATTGCTCTTAGGGGTGGCTTGTAATTTCAAATTCAAGCTTTTTCAAATGGATGTTAAGAGTGCCTTCTTGAATGGTTACTTAAATGAAGAGGTGTATGTTGATCAACCAAAAGGATTTATTGATCCAACATTTCCTGACCATGTGTACAAACTAAGGAAAGCTCTATATGGTTTGAAGCAAGCACCAAGAGCTTGGTATGAAAGGCTTACTGAATTCCTGGTTGTGAATGGCTACAGAAAAGGAGGGATTGGCAAGACCTTGTTTGTTAAAGAGGAAGGAGGAAAACTGATGATAGCTCAAATCTATGTTGATGACATAGTATTTGGTGGGATGTCAGATGCAATGGTGAAACATTTTGTGGATTAGATGTAGTCTGAATTTGAAAGGAGTCTTGTTGGAGAGCTCAACTATTTTCTTGGTCTACAAGTTAGAAAAATGGAGGACTCCATATTCATTTCTCAGAGCAAGTATGCAAAGAACATAGTGAAGAAGTTTGGTCTAGAGAATACTAATCATAAGAGGACTCCTGCTCCTACTCATTTAAAATTATCCAAGGATGAACATGGAGTTAGTGTAGATCAAAGTTTATATAGAAGCATGATTGAAAGTCTATTGTATCTCACAGCTAGCAGACCTGACATTTCTTTTGCTGTTGGAGTTTGTGCCAGATATCAATCTGAGCCTAAGGTTAGTCACTTGAATCAAGTGAAGAGGATCCTGAAATATGTTAATGGCACTAGTGACTATGGGATGTTGTATAGTCATGGATCTGGGACTGAGTTAAGGGGATATTGTGATGCTGGCTGGGCTGGGAGTGCTGATGATAGGAAAAGCACTTCAGGAGGTTGTTTCTTCTTAGGGAATAATCTGATATCATGGTTTAGTAAAAATCAGAACTGTGTGTCTCTTTCTACTGCTGAAGCTGAGTACATAGCAGTAGGGAGTAGCTGTTCTCAACTTTTTTGGATGAAGCAGAAGTTAACAGAATACAATGTCAAGCAAGATGTCATGACATTGTACTGTGATAATTTGAGTGCTATCAATATCTCTAAGAATCCTATTCAACATAATAGAACTAAGCATATTGATATAAGGCATCATTTTATAAGAGAATTGGTTGAGGACAAAGTTGTTGCATTGGAGCATGTAGCTACAGATAAACAGTTAGCTGATATCTTCACTAAAGCATTAGATGCAAACCAATTTGAAAGTTTGAGAAGTAAATTGGGAATTTGCATTTATGAATATTAAATGTGCTAGAGAGTGTTTTAAGCAGTTGTATTCTTTATTAGATATTGATTTTATTCAACTGCTGAAGGCATACATGTTTGAAGTACATCAATAGTTACAGATTATCCCAACCCCCTGCATCTAGAAAAGCTTTCCAGTCTTCATCCCAATCATCATCTGAAGCATGTTGTTGCACAGGAAGTTTCTTGCTGGGTTTCATGGTTGTCTCTGAGGTTCTGCCTATCTTTGTGGTTCCTGAAGTAGTTTCAGCTGCAGTCATAGTTTTGCTCCTCTTCTTAGGTGGATCTGAAGTCTTGTCTTTCTGCTTGAGGTTCTTTGCTGCATCTTTGGTGTTTGACTAGCTCATTCTTGGTTGCTGTGTGGTGCTGCTAGAAGGAAGAAAGGCTTGTTTTTATAATGCAAACAAGGAGCATAGTTTGTATCGACTGAACAGTCAATGTGTTGGAACTTGTTTTTTGGGAAGCATGGTGTTTGACCATGTCTTTATGTCAGAACATTGTGTTTGGTGATTATCCAATTATGGATAAAAAGGGGGAGAGTTAGCCTAGGTGTGTAGAGTGTATCCTATCTAAGATCTGGTGTGGTGCAGATGTTGAGGGGGAGTGTGCATAATAGCTGGTTATGCTGGTTCTGGTTTTGAGGGGGAGTTTGCCCTTTGTTGATGGGAGCTGTTTGTTTTAAAAATTTTCTCCGCTGCTGAAGCCTCTGATGTTGCAGAGATTGTTTTAGCCAAAATTAGCCAAAGGGGGAGATTGTTAGTTCTTGGATTGGCTAGAATTTTGGTAAAACAAAGTTGTTCAATGTTAATGTAACATGGGTGATGTCTTAACATTGAGTCTTAACATTGGATAATGTTAAGTGTTTAAGTTGTTGAAGTTTTGATGTCTGATGTCACATGCGATGTTATGACATCAGATATGCAGATCATTAAAACATCAGGTTTGAGATGTTTTTAGGGTTAAGCGTATTAGCTGGATTTTGGGAGAGCTGTTAGAGTTATTGGATGCGAATATCTTGGAGGAGATATTTTCTGTTGCAAACAGATTTGATGCAGATTTATAGGAGTGTTTTAAGGCTGAAGATTTAAGAAGATTTTGGAGAGAAAATCTATTTTGAAGATTCAGTTTTAAATAACAAATCAGATCAGATATTGTAGCAGGTCCAAGACCAAATCAAAGAGCTATATAAAGCGCATCAATCTTTTGGAGAAAGGGACGAAGAAAGAGAGCTAAAGACTGAGAGTCGTTTGTGTCTTCGTGTATGTGTTGTAAACTATTCTAGTGTGAATTGGTGTTGTTGTTTTAAGTTGTTCTTGATTAAAGCTGTGAAGCAGAATCAAGTTGTGTTTTTCAAAGTGTGTGATCTTTGAATTATATCACTGAAGTGATTTAGGGATTGAGTAGTGTTCTCATACCTAAGTGGTGGTCTCTTAGGTAGAAAGTTCATTAGGTAGAGATTAAGTTTAGGAGATGTCAACTAGGTTGTTAAGTCTGTAAATTAATTCTACTGATAGTGAAATTCATCCCTGGCTTGGTAGCCCCCAGAGTAAGTTGTTTAATTGAACTGGGTGAACAATTCTTTGTGTACTCTTCTGTTGTTTTACATTGTCCATTATAGAGTATGTTGTTGTGACATCACACGTAACATCACATATCTGGTACCAGAATTTCACTATCCCTGAGCAAGTGTTCCAGCCAATCCCTAGGGTCGTAGATTTGTTGATCTTACCATTTCTGTGTCTTCTTTCCCCCAGCAGAGTTGTCTGTCTAGGACTCCTTTTCCCCCGCAGAGTTGTCTCCATGAATGCTTATCCTCACACCCTTCGTCTAGGTGGTATATCAATCAATCTATCCCCCAAGAGTCGTCTAACTATTGGGTGTTAGATCCGCCAATCTTGATCTTTTCGTGATCCTTGATCTTTGATACTCGTTGTATTCGTTTATTTCAGTTTCATTAATACTCAACCGTATTGATCTTTGACACTCGTCGTGTTTGTTTGTTTTGGTTTCATCAATACTCGTTTGTATTGATCTTCGACACTCATCATGTTCGTTTATTTAAGTTTCATCAATACTTGTCCGTATTGATCTTTGACACTAGTCGTGTTCGTTTATTTTGGTGTCATCAATACTCATCTGTATTGATCTTTGACACTCGTCATGTTCATTTATTTCAGTTTCATCAATACTCGTCCGTATTGATCTTCGACACTCGTTGTGTTCGTTTATTTTGATTTCATCAATACTCATCCGTATTGATCTTCGACACTCGTCGTGTTCATTTATTTCGGTTTCATCAATACTTGTCCGTATTAATCTTCGACACTCGTCATGTTTGTTTATTTCGGTTTCATCAATACTCGTCCGTATTGATCTTCGACACTCGTCGTGTTCGTTTATTTTAGTTTCATTAATACTCGTCTATATTGATCTTCGACACTCGTCGTGTTCGTTTATTTTGGTTTCATCAATACTCGTCCGTATTGATCTTCGACACTCGTCGTGTTCGTCTATTTCAGTCTCATCAATACTCGTTCGTATTGATCTTTAACACTTGTCGTGTTCATTTATTTCAGTCTCATCAATACTCATTTGTATTGAACTTCTACACTCATTTGTGTTCATCCCTAGTGCAGTCGCCACTCGTCCGTAGTGACCCTAAACACTCGTCTGTGTTTATTTTGATTCATCAATACTTCATCCGTATTGGCCTTAAATACTCGTCCGTGTTTATTTCGATTCATCAATACTTCATCCGTATTGGCCTTAAATATCCGTCTGTGTTCATTTTTGTTACAATACTCGTCTGTATTCATTCTTAATTCCCATCCGCGTTGAGCATATCGTCTTTGTCACTCGTCTGTGATGTTTCCTTTTCCTAGAAGTTTCGTTTGCTGTATTCCCCAGAGGAGTCATATCTTCCCCTGCAGAGTGCAAATTTTTGGTTCCTTTAGTATTCAATCCCCTTCTACCTATAATGTCTGAAAGGTGTCACTCTTCATACTTTCAGGTTCAAGTTGATTGAATAGGGGCAGCTGTTGCACCCAAAAATTTTCCCTTGGTTTTCTAACCTTAATTGGCTTGTGTTTTGCATTCCATATGCATTCCATACACATTCGTCACGCACTGCATTGGGCCTCCAAGGCATGGGATAACAATGTATTTTCGGTAGTTCAGAACTTTCTTCATTTCAGAGAGTGTGTCAATAGCATTCAGAGCTAAATTCACGGGCATCACAGTCTTCGAGCATTTATTTAGCTCAGCGGATGGTTTGATTATTTCAGAATCGGAAACAGAAACCACAGAGCTCACATGATCTTGCTCTAGACAAGCTATCTATCATGTTTCAGGTATTATTCAAGGGCTTTATTTGTGGCTAAGGTTTATATTCGAAGCAGGGCTCAGAACAGGCTGCAATAGGGTGATCTTTGCAGTTTTTCCTTGATGTAATCGATTAACCAAATAATGGTAATCAAATACACCCCTTCAAGAAGGCGCTATTTTTCAAATTTTTAGATGTGTAATCGATTAACCAAATCATATTAAGCAATTACAGCAGTTGATTTTTTCCTAGAACAACAGGTTTTCAGCACTGTAGCAGTTTCAAACTCATTTCAATCACTTGGATTCAATGTTACACCAGTAGAAGAATCTAGAGCATTACAATTAATTTCATTTTCCCTCCATAATTCAAATAATTTCCACTCCTAATTCCAAACCAAAAACCCAATCCTCATTCAAAACCCAATTCCAAACCTCATTTTCATTCCATACCTAGACCATTTTTAAGCTAATTTCTCACATTCCAAGAGGATCATGAATCATTTTCTGCATAATTTCTGAATCTATTCTAAATCCTCTCTCACTTTGTGCAGAATTTTTCACTCTCAACCTCCATTTTCATCTTCACCCCTAACCTCACCAAAGCTCTTCCATTAGAGTTAACAAATTCTTCATTAGAGTTTGTTAATCCTTGAGCTAAACCTTCATCAATTCCTTTCACCAACATCAAATTCTGCAGTAGAAGTTAATTTGTATCTAGATCTTAATTTTGGAACAAATTTATGGAAGTGATTTTGAAGCAATTCTAGCTTATTGCATTACCCTTCAACTTTTCTTGTGAAAAATTCATTGGATCTCTGGTTTTCTTTGCTTGATCTATCAAATTATTTTTGCAACAATTACCAAAGAAAATCTCCGCTTTGTAGGTTGGTGATTCTTAGATCCAAACTCGTTTTAGCTTATTTTACAACTTTTATAATGTAGATCATTGTGGTTTTTGTGTGAATTGATCCATTGATTCAATTGCTTGATGTTGTTGATGTTTGATTAATTCAATATGTGTTTGTTTGGTGTTAATTGATGTAATTTTCGTGTACCATTGCATGCTATAAAATGTTGCATTTGATCATTGAATTGATGCTGGAAAAGTTCTTATGAAAAGTGATTTTTTGTTGTTTCTACAGGTGTAATCGATTAACACATATGGTGTAATCAATTACACCTTGTTTTCTGCGCTAGAATGCTGATTTTACACTGTGTAATCGATTAACACATATATGTTAATCGATTACTATTGAATGCCAAACTTGCTTTCATTTGATACTTATTTATTTGCATTTTTCAACTCTTTTGTGTTGTTTTGTTGGATTTACTCCATGATATCATGCTATTCTTCAATATTGTTGAAAATACCTTTGGTTACTTTGATTTGTGTATTATTGTGCAGAAATTAGGCATGAAAACATCAAAGTGTGAGACATAAGCAATTGGACAAGGAAGCCAAAGGGAGAGAAGAATATCAACATGTTCGATGTGCGAAAATCCAGTGAGGAGTGCCAGAAAATGTTCGCTGTACGAACTCATGGCAAAGTCCCAGCGAACCCTCTCAATTGAGAGTCAGTAGGGAAAGGACACTAAGTTCGCAGGGCGAACTGGTAGCGAATGTTCGCTGTGGCGAGGTCTCAGCGAACCATCCCAGAATAGAGTCAGTAGCTAAAGGACCATAAGTTTGCAGTGCGAACTTGTAGTGAGGTAGTTCGTAGTGCGAAGAATTGCTCGCACAGCGAACTTCAAATATTTCTCAGGGGCGGTTTAACTGTTCAGAGGCACATCGGGTGCCTAAAGGTGAGTTTGCTGGGCGAAGAAAGGGTTCGTAGTGCAAACATGACAGATCCCAAAAGTACTATGTAAGTACTTTTCACAATTTTTGGGGATCATAACCCATTTTGACACACAAGAACTTCATTTCTCAGCATTTCTTCACTAAAAGGTGATATTTTGCTAATAGAAGCTGGATTCGCATCCGAGTTCGATTCTTCGACGTGGATGCTCATTCATCTTCTTCCAAAACTTGTAAAGAAAGCTACCATGGTTATGGTTAGCTAATTTCCTTTGTATCAAAGGTAGAGGTAGTCTACCATTAGCTTTTATGTATTTCTTTTGATTGACCTTGTATGTGAACATGTGATGATTAATATATGATGAATATTTTTGTTCTTAATGATCCATTCTTGTTTTATTAAACTCTAGACATAGATTTTGTGAGACTTGACCTAAAATATTCATTTATCGGTTTATAGATTGGAGAGATAGGTCTATGGTCGATAGTTGCTTTGTGTTGAACATAAAGCTTACTATATTGGTTGTTATATGGAGAAATCGTGTAGCGATGAATACTGTATTTCTCACGACGCCACTCTAGAGATAGACAGTGTTGAGAGAATGTGGGACGATATTAATCAGATCCGACTTCACATGCAAGATTGAAAGAATATGTATAAGTTAGGGTAGATGAAAACTACTTTTGATATACTTTGTTAATCAAACTCTTTAGAATTTATAATTTTTGCTACTAAAAAACATGACAATTTTATGAACAAAACTTTGAAAACCCTTATTCTTGAAACGATAAACTGTTGAAAGGCAAGCATCAAAATATCTTCAATCCCTGTGGAGACGATAACAAAAACCCCCCTTTGACTACGATTCGAACAATTACACCTGCTGCAGAGTGTGATTTTTGCTTGTTTTTGAGCTTATCTTGATCCCTTTCCACATGTAACTTCCATGGCTTGATACATATGATATTTGGGGAGTTTTCTTGAGTTTTTTAGCCTCCGGTTGCAATACGTATGTGAATCTTTGATACATGATTTGTTGATCATGATTTGTTTGCATTCTTGAAGCATGTTTATGATACTTATATGTTGACACTTGCTTATTGTTGCTGCATGTTCATGATGCTTGATTGTCAATTACATGTCTACATCCCTAATTTAAATGTTTATATATGCTCGTACGCATTGTTGATTGTTGAATTCCATGGTGTATATTCAATTACTCCATTGCTGATGCATATTCATAGTGATGGATTGATCTTTTTGCTACATGTTCGTAAACTTTGCTTGACCTTGCATAACACATGTTCATGTTGCTTGAATCCTTGATGCATATTCATGATACTTGCTCAACTTTGTGGAATACCCGATGCATGTTCATGTTGATTGCTTTGTATACATTGTTGTCTTGTGCTATACATGCTGTTAAATGTTGCTATTCTGTTAGTGCAGCATACATGCCTGTCCTGAGAATATGTGCTGTTAAATGTTGTTGTGCTGTTGCTAGAAATACATTGTTGTTCTGATTAAAGCGCTTTCGTATGCTGCTATTTTTGCTTTTCTAATCTTGTTTTGCTTGCTCTTGCATGTTTCCTTAGGGCTTCCTAGTTCAACTTTATTTTTGATTAAGATTGGAGTAGGATAGACATTAGGTTGTTAATCTAAGCATGACAACATTAGGATAGCTTCTCCCTAATCCTCAACCTTAGGTCCATCTTGCATGACAAAATTAGGATAGAATCGTTTTCTAATCCTAACCTTAGGACCACTTTGCATGATAACATCTAGGGCCAAGTCTCTCATTAGATCTTGTATTGTGTCTCTCTCTTCTCTCTCTCTCTCTCTCTCTCTCTCTCTCTCTCTCTCTCTCTCTTAATCCATTCAAAACACTTAATAAAGTACAATGTATATAGTGCGTCACAAGCCTAAAGCACATGGGAACAGATGGGCAAGAATCTTTCCTTATCTCTTCTTTGAGTATTTTGTACGCGAGATGTTTAGATCGTTTGTACAAAGTACTTGCTCCCGTTGTCATAGACTTTAGTGCAATACACATCACAAACCAATTCAATTCACTTCTTTAAAACACTTTAACCAATTCAAATCATTTTTTACTTCGGGATTTTCTCTTCAAACCATTTTCAGAAAGGGCATGTTATTTCTGTTCTACCGCAAACATGTAACGCGTAAGACTCCAGACAACAAGTGAAAAATACCTAAACTGCTAGAGCGTGAACTTTAGCATTGTCCATAAAAAATACTTAGCAATCTGTGGTCCCAGGAACTACAGACACTCTGATTTCTTCATTCTCGTCCGAATGAAGACACGTAGGCACAAGAGCCCCAATCCTTGGCGAGCAACCTTCCCTTACACCCGTAGTCCTCCGAACTACGATAACTCTGACTTTCCCGTTGCATGAGGGAATACGTAGACATAGGATTACGAGATCCTATCGAGTTCCCTTTTTTTTTCTCCATTTTAGTTTCTCCATTCCCTTAGCAGGTAAGCTTTAGTAATACACACCCTTTGATTAGAACAACAAGAGTGGATCCCGTTGAGTACAATAGACTTGAGGGGTGCTAATGCCTTCCTCTTGTGTAATCGAATCCCGAACCCTGAATTTGGTTGCGAGACCATATTCTTTCCCTTTCTGAGGTTTTCTCGATGTTTTCCTTTCCCTGTTGGGATTAATAAAGTTCGATGGCGACTCTGTGTCTTTGCTGATTGTTTTTCGTGGTAGCGACATTGAGACTTAAGGGACATGTATATATCTCTTATTTTCAAAATATTCTCTGAAATTTGGTTCTTAAAAGGAGTGTACTGACAAAGATTCTGATTAATTTTTATTCAGACTCATTATTGTCCAAACATTTAATACATGCTTGCTCATTTATTATAAATTAGCACTCTATGTGTTATATTGCTG
The DNA here is from genome assembly GCA_022829125.1 of Lathyrus tuberosus. Taxonomy (NCBI): domain Eukaryota; kingdom Viridiplantae; phylum Streptophyta; class Magnoliopsida; order Fabales; family Fabaceae; genus Lathyrus; species Lathyrus tuberosus. The sequence goes on along the minus strand of JALAZF010000021.1, from coordinate 19,463,943 downwards.
CATTTGAGTTTTACCTGATTTTATGTGTTATCTTCTATATAAGATAATATTGTGAAATCATTGTTCTATACTAGAATTTCTTTTCTTCTTATTATGTCTTCAAAGACCATCAAAGGAGAAATCTGTGATCTAGATATTCTAAAGGAATATGTGGTGAACTTAAATGAATTGACAACGGTTAATCTTTCTCGGATAGTTTCAGATATTCATTTTTATAAATGGGATGGATATTTTACAATGCTTAATGGACCAATCTATCCAGATCTTGTGAAATATTTTTTGGGTGAATGCTCATGTTCATCAGAATGAGCTAGATGGTTGTCCGATTCTATCTGTTGTCTATTGTTTTCATGTTGTGATCAACTCTAAACTCATCGCTCGAGCAATAAATTGTGAAAAGGATGGAGTTACTGATGAAGACTACAAACATGACAATAGGTTTATGAATCTTATTCACAACATCTATGATAATGAAGGCCCTACTGCAAGCCCTTCTACTATTACTCCTACGGAAAAGTATGGTACCATATTATGAGAACCAATCTAAGGCCTAGAGAAAAGGGATTAGGATGGCTTTCTTCAGATGATAAACATTTCATTTTGTTCCTAGTCTCTAAAACTAAAATTAATCTACCTTAAACCATGTTCGATTATCTGAAAGAAGAGATACTTGCATCTCGTGAGGAATTATATTTTCTCATTCCTGTTGGTAGGGTTCTTTCAATGATTCTTGTTCAACAAGGTGTTGTTGCTCATATGCAATGAGTTGGGTTGGTTGACAAACTTGTTCCTGGCTAGTGTTCGACTTTGAATTGTTCAGAAACCATTATTAGTCACTGAAGTCTATTTTTTCTGTCTTTTTATATGACAAAGGGGGAGAAACGGGTCAAGTATTCTTCTTGATTAATCTTGGAGTGAATTCAATTATTCTATATAGGGGGAGCTTACAAATCTCACCTCTTAGACTTCATAGATAGGACTCAGGGGGAGCTTACAAACATCACCTCTAAGATTGTTTGACACAGGGGGAACTTACAAACACCAGACCCTAAAAGTTGTTGAGTAATTAATCTACAACTGATTGTTTTAAAATACTTAAGGTTGTCATCACCAAAAAGGGGGAGATTGTTGAGACAAATTTGGTTCATACCATGCATCCTCCAAGGTTTTGATGATAACAAAGTATTTGAAAAACAATTAGGATTTCTAACTAGCTGGTTTTTGTGTACATAATTGTATTTACTTGATGAAAATGGTTCTATCATGGAAGAAGCTATGGTTCTGCTCTGATTGTGTACTCGTGAGAGAGCCTGATCAGAAAGTTATCAAAAGTCCATCTCAAACTCAGAAGCGTGCTATGCTTGCTTCTGAAACTGAGTAATGTCAACTCATGCTCAGAAATCACGGGACTCGAGAATAGTTGATATTATCTTCAAAAGATTGTGTTGTACTTGTTTCACAGAAGAGTTCTCTCGACAAAGGCCTTGTTCAGCAGATAACTCTATGGCTATGAGTTCCAACAACTGCTTTATTAGAAAAGAAGATGTACAAGAAGATTTGATCTAAATATAGCCGTTGAGTTCCTGCAAAGACTCTGTTTCTTCAGCTATTAAAGGAGCAGAAGAATTGAAGATCAACCAACAGAATAACACTGCAACTAGAAAAGAAATATACACGCACTTCACACAACTTGTAACAACTCAAGAGAAGCTAATCTGTTAGGAGTTCTTATTCTTGTTTAGGTTAATAGTCCTTAGTGTTAAAGTGTGTTGTATTATATTTGAACACCTATGATTCTTAATCAAGTGTTGTTGTAAGTTATTCCTTCTCTAAACAGTAAGTTTAGATAAAAGTCTCTTGACGTGGGCGTGAGCAGTGAAGTTTTGGATTAGTGGAATATGAGTAGGAAGTCTTGAATCCGAGGGGTTTAAGAAGGAAGTCTTGGACTAGAGGTCTAAGCAAGGAAGTCTTGAACCTGAGGGGTTTAAGCAGAAAATTCTTAGGATCTGAGGATCTAAGCAGGAAGTCTTGATCAGGTGCTGATTAAGCAAAAAAGTCTCGAGCTGAGGGTCTGAGAAGAAAAGTCTTATACTTGAGTGTATAAGTAGTTGTAATCTGGTTGATTATAGTGGAAATCTCTTGTGCTGCAAGGGGACTAGACTACTCTGAGTTGGAGAGGAACCAGGATAACTTTTGTCTGTTCTTTGCCCATTTATTTACTTCTTTCTTTCAATTCGCTGCATTTATTAATCAAAGTCTGAACTCTAATTAGAAGTAGAAAAGATTTGGAAAACACAACTCAACCCCTTTCTTGTGTATTTTTCTCACATTTACCTTGCTTCACCATGAAGAAATTTAACATGCCAGCACTGTTAAACCACCTTTCCTCGCTTAGCTCTAGAAAGCCAGGCTAAGCGAGCTCTCGCTACAACCACGCTCAGTGCACCAAGCTCTTCGGGACTTAGATAATTTTTCTTCCTTTCTCTCGCTTCAAGCATGTTTAAAGTATAACTTTCTGGATTTGTGCACACTTTCTCGCTTGAAGCATGCTAGAAGCAAAACTTTTTGGAATTTCCTTCTTTGCTCAGTTCAAGCGTGCTACAAGCGCCAGCTCTGCATTTTTCTTTTCCTCGCTTGCTGTAATCTCTCTTAGCACGCTTGCTATAACTTTTCTTGTTTTCCTTGCCTTCCATACTTTGCCTTCCATTGTCTTACTTGGACAAATACCTACACAATGAGTTGGAATTAGATAAAAATTTCATTATTCAACTATTATCTTAACATAACCATTATTTACACCAAAGATGGGTTTTTCATACTCTTAACTTGTGAAACAAGTTAATAATGGAAATGATTTCCAATTGTCACGCACCATATTTTGCCACTTATCAACACTCCCCAACTTAGAACTTGGTTTGTTCTCAAACAAAAGTATTAAAAAGCCAATGGAAAACAACAATATCTTCACCAAGTTTGTCATGATCAACCATTTTGAGAAAAACATTCAAAGTACATGGTTCAATTGTAGAATGCAAATGCAAGTTATTATGCTGATTACCTTACTAGAATCAAACCATGACCACGAAACAAGTCTTCAACACAAAATTCATGTCAAACATTCCAAGGAAATACAGTTGTCCAATCTTGAATCACACCTAACACACTTCATTTTAAGTGAATGAATAAATGAAAACAATGTGGGATTTGAACTCACATCCAGAAATTTTCTAACATCTTGATCAAATTATGAATTTATCTAGGCATACCAATATGAAAGAACAAAAGCATAGATCATTAAGGTCTTTCAAGGGTTGTAATGGGGCTTAGGTACCAAGGAAATGTCATATCTATGGTCAATGATTCAAATTTGCCAAGGTTAGAAGAGCATTCAAAGATTTGTAGCTTCTAATTGATACTTTTCTAACCATCTTTCCTATTTTAATTATACACTTGATGAAACAAGTTTGATCACAAAAAATTTTCTTGACATTTCTTTTCTTTTTCTTTTAAACTTCTTTTCTCTTTTCTTTTCTTTTTCACTTATCACGTGTTCAATTTTTTCTTTTCTCTACTTTCCATAATGCTTGGTTTTGAAGTAACCTCTTTTTCATCTCCCCAACTTGAACAATTATTACAATTTCACTAGAATGCTCCTCTATCCTAAGGCAAGGGACAAAATTTAATGACGGTTTCAAGTTTGATTGTTCACAAGAAAAAATTAGAATCCATTCATGAATCAATTATGAACTGAGTGTTTCAATGAATCTAGAAAGTTCACTAAGTGTTTGCCTTACTTAGTGAATCTATACAGTTCATAATTGATGAGATTCTGTCAATTAGGCTCAAAAGGGGTTATTGAGTACTCGTTCGCTCACAACGTAGGTTAAATTAGGAAAGTGGTTGAGCTCGAGTTCAAAAAACATGCCTTGATCATTTCTATGCTTTCATATCATTCACAAATGGTTGCAATATTAAACATAAAACAACCGAGTTAAAACAAAAATTATGGTCTCTTGTGCATATCATGAATAATGGAAAGCTACCTCACATTTAAGTTTAGCTCTAAAGTGATTCAAGCACGAGTCATGTTATTGCAAAAGAATGCATGAATTGAATTTGTGCAAGATACAAGTTTCATATTCATGTTATGCTCTAGAAAGAAATAAACATGTACCTTGGCTTGTGCAATTCATTCAAGTTATTATCATTCCCACTGGACTTGTTGTTGATTCAATCAAATATTGAGTGTTCACTCTTTTTTTCTCCAAGAAATTTTGAAAAACAAGTTTGGGACAAACTGAATGTGAGAAAAATACACAAGAAAGGGGTTAAATTGTGTTTTTCGTTTCTTAACTTTGCTTCTGATCAGAGTTCAGAATCTAAACTAGTGTTCAGATTCTGATTATGCGTTGCAGCGGAATGTTAACAGAAGCAAATAAAAGATAAAGAACACACAAAGATTTATATTGGTTTCTCCCAAATGAGAGTAGTCCAGTACCCTTCCAGCATAAGATATTTTCACTATAACCAAAACATGATTACAATTGCTTATGCACTTAAGCATAAGACTTTCCTTTGCTCAGACACTCAGCCCGAGACTTCCTGCTTTAACCCCTCAGGTCTAAGACTTCCGCTTAGGTTCCACGAACCCAAGACTTCCTTGCTCAAGCCCCTCAGACTCAAGACTTCTGCTCAGACCCTCGGTTCAAGACTTCCCTTCTTAGATTCCACAAATCCAAAACTTCTTCTCAATCCCCTCAGGCCTAAGACTTCCTTGCTTAAGTTCCACGAACTCAAGACTTCATTGCTCAGGTTCCACAAACCCAAGACTTTTGCTCATACTCTCAAGTACATGACTTCTGCTCAGACTCACAGTTTAAGACTTTCTTCTTAATCAACAACTAATCAAGCCTTTCAATGCTCTAGCACATAGCAGGAGACTTACTTGGCTCAAGCTTCTCAGCTAGAGACTTTGGTGCTCAAGAACATAGCAAGAGGCTTTATCTAAACTACTAAACAACATGTTTAGCAGAATAGAGAACAAGGTGTACTTAATACAAAATCAGAGGTACATGGTAATCACCATAACAAAGACCTTAAGCAATTAAGATTTCTAAGATATTCAGTGTTTAAGAAATGTTAAAGCTTAGTACAATTTACAACATATAACATAAATTTTGCATACTCGATTGTGTTGCTTACTGTTGATCTTGTTATTCCTCCATCCAGACATAAGTGTAGAATACTCCTATACTTTTTGGCTTTCCTTATATTTTTGCTCTTTGTTCCTTGTTGAGGACTTCAGTTTGAATCTTCAGCAGCTTATATAGCAGTTGTAGAAGACTAGCCATTGAAGAGATAACTTGAACAAGTGTCTTTGTTTTTCCATAGTACAAAAGGCGATGAAAATAGATACACCAAAAGATCGTAATCCATTGTGTAACATGCTTAACCATTGTGTGTTTCATGTAATCTTGTACTATAGATCTGTGACGCGTGCTATCCACAAGTATACAGAGTGTATCAGAGTAATATAAAAGGTTGTCGAATTCCACAGAGACCTAATGGTCAATCTATCATCTTTTATTGCTACGGTGTTTATCTAAGGCGATCGTAAAAGGTTATGGAATAGAAACAAAATGAAATACTAAACTTTTAATAAATTTAAAGATGCAATACTGGAATGCGGCTCTCATCGGTCAACAATACTCTTATTATTTCAAATAGACCTACTTACGGGGCTTTATTTTCTTCCTTGAAAAAGATCTAATTAAAAAGGAACCGTCGCTATCGCATATTCAGAACCAAACTTAATCTCTAATCTATATCATCCGCTTATGCGTGCCCGGTTGCGTTTCCGTTAAAGTAGAAAATCCTTTTTAGTAATTACTTGTTAAGCTCAGTTGAAAAGTGATTTTGATTGGAAAACTTAACTTTAAAGGGTTTCTGGCATTTGCTCGGATAACCGGATCATAAACTTACCAACGTGTCCGCAAATAATTTTAAAATCACTTTCTAGAAATATTAAACTCTCCTAATTAATTAACAAAGTGTTTTCATGGAATTTGTTAACCAAAAACTAATCAATTTTAATCTTAGGTGTCAAACTACTTTATATTTTTCCCGACGTGTCACGATCCTACTTTCGTAGTAACTGATCAAATTAATTTCGAAAAAATTGAACTAAAACCAAAACAGCCCCAATAGTAATCCTAATGAAACAACAGACAGAGTACCGTCGAATCGACGGTCCTCACATTCCAACACTAACGGTTTAGCCAGACATATTCATGGTAAACAATTTAACTTTTGTTTGAAATGCGAAATTAAACATGTAAAACAATACGGTTCAAATAAAAGGCGTGCAATGAAATTAAATTAAATAAGATGAGGAAAATAAAGCAAGGTGATTAAATAAATAAAGTAAAGTAGAGAAAAATAAACAAGACAATTAGAATGTAAATAGACTAAAATTAATAAGAACATGCTCCAACCGAAGACTTGAATCCGGTACAACGGAAAATAACTTGGACGGAATGTAAATGGTGGCAAGATTAAAACTACAAAGTAAAGTGCTCCAAACTCAATAACAACGACGCGATAACTCTATGATGCGACGAATTAAAGCTTTTAAAAGTAGATTTATAGCCTAAGTTGTAACTAAGCTTGGATGCCCCAAAATGTAAAATCTAAGGCCTATTTATAATGGTGCCAAGACTTGGAAAACAAGATGCAACTTCAGAATTTGTGTGAGAAGAAAAAGGGAGTCATGGGGAGATTCTCCAACTGCCAATTGACTGGGGCACCTTTTTCAAAGATGGCGACCGCCATGTAGGGGTGGCGAACGCCATCTTCACATTTTTCCTGTACGTGGTTTTGTGACTGTTAGGTAGTGAGACTGGTCATCCACCTCATGCCCACCTCATGGCGAATGCCATGGTGGACATCGTGAGTGCAATTCACACCTTTTTCTCTGTTTTTCCTCCGCTTCACTTTGTTTCTTCAGATATGGCTCTCTCTTGGATCTGTACCTAAAATAAAGGGAAAGTGCCATCATAATACTAGATATGACAATAAAATTACTGTAAAACATGTGCAAGTCGAGCCAAATATGTGGTGTGTTTCGGTGTTATCAATCCGTTGAGAGTAGATATTTGTAAAGCATGTCAACTCTTCTTGAGCCTTGTGAACATAGACTCTAGCTGACAAACTGATTTGACAATACAACTTGCTTTCTCCAGTACAGATAACTTAAGTTTTATTACTAACTCTGAATGTTCATCAGAAGTTGATACTTTAACTTAGTGTAGAGATAATATGTTGCCCTTCTGATGCTGAAGCCTTCAGCTTCAGAGTCTACGCCAGACATCACTTAGAGAGTATTCTTCTGGTTCTGATCCACCAGAAGCTAGTAATTTAGCTCCTCTCAAATGTGTCCTTATATCAGATTTTGAATGCCTTCTCTTCAAGCTTTAGAACCTGCATACTTGGAAAACACATTAGATAACACCATTGTTCTTTCAATACTTTGTTATCATCAAAACCCAAGGAATATATGTCATGAACAAATCTTGTTGTAACAATCTCCCCCTTTTTGATGATGACAAACATAAGTATTTAAAGAAAAATTTTGGGCAGTTATAATTTTCTTGGTAACATCAAGGTATGAGGCTTGTAAGCTCCCCCTGAATCTATTAGTCCAAGGTTGAGTTCTGAAAACTCCATCTAAGTACTATATTCAAGAAAAAATAAGTTAATTCTCTAAGCAACATCAGAGTCTGAGGTTTGTAAGCTCCATCTAAGTCTAATAGTCCAAGATTGAGGTTTTTAAGCTCCCCCTTAGTTCTATATTCAAGAAAATTAAAATATATTACCTTTTGTCACATCAAAAATAATAAAACAGAGAAAAAGAAAAGAATTACAATCATAAATGCATAACAGAGCCTTATTTCGTGACAAATTATCAAGGAAGAGAAAACGATCAAGTAGTAAAGATCATTAAAGAGTTGTACAATGCATCTTTTTTATCTATTGGTCGTAACAGTTCCAAGGATCAAGCAAAGGATTTTATTTCATCGTTTGGGTTACCCAGAATCCACTATAAAAGCAACCAAATCCTAGGCCATTTTCATCAACATCCATCAAAACACTATAGAGTCCTCAGCTGAAAGTGTCAACATCTCAATTGTGACCAAAGTTTCATAGAACTCTACTAGTCCGAATACTCAAGATCTTTAGAAGCCAGCGAATTCTGATGCGTCTGCAACTGGTCCTTTATCCTCTGCACTGAATACTTATGACGAGTGTTCGTCCTCAGCACCTCAGAGACCTACTGAAAAAGGTCCATCTGCCAAACCAAGAACGAAATTAATGAAGAAAAAAAGAAGAAGAAGAAGATCAACGAGATGTTTTATCAGATGGTTATCCCAGAAGCAGAAGAAGATAAGGATGTGGATGAAGATGAGCCTGACATCGGTTGTGAAAACTGGGTTGGTTATAAGTCCATGGAGGATTTAGATTAGAATAATCTTAGTACTTTCCAATCCCTTTTTGTTGTAATCCCTTTTTATTTTGATTAATGAAAGAGCTGTTTGGACCATTTTTATTTTGCATGTGCACTCTTTTGATTTTTCTCTATGATTTTCCGTTAAAAGCATAAATTAAGTAAAAGATGAACAGAGACAACAATTAACATGTTAATAATTACATTTACAGTTGTTAAGATAATCTTAATAGAACTGAATGTTAGACACCATTTCCCAAGATTCGGAATGTTAAAAAATTGATTTGACTAATCAATATTAAAATAATTAAATACTCAAGGTACTTGGATGAATAGAATTTATAAAACCCCCAACAAACTAACTTTCTTAATCACTTAATCTTCTGAACACAAAAATGTTTAAGCAGAAACAAATTTGGGTTCTAAAGAGAGATTTCAGAAAGACAACAATGCTAAATGCAGCAACACAAGCAAGCACAAAGAATGCAGCAACTGAAGGATCTACAAGCAAGCAGACAACTTCAGAAGCACATACTTCTTCAGCAACCTTTGTTGAGATACAAAGAAGGAGGAAAACTTCTAGTTTAAAACACATGAATCATTTGAGGAAGGAGGCTATTCAGTTTGCACGAGAAGATTGGGAAGATTGTTTAAACAATCTAGATATGTCAGATGAGCATATGGAATACTTTAGGACAGATCTAAATATCTAGAATATTTAGTTAAGAATATGTAACAACTTTCAATCTTTCAAAAAGAGTGATACATTTTTTTGAGTTTTAATCCTATTTATTATTCTCTTGAACAACATGATAAACACACACACACACACACACACACACACACACACACACACACACACACACACACACATATATATATAACAATTAAGATAAACAAAAACTTGAACAAGAATATGAACAAGAACAATTTTTAATAACAAGACTGCTTAATAAAAGATGTTTAACAATTACAAGGCATATATTTGCATAAATCAAACATCAGAAACTTTCATAGATAGATTTAACCTTTTCTCTCTAGATTTTAGAAGAATCATCCTTTGAACATAACATAAGTTGAGGAAGATCAATCTGCAGGTCTGAATTAAGAAGAAGTAGAAAATCTTTTTCAATAGGGTCCACAAGGTCCAAATCTTTGTCCTTAGATAGCAAGTTTGAGTTCAGAATCTGATTCTGAATAATTGCATTAGGACGAATATTTGAAACCTGAGAGATGTTTGATGAATCCACAAAAGTACACCAAGTAGGAAGATATTATTCCCAAACAAGAGTACCTGGAATTTCTCCAATCTCCACGCATTTGATTACATTAGCAATCGTCTTGGAGGTTACCGTTATAGAAACACCAAAAACTTTAGAAAGAATAGCACACTCAGAACTTAGCTCAACAATAATAGCATTAATCCAAAACTCTTTGACAAGACTTGGATAAGTGAAACCAAAGAGCATATCAAAGTATCCATTCCAACCTTGTTCACACACAGTCTTCGGAAAGTTAAAACCAAGCTTAAGCAGCTCCTCAAAGGAGAATTGACTAGAGAATTCATCACAAGTTTGGTTTGAACAACACAGAAGAAAACAATAAAAAGAAACTGAACAAGACTCTAAAGGAATAAGAATCTTGTCAGAAGAAAAAAAAGAAGACACGAAATGATGTTTCGCAAAGATAGAGGATAAAGATAATAGAAATATAAAAAAAACATCATTACCCTAAGGTTCTTACCTAGTAGATTTATTGCATCCAGTAGCTGATAATCAATTTTATGGAGTTTTAAGTAAACAGATTTTTTTAAATTTTTTTTTACTTAAACTGCTTTATCAAAAGTAAAGATTCCTTTTCTGAATCCCAGAGACTGAAATTTTTTAGAAGCTATCTGTCATCAGAGTCTAGTAGGATTAGACTTCAAGTGAGACATCTTCTGTTAGTCATCAGTCCATGATATTCTATTCAGAATCAAGTCTTTTCTCTTGGAACTGGAGTCAAGCTTGGTTAATGAATATTAAATTGGTTTCTTTGACAACTAACTATCAACAGTATCATCACAAAAGGTGAAGGTATTGATTCCATAAATATGATCATCACCTAGTTAATGACATATTCAGTATAGACAAATATAACATAATTTATTTTTAAAGATCTTTGAAGATTATTAAAAGAATTTATCTAGAGATCTAACAGAGACTTTGTATTTACTCATACATAAATATTTCATTGAATTAAGAAATTTTCAAGGAAAGAACATAACATACCTTTTTTTTTTGTTTTCTTGGTCATGCTCCAAATGAGTATTCAGATCTTACCAATGAATCTAAACCAATGATTCATTGGCTTTTAAACCAATGATTCTACTTTCTTCACCAAACTTCAAGCTTTTAGCACTTGAGTCTACGATGTGGACTCTTCTTCCATTAAATGTTGTAAACAACCTCTGATTAAGTACCATGGAAGATGCCTTTCTCCTTTCTTCTGTTATATCTGCAGCAAATATAGATTTGGATATTGGTACTCATATTTATATGAGTCCAGAAATGTTAGTCTTGACAAACTTTCTCTTTTTTATGCCTCAACCTGATAGCAGTACCATGATTCATTTCAGAGTATTTGCCTAGGATGAGTAATGGCACTAACAAAATCTTGTTTTTAGTAGAGTCTTTGATTTCATCGTCTTGGATTAAATCTTTTGAGTATGAAATTTGACAGGCATATATTTAGATAGTGTTTGCTATCAAAGATTGGCATAAAACAAGTTTACAACACAGTCATAGTATTTCCAAAAATAGAAGAAGAAATAAAATGTTTCTCATAGAATTGTCCTTTAACACATATTCTATGATATCCTTAAATTTCCAAAGGAGCAATTGAGTCACTTAAGATATTATCTTTAGATGCATACTTCTTATTATCAAGATTGAAGCAATATAGATTGGAGATATCTCTTTCTCTTCAAGAACTGATTTTATTCCTGGATTATGATTGGCTCTTCAAAAGAAGTAATGATCAGCAATGCCTGATTACATTCTTCATCAGAATCTGAATCCTCAAATATGTCAGCTTCATTAGATTAGACTTTGAAGAACTCTGACATTTTTCTTTTTGGGTTTTTATCATAGTATTTCTCCTCGTTCTTAAGATTTAGGAAATCAGTTGAAATAAGAATATTTCAAAAGCTTTTGAAGTTACTCTTCTATCTACAGATATCACATTCCATTCAGCCAGTTGAAAGATTCCTTTGATGGGAAAAGCCAATTCCTCCTCATCAAACATTCTAAAGGAATTTTCTTCAACAGGCTTGAGGAAGGGTGATCTGTTTTACAACTTTTCATCATCTAATTCCATTTCTTTTCTTCGAAGAATGATATCAAACCTTTCAAGACACGATCTACTCAAACTTTTGACTTCTTGAGTAGATGTGACTTTATGGTTTAATATCAGCAAGCAAACTGCTTAGAATTTGCTTGAAGAATTAGATGAAATGTAACTTAATAAGCTTCAACCTGATTCCCTTTAAATAAGAACACAAAGATTCAAATATAGTCTTGAGCATTAGACATATCAATGATATTGATATACTCAGAATGAGATAGACCACCTACCAGAATGCATCTAACTCTAAAGATATTTTCAATAAACATCTTCTGAGCTGTGTGAGAGACTTTCAGACTTTGATCATCCCTACAACATCAACCTCTATAGTAATACCTTTCTCAAGAGTATTCTATAGACCTTCATCAAAACCTTTTAATAAGACCAATGAATTAAAAATATGTTTTGCTTTATCCATCATTTAAATTCAACAAAATCACCTTTTGAATATGGTAGGATTAGTAGTGTAATATTTTTCATGTGGTACATGTTGCACCCCAAAATTTTCCCTTTTCTCTTACCCTAGCTGGCTTCTGTTTCACCTTCATATGCATCTCCATTAGGTCATAACACTCATCATCATGCATTTCATTGGTTTTCCAAGGCATGGAATCAAGGCGTTTTCTTGTGATTTAGAATTTCCTCTACTCAGAGTGTGCAAGAAAAAGCAAAGGAATCAAAATTCTCTATTCCTTACATCCAGGCCAAGAATGTTAATTTTGGTGTTTAGAGCTAAATCAACAGCATCATAAATCTCTAGCATTTATTTTGCTCAGAGACTGGATGAGATTACTTGGAATTCAAGCAAGTTTGAGGCTATTCGAGTTCAAGACAGGATACACATCATATTTCAAGCATTATTCAAGGTCAATATCAAAGGTTAAGTTTCAGATACAAAGCCACGCTCAGAACAGGTTACAACAAGGCAATTTTCTCATTTTTTCTCTGTAGTAACCAGTTACCCAAATTTAGGTAACCGATTACACCCACTCCAGAAGGCACCAAAATTAAAACTTTCAAACATGTAACCGATTACCTTGTTTTAGGTAATCGATTACACATGTGCATTTTTGCCAAAATCAGTGTATTTCAAGTGCTGCAACAACTATTACTCCAATCAATTTTCATGCTTCAATCCTGTGTCAAGAAAATATTCTAGAACATGCAATACCACAACAAATATCATTTCCACATATTTTCCCCCCACTTTATTTCAAATAAATTCCGCCATACACCCTCATTTTAAAACCAATTGATCTTGTGATTTGCATTGGAGCCCTAACCGAGTCAACTCATAACCAACAGAGTTATGATTCAACTCATCGAGTTGAGTCTAACTAACTCCATACCTAAAACAAACCCTCACTCCGAACCAAATTCCAAGCCACATTTTGCTCCATACCTAGTTTCTATTTAATCAAACCTCTCTCATTTTTTCAAAGGGAACCATTTTTCACCAAATTTCTGAATTTTCTACACATCACACTCTTGATTCTCACTAACATGTGCTGAGTTTTTCACTCACTCTCTCCATTTTCATCATCTTCCCTAACCTTACCAAAGCTCCACCATTTAAAGTTAACAAGTTTTTCATTGAAACTTGTTAATCTTAGAGCTCAACCTTCATCAAATTACTTCCTCAACATTAATCTCTACAGTAACAGAAGATTCTACAGTAGATCTAAGTCTTGGAAATCAGTTCTCGAAGTGAGTTCGAAGCAAATCCAGATTCGGGCGATTTATTACATTGGTCTTTCATTTTCTTGTGAGGAATTCTTTGAATCTCTGGTTTTCTTAACTACATCTATCATTTTCTGTTTGCAACAAGCACCAAGGAAATTCTCAACCTTGTAGGTTGGTAATTCTTGGATCTAACACTGTTATAGCTTAATTTGCATTTTTCACAATGTAGTCTCTTGTGATTTGTGTGTTAATCGGTCCATTGGTTTGCATTTTTGGTTGTATTGGTGTGTGTTTTCTCATAATTGTTGTGATTTTCCTGTCCAATTGCATACCCTAGCGTTCTAATTTTGAACAAATAAGTGATTATGGAAAAGGGCTTTTTCAGATCTATTTTTGCTGTTTTTACGCAGTGTAATCAGTTACCCAGAATCAGGTAACCGATTACACCCTTGTTGTGCGCCCTAGGAACTGAGTTTGTGTGTGTGGTAACCGATTACCCAGATTCAGGTAACTGGTTACACCTGATGCTTTTTGTGATTTTCTTGCTATTTTGGGGTTGTTTTGATCCCATTCCACTTTTATCCTCCGTTGCTTGATATGGGTGATATTTGTGGATGTTTCTTGAGCTGTTTAGCATCCTTTGCATTACCTACATGGATTTATGATCAAATTGTTTGCATGTTGACATTTCTTGTTTGCTTAAGTTTCATGGTTAGTTCAAATGCACATTAATGTTTGCTTGCTTGAACTCATTGATACATGTTTTTGCTTAAGGATTCTCATTGCTTGCTTATTTGTTGATTTTGCCTGCTCCCTTAGGGGTCCTTTAATTCAATCTAATTAAGTTGTTTAACTTCACTAATTTGAATTAGAGGTAGACATTAGGATGTTTATCCAAGCAAGACAACATTAGGGTAGAATCTCCCTTCTTCCTCAACTCTAGGTCTATCTTGCATGATCTTGTAGCGTGCGATTTTTGTTGGTGACGCGACCACCTTACCGCAATGGTTGGAATTGGGTGCTACTTTCTGATTTCTTATTTATCTTATGAAGCTGGAAAGGAAAGGGAAGATATCTAAAACTAAACTTGCATGCAAATGTTTTCTTTAACAAATGCTAAGAGATTGGGGGGTCCGGGGTCAGGTTATACAATGGGGAGTTGTCAATTACCCAGCGTATATATGGTTATCCATAGATTGTTTGGCATTTTCTTCTGTTATCTACTTAATGGTGTTTTTATGTCATAAATGGGAAAGTTTCTCCTTTGGGAATGTTTGAGAGAGTATTTTTGTTGATTTTGAGTTTTTCGATGTTTTTGGTAAGGTACTGGACCTAAAGTTTTTGTTATGTGTGCTCGCTAAGATTTCGCAATCTTATGCCTAAGTATTCCCATTAAAGAAAACAGGGAAATTAGAGCAATCATAGTTCCTCCTATTTTATGGGAGGAAAGAGATGTTTGGTGTCTTGTTTAAAGCCCAAGATCGAAGCTAAAGGTTATTTGTGTCTTGTTCAAAGCCCAAGATTGAAGCTAAAGGTTATTTGTGTCTTGTTCAAATCCCAAGATTAAAGCTAAAAGGTTTAACTGAGAGAGAATTTGTCATCTCTAAAGGGAGATATCTCATCTGTTCATCACAGTTGTTGGGGTATTGGTTATAAAGGAGAATTACTTTAACTGGGATATAAGAAAACCAGCAATGCCATAATTTCCTTTATAAGGGAGATGTCCCGAAGGAGGAAAATTTAACTCAGTGTTGAGCAATGCCATTTTTCCTTAGG
Source organism: Lathyrus tuberosus (assembly GCA_022829125.1). Taxonomy (NCBI): domain Eukaryota; kingdom Viridiplantae; phylum Streptophyta; class Magnoliopsida; order Fabales; family Fabaceae; genus Lathyrus; species Lathyrus tuberosus. The sequence goes on along the minus strand of JALAZF010000021.1, from coordinate 19,448,597 downwards.
AATCTTTCATGCTAAGAGAGGGATATTGGCTTGGATGTAAATAATCCAGAGGCTTGCCACTTATAGCTGTTAGATGAAAGATGAGGTTTACCATGATAAAAGAGGGACCATAGCTTGGATTTTTGAATCAACAAGTGTGTCACTTACAACAGTTATCTGGGATTAGGTTTGCTTATTTTGTCCGTTTTGATGTGTGATGTACAGAGAAATGTCTTCCTGCAGAGAGAACTCTTGATTTCCTCTGATGGTATTTTGATTTTTGTGTGCCTTGATCAAAGCCCAAGGTTGAAGATAAAAGGTTGACTCTACTAGGGAGTTTTATATATGTGTATTGTACAAAGCCCAAGATTGAGGCTGAAAAGAGATTGACTCTACTTAGGGAGATCATTATACAAAGCCTAAGAGGAGGCTGGAAGGAATTGACTCTTCCGGGGAATATTTGTCTGTCTCGTACAAAGCCCAAGATTGAGGCTAAAAGAATTGAATCCACTAGGGAGAGGTTTTATCTATCTTGTACAAAGTCCAAGATTGAGGCTAAAAAGGGAATTGACTCCACTGGGGAGTTTCCATATGTGTCTTGTACAAAGCCCAAGATTGAGGCTAAAAGGGTTAACTGACTCAGTTGAGAATATTCATAGGTGTCTTGTACAAAGCCCAAGATTGAGGCTAAAAGGTGCTGAGGGATGATCATTATACAAAGCCTAAGAGGAGGCTGGTTGGGGAATTTCTTATATAAAGCCTAAGAGGAGGCTAACTTCTGCTGAGGATTATTGAGATCCATAGACAGGTCCAAATTGGGGAATCAACTCTTGCCGGGGATTTACAGAAGAGTTGAAATATCAGATGCCTTGAGGTTTTGATTGAGGTTTATGGGTTGTAATTTGACCCTAGCTGGGGGATTTAGAGGTGAAAGTTTAAAGATTGAGTTTTTGAAATTTGTGGAAATTTTAACTCTGTTGGCGATTGATCAGGTTTTTTTCCTATGTTTTTTAGGAAACTTGAGGGTTTCTTTGAGATCCAAAAGGAGGTGATACTGTCCAAGTCTACTGGTATGAAAAGGTTTATCTTTGTATAATGCCCAAGAGGAGACTGATGTTTTAAGGGATGAGAATTAACCCTAAACTGGTCTGATGTTCTGACTCACTGGAGGATTGAACTATCAAAGGATGACTAAGTTCTGTCCTATACCTGTAGGAGGTCTTTGGGTCTTAGTACTAAGCCCAAGAGGAGGCATGAGAACTTCTAAGAAGCCTGAGGGTCCTTGTACAAAGCCCAAGAGGAAGCTGGGGATGCTTTTAGGAAGCCTGTGGGTCCAAACCTAAGAAAAGTTCAAGAAAGGTTTCACCGGGAATAATCCTTTCTTTAGTGAACAGTTCTAGGGTTTGAAGAAATTCAAGAGAGGTTTCACCGGGAATAATCCTCTCTTGGGAAATGAATTTCTTATACAGATATTTCTAAGTTGTGTCAGTCTTGAGAAAAGTTTCACTGGGAAAAATGCCTTTCTCTATTCCATATTGTATAAGCCCAAGAGGAGGCAAGACTGTATCTAGAATTTCCTACGGGGGAACTAGTTTTGACTGTGTTGAAAGAGTAACCACTGGCTTGATCTAAATTTAGACCTATTTGCCGGGGAAAACTCTAAGCAGATATATATATACAAGTATATATAGATGAAATATATAAACAAGTATGTAAAAGAAAGCTGGTAGAACTTACAGGTGAGCAAGCTTCCAGTGTTTTAAACACAGCTGTATAGTTAGTTATTCAAGAAATTGAAGAAATTTTTGAAAATAACTATAAATTTGAATCTAAGTCAAAAGGGAAAGTTGTTTAAAAAACAAGATTGGGGCTTGTACTCAAGGAGAGGCCCAAAGTTTATTTTTGTACAAGAGATGGGGCTTACAACTCAAAGAGATGCTCAAAAGAAAAACAACGATCGCTCCGTTATTTTGAAAACTGTACTAGGACTTATACAATGGCTAAGGCCCAAATTATTCATGTACAAAGGGGTTGGGTCTTACACTCTATTAGAGGCCCAAAAGTGTTTTTATACAAAAGTTGGGGCTTATAACTCAAAGAGAGGCCCAAAAAGTTTTATGTACAAAGGGATGGGACTTACACTCTATTAGAGGCCCAAAAAGGTTTTTGTACAAAGGGATGGGACTTACACTCTATTAGAGACCCAAAGAATTATTGAAAAAGAAGAAAAATGGGACTTACAACACAAGGGGAGGCCAAGTTTAAAATTGTTTGAAAACGGCGATCGCGCAGAGATTTTTTTAAATGTACTGGGACTTATACAATGATTGAAAGTGATCTATGAACATCCAGAAACACAATGGTAACTTGAAAACATGTTTATGATGCATGATTCATTGAGTTTGAAAGTTTAAGGCTTACCTCTGCAAGAAGGAATCGATTTCAATGGTAGAGGCGTTATAGAAGTGAAACAATGACCTGAATCTCATACACACAAGATAAATAGCAATTGATTGAGCGAAAATGATCTATGAACATCCAGAAACACAATGGTAACTTGAAACAATGTTTATGATGCATGATTCATTGAGTTTGAAAGTTTAAGGCTTACCTCTGCAAGAAGGAATCGATTCCCATGGTAGAGGTGTTATAGAAGTGAAACAATGACCTGGATAGCTTCCTTAGGCCTCAAGGATTGTGTTGCAACCTTCAGGATGTTTTGAAACTCTTTGGATAAGCTGACTCAACTCTGACTGCAATTGATCTAAGTGAGAAATGAAGATGATAATCCTGATGTTTCAGAAGTGTGAGGAGTGTTTGATCAGCTCATATATGATGTATGGAATGTATTAGAACAATTGGTGGTGATGGAATGGCTCTTTAATTAAAATTTTGATAGTGACTTGCAAATGAAGGCATTTTTGGAGTGAAAGAGAGATTTTGAGTAAAGCCAGTGTTCTGAGGCTTTGGTGTACTCAAACTGACCACAATTGATGTCTATTTATAGTGCAACAAGTTTGTTTTGGCATCAATAGTGAATGGAGGCTTGGACAGTCCCATGGCCAATGGTGATCAAATGGAATCTCAAGTCTCCTCTAGCCATTGACTTGAGGTTAGGGAACAGGCTATGAGTCCTCTGGTTCAGAGATAAGGCTTGACTTAATTCAGTTAGCAATGTCTTAATGCTTGCCACATTGTGAATCCATTGAATGCATTGAAACAAAATTGGAGTCTTTGAGATTTCTAGCCTTTTTAGGTGACACATAGCTACATGTAGATTCTTCGACTTGGGAGGCTTGTGGATCATATCTTTTCCATTTGATGTTATCCTATGAGATGTCCAAATGGATGAAAAGGCTTGTAATTGCCTAACTTAACCAATTCGAGCAAGAATGCACAAATCTGTCTTGTACAAGACAGTTGGAAAGTGCCATCTTGGGAGGATCATATCTCCTTGCTCAAATGGAGTTATGGAATGCTCATTTACTTTTTAAAGAGCCCTTATATGGTAAAATTCATGTGTGGTCATAGTTTGTCTTGAAACTATCTGGACTTAGTTGAAAAAACCCCATGAACATTGATGTTCAAGGTTGAAACTTAGACAGTTTTGTAATAGGTATTGAATCTTTGATTTTTCACCACTTTGATCCATCCATAACCAAAATTCCATGAAGAATTAGAGTTTCATGTAGTTGAAGCTTTTGTATAATGTAGAAAGACCTACAAATCAGGCTTTGGATCACTCAAAATGACTGCTTGGATAAAAAGTTATGGTCCTTGGAAGTTGGCACCAAAACCATCCAAACTTAGTAACTTAGAAAAATTTTCAGTTTTTCAAGATTACCCCTTTTACAAGTTATCATGATTTCTTGATCAATTCTTGTTCAAATGACATTATAAATCATATTTTATGAAAGTATGAGTCATAAGGATCATTTTTGCCAAAAAGTCATGTTTTGACTTTTGGCTCCGGAGCGGCTCGACGAGGAGAAACCCTAATTCCCGACTTTTGAGGAATGCATTCTCTGAGGGTGTTTTAACTCCGCAAATGGATCCTTAGGGTTATATTGAGCATATTGAGTCACACTTTGAAGCTTGGCTCATTCCCCTATAAAAATTTCACTCTGGAGGCCTTAGTCGTCCAAAACCCTAATTTGGTGATATTGGGTATTTCGAGGCTCCTTCCACTTGGAATGCTGCAACTTTGTGCTTGATTCTTGATGTGGGAGTCCTTTTGATCCTTTATGGGTGTTTGAGAGTTTGGAAAAGTTGAAGATCATGTTATTTCTTGATTGATCTTTTGCCCAAATGCTCCGAGAGGGAAGGAAACCCTAATTCTTGATTATAGTGAATACTCAACAATCCTTGAGGAGATTGATGAGGCATGATGGTACGTCCATATTGTGGAAATAATTTGCACAATGATGGGAAATCTTGGTGGTCAAAATTTGGGGTATGACAGATGCCCCTATTTAATCTTCTTGGACCCGAAGGTGTGAATGGCGAAGATATTCGGACATTCAGGGTGCAAGAGGATTAAATATCGGAATACCCAAAATTTTGACAGTGGTTATGGATAGTAGTTTGCTCATCCATCTTCTTTCGCTAAGCAATGTTATTTAGAAAAGGGTAAAACTTCCCCTCGATCCTGGTCTTCAGCCATGGAACTGGTCTCAGTGTCTTTTTGAAATAAACTTCCCTTCGATCCTGGTCTTTAGCCACGGAACTGGTCTCTGTTTCTTTTGAACCAAACTTGCCCTCGATCCTGGTCTTCAGCCATGGAACTGGTCTCAGTTTCTTCTTGTCGAGTTTCTTCCTTGACAAGGAACTCTATGCGTAGCGGTTTTCATCAAACTTTTTGCCGAGCTATACTGGGGAGACGCCATTTGATGGAAAAATTTGAGGTTAGACTTGTTAGGGGCGTCCATTTGTCTGAGCTATAGAGGTGTGCAAACTTCTCTATTGGATATGCCCTTTATTAACTCTACTGGGAAAACGAGTCTTTTGAGAGACTGCTTTTCGCTTGGGGATATTACATCATACTTTTCTTTGAGATCATTTCGGAGAAATGCCATGTGATGTGATCTAATTTTGAGGTGCTGATGACTTCATTAAGATCGAATTTCTTGAGAGAAAAGCCGATGTATTGCGGAGAGTCTTCGGTTAAGAGGCTTTCTTTTGGATTTTCTTTAATCCGGGAAAGCGAAAATATCACCTTCAATAGTGAAGAGTAATGTTCCAATGGTGTCTGTCGAATGTCTTCTTGTCCTTCAAAGGTTCAAGTTATCAAAGTCGTCGATGACAGTCTCCAATCCAGAAATAAACTGGGGAGAAATTGCTCAGACGATACATTTACTGACGAGGAAAGAACTCAAACTGGGATTTTGTCCTATCCGACGAGGAAAGGACAACTGACAACTTGATTGACAAGAGGACTTTATCACTTGGGAATGAGTATTACCAAAGCGATAGCAGTGCAATATGGATATGAATATGAATCAATTATCCATGCTGTATGTATGTTTATGCTGACAAAACTGACGCGACATACAGACTTGTGGATGAGCACGACTGGATACTCGGCCACTGCGAGGGATGAAAAATACCATTCGTTAAAGATAGCAACCCTGTCTTACTTAGGAGAGGTAGTCCCTATGGGGGGATAAAGAATCGTCAATCGATCATAAGAGGTAAGAACTCTGCCGGAAATGTCAGATGAGACATTACATCTGAAACAGTTGATCCTTCATTCAGGTGTACTAGTTTAGAAGGAGTACTTTGATTATGCAAATTGAGGTTTAATCACTTCCAGAGAAGCTATCGATGTTCTTTTTTATGTTCAAAGTCAAAAGGAATTGCCATCTTTATTCTAAAAGCAGAAGAAATTTTTTACAAGTAAATTCATTTTTGTTTTGTTTCAAGAATCGTTGATCATGTTAAAAATGTCATTCTGTAAAGCAAAAATAAATGAGAATTGTAAACAAAAGCACTAGGGCTCAAATTTTATTGATAGGATGGAAATCAGCCAAGTGCTTGATACCATAGAGTATTTACAAAGTTTAGAAAATGGTTATTTAAAGGAAAAGAGGCTACATTGAAACATAACGACCACTATCCTTCTACCATCTTTAAATTCTGGACATTCTGGGCCTCTGTCGTAGGTGACTTTGACTGAAGTTTTCCTAATGGATGACATTACCGCTGGGGATTTAACCTTGTCGGACGTAGTTGCTTGCCATGAATCCCTAACTTTTGCCTAGATTTTCTTTTGAGGTTTCCAATCCACCGGGATGATTTTCGCTTATGTCTCTAATTTTTTCCTGGACCGCCCTTTTGGGTTTTCAATCTGCCGAGACGTTTTTTTTTATTTAGGCGAAGTATTTCTTGACTACATCAACATTTGTGGGGTAGGAAAACTCCTCTCCATCCATGGTTGCGAGTCTCAATGTGCAGCCTGGGAAGGCTTTCTTGACCACATAGGGGCCATCATAGTTCGGAGTTCATTTGCCCCGGGAATCAGTGAGAAATAATTGTATCTTCTTGAGGACAAGGTCTCCTTTTCTAAAGACATGGGGTCAGACTTTTTTGTCGAACGCTTTCTTCATTCTTTACTGATACAACTGACCATGGCATTGTCGACTTTGACACCATTCAGCTTCTGTTAGCTTAGTTTCCATCAATACCCGGATTAATGGGATCTCTACTTCTATGGGAACACTGCCTCCATGCCATATACTTGAGAGAAATGGGTTGCCCCTGTTAAAGTGCGGACAAATGTACGATAACCGTGAAGAGCAAAGGGTAGCATCTCGGGCCAGTCTTTGTAGGTTACAACCATCTTTTGAATGATCCTTTTGATGTTCTTGTTAGCCGCTTCTACCGCGACGTTCATCTTAGGCCGGTTGGGAGATGAGTTATGGTGTTCGATCCTGAGCTCAGCACACAACTCTTTCATCATCTTGTTGTTCAAGTTGGATCCATTATCCGTAATGATCTGGCTTGGAACACCATAACGACAGATGAGATTGTTTTTGATAAAGCAGACTACCACTTGTCGGGTTAAATTGGCCTATGACACTGCTTCGACCCACTTGGTGAAGTAGTCAATGGCTACCAGGATGAACCGATGTCCGTTCGAAGCCTTGGGTTCGATCATTCCAATCATGTCGATTCCTCATATGGAAAAATGACATGGAGAAGAAAGAACTTTGAGAGGCGTTGGTGGTACATGGATTTTGTCTGCATATATCTGACACTTGTGACATTTCCTCATGTACTTGTAGCAATCGGATTCCATTGTCAACCAATAATACCCTGCTCTCAGAATATTTCTGGCCATTGTGTGTCCGTTGGCATGAGTGCCAAAGGATCCTTTTTGAATCTCTTTCATCAACAGGTTTTACTCTGGTCTGTCTACGCATCTGAGCAAAACCATGTCGAAGTTTCTCTTATAGAGTGTATGACCGCTCAAGAAGAAGTTTCCTTCTAGCCTTCTAAGAGTTTTCTTATATTTTCTGGATGCCACAGGCAGGTACTCTTGTCTTTGAAGGAAGCACTTGATATCATGATACCAAGGTTTGGCATCTATGGGTGCTTCAATTGTGAAGATGTAAGCGGGCCTCTTAAGGCGCATAATGTCAATCTTAGTTACGTCGTTCCATTGACCTACACTAATCATAGAAGAGAGAGTGGCTAGTGCATCAGCCATGTGATTTTCTTCATGAGGAATATGATGAAACTCGATTCTATTGAAGAATGGTAACTACCTTCTCGCGTAATCTTTGTATGGAATCAGTCCTGATTGGTATGTGTTCCAATCTCCTTTGATCTGATTGATAACCAGGGCTGAGTCTCCATACACATCCAAGTTCTTAATCCTTAAGTCAATTGCTTCTTCGAGACCCAATTATACAAGCTTCGTATTCAGCCTCGTTGTTTGTGCATTTGAATGTTAGTCTGGTAGTGAAAGGAATGTGGGTACCTTGAGGTGTTACGATGATTGTCCCAATTCCATTTCCATAAGTGTTGACAGCTCCGTCAAATATTAGTCCCCATTGGGATCCTAGTTCTGACCCTTCACTGGGTAGCGGTTCATCACAATTTTTCATTTTTAGGTACATGACATCTTCGTCTGGGAAGTCAAATCTGACTGATTCCTGATCGTCAATCGGTTGATGAGCCAAATGTTCGGCTAAAATACTCCCATTGACGGCTTTCTGAGCATAGTACTCTATGTCATATTCTGATAACAACATCTTCCCGTGAGAGCAGGCTTTTCAAAGACGTACTTGATTGGGTCCATTTCGGAGATTAACCAAGTTGTGTGACAAATCATGTACTGGCGAAGACGTTTGGCTGCCCAAGCTAAAGCACAACAAGTTTTCTTGAGCATAATGTAGCGAGTTTCGCAGTCAGTAAATTTCTTGCTTAAGTAATAGATGACAGACTCTTTTCTTTTGGTTTCGTCTTGTTGGCCAAGTACACAACCCATCGAGTCTTCCAAGACTGTTAGGTATATGATCAGTGGTCTTCCTTCCACTGGAGGTGACAGAATAAGTGGATTCAACAGATATTCTTTGATACTATTGAAAGTTTTTTGGAAATCTTCTGTCCATTCACATCTCTGATTCTTTCTGAGTAATTTGAAGATCGGCGCGCCTGTCGCGGTCATGAGGGATATGAACCTTGAGATGTAATTCAGACATCCCAAAAATCCTCTGACCTATTTTTCTGTCTTTGGTGAAGGAATTTCTTGAATGGCATTGATCTTGTTAGGATCAACGTCAATTCCTTTTTGGCTGACGATGAATCCTAAAAGTTTTCCCGAGCGGACACCGAACGTGCATTTGTTGGCATTCAAGTGGAGTTTGTATTTTCTCAAACGCTCGAATAACTTTGATAAGTGTGTCACATGCCCTTCTTCTGTTTTAGATTTGGCAATCATGTCATCGACATATACTTCGATCTCTTTGTGCATCATGTCGTGAAACAGAGTTGTCATGGCCCTTTGATAGGTTGCCCCGCGTTCTTTAGACCGAAGGGCATTACCTTGTAACAAAAGGTGCCCCATGGGGTGATGAATGAATTTTTCTCCATATCTTCCGGATCCATTTTGATTTGATTATAGCCCGAGAATCCATCCATGAAGGAGAAGACTTTGAACTTTGCTATACTGTCAACCAGCATGTCAATGTGTGGCAGGGGGAAGTCATCCTTTGGGCTTGCTTTGTTCAGATCCCTGTAGCCTACACACATTCTGACTTTTCCATCCTTTTTTGGAACTGGTACTATGTTGGCTAACCATTGAGGATATTCCGAGGTGGCAAGGAAACCTGCGTCGATCTGTTTCTGCACTTCCTCTTTGATCTTGATAGCCATATCTGGATGAGTCTGTCTTGGCCTTTGTTTTACCGGCGGACATTTCGTTTTTAACGGTAAATGATGTTCCACGATGCTGGTATCCAACCCTGGCATGTCCTGATAAGACCAAGAAAATACATCTGGAAACTCTTTGAGAAGTTTTATCAAGATTTCGTTGACAGTTGGACTAAGCAGTGCTCCAATCTTAACCTTTTTATTCTCTTCTTCTGAACCCAAATTGAGCGTTTCCAACGGCTCTTTGTGAGGCTCAATAGACCTTTCCTCTTGTCTTAGTAATCAGGAGATCTCTTCAGGAATTTCCTCGTCCTCTTCTTCTTCAGCTTCAAATACCGAGAATTCAAAGTTGGGAGAAGGCATTGGATCGTATGTTTCAATGGGGTTTAAACCAAGCAATCTGCATAACTTGATGATTTGTTTTTTAGAAGAGATAGAGAGAATGCAAGAGTGTGTGCAATGTATTTTCTAAAAAATGCTTGTTTTTATTTTGGGTTGTTTTAGGATTACCATTTTCTGAAAAAACGAAAAGTGAAAACAGCAATAAATGCGAGAATGATAGAATGGCATTATTTATCTATGATTTTGTCGATTCTTGAAATACAGCCCTATAAAACAAAAATCTGTCGCTTTGGGCGAAGTGAAGAGGGACCTTTACAGAAAAGTGAGCTCTATAAAAACATCTGTTTCACTTGAGCAGGGTGAAAGGTCAAAACAAAGACGACAATTACTTAGACTTATGGACGACTTTCGGGACATCGACAGCAACCCATTGGTGACGAACCCCTCGGCGAATCAAATAGTCTGGTACCTTCTTTCTTGGTTTGTCCTCAGAAATAACGCTAATTTATGGCGGATTAGGATCATTGGAGTCTTCCTCTCATGCAGATTTGTCGTAAACGAACACTTCTGTTGTATCTTCCCTAGTGTGTTCACTCTCAAGAGGATCTCCCCATCCAGTTGGTTGGATGTCCTTGTATCTGATGCGAGAGCTTTCAAGAGCGGTGTACTTGACTAAGAAGTCGTACTTACCACTCGGTTGTCCTAAAGTGTCCCATACTTCTGTGGGGATTAAGGAGTCATCTTCCTCGATGACGTTGACCTCAGGAAAAACATAGTTGATGAACTCTTGTCCTGCAATCTTAGCAGATTCATCATTGTGCTGGATATCTTCAGAATGTCCAGAGTAATGATTCCACAACCCACTGGGGACATGGGTATTCTTTTCAATATTACTCAGCTGATAGGCATCGTTTGGGCTGACTCTTTTGCCCCAAGTTTTCTGTTTACGGTCTCCAGATAGGCAAGTCATCCAGGGGATCATAATAATCTTGATTGAAGTTGTCCTTCATTATATCATCCTCTAATGAGTTAGGTGGAGCACGACATCCCTCAGGATCACAATCTCCAAGGATCATTCAGACGTTTGATCTCGGTATATATCTCGGGTTCTGCTTTAGAAAACAGAATGGCATGTGCGTTTCTTCCTAAGACATATAACCGTCATGGTTAAGGTAAGATTTCCATTCTTCTTCCGTATCGGAGGAATCACTCTCATTGATGGTGTGTACTTCTTGAGACACTAGGTGGAGGAAGCCTCCACTGTGGAAGAAGTTCTGAATGGGATGAAAACTTTCATCTTTCTCGGCAGTCTGGGTACAGGTTAAAGAGAAACCAAGACCTTTCTTTGTCTTGTTATCAGTAGGAATTATAAGCTGTCCCCATCCTTTCGCGTTATTATTCTTGATCACTTCGAGAGCGTACTTGTATGAGGAAATCGATGTCCCTCTTTCTGATTGATTCTCATTGCTCACCGAGAGTGCTTGGAATTGAGTTCCAACAACCTACTCTGGTTCTAAATAGGAAAATGATGATAAGTTGCTTACAATTAAGGCTTGCTCTCCGCAAACTATGACTAACTTGTCATTCATGACGAACTTCAGCTTTTGGTGAAGTGTCGAAGTGACTGCCCCAACTTCGTGTATCCAAGGTCTTCCTAATAAACAACTGTATGCTGCCCGAATGTCCATGACCTGGAAAGTGACTTGGAAACTGTGCGGACCGATGGTTATGGGAAGATCAACTTCACTGATAACTGTTTTTCTGGATCCGTCAAAGGCTTTGACGATGACCTCGCTGCCTCTCATTGGGGTTCCTTGAAATGATAGTCGTATCAGGGTTGACTTTGGCATAACATTCAAAGTTGATCATGTGTCTACCAGTATGCTGGCTAAAGCATCGTCTTGGCAATTGACTGTAATGTTGAGTGCCATATTATGGTTCTTGCCTTCTTCTGGCAGTTCTTCATCACTGAATCCTAAGTTGTTGCAGGAAGTGATGTTGGAAATGATACTGTCAAATTGTCCTACCATTACATTTTGTTCCACAAAGGCTTGCTCTAAGACTTTCTGTAGAGCTTCCCTGTGAGCTTCGGAACTAAGTAGGAGAGATAATACAGAGATTCTAGATGGAGTTTGCAACAGTTGGTCCACAATGTTGTACTCACTTTTTCTGGATGAGTTTTAGCATCTCATCGTTGCTCTTTACCAGTTCTGGATTATTAGATTGACCGGCTGGTTGATTGGGAACTTTTCTTTGGCAGGTTCTCCAACTCCTCTGTTGAAGATTCGACCGCTCCGAGAAACTCGACAGATGCCGGTAATGTTCACCACGTACGGTAATGGAGTTTCCTTTCCATTTTCAGAGGTTGTTGCACCGTATTTGTAAGGGATAGATTTTTTTGATTTGTACGGTATTGGTCATGGCAGGTAGTTAACTACAGGAGCTTTTTGATTTCTCTGACCCTTATAGGCAACCTCAATTAGTTCCTGGTTGGGAACTTTTCTACTACCAAGAGGTATTCTTGATTCACTGAGTAGAGGCATAATGGCGCAAACGTCCTTGGCTTTCCCATGATCGGAGATTATGACAACCTCTTTGCTTTGATTAGGGAGATAGTCTTGTATTACGTTGATCGATCCAGAACTTGAACATGGTCGAACCTCTTTCTGTTCCAACTGATTTTGAAGAGCCACTCACACGAGATAGCGTCCTTGGTTGTTCTCTGAGAAAACTCTACAGCGCTCATAATTATGGGGTGGCACCCGGCCATGCCTGCTTTGTATGCAGTGCATCTTTACTAGATCAGTTTCTATTGAGCGGACATCATGAATTTGATGTCTATCAGAATTCCCGTCAATCATACTAGTCTTTTATGTAGCTTCATCAAGGTAGATCGGAAGTCACCAGTGGTCCAACAAGTGTTGAAGTGTTCTTTGGACAAGTGTACATCTTTGGTCATCTTCACGGCATTCTTCACAGTCTTGATAATCATGTGAAGCCAAAAATCCGAGCCTGACTTGCTTAGCATGTAATTCTACCAGACTGGTATTCATCAAGCGTATGTCAAAGATCTGAACCATATTGACTTGATGGTTATTTCCTTCATGATAATCTTAGATCCATCCGATATCCATCTGACGTTGGAGGGCCTCTTGTACAAAAGAGCATCCTTGATTGCTTGTTGAGCAGATCGGACAAGCATCGTAGTCGTGCCGTGGCAGAATATGGCATTGACTCTGTCTTCAATGCATTGCCACCAAATTGACGTTCATTGCAAGAATGTTACAGTTCTGAACAATGTTGGGATGTCCATGGGCCATGTTGACCTCACGGATTCTGTGATCATGAATCCAGCCTAGATCCATTTGTTCTTGTAGGGCTGATTGCACTACGGAACACCCCTGATTATTCTTTGAGCATATATCACACTGGTGATAATGGTGAGATGGCACATGACCGTACCCGCTCTGCCTGCAATGCATCCTCACCAGATTTGTTCCTAATAGGAGTACATTGTGAATTTGATAACTACGGCTAGGTTTTTCCTCTATTAAGTTTACTGCAGTCTTCTCATGTTGCGGATTTTTTGGTACTGTAAGAGGAGACCTGGTTTGGACGTGCCCCTTGGCTTGTAGAAGTGGAAATAGTTCTGCGTACAACATCGGTATAGGGTCGAACCCTGATGGTTGTGTCGTACGATTGTTACTGTTGTACTGAGGAGGATCCTGCTGAATAGGTTGTTGTGTCCTTTGTTGATATTGTTGTTGACTTGGTTGGCTTTAAGCAACCTGAGGTTGATACGTCGGTGCCGGCGTTGGGTTGATAGCGGGAGTTATTGCCGATACTGGTTGATACCTTCGCCTTGGCTTTCCCAGAGAGATATTACCGATCTCTTTATTTTCTTCTTTTGGAAAGCACTACCGTACCTCTTGGTACTACTAGATGGCTCTGTATCTTTGACCAATCGTCCTTCTCAGACTACTTCTTTAAGGCGTACTCCCATGTTCACCATTTCAGTGAAGTCACTGGGCACACTTGCAACAATTCAGTCGTAATAGAATGAGCTTAAGGTTTTCATAAAAATCTTGGTCATCTCTTTTTCCTCAAGAGGGGGACAGATCTGGGCGGTAATTTCACGCTATCTCTGAGCATATTCCTTAAAAGTTTCTTTGTCCCTTTGCGACATTGCTCAGAGCTGATCTCTATCTGGTGCCATGTCCAAGTTGTATTTATACTGTTGAATGAAGGCAGTGCCAAGATCTCTGAAAGTACCAATCTTGGTGCGGTTTAAACCCATGTACCATTTGAGTGCGGCACCGGTTAAACTGTCTTAGAATTAATGGATCAGTAGCTGTTGATTCTCTGTCTGAGTTGACATTTTTTGAGCGTACATCACCAAATTAATTTGAGGGCAAGAGTTGCCTTTGTTTTTTCAAAGTCAGGCACCTTGAATTTGTGTAGTATCTTTACATTAGGGACCAAACAGAGGTCAACGGCGTCCTTTCCGAATAAGTCTTGACCGTGAATGGCATGCAGTTCCTTCTGCATTTCCAAGAATTGTTCCTGGAACTCATTCATTCTTTCGTACATGTCTTCGTTTCTACCAGAAATTGCTTGTGGAATCTGTCCTTCTGGTACAGTGTGTACCACTAATTGTGGTATAGACATTATAGTGGTGACTCATGGTGCTTCTATGCCCTGAAGTTTGTAACCTTCAGAAGTTGCTATTGTAAACCTTGCCTCTTCACTTTCCCGAAGTTTGTAACCTTCAGGTCCAGTGGTTCCTGCTGCACTTTCTTGGTCTTCAGTGACCGTCGGGATATATCCTTCAGGTATAAAGTTGAGAGGCATGCCTCTGGGACGACCCTTTGGCATGTTGTACCAAGGATGATTCTCATGTGTCTCCATAATGGGCGTAGATGTGATCTCTGAGATTACAGTCTTTTGATGCCGCTGCTCCTGAGCTGCTGCCAGGGATTGCATGTCACTGTGAAGTTTTTCCAAACTTTCCTTTAGAGCGTCGATTTCTTCTCTCAGCTCTCTATTCTCTTCCTTGAGATCGTCCATTTTCTTTTGTCGATTGGCTCGAGTATTGTATGAGTGAGACAATTTGAATCTAGAATTGTGACACGTACCTGAGACACAAAGATAAGAAAACTGTGTTATGTGAGAATGATGAATGAGATGCAATGATGTATTTTTTAGTTTTTGTTTTATTCAAAAAGAAACTTCAACAAATAAATTGAAAATATCATACAGTGGGGCGTGGAGACCCCTTTTATTGAATTCGAAAGATTGCATTATGTTACAATAAAAAGTACAGTATTTTACAAAGTGCTGTAAAAGGAAATGTCAAAGCTCATGGATCCTAAGTCCTCTCTGAAGAGAGCTCAGATGCTGGTTCCGGTATTTTCCTTTTCTTTGATCGAGGCTCTTCAGCCGTTGTCGGGTTGTCAGTCCTTTGCCAAGTGAAAGGAGCGAGCAAATTTCTTCGGTCTTCTTGACTTTCTATAGCATTCTGCTCTAATATCTCAATCAGAGCATCCTTTTCCTTTAATAGTTCCTGAATCTTGGTACACTCCACATTGAGTATTCGGTACTTGTTTTTCCAAGAGCTCTTCTCACGTTGAACTTTGTTGAGAGCGGCCTGGAGTTTTTCCGCATCAGACATGAAATAAAGGACAGATTCCTTTAGCGGAAAAACTTCTTGACGAGGGTAAGGCATCCTTAGCTTGAGGGCTCTAGTTTGCACCTAGTGGAGATAAGGTTACATTGAGATACAGTTTGGTCTTCCTAGAGACTCTCTGTCTTTCTTGTGAATAGGTTTCCAAGCATGCACTATTTCTTTCTTTAGTGCTCTGTCATTTTTCCCTTCCTTGAAGAAAACACCTTTCAGATGAACATTATGTGGGATATTCTTCATCGGGTATCCGAGTTGACGGCGAGCTAAAATTGGATGGTAGTTGATTCCTCCTTTAGTTCCAAAGAGGGGCATGTTAGGGAAATTTCCACATCTATCAATGATCTCTATCCCCTCATAAATCCTATTGTACCAGTCTATGTCAGAGTTGGTAAGAGACATGATTCTTTGTGACCAACGTAAAGTACTCTTATGATCCCAAAAAGCAACAGACTTGAGTAGATGGGAAATGAACCATTTGTAAAGTAAAGGTACATAGCATGTGATCATTCCTCCGCAATACAAGATCCTTAAGTGTACAGAATGATAAGCATCTGCGAGCAAGGTTGGTACGGGGTTCCCAATTAGAAATATCTTAATAGGATTGGTATCGACGAAGTTGTCGATGTTGGGAAAAAGGAATAACCCATATATGAGCAGGACAAAGATATCTTCGAAAGCAGCTATGTTTCCTATACTGGCAAAGCATAGGGCTTTCTCTATCAGGAATTTAGCTGGTAAACCCTGGATTCCTCCTTTAGTGGTTATGTGAGTCCTAACTTCTGACTCGTCCAAAGAGATTGCTCTTGCAATGGTTTGTTCCTTTGGAATTTCTTCCAGTCCAGAAAATGGAGCTCGATCTGTGATAGGTAAATCAATCAGGTGAGAGTACTCTTCCAATGTTGATGCCAGTTGGTAATCCGGGAAGGTGAAGCAGTGGTAAACCGGATCGTAGAACTGAATCAACATAGACAGGATTCCTTCCACTGTGTGGACCTTTAATAGAGATAACAGTCCTCCGTGCTTGGCTCTGAAAGCCTTGGGGTTGGTAATCATCGTTGCCAACCTCCTTAAGTCCTCAAGTTTTGGAACCTTGAAGGTGTACTTGTGTGTCTTTCTTCTACTGAAATCCATAATGCAATCTCTAATATTTGCAATTATTGTTTAGTTTATTTTGAAAAAAAATATTTTTTTTGTTTGAAAATAGTTTTTTAAATGAATGCATGAACGCAACACACATAAACATTGAAAAAACATGGGTTCAAGGGTTCAACGTCACAAGCATGGAGTCATGGCTCTACCCATCCCCAAAGGTTGTACTATTTTGGTCAATTTTTGTACCTGTAGAACGGGTTCTAAGGTTCCCAAAATCATTGACCCCCCTAGGGATATCAACAGCAAGCTGATTTACTTGAGCGAGCTGTAATATCCTAGGGTGAATCTCATTTGAGTGTAGTATTGCGTATCAACTATTCCCGATAGTCACCGCACTACCAAATGGTCATATGGTTAATGTCTACTAAATCCTCAGGGTTATGGGTACCGTACTAGGATAAACGATGCTTTCACGACAATCGGTTGTTCAACATCAATATTTTCACACGGGTACCTTGCCTAATTTGGTGGGCTACCAAGATAGCTTGTTCGCGATTCACTCCCTATAAGTTTCTCCTGTCTATACCACCCTTATCTTAATGTTCTCTCAAAATTTACACATGCATATCAATCGCATTCCCATTTGACAGAAAAATAAACACGGATATCAAGTAGGAATAACAATAAATATATATAGTATATAGTGTAGAAAATGCTAAACAACATAGACCTCTTAGGAATTCTAATCCTACTTTGTGTCCCCAGCAGAGTCGCCATTTTTCTGTAGCGTGCGATTTTTTTCGGTGACGCGGCCACCTTACCGCAATGGTTGGAATTGGGTGCTACTTTCTGATTTCTTATTTATCCTATGAAGTTGGAAAGGAAAGGGAAGATATCTAAAACTAACCTTGCACGCAAATGTTTTCTTTAACAAATGCTAAGAGATTGGGGGGTCCGGGGTCAGGTTATACAATGGGGAGTGTCATACCCCAAATTTTGACCACTAAGATTTCCCATCATTGTACAAATCATCAGCACAATATGGATGTACCTTTGTACCTCATTAGTCTCCCCAAAGATGGGTGAGCATCCACTATAATCAAAATTAGGGTTTCAAGCCCTCTCTGAGCTTTAGACAAAGGCTCAATCAAGAAGTGACTTGATTTTCAACTTGTCTAATCTCTCAAACATCCTCAAAGGATCAAAAGGACTCCCACTTCAAGGATTAAGCACAAGGTTGCTCCCTTCTAGGTGGATCAAGCCTCAAGATCGCCAGTGTCACCAAATTAGGGTTTTGATCACCCAGGGCCTCTAGATGAAAAGTTTCATCTGGGCACAAGCCATTGATCCAAAACATAACCTAATATACTTCATGGAACCTCATGAACCCATGCATCAAGTCAATTTTGCCTCAAGGGATGCATTCATCAAAAATCAGGAATTAGGGTTTCTTGACCTAATTCACCCCTAAGTTGACTTTTGGGACAAATCATGAGCCAAGACCTCAAGAGATGATTTGAGGGTCTCTAATATACCATATTGATCCATTTGGGACAATGGATTAATCCAAGAAGTTTGAGCAACAAGTCTCAATTCCATCTGCACCACAATTAGGGTTTTAAGGGAAAAGTCAACTGTAACTTTGACTTTTGACCAAGACATGCTCCCAAACCCTAATACATGATTGAATATACCCTATGACACCCATGGAACATGTCCATCAAGTTTGATTTAGGTCAAGGACATGATTTCCTGAAGAATTGCACAGTTTGGAATTCATCTGATAAAAAGTCAACTGTGCACAAAAGTCAACTTTGACTTTTTGAGATTTTTCACCAAAATGGATTTTTAACCCTAAAATGATGTTAATGTATGATTTGAATCATCATTCATCAAGAAAAATCAAGAAAAGTGAGATAACTTGTAAAAGGGGTAACCATAAAACTTCGAAATTTTTCTAAGTTAAAAATAAAGTGGCAAGGGTACCAACTTTGGAGGACCATAACTCCTAAACCACAAGGCTATTTTTTCTCATTCAAAGATGGATTTGTAGCCCTCATTATCACCTACAAAAACTTCAACTACAAGTCATTCCAATTCATTAAGGATTTTGAGTTATGGAGTGATCAAAGTGGCTGAAAAGTGAAAATGTCACTTTTTCCAACACTTAGTGAAATTTTCACTAAGTCAGATTCTGCCTCACTTTTTGCCAAATGTAGTGGGATTTTTCACTTGGAATCAAAAGAGATCAAAACCAAACTTGTTCAAACAGTTGTTGTATCATGTAAGAGCTTTCCAAAATGGCCAAGAACATTGCCAAATTCAACTTACACCATGAGATATGACATTGGCAAGTTGCCTTGCTAAAATCTGTCAAGGCAAGGCAGAATTTGCAACTTTGGTCGATTTTCCAAAATCAGCAAATTCAATTGCTCCTATCCACTTGGACACCTCAGAGGATTGAATCTAAAGGGGACAATCACTGAGCCAAGCCTCCAAAGTCCATGGAACAAGAAATAGCATGTTGAACCTAGAATGGCCAAAATAGGGACAAGACTTCAAATTTGGAATGAGGCATTCAATGGAACCATCAAGGTGGCATGGACTGAGCCATTCTCATCTGAAATCAGTCAAGACTTATCCAAGACCAAGGGAACCAAAGCTCTGTGCCCTAACCTCTAGTCAATGGCTAGAGGAGACTTGGATTTTCATTTGCCAACATTGGCCAAACCTACTTACCAGCTGCCATGCACTATTCCTTGCAAAACAAACTTGCTCTACTATAAATAGAGCTCAATTGTGGTCAGTTTGAGTACACCAAAGCCATCTAACAGATGCTTTCCTCAAAATCTCTTCTTTCACTCCAATTTTGCCTTCTAAGGCAAGTCACTATCGGGTTTTGAGTTTGAGAGCAATTCCAATCAAACCAATCACTCACACACCTCACATACATCACATATGAGCTGATCAAACACTTAGATTACTTCTGAAACATCAATTTCACAAAATCACCAGCTGGTTGCTCAAGGTTTTAACCAAAGTGCAGCTGAGGTACCACAAAATGATCCAGCCAATTTCAATCAAGTCCAACCATCCAAACACAATCCATAGGGTGTAGGGAAGTTGTTCAGATCATCACAACTCATCTGTAACACCTCTAGATCAAAAATCACTTTGAACTTGCTGTCACGGCCTAGAGGTAATCACATGCTTGGTCATCTCTCAATCTATGCATATTTCCTCGGACAATAATTTGGCCATATGTTCATAATCATGCATGGAATGTTTTCCCTCAATTAATTGCATTGTTTGAATCGTGTATCAAAAATCCTAGCCTTCATGCAGAAATTAGGGTTCTTGAGGTCTCTTCGTGATTTCTTGTTGTATGTTTAATTTAAATGAAATTAAAGTACATAGACATGATCGTGAGGTTGAGACGAGCATAATGATATGTGGATTGCATGATATGATTACGTATTCATGGAGATTGGATAGAAAATGCAAATCTGAGAAACCAAGAACACGCGCGTGTTCTTCAGCTTGTTCTTGGCGCCATTTTTAGAAATTCAAATATTTGAATTTTGTGATTTTGTTTAATTGATTCAAAAATTAATTTCTCTCTGAGTTTTAATGATTTTGAGTTGATTCTTTGTTTAATAATTCACAAAAATGTTAAAATATTTTATTTTCCCAAAAAATCCCAAAAATATTATTTAATTCATATAATTGATATTTTTGTAAAGAATTAATATTTTGATTGTTTTTGGCATTTTAAATATTTTTTCTACATTGATTTTGCAACTTTTAATGCTTTCTAATTATTTTGTAGGTCAATACTTAATTTTTGAAGCATTAATCCAAGATCACAATTTGTTTTCCATGTATTAAACAATTTTTGATCATTTTAATTGAATTTTTATTCAATTAAATACATTTTGAAAACAAATTAGGGTTTTGGATTAATTCAACCCTCATAAATCATTTTCAAAACTCTTTGGGCCTCTTGAGAGAGTGTAAGACCCATTCCCCCCTTGTACAAAAACTTTTTGGGCCTCACTCATTGTATAAGTCCCTCTGTACAAGTAAACGGCGCGGTCGTCGCCCGTTTAAAATAAAAAAAATCATCTGGGCCTCTCCTTGAGCTATAAGACCCATTCAAAACACTTTGGGCCTCTATTAGAGTGTAAGACCCAATCCCCCTTTTAACCAAAACATCTTGGGCCTCACTTATTGTATAAGTCCCTCCGCGTTAAAAGAAAACCTCGGCGCGATCGCCATTTTTAAACGAAAAATCATTTGGGCCTACCCTCGAGTTATAAGCTCCACTCTTTTCCTTTAAACCTTTTGGGCCTCTTGAGAGAGTGTAAGACCCATCCCTTTGTACAGAAAACCTTTTTGGGCCTCAGTCACTTGTATAAGTCCCTCTGTACAAAGTCAAATAGTTCGCTCACTGATAAAACCCTGGGCCTCTCCTTGAGCTGTAAGCCCCAAATCTTTCTTTTTCAAAGCACTTTCTCCTTTGATTTTGAATATACTGTTGTTTTCAATCTTTCTTTGTTGAACAACTAACCAAACAGCATGGAAGCACTCCAATCGAGTAAGTGGTTATCGCTTTCGCTTACTGCTTTCATATTATAAACTGTATTGTGGGGCTGCTCACTGTAAGTCTCCTTTCATAAACTCATATCTACTGTGTAATAATAGTATAGATATTTTGAGTTTCCCCGGCAACTACGTCTAGAACTAGGTGACGCCGTTTCATTTATTCGTAGAAATAGACGCCTAGATCCCCAATAGGAGCACCAGATACAGTCTTCTCTTCGGTTGTCCTCCTTAGGAATCGTCAAGAAGCTCTACTCCCCAAGATGAATGTATTCTCCGTGAATGGCATCTTTGAGTTTCTTCCAAATTCTCAAACTTTCCTGACTTGATCTATTCCTTGTGGATAGCTTGCCTTGAATGTCTCGGGGTTTGGGTACCCACTACGGTCATAATCTTGGACCTTAACTAAGGAACCCTCTTTAAAAGCTAAGAGTCGCTGGATAGTAAACCTCGCACGTTTACCAGTTGTTTTTATCTTTAAAAGAGTTATCTCTCCTAATGGAAAGGAGATGATAGACCCACGAGCTTCTTAAAAGCATCGGCCTCCTCTTGGGCATTATTCAAGGACACTACGGCTTCTTAGAAGTATTCACAGCCTCCTCTTAGGCTTCGTATAATGATCTCTTCCTCCAGGAATGATAGCCTCCTCTTAGGCTTCGTACAAGGACCCGTCGGCTTCTTAAAAGTTTCCAGCCTCCTCTTGGGCTTCGTACAAATTGTCCCGACGACCTCCTAGAGGTATAGGAACAGAACTTAATCATCTGCATAGAACAGTCCTTTCGTAGAGTCTACTACTGTTTCTCAAAGCATAGTACAAAAGATAAAACTCTAGACACGGATAGTCTAACTTCCTTGAGTCTCAAAAGACATTCTCAAGTGACCCCTTCGTTAAATAGGAAGGAAACCCACAGACTCGGACAGTCTCAACACCCTTTGGATTTCTCGCTTCCTCAAAGAAAAGGAAACAACCCTGATCCTCAGATCTAACCCACGAGTACAATGATGCTCATATAAGAACTGATTTTCTCTTTCAAAATCAGTATACTGGACCTGTCACTTAGCTGACATAGCCTCCTCTTGGGCTTTGTACAATGATTCTCCCCAGCGGAGTCAAACAACGTTTTAGCCTCTCTCTCGGGCTTCGTACGAGACACATAAAGACTCCCTCGTTGAGTCAAACAAACAATAGCCTCCATCTCGGGCTTCGTACGAGATACAAAGACCCTCGTCGGGTCAAAAACTTTTAGCCTCTCTCTCGGGCTTTGTACGGGATACAAAATAGCCTCCTCTTAGGCTTTGTATAATGATTTTCCTAGCGGAAATTAGCCTCCTCTTAGGCTTTGTATAAGAAAACCACTGGTTGATCTAATCAACCTTTTAGCATCAAAGCTGTGCCTCGTTCACAGTACACAAACATCAACAACTCCTTCCCTTTCATCTAATCGCTGTAAGCGGCAAGCCTCTGGATTATTTACATCCATGCCACTGTCCTTCTTTTAGCATGAGGAATTCCTAAGGAAAGATGGCGTTGCTCTATACTGAGTTAAAGTCTTCTCCTTCAGGTTAAAACCCTTTCTTCGAAAATTATGGCATTGCTCGGATCCGCGTATCCCAGTTAAAGTAATCCTCCTTCTCCCCTCTTTAGAGATGACAAATTCTCTCTAAAGCCGAGGTCTTTCAGCTTCACGTCTTGGGCTTTGAACAAGACACAAATAGACCTTTCAGCTTCACATCTTGGGCTTTGAACAAGATACAAACCACCTTTCGCTTCACGTCTTGGGCTTTGAACAAGACACCAAAACACCCATTTCCTCCCATAGAATAGGAGGAACTACGAACGCTCTGATTTTCCCTGTTTCGGTAAACGGGAATACGTAGGCATAAGATCGAAAGAAAATATCTTAGCGAGCGCAATCAACAAAAAACCCAAATCCCATATCTCCATCAATCAAAAAGCAGTAATTCAAAAGCATCAGTCCTAACATCCTAATCCTTGTTCCCCGCCAGAAACCTTCTGCCCAGATAAAAAGAAAGAAACCGTATTGGCGAAAATACAAATAACCAGTACAAAGGCCCCCCCACATTGATAGCATTCGTAACCTAACAGACCGCTGTTTAAACTCAGTATGCAAAGCAGGGTTAATTGGAGACATCTATTTCCCTTCCTTATTCAGCTCACAATAGGATAAAAAATGAATCGACCTGTAGTCAAAGCTCAAACCGCAGAGAGCGACCAGCGCTTAAGAACCGCGTCCAAAATCGCTCGCTACAGGGAGTTGTCAATTACCCAGCGTGTATATGGTTATCCATAGATTGTTTGGCATTTTCTTCTGTTATCTACTTACTGGTGTTTATCTGTCATAAATGGAAAAGTTTCTCCTTTGGGAATGTTTAAGAGAGTAGTTTTGTTGATTTCGGGTTTTTCGATGTTTTTGCTAAAGTGCTGGACCTAAAGTTTTTGTTATGTGTGCTCGCTAAGATTTTTCAATCTTATGCCTACGTATTCCCGTTAAAGAAAATAGGGAAGTCAGAGCAATCATAGTTCCTCCTATATAAAGAGATGTTTGGTGTCTTGTTTAAAGCCCAAGATTGAAGCTAAAGGTTATTTGTGTCTTGTTCAAAGCCCAAGATTGAAGCTAAAGGTTATTTGTGTCTTGTTCAAAGCCCAAGATTGAAGCTAATAGGTTTGACTGAGAGAGAATTTGTCATCTCTAAAGAGAGATATCTCATCTTTTCATCACAGTTGTTGGGGTATTGGTTATAAAGCAGTAATTCAAAAGCATCAGTCCTAACATCCTAATCCTTGTTCCCCGCCAGAAACCTTCTGCCCAGATAAAAAGAAAGAAACCGTATTGGCGAAAATACAAATAACCAGTACAAAGGCCCCCCCACATTGATAGCATTCGTAACCTAACAGACCGCTGTTTAAACTCAGTATGCAAAGCAGGGTTAATTGGAGACATCTATTTCCCTTCCTTATTCAGCTCACAATAGGATAAAAAATGAATCGACCTGTAGTCAAAGCTCAAACCGCAGAGAGCGACCAGCGCTTAAGAACCGCGTCCAAAATCGCTCGCTACAGAAAAGTGGCGCCCACCGTGGGGCCAAATCTTCTTTTCTTAAACGTTTAAGGTGAAAACCTTGGACAAACCTTTTCTTCTCTTCACTTGTGTGAAAACCACAGATTGGGGCTTCCGCCGGGGAACCCATTTCTGTCAGGAACTTAGGAATCATAGCTTTATAAGTCTAGGATGATTAGGACAAATATATATACTGCTTTTCCCAATTGCTATACGTGTTTATTTTTCTGCTACTGGGAATGCGTGTGATGCCGCATGTGGTGAGAATGAGTATACACTTAAGATAAGTGATGGCGACGGGGTCGACCATCAACCTCAGTGGAGGCTGACCAACGCAACCCATTCACTCTTCTAGCCAATGGGCCGGTTGTTAAGTCTGAGAAGCTGAGGAGCCAAACCCTTTCGTAGTGCGGAAACTATCAGAAATAGTTGTTACGCGATACTACCCTCATTTGAGGCTGGTGATCTATTCTCGGTGAATGGCACTTACTCTAAGATTGCTCTACAACTCGCTGGCGATCCGCTTGTTGTCTTGCTTTCCTGGGAGGAGCTGATGATAATGAGTACAGGTACAAAAATCACCCTAGTATAAACCTTTGGGGATGGGTAGAGCCTTGACTTCATGACAACGACCCTTTGACCCCATGTTTTTTCTATGTTTTTGTGTGCTGCATTCATGCATCCATTTAATAAAACATTAAAACATTCAAAAAACTTCTCTTCTAGTCTCTCTGTTTTTCAAATTAAACTAAGACTATGATTGCAAATATCAGAGAAAAAGATTGCATTAATGGATTTCGGTAGAAGGAGAACTCGCCAGTATACCTTCAAGGTTCCAAAGCTAGAGGATTTGAGAAAGTTAGCGAGGATGATCGTTAACCCAGAGGCTTTCAGAGCCAAGCACGGTGGTTTGCTACCACTGTTAAGAGTCCATGTGATTAAGGGGATCATGGACGCGCTCATTCAGTTTTACGATCCGGTTTATCACTGTTTCACATTCCCGGATTACCAGCTATCACCAACGCTGGAGGAGTATTCTCATCTGACTGATTTACATATCACTGATCGAGCTCCATTTTCTGGACTGGAAGAAATTCCAAAGAATCAGACTATTGCAATAGCAATTCATTTGGACGAGTCTGAGGTCAGGACTCACATGACCACTAAGGGTGGCATCCAAGGTTTGCCAGCCCAGTTCTTGACAAAAAATGCTCTATACTTCGTTAGTATAGGGAACGGGACTGCTTTTGAAAGCATCTTTGTCTTGCTCACCTACGGGTTATTTTTGTTTCCCAACATCAATAACTTCGTCGATATCAACGCTATTAAGGTTTTTCTCATTGGAAACCCTGTGCCGACTTTGCTCGCAGATGCGTATCATTCTGTACACTTGGGAAATTTGTACAGCGGAGGGGAGATCACATGCTGTGTACCTTTGCTCTGCAAATGGTTTATCTCTCACTTGCCCAAGTCTGATGCTTTTTAGGATTGCAAGAGTGTCTTACGTTGGTCGCAGAAGATCATGTCTCTTACCAACTCTGATATAGATTGGTGTAATAGGATTTATGAGGGAATCAGAATCATTGACCGTTGTGGAAACTTCCCCAACGTACCCCTCATAGGAACTAAAGGAGGAATCAACTACCATCCGATATTGGTTCTTCGTCAATTTGGATACCCGATGAGACACATCCCACTGGGTGTTCATCTGGAAGGTCTTTTCTTCAAAGAAGGAGAAAATGACAGAGCACTAAAGATGGAAATAGTGCAAGCTTGGAAACATGTTCATAAGAAAGGACGAGAGTCTCTGGGAAAACCGGACTGTGTCTCGGTGGAGCCTTATCTCCATTGGGTACAAACTAGAGCCCTCAAGCTAAAGATGCCTTATCC
The DNA here is from genome assembly GCA_022829125.1 of Lathyrus tuberosus. Taxonomy (NCBI): domain Eukaryota; kingdom Viridiplantae; phylum Streptophyta; class Magnoliopsida; order Fabales; family Fabaceae; genus Lathyrus; species Lathyrus tuberosus. The sequence continues at coordinate 19,422,554 of JALAZF010000021.1, read as the reverse complement.
TCGTTACGGAATTCTTCCACCGAGGGAAACTGTCATGTATTTCATGACGGAAACTGAAAAGCTTTAGGTTACTCTCAACAAAGTTCAAAAGGAAAGAAGATCTTGGAAGCACAAGTACCGCACCCTCGACGTAGAGTGTATCCAAATACAGCAACTACTAAAAGAAAAAGATGCTCTGATTGAAATTTTGGAGCAGCATGCTGTAGAAAATCAAGATGACCAAAGGAATTTGCTCGCTCCTTTCACCTGGCAAAGGAATGACAACCCGACAACGGCCCAAGCGCCCCGGTCAAAGAAGAGGACTCGGGACCCATTAGTTTAGGTTTCTGTTTCTGCACTTTGTAATCTACTGTATTTCCATTTCTGTAATCCTTTGGAATTCAATAAAAAGGGGTTTCCCCACCGTTTGATATTTGCAATCTAATTGTTGAAGTTTATTATGATTAAACCAAAACAACAATTAATATAATCATTGCATTCATCATTCTCACATCGCGTATTCTTCTTACCTACGAATCTCACGTTTGTGTCTCGATTCTAGAGTCAAGCTGTCTCATTCGTATAATACTCGGGCCAATCGTCAGAAAAGGATGGATGATCTTAAGGAAGAAAACAGAGAGTTGAAAGAAGAGATCGACGCTCTGAGAGAGGATATGAGAAAGCTTCGTAACGACATGTAAGCCATGGCGGAAGCTCAGCTACAAAGAACTGTGATCTCAGAGATCACCTCAACGCCCATCATAGAAAAGTATGATCCTAGGTATCAGATGCCGAAAGATCGTCCTTGGGGCATGCCTGTTAACTATATCCCGGAAGGATATGTTTCGCCGATCACTGAAGATCAGGGAATCATAACAGAATCCGCTGGGCCTGAAGGTTACAAACTTCGGGAAAGCGAAGATGCCAGGGGCATACTCAAGACTCCTGAAGGTTACAAACTTCGGGAGGCGCCAAGACTTACTGCCGTAGTCACGGTACCACCCCCTGTGGTGCACACTGTCCCGGAAGGACAGATTCCACAGACACCTTCTGGTAAGAAGGAAACTATGTTTGATAGAATGGATGAATTCCAGGAGCAGTTCTTGGAAATGCAGAAAGAGCTGCAAGCCAATCGCGGTCAGGATTTATTCGGAAAGGACGCCGCAGACCTCTGCTTGGTCCCCAATGTGAAAGTCCCGCACAAATTTCAAGTGCCCGGCTTTGAAAAATACAAGGGTAACTCTTGCCCTCAAAGCCATCTGGTGATGTACGCTCAGCGGATGTCAGCTCAGACGGAGAATCAGGACCTGCTGATTCACTACTTCCAGGATAGTTTAACCGGTGCCGCACTCAAATGGTACATGGGTTTAAACCGTACTACGATCAGTACATTCAGAGATCTTGGTACTGCCTTCGTCCAACAATACAAGTACAATTTGGAAATGGCACCCGACAGAGATCAACTCAGATCGATGTCACAAAAGGACAAGGAAACTTTTAAGGAGTATGCTCAGAGATGGCGTGAAATTGCCGCTCAAATTTGTCCACCTCTTGAGGAAAAAGAGATGACAAAGATCTTCTTAAAGACCTTGAGTTCATTTTACTACGACCGAATGGTCGCCAGTGCACCCAGTGATTTCACCGAAATGGTCGGCATGGGTGTACGTCTTGAGGAAGCCGTCCGAGAAGGATGTTTGGTAAAAGACACTGGATCGACGAGCGGTACTAACAAATATGGTAGTACTCTCCCTAAGAAAAAAGAGCAAGATATTGGGAATATCTCTCTCGGAAAGCAAAGGCGACGTTATCAGCCAGTAGCAGCTGTTACTCCTGCTATCGGCCCCGCGCCTGTTCCTATGTATCAACCTCAGGTTGCGCAGAGCCAACCTGACCAACAAAGGATGCAACAACCTCTTCAGCAGGCTCGTCCTCCATATAACAACAACCGTACAACACGGCCACCAGGATTTGATCCTATACCCGTAATTTACGTAGAGCTGTTTCCGTTACTGCTGGCTAAGGGGCACATTCAGACTAAGTCTCCCCTTTCAGTTCCGGAAAATCCGCCTTTTTGGTTTAAAGCGGATCAAACATGCCCTTATCATCAAGGAGGTTCAGGGCATAACATTGAGACTTGTCTCAATTACAAATCCGACGTGCAAAAGCTTGTTAGGAGCGGGCTCTTATCTTTCAAAGATACGAATCCCAACGTTCTCACGAACCCGCTGCCTCAACATGAGAAAACTGCAGTCAATCTGATTGAGAAAGAGACTAACAATGTCAATCAAATTCACGATGTACTCTTATTGGGGACCAATCTGGTCAAGATGCATTGTAGACAGAGTGGATATGGCCATGTGCCACCTCATAATTATCACCAGTGTGATATCTGCTCTAAAGACAACCAGGGGTGTTCTGTGGTGCAAGCAGCTCTACAGGAACAAATGGATCTTGGATGGATCCAAGAGCACCGAGTTCGTGGAGTTAACATGGTTTACACGAATTCCAACATCATTCAAAACCACGACATCCGTGCGATGAATGTCAACTTGGTGGCGATGCACTCAAGGCAAAGCCAGTATCATAATCTGCCGCGGCACGATTACAGTTCCTGTCTGATTTGCTCGGTAAATAAACAGGGATGCTCTTTCATACAAGAGGCCCTCCAGCGTCAGATGGATCTTGGATGGATCCAAGACTACCATGATAGGAACTCCTATCAAATCAACATGGTCCAGATCTTCGATATCCGCGTAATGAATACCAACCTGGTAGAGTTACATGCTAAGCAGGTCCGACTTGGATTCTTAATATCACATGACTATCAAAGCTGTAAAGCGGGTCGCGAAAACGATCGAGGCACTTCAGCACTTGTTAAATCATTGGTGGATGCCAATCTACATGGACGAAGATACTCAGCAGATTAGTATCAATAACAGGAATCCTACTCGTCGTCAAAGTCAGGATGTCCGATCAATGGAAGGTAACCTAGTGAGGTTACATTGTATTCAAAGTGGGCGTGGCCAGGTACCACCACACAACTATGACAGTTGTAGCGTCTGTTCGGAAAGTAACCAAGGGTGTTACCTTGTGAGAGCAGCTCTTTAGGGTCAGGTCGATCATGGAGAAATTCGTCCATATCCAGGTTCAGGACCCATCATTTGGTCGCCGAACTACCTTGCCGAGCAAGTTGAGGATGTTGTCACGATCTCTGGTCATCACAGGACCAGGGATGTTTTTGCCATCATCCCTCTACTTGACGAATCTAGAGTTCCCAACCGGGAACGGATCAAGGTTACTTATGATGGTCAGAAAAATCAGAAGGTTCCCATAGTCATCTATCTACCGGGGCCACTACCGTATGAATCAGCTAAGGCAATCCCTTACAAATACGGTGCAACAATAATCGAGAATGGAAAGGAAATTCCATTACCCTCCGTCGTGAATATTGCAGACATCAGTCGTGTAACACGGAGCGGTCGAATCTTCAACCGAGGGGTTGGAGAATCCAACAAAGAAAAGGAACTTCAGGCAGAAATTCCTGATCCGCCAGTCGGTCAATCTAGTAATCCCGACTTTTCAAAAGACAAAGATGAGATGCTAAAGCTCATCCAAAGGAGTGAATATAACATTGTTGATCAACTGTTACAGACTCCTTCAAAGATCTCAGTATTATCACTGTTACTCAATTCAGAAGCACACAAGGAGGCTCTACAGAAAGTCTTGGAGCAAACCTTTGTGGAACAGGATGTAACAATCAGACAATTCGATAGCATTGTCTCTAACATCACTTCCTGCAATAATTTGGGATTTAGTGATGAAGAATTACCTGAAGAGGGTCGCCGTCATAACATGGCGCTCAACATTACAGTTAACTGCCAGGGCGATGCTTTAGCCAACGTACTGGTAAACACAGGGTCAGCCCTGAATGTTATTTCGAAGTCCACTTTGATGCAATTATCATTTAAGGGCCCTCCGATGAGAGTCAGCGAGGTCGTTGTCAAAGCATTCGACGGATCCAGAAAAACAGTTATCGGCGAAGTTGATCTTCCCATAACTATTGGTCCTCACACTTTCCAAATCACTTTCCAGGTCATGGACATCCGGGCAACATACAGTTGTTTATTAGGAAGACCTTGGATACATCAGGCTGGAGCGGTTACTTCAACCCTCCACCAAAAGCTAAAGTTCGTCAAGAACGGCCAACTTGTCACGGTTTGTGGGGAACAAGCCTTGCTTATGAGTAACCTATCATCATCTACTTGTGTGGAACCTGAGGAGGTTATTGGAACTCAGTTCCAAGCACTATCGGTGAGCAAGGACAATCAGTTCAAAGAAGGAACTTCAATTTCTTCATACAAAGATGCTATCAAAGCGGTCGAGAGTACCAATACGACAGGATGAGGACGACTTGTCATTCCTATTGACAATAAAACAAAGAAGGGTCTTGGTTTTTCTGCAACCTGTACCCAGACAGTTGCCAACGATGAAAGTCTTCATCCCCTTCAGAACTTCTTCCACAGTGGAGGTTTCCTTCACCTAGTGTCTCAAGCAGTCCATGTTATCAATGAGGAAGATCCCTCTGACACGGATGAAGAATGGAAGTCCTATCTTAACAAGGACGGTTATATGTCTCAGGAAGAGGTGCCTATGCCTTTTTACTTTCCTACAGAAAGTCCGAGATTTATACCAAGATCAGATGTCGAAATGATCTACGGAGATTGTGATCCGGAAGGATGTCGTGCTCCGCCAAATTCATTAGAGGAGGACACTCTGATGAAAGACAACTTTGACCACAATTACTATGGCCCAATGGATGGTCTGCCAATGTGGCAACCTTATCCAGGAGACTTGGGGCAAGAGAGTAAGCCGAACAATGAAACTCAGTTGAGCATCATTGAACAGAATACCTATGTCCCCGCCATGTCATGGGATCAACACTCAGGTCATTCAGAAATTACTCAACATAATGATGAATTCGCAACGTTTGCAGGACTTGAATTCATCAACTATGCTTTTCCCGAGGTCAACGTCATCGAGAGGGATGACTCCTCCAGTTCCAAAGAAGTTTGGGACACTCTGGGACAACCAAGTGGAAAATACGACTTTATGGTCAAGTACACTGCTCCCGAAAGCTCTCGTATCGGGCTCGAAGATATCCAGCCAACTAGATGGGGAGATACAGCTGAGAGCCCCAATGCTATGCAAAATGCAACAGAGGAATCCTCCTACGACAATTCTGCCTGGGAAACAGATTCCAATGATCCTGCTCCCCCAGAAATCAGCGTCATTTCTGAAGACAAATCAGGGAAGGTGCCAGACTTTGTGATTCACCGAGGAGTTCGCCACTAATGGGTTATTGTCGAGGTTCCGAAGGTTGTTCGCCAGTCAAAGTAATTGCCATCTTTAACCTTTCACCCTGCCCAGGTGAAACGGATATTTTGATAGGGCTCGTTTTCTGTAAATTTCCCTCTTCGCTTTGCCCAAAGCGAGTGAGTTTTGTTTTATAGGGCTGTAGTTTCAAGATTCGACTTGTTCATTAATAAAATAACGTCGTTCTGTAATTTCCGCATTAATTGCTGTTTTCTCTTTTTGCTTTTTCAGAAAATGGTAATCCTAAAAAAAAAACATTCAAAAATAAAAACAAGCAGTAAAATCAAAACACTCCACACACTTACATTTTCTCTATTTCTTCTAAACACGAATCATCACGTCATGCAGATTGCTTGTTTTAAACCCCGTTGAAACATACGATCCAATGCCTTCTCCCAACTTTGAGTTCCCGGTATTCGAGGCTGAAGAAGAAAATGACAACGAAATTCCAGAAGAGATTTCCCGATTACTCAGACAAGAGGAAAGGTCCATTGAACCTCACAAAGAGCCATTGGAAACGGTAAACTTGGGTTCAGAAAAAGAGAGAAAAGAAATCAGGATCGGAGCACTGCTCAGTCCAACTGCCAGAGAAGATCTGATAAAGCTTCTCAAAGAATTCCCCGATGTATTCGCTTGGTCTTATCAGGATATGCCAGGGTTGGATACCAGCATCGTGGAACATCACTTACCGTTGAGATCGGAATGTCCCCCAGTAAAGCAAAGGTTGAGACGCACTCACCCAGACATGGCCATCAAAATCAAGGAGGAGGTATAGAAACAGATCGACGCGGGTTTCCTCGCTACATCTGAATATCCTCAATGGTTAGCCAACATCGTACCCGTTCCCAAAAAGGACGAAAAGGTTAGAATGTGTGTTGATTACAGATATCTGAACAAGGCAAGTCCAAAGGACGACTTTCCTTTACCACACATTGACATGCTGGTTGACAGCACAGCAAAGTTCAAAGTATTCTCCTTCATGGATGGATTCTCGGGCTATAACCAGATCAAAATGGCGCCGAAAGACATGGAGAAAACTTCGTTCATTACCCCATGGGGTACCTTTTGTTACAAGGTAATGCCGTTCGGTTTGAAGAATGCCGGGGCAACCTATCAAAGGGCCATGACTACTCTGTTTCATGACATGATACACAAAGAAATCGAGGTATATGTCGATGATTTGATTGCAAAATCAAGAACAGAGGATGAGCACGTTGAACATCTGTCAAAATTGTTCGAACGTCTAAGAAAATTCAAGCTCCGCTTGAATCCTAACAAGTGCACCTTCGGTGTCCGTTCAGGGAAACTACTAGGGTGCATCGTCAGCCAGAAAGGAATTGAGGTTGATCCTGACAAGGTCAAGGCCATTCAAGAAATGCCTTCTCCGAAAACTGAAAAACAAGTCAGAGGATTCCTGGGACGTTTAAACTACATCTCCAGATTCATATTCCTTATGACCGCGACGTGTGCGCCGATTTTCAAATTACTCAAAAAGAACCAGGATTGCGTTTGGTCAGAAGATTGCCAAACTGCCTTCGACAGTATCAAGGAATATCTGTTGAATCCTCCGATTCTATCACCTCCAGTGGAAGGAAGACCACTGATCATTTACCTCACAGACCTAGAGGAATCAATGGGATGTGTACTTGGCCAACAAGACGAAACTAAACGGAAAGAGTCTGCCATTTACTATCTAAGCAAGAAATTCACCGACTGCGAGACTCGGTACACAATGCTTGAGAAAACTTGTTGCGCTTTGGCTTGGGCAGCCAAACGTCTTCGCCAGTACATGATTCGTCATACTACTTGGTTGGTCTCCGAAATGGATCCAATCAAGTACGTTTTCGAAAAACCTGCCCTCACGGGAAGGATTGCCCGTTGGCAGATGTTACTATCAGAATATGACATAGAGTACCATGCTCAGAAAGCCGTTAAAGGAAGTATTTTAGCCGATCATTTGGCTCATCAACTGATTGACGATCAAGAATCAATCGGGTTTGACTTCCCAGACGAAGATGTCATGTATCTAAAGATAAAAGATTGCGATGAACCGCTACCCAGTGAAGGGCCAGAACCAGGTTCCCAGTGGGGACTTATCTTTGACGGAGCAGTCAATCATTATGGAAACAGAATTGGGGCAATCATTGTTACCCCTCAGGGTTCCCACATTCCTTTCACTGCCAGACTTACGTTCAAATGTACGAACAACGAGGCCGAATACGAAGCATGTATCATGGATCTCGAAGAAGCGATTGATTTAAGGATCAAAAACTTGGACGTATACGGCGATTCAGCCCTGGTTATTAACCAGATAAAGGGATATTGGAACACATACCAATCAGGATTGATTCCTTACAAAGACTATGCAAGGAGGTTGTTACCCTTCTTCAACAGAGTCGACTTTCATCACATCCCTCGTGATGAGAATCACATGGCTGATGCATTAGCCACTCTCTCTTCCATGATTAGTGTAGGTCGATGGAATGACATACCTAAGATTGACATCATGCACCTTGAACGGCCCGCTTACATCTTCGCGATTGAAGCAGTCATAGACGATAGACCTTGGTATCACGATCTCAAATGCTACCTTCAGAAACAAGAGTACCCATTTGGGGCACTCAGAAAAGACAGGAAAACCTCAGAAGATTGGCTGGAAACTTCTTCCTGAGCGGTGACACTCTTTATAAGAGAAATTTTGACATGGTCTTGCTCCGATGCGTCGACAGACCAGAAGCAGACATGCTCATGAAAGAAATTCATGAAGGATCCTTTGGCACTCATGCCAACGGACACACAATGGAGAGAAAAATTCTCAGGGCCGGGTATTATTGGTTGACAATGGAATCCGACTGCTACAAGTACATGAGGAGGTGTCACAAGTGTCAGATATACTCCGACAAAATTCATGTACCGCCATCACATCTCAAAGTTCTTTCTTCCCCATGGCCTTTCTCGATATGGGGAATCGATATGATTGGTATGATTGAGCCTAAGGCTTCAAACGGACATCGGTTCATCCTGGTAGCCATTGACTATTTCACCAAGTGGGTCGAAGCAGCGTCATTCGCCAATGTAACCCGACAAGTGGTGGTCCTATTTATCAAAAACAATATCATCTGCCGTTATGGTGTTCCAAGCGAGTTCATTACTGATAATGGATCTAACTTGAACAATAAGATGATGAAAGAGTTGTGTGCAGAGTTCAGGATCGAACACCATAACTCATCTCCCTACCGACCCAAGATGAACGGAGCGGTAGAAGCGGCTAACAAGAACATCAAGAAGATCGTTCAAAAGATGGTTGTAACCTATAAAGATTGGCACGAAATGCTACCCTTTGCTCTTCACGGTTATCGAACATCTGTCCGCACTTCAACAGGGGCAACCCCTTTCTCTCTAGTATATGGCATGGAAGCAGTGCTCCCCATAGAAGTAGAGATCCCATCAATCCGGGTATTGATGGAAGCTAAGCTTACCGAAGCTGAATGGTGTCAAAGTCGACACGACGAACTGAACCTGATCGAAGAGAAGCGAATCACGGCACTATGCCACGGTCAGTTGTATCAACAGAGAATGAAAAGGGCGTTCAACAAAAAGGTCCGACCTCGTATCTTCAGAAAAGGAGACCTTGTGCTCAAGAAGATACAATCATTTCTCACTGATTCTCGGGAAAAATGGACCCCAAATTCTGACGGCCCCTATGTGGTCACGAAAGCTTTCTCAGGCGGCGCCTTGAGACTTGCAACCATGGACGGAGAGGAATTTTCCTACCCCACGAATGTTGATATAGTCAAGAAATACTTTGCCTAAAACTAAAAAAAAACGTCTCGGTGGATTGAAAACCCGAAAGGGCGGTCCAGGCAAAAGTTAGAGACATGAAAAAAATCATCCCGATGGATTGGAAATCTCATAGTACAATCCAGGCAAAAGTTAGGGATAATGGCAAGTAACTATGTTCAACAGAGGCAAGTCCCTCAGCAGCAACAGCAGTTGCATCATCTATCGGAGGAAATCTCCAGTCAAAGGTCATCTTCGACGGAAGCTCAGGATGTCCCGAACTCAAAGTTGGTAGAAGGATAGTGGTCGTTATGTTTCAACGTAGCCCTTTTCCCTGTAAATTACCATTTTCTAACTTTGTATATACTCTTTGGAATCACGCGTTTGGCTGATCTCCATCTTATCAATAAAATTTGAGCCCTTGTGCTTTTGTTTGTAATTCTTTACTTGTTTTAGCTTTACAGAACGATGTTGTTTAAACTTAATCAGCGATTCTTGAAATAAAACAAAAATAAATTTACTTGTTAAACTTTTTCTGCTTTTAAATTAAAGATGGCATTTCTTTTGACTGTTGAACATCAGAAGAACATCGATCGCTTCTCCCGAAGTAGGCGAACTTCAAAGTGCAGAATCAAAGTACTCCTTCTAGACCAATACTCCTGAATGAAGGATCAATAATGTCAGAGACCATGTTTCGTCTGACATCCTCGGCCGAGTTCTCATCTCCTAAGCCCGATCAACATAGCTCCCAACGGGACTATCTCTCCTAAGCAAGTTGGAATTGCTATTTTGAATTGACGGTACTTCTTCGCCCCGCGATGGCCGAGTATCCAATTGTGTTCATCCATTAGTCTGTATGTCGCGTCTGTTTTGTCAGCATATACATACATACATCATGCATTTTTATTTGCATTCACATTTCATATTGCATCACTATCACTCTTGTCGGTCTTGTCCCCTAGTGGTAGAAGTCCTCTCAATCGAGTTGTCAGTTCTTGCCTCGTCAGGAAATACTGTGTCTGAACAACCTCGCTTCCAGTTTAATTCTGGAAAGAAGTTGGTCCTTGACCACTTTGATAACTTAAACCTCTGAAAAGCCATAGAAAACTTTCAATAAACATCACTCTCCGCCATTGAAGATGGTATCCTTGCTTTCCCGGATTATGGAAAATCCACAGAGAAAGCCTCGTGATCAGAGATTCGGCAGCACGCCAGTTTTGCTCCGAAAAACCACTGATGAGAAAGTCATTGGCACCTCAAAATTGGATCCCATCATATGGCATTTCTCCGGGAAGATCCTGAGAAAAGTATGATGTAACCCCAAACGAAAACAGTCTCTCAAGAGACTCGTTTTCCCCAGTAGAATCGACAAATGGCGTCTCCAAAACAGAGAAGTTTGTGTACCTCTACAATTCAGACGGATGGGTTCCCCAGCAAGTCTGACATCAAAACTTTTTCCACTCAAATGGCATCTCCCCAGGAAAATTCGGCGAGAAGTTTGAAGGAAAGCCGCTACGAATAGCGTCCCTTGTCAGTAAAGTTTATTGACAAAAGAAACTAAGACCAGTTCCTTGGTAGGAAACCAGGATCGAGGGGAAGTTTAAATCAGAAACTAAGACCAGTTCCTTGGTAGGAAACCAGGATCGAGGGGAAGTTTAAATCAGAAACTAAGACCAGTTCCTTGGTAGGAAACCAGGATCGAGGGGAAGTTTAAAAAAGAAACTAATACCAGGTCCTTGGTAGGAAACCAGGATCGAGGGGAAGTTTACAAAAGAAACTAAGACCAGTTCCTTGGTAGGAAACCAAGAACGAGGGGAAGTTGACAAAAGAAACTAAGACCAGATCCTTGGTAGGAGACCAGGATCGAGGGGAAGTTTACCTTTTCTAAGCATCATCGCTTAGCTAAAGAAGATGAATGCGTAAGCTACCATTCATAACCACCATCAAAATTTCGGGTATTCCGATATTTAATCCTCTTGCACCCCGAATGGCCGAACACCTTCGTCATTCACACCTTCGGGTCCAAGAAGATTAAATAGGGGCATCTGTCATACCCCAAATTTTGACCACTAAGATTTCCCATCATTGTGCAAATCATCAGCACAATATGGATGTACCTTTGTACCTCATTAGTCTCCCCAAAGATGGGTGAGCATCCACTACAATCAAAATTAGGGTTTCAAGCCCTCTCTGAGCTTTAGACAAAGGCTCAATCAAGAAGTGACTTGATTTTTAACTTGTATAATCTCTCAAACATCCTCAAAGGATCAAAAGGACTCCCACTTCAAGGATTAAGCACAAGGTTGCTCCCTTCTAGGTGGATCAAGCCTCAAGATCGCCAGTGTCACCAAATTAGGGTTTTGATCACCTAGGGCCTCCAGATGAAACGTTTCATCTGGGCACAAGCCATTGATCCAAAAAATAACCTAATATACTTCACGGAACCTCATGAACCCATGCATCAAGTCAATTTTGCCTCAAGGGATGCATTCATCAAAAATCAGGAATTAGGGTTTCTTGACCTAATTCACCCCTAAGTTGACTTTTGGGACAAATCATGAGCCAAGACCTCAAGAGATGATTTGAGGGTCTCTAATATACCTTATTGATCCATTTGGGACAATGGATTAATCCAAGAAGTTTGAGAAACAAGTCTCAATTCCATCTGCACCACAATTAGGGTTTTAAGGGAAAAGTCAACTGTAACTTTGACTTTTGACCAAGACATGCTCCCAAACCCTAATACATGATTGAATATACCCTATGACACCCATGGAACATGTCCATCAAGTTTGATTTAGGTCAAGGACATGATTTCCTGAAGAATTGCACAGTTTGGAATTCATTTGATAAAAAGTCAACTGTGCACAAAAGTCAACTTTGACTTTTTGAGATTTTTCACCAAAATGGATTTTTAACCCTAAAATGATGTTAATGTATGATTTTAATCATCATTCATCAAGAAAAATCAAGAAAAGTGAGATAACTTGTAAAAGGGGTAACCATAAAACTTAGAAATTTTTCTAAGTTAAAAATAAAGTGGCAAGGGTACCAACTTTGGAGGACCATAACTCCTAAACCACAAGGCCATTTTTTCTCATTCAAAGATGGATTTGTAGCCCTCATTATCACCTACAAAAACTTCAACTACAAGTCATTCCAATTCATTAAGGATTTTGAGTTATGGAGTGATCAAAGTGGCTGAAAAGTGAAAATGTCACTTTTTCCAACACTTAGTGAAATTTTCACTAAGTCAGATTCTGCCTCACTTTTTGCCAAATGTAGGGGGATTTTTCACTTGGAATCAAAAGAGATCAAAACCAAACTTGTTTAAACAGTTGTTGTATCATGTAAGAGCTTTCCAAAATGGCCAAGAACATTGCCAAATTCAACTTACACCATGAGATATGACATTGGCAAGTTGCCTTGCTAAAATCTGTCAAGGCAAGGCAGAATTTGCAACTTTGGTCGATTTGCCAAAATCAGCAAATTCAATTGCTCCTATCCACTTGGGCACCTTAGAGGATTGAATCTAAAGGGGACAATCACTGAGCCAAGCCTCCAAAGTCCATGGAACAAGAAATAGCATGTTGTACCTAGAATGGCCAAAATAGGTACAAGACTTCAAATTTGGAATGAGGCATTCAATGGAACCATCAAGGTGGCATGAACTGAGTCATTCTCATCTCAAATCAGTCAAGACTTATCCAAGACCAAGGGAACCAAAGCTCTGTGCCCTAACCTCTAGTCAATGGCTAGAGGAGACTTGGATTTTCATTTGCCAACATTGGCCAAACCTACTTACCAGCTGCCATGCACTATTCCTTGCAAAACAAACTTGCTCTACTATAAATAGAGCTCAATTGTGGTCAGTTTGAGTACACCAAAGCCATCTAACAGATGCTTTCCTCAAAATCTCTTCTTTCACTCCAATTTTGCCTTCTAAGGCAAGTCACTATCGGGTTTTGAGTTTGAGAGCAATTCCAATCAAACCAATCACTCACACACCTCACATACATCACATATGAGCTGATCAAACACTTAGATTACTTCTGAAACATCAATTTCACAAAATCACCAGTTGGTTGCTCAAGGTTTTAACCAAAGTGAAGCTGAGGTACCACAAAATGATCTAGCCAATTTCAATCAAGTCCAACCATCCAAACACAATCCATAGGGTGTAGGGAAGCTGTTCAGATCATCACAACTCATTTGTTACACCTCCAGATCAAAAATCACTTTGAACTTGCTGTCACGGCCTAGAGGTAAACACATGCTTGGTCATCTCTCATTCTATGCATATTTCCTCGCACAATAATTTGGCCATATGTTCATAATCATGCATGGAATGTTTTCCCTCAATTAATTGCATTGTTTGAATCGTGTATCAAAAATCCTAGCCTTCATGCAGAAATTAGGGTTCTTGAGGTCTCTTCGTGATTTCTTGTTGTATGTTTAATTTAAATGAAATTAAAGTACATAGACATGATCGTGAGGTTGAGACGAGCATAATGATATGTGGATTGCATGATATGATTACGTATTCATGGAGATTGGATAGAAAATGCAAATCTGAGAAACCAAGAACACGCGCGTGTTCTTCAGCTTGTTCTTGGCGCCATTTTTAGAAATTCAAATATTTGAATTTTGTGATTTTGTTTAATTGATTCAAAAATTAATTTCTCTCTGAGTTTTAATGATTTTGAGTTGATTCTATTTTTAATAATTCACAAAAATGTTAAAATATTTTATTTTCCCAAAAAATCCCAAAAATATTATTTATTTCATATAATTGATATTTTTGTAAAGAATTAATATTTTGATTGTTTTTGGCATTTTAAATATTTTTTCTACATTGATTTTGCAACTTTTAATGCTTTCTAATTATTTTGTAGGTCAATAATTAATTTTTGAAGCATTAATCCAAGATCACAATTTGTTTTCCATGTATTAAACAATTTTTGATCATTTTAATTGAATTTTTATTCAATTAAATACATTTTGAAAACAAATTAGGGTTTTGGATTAATTCAACCCTCATAAATCATTTTCAAAACTCTTTGGGCCTCTTGCGAGAGTGTAAGACCCATTCCCCCCCTTGTACAAAAACTTTTTGGGTCTCACTCATTGTATAAGTCCCTCTGTACAAGTAAACGGCGCGGTCGTCGCCCGTTTAAAATAAAAAAAAATCATCTGGGCCTCTCCTTGAGCTATAAGACCCATTCAAAACACTTTGGGCCTCTATTAGAGTGTAAGACCCAATCCCCCTTTTAACCAAAACATCTTGGGCCTCACTTATTGTATAAGTCCCTCCGCGTTAAAAGAAAACCTCGGCGCGATCGCCATTTTTAAACGAAAAATAATTTGGGCCTACCCTCGAGTTATAAGCCCCAATCTTTTCCTTTAAACCTTTTGGGCCTCTTGAGAGAGTGTAAAACCCATCCCTTTGTACAGAAAACCTTTTTGGGCCTCAGTCACTTGTATAAGTCCCTCTGTACAAAGTCAAACAGTGCGCCCACTGATAAAACCCTGGGCCTCTCCTTGAGCTGTAAGCCCCAAATCTTTCTTTTTCAAAGCACTTTCTCCTTTGATTTTGAATATACTGTTGTTTTCAATCTTTCTTTGTTGAACAACTAACCAAACAGCATGGAAGCACTCCAACCGAGTAAGTGGTTATCGCTTTCGTTTACTGCTTTCATATTATAAACTGTATTGTGGGGCTGCTCACTGTAAGTCTCCTTTCATAAACTCATATCTACTGTGTAATAATAGTATAGATATTTCGAGTTTCCCCGGCAACTACGTCTAGAACTAGGTGACGCCGTTTCATTTATTCGTAGAAATAGACGCCTAGATCCCCAATAGGAGCACCAGATACAGTCTTCTCTTCGGCTGTCCTCCTTAGGAATCGTCAAGAAGCTCTACTCCCCAAGATGAATGTATTCTCCGTGAATGGCATCTTTGAGTTTCTTCCAAATTCTCGAACTTTCCTGACTTGATCTATTCCTTGTGGATAGCTTGCCTTGAATGTCTCGGGGTTTGGGTACCCACTACGGTCATAATCTTGGACCTTAACTAAGGAACCCTCTTTAAAAGCTAAGAGTCGCTGGATAGTAAACCTCGCACGTTTACCAGTGGTTTTTATCTTTAAAAGAGTTATCTCTCCTAATGGAAAGGAGATGATAGACCCACGGGCTTCTTAAAAGCATCGGCCTCCTCTTGGGCATTATTCAAGGACACTACGGCTTCTTAGAAGTATTCACAGCCTCCTCTTAGGCTTCGTATAATGATCTCTTCCTCCGGGAATGATAGCCTCCTCTTGGGCTTCGTACAAGGACCCGTCGGCTTCTTAAAAGTTTCCAGCCTCCTCTTGGGCTTCGTACAAATTGTCCCGACGACCTCCTAGAGGTATAGGAACAGAACTTAATCATCTGCATAGAACAGTCCTTTCGTAGAGTCTACTACTATTTCTCAAAGCATAGTACAAAAGATAAAACTCTAGACACGGACAGTCTAACTTCCTTGAGTCTCAAAAGACATTCTCAAGTGACCCCTTCGTTAAATAGGAAGGAAACCCGCAGACTCAGACAGTCTCAACACCCTTTGGATTTCCCGCTTCCTCAAAGAAAAGGAAACAACCTCGATCCTCAGATCTAACCCACGAGTACAGTGATGCTTATATAAGAACTGATTTTCTCTTTCAAATTCAGTATACTGGACCTGTCACTTAGCTGACATAGCCTCCTCTTGGGCTTTGTAGAATGATTCTCCCCAGCGGAGTCAAACAACATTTTAGCCTCTCTCTCGGGCTTCGTACGAGACACATAAAGACTCCCTCGTTGAGTCAAACAAACAATAGCCTCCATCTCGGGCTTCGTACGAGATACAAAGACTCCATCGTCGGGTCAAAAACTTTTAGCCTCTCTCTCGGGCTTTGTACAGGATACAAAATAGCCTCCTCTTAGGCTTTGTATAATGATTTTCCTAGCGGAAATTAGCCTCCTCTTAGGCTTTGTATAAGAAAACCACTGGTTGATCCAATCAACCTTTTAGCATCAAAGATGTGCCTCGTTCACAGTACACAAACATCAACAACTCCTTCCCTTTCATCTAATCGCTGTAAGCGGCAAGCCTCTGGATTATTTACATCCATGCCACTGCCCTTCTTTTAGCATGAGGAATTCCTAAGGAAAGACGGCGTTGCTCTATACTGAGTTAAAATCTTCTCCTTTAGGTTAAAACCCTTTCTTCGGAAATTATGGCATTGCTCGGATCCGCGTATCCCAGCAAAAGTAATTCCCCTTCTCCCCTCTTTAGAGATGACAAATTCTCTCTAAAGCCGAGGTCTTTCAGCTTCACGTCTTGGGCTTTGAACAAGACAAAAATAGACCTTTCAGCTTCACATCTTGGGCTTTGAACAAGATACAAACCACCTTTCGCTTCACGTCTTGGGCTTTGAACAAGACACCAAAACACCCATTTCCTCCCATAGAATAGGAGGAACTACGAACGCTCTGATTTTCCCTATTTCGGTAAACGGGAAAACGTAGGCATAAGATCGAAAGAAAAGATCTTAGCGAGCGCAATCAACAAAAAACCCAAATCCCATATCTCCATCAATCAAAAAGCAGTAATTCAAAAGCATCAGTCCTAACATCCTAATCCTTGTTCCCCGCCAGAAACCTTCTGCCCAGATAAAAAGAAAGAAACCGTATTGGCGAAAATACAAATAACCAGTACAAAGGCCCCCCCACATTGATAGCATTCGTAACCTAACAGACCGCTGTTTAAACTCAGTATGCAAAGCAGGGTTAATTGGAGACATCTATTTCCCTTCCTTATTCAGCTCACAATAGGATAAAAAATGAATCGACCTGTAGTCAAAGCTCAAACCGCAGAGAGCGACCAGCGCTTAAGAACCGCGTCCAAAATCGCTCGCTATAGGGAGTTGTCAATTACCCAGCATGTATATGGTTATCCATAGATTGTTTGGCATTTTCTTCTGTTATCTACTTACTGGTGTTTATCTGTCATAAATGGAAAAGTTTCTCCTTTGGGAATGTTTGAGAGAGTAGTTTTGTTGATTTCGGGTTTTTCGATGTTTTTGCTAAAGTGCTGGACCTAAAGTTTTTGTTATGTGTGCTCGCTAAGATTTCGCAATCTTATGCCTACGTATTCCCGTTAAAGAAAATAGGGAAGTCAGAGCAATCATAGTTCCTCCTATATAAAGAGATGTTTGGTGTCTTGTTTAAAGCCCAAGATTGAAGCTAAAGGTTATTTGTGTCTTGTTCAAAGCCCAAGATTGAAGCTAAAGGTTATTTGTGTCTTGTTCAAAGCCCAAGATTGAAGCTAATAGGTTTGACTGAGAGAGAATTTGTCATCTCTAAAGAGAGATATCTCATCTGTTCATCACAGTTGTTGGGGTATTGGTTATAAAGGAGAATTACTTTAACTGGTATATAAGAAAACCAACAATGCCATAATTTCCTTTATAAGGGAGATGTCCTGAAGGAGGAAACTTTAACTCAGTGTTAAGCAATGCCATTTTTCCTTAGGAATCTTTCATGCTAAGAGAGGGACATTGGCTTGGATGTAAATAATACAGAGGCTGGCCACTTATAGCTGTTAGATGAAAGAGGAGGTTTACCATGATAAAAGAAGGATCCCATCTTGGATTTTTGAATCAACAAGTGTGCCGCTTACAGCAGTTATCTGGGATTAGGTTTGTTTGTTTTGTCTGTTTTGATGTGTGATGTGTCATACCCTAAATTTTGACCACCAAGATTTCCCATCATTGTGAAGATCATTACCACAATATTGATGTACCTTCATGCCTCATCAATCTTCTCAAAGATGGTTGAGCATTCACCACAATCAAGAATCAGGGTTTTAGAGCCCTCCCAAAACATTTAGACAAAAGATCAATCAAGAAATGACATGCTCTTCAACTTGTCTAACCTCTTAAAACATCCAAAAATGATTAAGAGAACCCTCACATCAAAAATCAAGCACAGTTGTAACATTCCAAGTGTTTTGAGCCTCGAAACACCCGATGTCGCCAAATTAGGGTTTTGGACGACTAGGACCTCCAGAGTGAGATTTTCACAAGAGAATGAGCCAAGACTTCAACATATGACTCAATATGCTCAAAATAACCCTAAGGATCCATTTGCAGAGCTAAATTACCCTCAGAGGATCCAAAATTCGGGAATTAGGGTTTTTACGCGCCGAACCGCTCCAGAGCCAAAAGTCAAAACATGACTTTTTTGGTAAAAATGATCCTTATGACTCATATTTTCATAAAATATGTTTTATAATGTCATTTGAACAAGAATTGATCAAGAAACCAAGATAACTTGTAAAAGGGGTAATCTTGAAAAATTGAAATTTTTTCTAAGTTACTAAATTTGAATGATTTTGGTACCAACTTCCAAGGATCATAACTTTTGATCCAAGCAACCATTTTGGGTTATCCAAAGCTTGATTTGTAGGTCTTCCTACATTCTACAAAAGCTTCAACTACCTCAAACTCTAATTCTTCATGGATTTTATGTTATGGAGTGATCAAAATGACAAAAATGAAGAAAATGACATTTTTCAACACTTAGTAAAAATCTGCCTAAGTTACCAGCCTTGAACACCAATGTTCCTGAGGAATTTTCAATGGAATCCAAATAGTTTCAAGACAAACTCTGATCATACATAGATAGTACCATATGAGGCTCTTTAAAAAGTACAAGAGCCTCCCATAACTCAACCTGAGCAAGGAGATATGATCCATTGAAAATGGCATTTTTCACTGATTTTTGCAAGGCAGATTTATGCATTGTTGCTCGAATTGACCAATTTGTTCCATAACAAGCATGGTTATCCATTTGCACACCTCAAGGGGGAACAACCAAGGGACAAACACTGATCCACCAGCCTCACAAGTCCATGGATCTATGTTTAGGCATGACACTCCTAAAATTCAAGATGCTTCAAATGGTCAATTTTGTTTCCAAGCATTTAACTGATGCATAGAGGTGGCATTCATCAAGACAATGTTATCCAAGTTCAGTCAAGCCTTATCTCTGAATCAGAGAACTCTTAGACTGTGCTCTAACCTCAAGTCAATGGCTAGAGGAGACTTGAGATTCCATTTGATCAACATTTGCCACAGACCTGCTGCGGTCGCCATTCACTATTGCAGCCAAAATAAACTTGCTCTACTATAAATAGAGCTCATTTGTGATCAGTTTGAGTACACCAAAGCACCCAAACTGATGTTTTACTAAAAATCTCTTATTCACTCCAATTTTACCTTCTAACTCAAGTCACTATCGGGTTTTGAGATTGACAGTGATTCCAACCAAACCAATCACACACACACCTCATAAACATCATATATGAGTGATCCATAACACAAAATTACATCTGGAACATTAAATTCACAAAATCACCATCCAATTGCTCAAGTTCTTGACAGAGTTGCAGTTGAGGTACCACAACCAGTTCCAGCTCATTTCAACCCACTCCAAGCATTCAAACACACTCCTTGGCACCTAAGGAAGTTGTCAAGATCATTGGAACCTATCTGCAACACCTCCATCATCAAACTCGATCACCAGCTGCAAGAGGTAAACGTGAACCCTTCAAACTCTATGATCCATGCATCATGAATCAATTTTTGAGTTACCATCTTGTTTATGCATGTATGTAGAGTAATAACCCTCAATCAATTGCCTTGAATCCATCGTATATGGAATTTCATTGTATATGCAATTAAACTATATGGTTGTGATCCTTGTTCAAAAACGAACAAGATTGGTACTTGAATTGTGCAAAACCATTGAGAAATCATGGAGAAAAGTGAGAAAATGCAAATCTACAGAAACAGGGCACGCGGGCAAGAACTTAGTGTTCTTGGCGCCCTTTTTCAAATTTTTTTAATTTTTGAATATTTTGATATTTTGTTAATTGATTCAAAAATTAATTTCTCTCAGAATATTTGTGTTTTTGAATTTATTCTTTTTCTCAAAATTCACAAAAATGTTTAAATATTTTAATTTACAAAAAAAATCCAATTTATCTTATTTTTTTAATATAGTTATAATTTTTGTAATTAATTTCATTTTATTTGTTTTTAAACATTTTGAAATGAAATTCCCATTTTTGATCTTTTCATTCCAAATGATTTTCAAACTTTAACGTGAATATTTCAAAATATATTTCAAAGTGTACAACTTGTTTTTGAATATATTTGGTATTTTATATTATTTTCTATTTAATTTCCTTTGAAAATTATATCTTTTAAATTCAAAATTAGGGTTTCCTCTAAATTTTGATTTTTCAAACATTTTTCAAACACTTTGGGCCTCTAATAGAGTGTAAGACCCATCCCTTGTAAATAAAAACCTTTTTTGGGCCTCAGTCATTGTATAAGTCCCACTGTGTTTTCTAAAACCGCGGTGCGATCGTCACCCTTTAAACAAAATTATTTAGGCCTACCCTTGTGTTGTAAGGCCCATTTCTTTTCTTTTTTTCAAAACTTTGGGCCTCTAATAGAGTGTAAGTCCCATCTCTTTGTACAAAAAGCCTTTTTGGGCCTCAATCATTGTATAAGTCCTAGTACGTAAAAAAAATAACGGCGCGATCACCATTTTAAAACACAATCATATGGGCCTACCTTTGTGTTGTAAGTCCCATTTCTTTTCTTTTTTCAAACACCTTGGGCCTCTAATAGAGTGTAAGATCCAAAACCTTTGTACATAAACAATAATTTGGGCCTCAGTCATTGTATAAGTCCCGGTACAGTTTTCAAAACAACGGTGCAATCACTGTTACTTTTGGGCCTCTCCTTGAGTGTAAGCCCCAATCTTCTTTCCAAAACAACTTTCCCTTTTGATTTAGGTTCAAATTCATAGTTATTCTCAAAACTTTCTTTAATTTCTTGAACAACTAACCATACAGCTGTTACAATGGAAGCTTGCTCACTTGTAAGTTTTAAACAGCTTTCTTTTACATACTTGAACATATATATATATATATATATATATATATATATATATATTTGTTTGTGTTGGAAGCTTGCTCACCTGTAAGTCCTTCTACCCTCTTTTACATAGAGTATATATTTCATCTGTATATATATATATGTATATATATATATATATATGATTGTATAGATCTTCTTAGAGTTTTCCCCGGCAATTAGGTATAGGATTAGATAAAGCCAGTGGTCACTCTTTCAACACACCCAAAATTAGTTCCCCCATAGGAATACCAGATACAGTCTTGCCTCCTCTTGGGCTTATACAATATGGAACAAAGAGAAAGACATTATTACCGGTGAAACTTTTCTCAGACTGTCACTATTAGAAAATTGTCAAAGAAATTCATTTCCCCCAGAGAGGATTAATTCCCGGTGAAACCACTCTTGAATTTCTTCAAACCCTAGAACTGTTCACTAAAGAAAGGATTATTCTCGGTGAAACCTTGCTTGAACTTTTCTTAGATTTGGACCCACGGGCTTCCTAAAAGTATCCCCAGCCTCCTCTTGGGCTTTGTACAAGGACCCTCCGGCTTCTTAGAAGTTCCCATGCCTTCTCTTCGGCTTAATACAAGAACCCTAAAGACCTCCTAAAGGTATAAGATAGAACTTAGTCATCCTTTGTTAGAGCAGTCCTTCTAAAGAGTCAAAACCTCAGACCAATTTAGGGTTGATTCTCATCCCTTAAAGCATCAGCCTCCTCTTAGATATCATACAAAGATAAACCTTTCATAGCAGTAGACTTGGACAGTCTAATCTTCTTTTGGATCTTAAGAAATCTTCAAGCTCCCTGCAAACACAGGAGAAACCTTGGTCATTTAATCAATCTTTCCCCCACTTTGGACCTGCCTCTGGATCTCAATAATCCTCAGCAGAAGACAGCCTCCTCTTAGGCTTTGTATAATGATTTTCCTTAGCAGTGTTAGACAAATAAAAGCACTCTCTTGTTGATCAATCACCTTTTAAACTCTCTCTTGTTGAGTCAGTCTGCTTTCAGCCTCAATCTTGGGCTTTGTACAAGACACCCACATAAACGCTCTCTTGTTGAGTCAACCTTTTCAGCCTCAATCTTGGGCTTTGTACAAGACACCCATAAATATTTTCAGCTAAGTCAGTCAATATCTTTTCAGCCTCAATCTTGGGCTTTGTACAAGACACCATATAAATATACCTAAGCATAGTCAATCCTCTTTTCAGCCTCAATCTTGGGTTTGTACAAGGCAAATCATACTCTCCTGCAGAGTCAATCTTCTTTTAGCCACAATCTTGGGCTTTGTACAAGACAGATAAAACCTCTCACCAGTAGAGTCAGTTTCCCTTTTCAAGCCACACTCTTAGGCTTTGTACAAGACACATGTAAATATTCCCCAGTGGAATCAAAAATCCTTTTTAGCCTCAATCTTGGGCTTTGTACAAGACAAACAAAATATTTCCCTGAAAAAGTCAATTTCCAGCCTCCTCTTAGGCTTTGTATAAAGATATCCCCCAAAGAGTCAGTCTCTTCTCAGGCTCAATCTTGGGCTTTGTACAAGATAGATAATAAACTTCCTAGTGGAGTCAATCAATCTCTTAGCTTCAACCTTGGGCTTTGATCAAGGCACACAAAAATTAATATTCCCTTCAGAGGAAATAAAAAAAAACCTCTCTATAGGAAGACATTTATCTGTACATCACAAATCAAAACAAAAATCAAAATAAACCTTAATCCCAAATAACTGCTATAAGTGGCACACTTGTTGATTAAAATATCCAAGTTGTAGTCCATCTCTTATCCTGGTAAATCCCATTCTTTCATCTAATTGATGTAAGTGGCAAGCCTCTGGATTATTTACATCCAAGCCAATGTCCCTCTCTTAGCATGGAAAACTCCTAAGGAAAATGGCATTACTCTATACTGAGTTAAAGTTTTCTCCTTCAGGATAACACCCCTATAAAGGAAATTATGGCATTGTTGGATTCACATATCCCAGTTAAAGTAATTCTCCTTTATAATCAGTCCCCCAACTGTTATGATAAACAGACGAGATGTCTCCCTTTAGAGATGACAAATTCTCTCTCAGTCAAACCTTTTAGCTTCAATCTTGGGCTTTGAACAAGACACAAATACTCACCCTTTTAGCTTCAATCTTGGGCATTGAACACGACACCAAACATCATCTTTTTCCTCCCATAGAATAGGAGGAACTACGATTGCTCTGATTTCCCTGTTTTCTTTAACTGGAATACGTAGGCATAAGATTGCGAAATCTTAGCGAGCACACCAATCAAAAACCTTAGGTCCAATACCTTCACTCATCAAAAACATCGAAAAACTGACATAAACAAAAACTCTCTCTCTCAAACCCTCCCAAAGGAGAAACTTTCCCAATCGACAGACAAACACCAGTAAGTAGAAAATAGTAAATAGAGAACAATATAATTGCTAATGACCTGTGGATAACCACATATAAGATGGGTAATTGACAATTCCCCATTGTATAACCTGACCCCGAACCCCCCAATCTCTTAAGCATTTGTTCAGTTAAACATTTGCGGGCAAGGTTAGTTTTAGACAGCTTCCCTTTCCTTTCCAGCTTCACAGGATAAATAAGAAATCAGAAAGTAGCACCCCTACTCCTACCATTGCGGTGAGGAGAAAACCATGGCGATAAGGTGGTCGCGTCACCGACAAAAATCGCACGCTACAGAAAAATGGCGACTCTGCTGGGGACTTATTTTTATCTGTCTAGGACTAGGATTAGAAATCCTAAGAGGTCTAGGTTGTTAGCAATCATACTATACTATATATATTGCTTTTCCTACTTGATATCCGTGTTTATTTTTCTGTCAATGGGAATGCGATTGATACGCATCTGGAAAGTTTGAGAGAAACCTAAGATAAGGGGTGGCATAGACAGGGGGTCTTATAGGGAGTGAATCCCGAATAAGCGAACCTGGTAGACCACCAAATCAGGTGAGGGCCCGTAGGATTCAGCCTGCTAAACACGATTGTTGTGAAAGCAGAGTTTTCCTAATGCGTTGCCTGTGAACCTGAGGATTTAGTATGCATTAACCTTATAACCACTTGGTAGTGCAGTGACTATCGGAAATAGTTGATACGCGATACTACACTGAAATGAGATTACCTCGGGTGAACCAGCTTGCTGTTGTTATCCCTAGGGGGTCAATGATTTTGGGAACCTTAGGATCTGTTCTACAGGTACAAAAATTGACCAGAATACAACCTTTGGGGATGGGTAGAGCCATGACTCCATGCTCGTGACGTTGAACCCTTGAACCCATGCTTTTTCAATGTTTTTGTGTGCTGCATTCATGCATTCATCTAAAAAACTCTTAAACAAAGAAAAATCTCTTTTTTGTCCTCTCTCCTTTTTTCAATTTAAACTAAAACAATAATTGCAAATATCAGAGAAAGATTGCGTTATGGATTTCGGTAGAAGAAAGACGCACAAGTACATCTTCAAGGCTCCGAAACTAGAAGACTTAAGGGGGTTGGCAAGGATGATCACCAACCCTGATGCTTTCAGAGCGAAGTACGGAGGGTTGTTGTCTCTGTTAAGGGTCCATGTAGTTGAAGGAATCTTGTCTATGCTAATACAGTTCTACGATCCGGTTTATCACTGATTCACGTTCCCGAATTACCAACTGGCACCAACACTAGAGGAGTACTCCCATCTGACTGATCTACCTATCCCTGATCAAACTCCTTTTTCTGGACTGGAAGAAATTCCAAAGGATCAGGTCATCGCAAGAGCCATTTGTTTGGACGAGTCAGAAGTTAGGACTCACATGACCACTAAAGGAGGAATCCAAGGTTTACCAGCCAAGTTTTTGGTAGAGAAAGCTCTATACTTTGCCAGTATAGAAAATGTTACTGCTTTCAAGGATATCTTTTTCCTACTCACATACGGGTTATTCCTTTTTCCCAACATAGACAGCTTCGTTGACACCAACGCTGTTAAGATATTTTTGATTGGAAACCCCGTACCGACTCTGCTCGCAGATGCTTATCATTCTGTGTACTTAAGGAATCTGTACAGCGGAGGAATGATCACATGTTTTGTACCCTTGCTTTACAAATGGTTCATTTCCCATTTACCCAAGTTTGCTGCATTTTGGGATCACAAGAGTACTCTACGTTGGTCACAAAGGATTATGTCCCTTACCAACTCTGACATAGATTGGTAAGATAGGATTTATGAGGGGATAGAGATCATCGACAGTTGTGGATATTTCCCTAACGTACCCCTCATTGGAACTAAAGGAGGAATCAACTATCATCCAATTTTAGTTCGCCGTCAACTCGGATACTCGATGAGGCATATCCCACATAATGCTCATCTGGAAGGTCTTTTCTTCAAGGAAGGGGAAAATGACAGGGCATTAAAGAAGGAAATAGTGCATGCCTGGCAACATGTTCACAAGAAAGGAAGATAGTCTCTAGGAAGGCCAAGTTGTACCTCCATGGAACGTTATCTCCACTGGGTGTAAACTAGAGCTCTCAAGCTGAGGATGCCTTACCCTCGCCAAGACGTTTTTCCATTAAAAGAACCTGTCCTTTATTTCATGCCTGACACGAAAAAACTCCAGGTAGCTCTCAACAAAGTTCAACGTGAGAAGAGCTCTTGGAAAAATAAGTACCGAATCCTCAACGTGGAGTGTACCAAGATTCAGGAACTATTAAAGGCAAAGGATGCTCTTATTAAGATACTAGAGCAGCATGTTGTAGAAAATCAAGAAGACCGAAGAAATCTGCTCGCTCCTTTCACTTGGAAAATGACTGATAACCCGACAACGGCTAAAGAGCCCTGGTCAAAGAAAAGGAAAATACTAGAACCAACATCTGATCTCTCTTCAGAGAGGACTCAGGATCCATAATGTTTAGACATTTCCTTTTACAGCACTTTGTAAAATACTGTATTTTCCCTTTCTGCAATCTTTCAAATTCAATAAAACAGGGTCTCCACCCTTTACTGTATGATATTTGCAATCTATTTGTTAAAGTTTCCTTTTGAAACAAAAAACAAAAAACTATATATCACTGCATTCATCATTCTCGCATAGTGTGTTCTTCTTATCTTCGAGTCTCACGTATGTGTCACGATTCTAGAGTCAAACTGTCTCACTCGTACAATACTCGGGCCTATCGACAAAAGAAAGTAGACGATCTCGAGGAAGTGAACAGAGAGTTGAGAGAAGAAATCGATGCTCTGAAGGAAGATTTGAAAAAACTTCACAGTGACATACAATCCCTGGCAATAGCTCAGAGGCAACAACAAAGGACTGTGATCTCAGAGATCACATCTTCACCCATAGAGGAAACATATGATCCTTATTACCACACGCCTAAAGATCGCCCTGGGGCATGCCTATCAACTTTGTCCTTGAAGGATACATTCCCCCGATCACTGAAGACCCAGAAACTGTAGCAGGAACCGCTAGGCCTGAAGGTTACAAACTTCGGGAAAGCGAAGACGCAAGAGTTATGACAGCAACTCTTGAAGGTTACAAACTTCGGGGCATGGAAGCACCAAGAGTCACTGTCGTGATGACTATATCACAACCAATGGTTCATACTGTCTCGAAAGGACAGATTCCACAAGTAATCTCTGGTGGAAATGAAGACATGTACGAAAGAATGAATGAGTTCCAGGAATAATTCCTGGAGATGCAGAAGGAACTGCATGCCATTCGTGGTCAGGATTTATTCGAAAAAGATGCCGCAGACCTTTGTTTGGTCCCTAATGTGAAAATCCTGAAAAAATTCAAGGTGCCTGACTTTGAAAAATGCAAAGGCAACTCTTGCCCTCAAAGTCATTTGGTGATGTATGCTCGAAAAATGTCAACTCAGATAGAGAATCAACAGTTACTGATCCATTACTTCCAAGGCAGTTTAACCGGTGCCGCACTTAAATGGTACTTGGGTTTAAACCGCACCAAGATCATTACTTTTAAAGATCTTGGCGCAGCCTTCATTCAGTAGTATAAGTATAACCTGGACATAGCACCAGACAGAGATCAGCTCTGAGCAATGTCGCAGAAGGTCAAAGAAACTTTCAAAGAATATGCTCAGATATGGCGTGAAATTGCCGCCCAGATCTGTCCCCCTCTTGAGGAAAAAGAGATGACCAAGATCTTTTTGAAAACCTTGAGCTCCTTCTATTACAACCAAATGGTTGCATGTGCGCCCAACGACTTTACTGAAATGGTAAACACGGGAGTGCGCCTTGAGAAAGCAGTCCGAGAGGGACGTTTGGTCAAAACAAAGAATCATCAAGCAGTACCAAAAGATACGATAGTACTTTCCCAAAGAAAAAAGAGCAAGATATTGGTAATATCTCTCTCAGAAAGCAACGACAAAGGTATCAACCAGTAGCAGTGGTAACTCCCGCTAACAATCCTGCGCCATCTCCGACGTATCAACCTGAGGTTGTTCAAAGCCAACCAGGTCAACAACAGTATCCACAAAGGACACAACAGCCTCTTCAGCAGGCTTGTCCTCAGTACAACAATAACAATGGTACTACCCGACCACTAGGGTTTGACCCTATACCAATGTTGTACGCAGAACTGTTTCCACTTCTACTGGTCAAGGGGCATGTCCAAACCAGGTCTCCTCTTAGAGTACCGGAAAGTCTGCCTTTTTGGTTCAAAGCATATCAACCTTGCCCTTACCATCAAGGAGGACCGGGGCACAACAGTGAGAACTGTCTCAGCTTCAAGTCTAATGTGCAAAAGCTTGTCAGGAACGGGGTCTTATCTTTCGAAGATACTAATCCAAATGTTTAGACAAACTCGTTGCCTCAACATGAGAAGACTGCCGTAAACTTAATAGAGGAAGAATTTAGCCGCAGTTATCAAATTCGTAATGTACTCCTATTAGAAACCAATCTGGTCAGGATGCATTGTAAACAGAGCGGGTACGGTCATGTACCACCTCACAATTATCACCAGTGTGATATCTGCTTAAAGAATAATCAGGGGTGTTTCGTAGTGCGATCAACTCTACAATAACAAATGGATCTCGGATGGATCCAAGATCACCGAATCCGTGAAGTCAACATGGCCCATGCACATCCCAACATTATTCAGAACCACGACATTCTTGTGATGAACGTCAATTTGGTGGCGATGCACTTAAAGCAAAGTCAATATCATAATCTGCCACGACACGATTACAATACCTGTCTGATCTGATCAATAAGCAATCAGGGATGCTCTTTTGTACAAGAGGCCCTTCCGCGTCAGATGGATCTCGGATGGATCCAAGATTACCATGATAGAAATAACCATCAAGTCAATATGAATCATATTTTTGACATACGCTTGATGAATACCAGTCTGGTAGAATTACACGCTAAGCAAGTCAGGCTAGGCTTCCTGGCTTCACATGATTATCAAGATTGTGTAGAGTGTCGTAATAACGATCAAGGGTGTACACTTGTCCAAAAAACACTTCAACACTTGTTGGACCACTGGTGGATTCCAATCTATTTGGATGAAACTACGCAGCAGATCAGTATGACTAACAGGAATCCTACTAGATATCAAAGTCAGGATGTCTGCTCGATGGAAACAGATCTAGTAAAGATGCATTGAACACAAAGCGGGCGTGGCCGGGTGCCACTTCACAACTACGAGCGTTGTAGAGTTTGTTCAGAGAACAACCAAGGATACCACCTCGTACGGTCGACTCTTTAAAATCAATTAGATCGAAAGGAGATTCGACCATGTTCAAGCTCTGGGTCGACCAACAGGATACCAGACTATTTCCTTGATCAAAGCAAAGACATTGTCGTAATTTATGATCATGGGAGGACCAAAGACGTATGCGCCATAATCCCTTTACTCTTGATAGTAGAAAGATTCTCAACCTCGAACCAGTTGAGGCTGCCTACAACGGTCAGAAAAATCGAAAGCTCCTGTGGTTATCTATCTTCCAGGTCCAATACCATACAAATCCGATAAGGCTATCCCTTACAAGTACGGTGCAACAACAATCGAAAATGGAAAGGAAACTCTATTACCCTCCGTCGTAAACATTACCGACATCAGTCGGGTGACACGAAGCGATTGGATCTTTAACAGAGGAGTGGGAGAACCCGCCAAAGAAAAGGAACCTCAAACAGAAGTTCCCAATCAACCAGTCGGTCAATCCAATAATCCAGAACTAGTAAAGAACAATGATGAGATGCTGAAGCTCATCCAGAAAAGCGAGTACAACATTGTAGACCAACTGTTGCAAACTCCTTCGAGAAACTATGTGTTATCTCTCTTACTCGGTTCCGAAGCTCACAGGGAAGCTTTGCAGAAAGTCTTGGAGCAAGCTTTTGTAGAAAAAGATGTGACAATAAGACAGTTAGATAGCATCATCTCCAACATCACTTCCTGTAACAATTTAGGATTCAGTGATGAAGAACTGCCGAAAGAAGGCAAAAATCATAACATATCGCTTAACATTACAATCAACTACCAGGATGATGCTTTAGCCAGCATACTGGTAGACACAAGATCAGCTCAGAATGTTATGCCAAAATCTACTCTGATGCGACTATCATTTCATGGATCTCCGATGAGAGGCAGCGAGTTCATCGTCAAAGCCTTTGACGGATCCAGAAAAACAGTTATCGGCGAAGTTGATCTTCCCATAACCATCGATCCTCACACTTTCCAAGTCACTTTCCACATCATGGACATCCGGGCAGCATACAGCTATTTATTAGGAAGACCTTAGATACACGAAGTCAGGACAGTCACTTCGACACTTTACCAGAAGCTGAAGTTCGTCAAGAATGACAAGCTAGTCACAGTTTGTGGAGAGCAGACCTTAATAGTGAGCAACTTATCATCATTCTCCTGTGTAGAACCCGAGGAGGTTGCTGGAACCCAGTTTCAAGCACTGTCGATAAGCAATAAGAATCGATCAGAAAGAGGGACATCGATTTCCTCATACAAAGATGCTCTCAAAGTGATCGAGAGTAATAACGCAAAAGGATGGGGACAACTTGTCATTCCTACGGATAAAAAGACAAAGAAAGGTCTTGGTTTCTCCTCAACCTGTACCCAGACAGCTACTAACGATGAAAATTTTCTTCCCATTCAGGACTTTTTTTGCAGTAGAGGCTTCCTCCACCCAGTGTCTCAAGAAGTACACACCATCAATGAGGGTGACTCCTCCGATACAGATGAAGAGTAGAAGTCCTATCTCTACAAGGACGGTTATATGTCTCAGGGAGAGGTACATACGCCATTTTGCTTTCACATGCAGAATCTGCGATATATATCAAGATCAGACATCAAGATGATATACGGAGATTGTGATCCTGAAGGATGCCGTGCTCCACCTAACTCATTAGAGGAGGACACTCCGATGAAAGACAACTTTGACTACAACTATTATGACCCACTGGATGACTTGCTATCTGGCAGTCGTACCCAGAAGACTTGCGGAAAAAGAGTCAGCCCAATGAGGCATATCAACTGAGCATCATTGAAAAGGATACCTGCGTCCCCACCAAATCATGGGATCATTACTCAGGACATTCCGAAAATATTCAGCACAACGATGAATCTGCAAAGAATGCAGGACAATAATTTATCAACTATGCATTTCCCAAGGTCAACGTCATCGAGAAGGATGATTCCTCCAGTCCCACCGAAGTATGGGACACCTTAGGATAGCCGAGTGGCAAGTACGACTTCTTGGTCAAGTACACCGCTCCTG
This sequence comes from Lathyrus tuberosus, assembly GCA_022829125.1. Lineage (NCBI taxonomy): Eukaryota > Viridiplantae > Streptophyta > Magnoliopsida > Fabales > Fabaceae > Lathyrus > Lathyrus tuberosus. The sequence continues at coordinate 19,391,667 of JALAZF010000021.1, read as the reverse complement.
AAAGCCCTCATATCAAGCTCGAAGACATCCAGCCAACTGGTTGGGGAGATCCGCCTGAGAATGAAAACACTGTGCAAGATACAACAGAAGAGTTCATTTATGACAACTCTACTTGGGAGGAAGACTCCAACGATCCTGCTCTGCCAGAAATCAGTGTCATTTCTGAGGACAAACCAAGAAAGAAGGTACCAGACTTTATGATTCACCGAGGAGTTCGTCGCCAATGGGTTACTGTCGATCCCGAAAGTCGTCCATAAGTCTAAGTAATTGCCATCTTTGTTTTAACCTTTCACCCTGCCCAGGTGAAACAGATGTTTTTATAAGGCTCACTTTCTGTAAATGTCCCTCTTCGCTTCGCCCAAAGCGATAGAGTTTTGTTTTATAGGGCTGTAGTTTCATGGATCGACAAAATCATAAATAAAACAACGTCATTCTGTAATTTCCACATTTATTGCTGTTTTCGCTTTTTGTTTTCAGAAAATGGTAATCCTTAAACAGCCCAAAAATAAATAAAAACAAGCATTTTTCAGAAAATACACTGCACACACTCTCGCATTCTCTCTATCTCTTCTAAAAAATGAATCATCACGTCATACAGATTGCCTGTTTTAAACCCCGTTGAAACATACGATCCAATGCCTTCTCCCAACTTTGAATTCCCGGTATTTGAAGCTGAAGAAGAAGAGGACGCGAAAATTCTAGAAGATATTTCCAGATTACTCAGGCAAGAGGAAAGGTCTATTGAGCCTCACAAATAGCCGTTGGAAACAGTCAACTTGGGTTCAGAAAAAGAGAGGAAAGAAGTCAAGATTGGGGCACTGCTCAGTCCGACTATCAAAGAAAGCTTGATAGAGCTTCTCAAAGAATTTCCAGATGTGTTTGCTTGGTCCTATCAAGACATGCCAGTGTTGGATACCATCATCGTGGAAGGACTCACTCGGACATGGCTATCAAAATCAAGGAGGAAGTGCAGAAACAGATCGACGCATGTTTCCTCGCCACCTCAAAATATCCTCAATGGTTGGCCAACATAGTGCCAGTTCCGAAAAAGGACGGAAAAGTCAAAATGTGCGTGGACTATAAGGATTTGAACAAAGCTAATCCAAAGGATGACTTTCCCTTACCACACATAGACATGCTGGTTGACAACACAGCAAAGTTCAAAGTTTTCTCCTTCATGGATGGATTCTCGGGCTATAATCAAATCAAAATGGCGTCGGAAGACATGGAGAAAACTTCATTCATCACCCCATGGGGCACCTTTTGTTACAAGGTAATGTCGTTGGGTTTGAAGAACGCCAGGGCAACCTATCAAAGGGCTATGACTACTCTGTTTCACGATATGATACACAAAGAAATCGAAGTGTATGTCGATGAAATGATTGCTAAATCTAAAACAGAAGAAGAGCATGTGCACTTGTAAAAGTTATTCGAGCGTCTGAGGAAGTACAAACTCCGCTTGAATCCCAGCAAATGCACATTCGGTGTCCGTTCAGGAAAGCTTTTAGGATTTATCGTCAGCCAAAAAGGAATTGAGGTTGATCCTGACAAGGTCAAGGACATTCGAGAAATGCCTTCACCAAGGACTGAAAAACAAGTCAGAGGATATTTGGAACGTCTGAATTACATCTCAAGGTTCATATCCCTCATGACCGCGACATGCGCACCAATTTTCAAACTACTCAAAAAGAATCAAAGCTGCAAATGGACAGAAGATTACCAAAAAGCCTTCGACAGTATCAAAGAGTATCTATTGAATCCACCTATTCGGTCTCCTCCAGTGGAGGGAAGACCACTGATCATATACCTAACAGTCCTGGAAGACTCTATGAGTTATGTACTTGTCCAACAAGACGAAACCAAAAGAAAAGAGTCTGCCATCTACTACTTGAGCAAGAAATTCACCGACTAAGAAACTCGGTACACTATGCTCGAGAAAACTTGCTGTGCTTTGGCTTGGGCAGCCAAACGTCTTCGCCAGTACATGATTTTCCACACTACTTGGATAATCTTTGAAATGGACCCGATCAAATACGTCTTTGAAAAACTTGCTCTCACGGGAAGGATCGCCCGTTGGCAGATGTTGTTATCAGAATACGACCTCGAATACTATGCTCAGAAAGCCGTCAAAGGGAGTATTTTAGCTGATCATTTAGCTCATCAACCAATTGACGATCAGGAATCAATTGGATTTAACTTCCAAGACGAAGATGTCATGTATTTGAAAATGAAAGATTGCGATGAACCGCTACCCGGTGAAGGGCCAGAACCAGGTTCCCAATGGAGACTTATCTTTGACAGAGCTGTCAACAGTTATGGAAACATAATTAGGGCAATCATCATAACACCTCAGGGTACTTATATCGCTTTCACTGCCAGACTAACTTTCAAATGCACAAACAACGAGGACGAATACGAAGCTTGTATCATGGGTCTCGAAAAAGCAATTGACTTAAGGATAAAGAACTTGGATGTGTATGGAGACTCAACCCTGGTTATCAATCAGATCAAAGGAGAGTGGAATACATACCAAACGGGATTGGTTCCTTACAAATATTACGCGAGAAGGTTATTACCATTCTTCAACAGAATCGAGTTTCATCATATCCCTCGTGAAGAGAATCATATGGCTGATGCACTAGCCACTCTCTCTTCCATGATTAGTGTAGGTCAATGGAACGACGTACCTAAGATTGACATAATGCGCCTTTAAAGGCCCGCTTACATCTTCACGATTGAAGCAGTCATAGATGACAAACCATGGTATCACAATATCAAATGGTTCCTTCAGAGACAAGAATACCTACCTGGGGCATCCAGAAAAGATAGGAAGACGCTCAGAAGACTGGCTAGCAGCTTCTTCCTAAGCAGTGATACACTCTATAAGAGAAACTTTGACATGGTCTTGCTCTGATGCGTAGACAGACCAGAAGCAAACATGCTAACAAAATAAATTCACGAAGGAACCTCTGGCACTCATGCCAATGGACACACAATGGCGAGAAAAATTCTGAGAGCAGGATACTCTTGGTTGACCATGGAATCCGATTGCTACAAGTGCATGAGGAGGTGTCATAAGTGTCATATATACGCAAACAAAATCCATGTACCGCCAACACATCTCAAAGTTATTTCTTCTCCATGGCCTTTTTCTATATGGGGAATCGACATGATTGGCATTATCGAACCCAAGGCTTCAAACGGACATCAGTTCATCCTGGTAGCCATTGATTACTTCACCAAATAGGTCGAAGCAGCATCATACACCACTGTAACTAGACAAGTGGTAGTCCGTTTCATCAAAAACAATCTCATCTGCCATTATGGTGTTCCAAGCTAGACCATTAATGACAATGGATCTAATTTGAATAACAAGATGATGAAAGAGTTGTGTGCTGAGTTCAAGATCGAACACCATAAATCATCTCCCTACCGACCTAAGATGAACGGTGCGGTAGAAGCGGCTAACAAGAACATCAAGAAGATTGTTCAAAAGATGGTTGTAACCTACAAAGATTGGCACGAGATGCTACCCTTTTCTCTTCACAGTTATCGGACATCTGTCTGCACTTCAACATAGGCAACCCCTTTCTCTCTAGTATATGGCATGAAGGCAGTGCTTCCCATAGAAGTAGAGATACCATCAATCAGGGTATTGATGGAAACTAAGCTAACAAAAGCTGAATGGTGTCAAAGTCGACACGATGAACTGAATCTAATTGAAGAAAAGCAAATGACAGCTCTATGTCACAGTCAGTTGTATCAGCAAAGAGTGAAGAAGGCGTTCTACAAAAAGGTCCGACCCCGTGTCTTCAGGAAATGAGACCTTATGCTCAAAAAATACAATCATTCCTCACTGATTCTAGGGGAAAATGGACTCCGAATTACGATGGCCCTTATGTGGTCAAGAAAGCCTTCTCAGACGGCGCCTTGAAAACTCGCAACCATGGATGGGGAAGAATTTGCCTACCCCACGAATGTTGGCGTAGTCAAGAAATACTTCGCCTAAATAAAAAAAACGTCTTGGTGGATTGAAAATCTCAAAGTACAATCCAGGAAGAAGTTAGGGATTCGTGGCAAGTAATTACGTCTGATCAGTTTAACTCCTCAGCAGTCGCGCCATCCATCAGAAAACTCAAGTCAAGGTCATCTTCAACAAAGGCTCAGGATGTCCAGAATTCAAAGTTGGTAGAAGGATATTGGTTTTTATGTTTCATTGTAGCCCTTTTCCCTTAAATTCCCATTTTCTAAACTTTGTAAATACTCTATGGGATCACGCGCTTGGCTGATTTCCATTCTATCAATAAAATTTGAGCCTTAATGCTTTTGTTTGCAATTCTTATTTGTTTTAGCTTTACAGAATGACATTTTAACATGATCAACGATTCTTGAAATAAAACAAAAATGAATTTACTTGTCAAAATTTTTCTTCTTTTAAAATAAGTATGGCAATTCCTTTTGACTTTGAACGTCAAAAAGAACATCGATAGCTTCTCCGAAGGTGATTGAACCTCAAAGTGCAGAATCAAAGTACTCCTTCTAAACCAGTATGCCTGAATGAAGGATCAATTGTTTCAGATGCCATGTTTCATCTGAGATCCCCGGCAGAGTTCTTACCTCTTAAGACCGATTGAATGATTCTTTCTCCCCCCACAGGGACCGTCTTTCCTAAGCAAGGCAAAATTGATATCTTGGACCAATGGTACTTTTCATCCCCCGCAGTGGCCGAGTATCCAGTCGTGTTCATTCATTAGTCTGTATGTCGTGTCAGTTTTGTCAGCATAAACATACAAACATCATGCATATTTGATTTATATTCATATTCATATTGCATTACTATCACTCTGGTCAGTCTCATCCCTAAGTGATAACTTCCTCTCACCAAAAGTTGTCAGTTCTTTCCTCGTCAGGAAATGTATTGTCCGAACAATTTCTCCCCAGTTTATTTCTGGATTGGAGCCTGTCCACGACCACTTTGATAACTTGAACCTCTGAAAGGCAAAAAGACATTCGATTGACACTTCGGTAACATCACTCTTCACTACCGAAGATGATATTTTTGCTTTCCCGGATTAAGGAAAATCCCCAGAGAAAGCCTCTTAACCAAAGACTCTCGGTGATACATCGGTTTTTCTCCCAAGAAATTCGATGTTAATGAAGTCATCTGCACCTCAAAATTGGATTACATCACATGGCATTTCTCCAAAAAGATCTCGAAGAAAAGTATGATGTAGTATCCCCAAGCGAAAAGTAGTCTTTCAAGAGACTCGTTTTTCCCCAGTAGAGTCAAAAAATGGCATCTCCAATAGAGAAGTTTGGACACCTCTACAACTCAGACAAATGGGTACCCCCAGCAAGTCTGACCTCAAATTTTTTTCGTCAAATGGCATCTCCCCAGTAGAAAACTCGGCGAGAAGTTTGACGAAAACCGCTACAAATAGCATCCCTTGTCAAGGAAGAAACTTGACAGGAAGAAACCGAGACCAGTTCCATTGCTGAAGACCAGGATCGAGGGGAAGTTTATTTTAGAAACTAAGACCAGTTCCGTGGCTGAAGACCAGGATCGAGGGGAAGTTTATTTCAGAAACTGAGACCAGTTCCGTGGCTGAAGACCAGGATCGAAGGGAAGTTTATTTCAGAAACTTAGACCAGTTCCTTGGTGTAGCGTACGATTTTTGTCGGTGACGCGACCACCTTATCGCACATAATGGTTTCCTCCTCGTTGAGGATGAGTGGGGTGCTACTTTCTGATTTCTTATTTATCCCGTGAAGCTGGAAGGGAAAGGGAAGCTATCTAAAACTAACCTTGCACTCGATTGTTTAACTGAACAAACGCTATGAGAGATTCAGGGAGTTTGGGGTTAGGTTATACAATGGGGAGTTGTCAATTACCCATCTTATATATGGTTATCCACATGTTGTTAGCATTTGGTTACACTTTGTACTTGATGGTGTTTATCTGGGAATGGGTTGGGAAAAGTTTGAGTTAGAGAGTGAGTTTTTGATGATTTTGGTGAGGTACTGGACCTCTGTTTTGATTAGTGTGAAGGTACTGGACCTAAAGTTTTTGTTTGGTATGAAGGTACTGTACCTAGAGTTTTTGTTTGGTATGCTCTCTAAGATTTCACAATCTTATGCCTACGTATTCCCGTTTAAAGAAACAGGGAAATCAGAGCAATTGTAGTTCCTCCTATTCTATGGGAGGAAAAAATGTTTTGGTGTCTTGTTCAAAGCCCAAGATTAAAGCTAAAAGGTTGAGTATTTGTGTCTTGTTCAAAGTCCAAGATTGAAGCTAAAGGTTTGACTTTAGAGAGAATTTGTCATCTCTAAAGGGAGACACCTCGTCTGTTTATCACAAATGTTGGGTGACTGTTTATAAAGGAGGGTTACTTTAACTGGGATGTGAGAATCCAGCAATGCCATAATTTCCTTTATAGGGGATTTGTCCTGAAGGAGAAAACTTTAACTCAGTGTAGAGCAATGCCATTTTTCCTTAGGAATCTTTCATGCTAAGAGAGGGACAATGGCATGGATGTAAACAATCCAGAGGCTTGCCGCTTATGACAATTAGATGAGAGAGAGAGAATTTACCAAGATAAAAGATGGATGACGACTTGGATATTTGAATCAACAAGTGTACCACTTACAGCGGTTATCTGGGATTAAGGTTTGTTTTGATTTTCTGTTTTAGCATGTGATAACACAGAGAATTTTTTCCTACAGAGATTTTGATTTCCTCGGAGGGGATGTTGATTTTTGTGTGCCTTGATCAAAGCCCAAGGTTGAAGCTAGGAGGTTGATTGACTCCACTGGGGAAGTCCTTATACAAAGCCTAAGATGAGGCTGGAAAAGACTGACTCAACAAGAGAGCTTTTATATCTGTCTTGTACTAAGCCCAAGATTGAGGCAAAAAGAGACTGACCCTTTTGGGGATATCATTATACAAAGCCTACGAGGAGGCTAAAAGTTTTACTTTTCCGGTGAAATATTTTGTCTGTCTTGTACAAAGCCCAAGATTGAGGCTAAAAGAGATTTTGACTCTTCTGGGGAGGGTTTGTATGTGTCTTGTACAAAGCCCAAGATTGAGGCTGAAAAGAAGACTGACTCTGTGGGAAAGAAATCTTTATATGTCTTGTATAAAGCCCAAGATTGAGGCTAAAATGAGACTTTAATGACTCGGCTAAGGATATTTTAAGTGTTTTGTACAAACCCCAAGATTGAGGCTGAAATGAGTTTGACTCTGCGGGAGAGTATTATATGTCTTGTACAAAGCCCAAGATTGAGGCTGAAGAGAGGATTTGACTCTGCTTAGGAAATTTATATGGTGTCTTGTACAAAGCCCAAGATTGAGACTAAAAAAGGTTGACTCAACAAGAGAGTGTTTTTGTTTAGTAACATTGACTCAACAAGAGAGTGTGGAAAGGTGATTAACTCAACAAGAGAGTCTGAAAAGGTTAACTCAGCGGGGGAAAATCATTGTACAAAGCCCAAGAGGAGGCTGGGATGCTTTTAGGAAGCCTGTGGGTCCAAACTTAAGAAGAATTCAAGAAAAGTTTCACCGAGAATAATCTGTTCTTTAGTGAACAGTTCTAGGGTTTGAAGAAATTCAAGAGAGGTTTCACCGAGAATTAATCCTCTTTGGGGAAATGAATTTCTTTGACAATTTCTAATAGTGACAGTCTGAGAAAAGTTTCACCGGGAATAATACCTTTCTCTTTGTTCCATATTGTTTAAGCCCAAGAGAAGGCAAGACTGTATCTGGAAATCCTATGGGGTTCTAGTTTTGACTGTATTTAAGAGTGACCAACTGGCTTTACCTAGTTCTAGACCTAGTTGCCGGGGAAAACTCTAAGCAGATATACTAGTATATATACAGTTGATATATGACAAGTATTTAAAAGGATATGAAAGAAGGACTTACAGGTGAGCAAGCTTCCAGCAATACAGTTATATATATATATATATACAAAAGCAAGTAAATGAAAACTGATAAAACTTACAGGCGAACAAGCTTCCATTGTAACAGCTGTATGGTTAGTTGTTCAAGAAATTAAAGAAAGTTTTGACAGCAACTATGAATTTGAACCTAAATCAAAAGGGTAGTTATTTTGAAAAGATTGTTGGGGCTTATACTCAAGGAGATGCCCAGAGGAAAAAACAGTAATCGTACCATTGTTCTGTAAACTCTACTGGGGCTTATACAATGACTGAGGCCCAAAAAGGTTTTCTGTACAAAGGGATGGGTCTTAAAACTCAAGCAGAGGCCCAAAGTTTATTTTATATACAAGTGATGGGGCTTACAACTCAAGGAGAAGCCCAAAGGATTTTGTTTAAGAAAGCGACGACCGCGCCGAGATCTTAAAATCATATCGGGACTTATACAATGATTGAGGCCCAACAAAGTTTATGTACAAAGGAAGTTGGGTCTTACACTCTATTAGAGGCCCAAGTGTTTGAAAAAGGATTTGTTTGGGTGATAGTGATCAAAACCCTAATTTTTGGTTTTTAAATGTATTTTAATTGAATAAAAATTCAATTAAAATAATCAAACATGTGAAAAAAGGTTTTGATCTTGGATTTATATTTGGAAAATCATGTTTCATTCATGGCATGATTTAAAAATCATTTGAATTTTGTAAAACCAAGAGAAAGAAATATTTTTAATGTTTAAAAACAAATAAAAATATAATTCTTTACAAAAATACCAAATATATGAAATAAATAATATTTTTGTGAAATTTTCATGGAATAAAATATTTTAACATTTTTGGGAATTTTTAAAAAAATAACCAATAAAAAATAATTAAAATTGAGAGAGAAATTAATTTTTCAATTAATCAACAAAAACATGAAAATAATGAAAAATAGCAAAAATGAGAGATGTAGCAAAAAAGGTCTGGGTGGGGTTTGAACCCACGGCCTCATACACAAACACACATGTGCGCTATCACTGGGGTGGTGATACATCCGTGTATCAAAACCACCCCATTAAATCATAAGGCATGCCTTGTTTCTAGGCCTGGGCAAGGCAAGGCAAGGCAAGCTTTTGGGCAATTTACGTGAAGCCTCTAACTTTCTCATTTCTCCATGGATTGGGACAAAGTTTAGGTGTATCTGACCTAGAATTTCATGAGGAATCCAATGGTGCCCTTGGAATTTTCAAAAAAATGCTTCCTCCTCAAAATCCGATAGTGATTTCAAAATAGGCCTATTTTTGCATGTTCTATGCTATCTCATGGTACAGGCAAGAATTACATGATAAATTGGTTCAAACACAACATATACAAGATGTATGAGATGTTTATGATCAATGGACATCAAAGGAATGCATAATTCAAGGAGTTCATGTTGTCATGCACTTACTTCTTGGAGCTTTTTGTGCTATCTACCAAGTTCCTTGTGCCAGAAGTAATTTGATGCTTTGGACACTCTCTATTGATCCCTTAGAAGCTTTTAGAATGATTAGAACAAGCTAGAATCCTCAGGAACAAGTTTTAGCTCTTTCTTGCAAAAGTGGCAAAAGTGACCAATATGGCAACTCTCTCAAATGGTGTTCCAGATGAGGGGAACCATTTGGGACAGTTTGAGGATGATATTTGAAGTGTGTTTGAGGCCTAGTTTGGTTTTGGAAGTGACTGAATCAAGACATGGCTTTAAAAATGCAAAAAAGTAAATTTTTGAGGTTTTGGAGGTTGACTGTGATTTTGGTGTTTAAGGTCACATGTGAGTGTTTGAACAGCTTAGATACAACATATTAGAGGTGTTTGGATCATGAGCTGTGGTGGAATTGCTCTCTAACTCAAAAACTCAGAGATACCTTGCAAAAGAAGGCATTTTGGCCTAAAGAAAGAGATTTTGAGGAAAGTAACTGTTGTAGTGCTTTGGTGTATTCAAACTGAGTAAAAATGAGCTCTATTTATAGTAGAGCAAGTTTGTTTTGCAAGTAATAGTGAATGGCAGCTGCAGCAGGCCATTGGACAATGTTGAGTAAAAGGAATCTCAAGTCACCTCTAGCCATTGACTTGAGGTTAGGGCACATGCCTATGGTCCTATGATTCAGAGCTTATTCTTAACTCATTCAATTAGGAATGTGTCAGTCCATGCCACCTTGGTGTATCCATTAAATGCATTGCAATAAAATTGGAGTCTTGGCACCTTTTTTGCCTTTTTAGGTTTGTTATGGCGAATATAGATTCTTGAACTTTGGAGGCTTGGGGATCAGATCATTCCCTTATTGTTTTATCCTCAGATGTGTCTAAATTGATGAAAAGGCACTGATCTTTCAGATTTGGACAAATCGAGCAAAATGCACAAACTCTGCCTTGTAAAAACCAGTTCATGATGCCATGTTCCAAGGGTTGTATATCCCTGCTCAAATGGAATTTGGAGATGATCTGGTACTTGTTGGAATGCCCTCATGGCATACTTCAACTTTGATGTTCACCTCTACACCTGGTTTAAATTGGATCAAGGTGAAAAATATGCCTACATTTTGGAAAAAGTAAGGCAGATTCTGACTTTTGTTGAAAATTTCACTAAGTGTTGGAAAAGTGTCATTTTCATGTTTTTTGCCATTTTGATCATTCCATAACTCAAAATCCATAAGAAATTGTAGTCTGAGGTAGTTGAAGCTTTTGTAGAGTGTAGCAAGACATACAAATCTAGCTTTGGATCACCCAAAGTGGTTGCTTGGATCTCAAGTTATGATCCTTTGAAGTTGGTACCAAAATCACATTTATTCCATAACTTAGAAAATGTTTGGTTTCTCAAGGTTGCCCCTTTTGCAAGAAACCTTACTCTTCTTGATTTATCTTGATGAATTATGATCAATATCACACATTAAAATTATTTTTGACTTAGGGGAACCATATTTGTGAAAAATTCCAAAAAGTCAAACTTGATTTTGTGCACAGTTGACTTTTTATCGGATGAAATCCAAACTGTGCGATCCTTTGTGAAATCAAGTCCTTGACCTAAATCAAACCTAATGGATGGATTCCATAGTTGTTATAGGGTGTATTGAATCATTTCCCAAGGTTTGGGAGCATGTCTTGGTCAAAAGTCAAAGGTACAGTTGACTTTTCCTTTCAAAACCCTAATGGTGGTCCAGATGAAATTGAAACTGGTGAACCAAGTTTCTTAGGTCAATCCATTGTTGCAAATGGATCAATGTAGTGTATTTGAAATCCTAAAATCATGTCTTGAGGTCTTGGCTCATGCTTTGCCTCAAAAGTCAACTTAGGGGTGAATTAGGTTAAGAAACCCTAATTCCTGATTTTTGGTAAATGTATCCCCTGATTTTTGTTGTGATGATTTGCACAATGATGGGAAATCTTGGTGGTCAAAATTTGGGGTATGATAGATGCCCCTATTTAATTTTCTTGGAACTGAAAGTGTGAATGGCGAAGATGTTCGGACATTCAGGGTGCAAGAGGATTAAATATCGGAATACCCGAAATTTTGATTGTGGTTATGAATGGCAGTTTTCCCATTCATCTTCTTTTGCTAAGCAATGTTACTTAGAAAACGGTAAAACTTCCCCTCGATCTTGGTCTTTAGCCAAGGAACTGGTCTATGTCTCTGATATAAACTTCCCCTCGATCCTGGTTTTCTGCCAAGGAACTGGTCTAAGTCTCTGATATAAACTTCCCCTCAATCCTGGTTTTCAGCCAAGGAACTGGTCTTAGTTTCTTTTGTCAATAAACTTCCCCTCGATCCTTGTCTTCAGCCAAGGAACTGGTCTGAGTTTCTGATATAAAATTCCCCTCGATCCTGGTCTTCAGCCAAGGAACTGGTCTCAGATTCTTCTTGTCAAGTTCCTTCCTTGACAGAGGATGCTATATGTAGCGCTTTTCATCAAACTTCTCTTCGAGTTTACTGGGGAGATTCCATTTGATGGGAAAACGTTTTGATGTCAGACTTGCTGGGGAACCCATTCGTCTGAGTTGTAAAGGTGTGCAAACTTCTCTGTTTGGAGACGCCATTTGATGACTCTACTGGGGAAAATGAGTTTCTCGATATACTGCTTTTCTGTTTGGGGATACTACATCATACTTTTCTTCTAAATCTTTTTGGAGAAATTCCATGTGATGTAATCCAATTTGGAGGTGCTGATGACCTTGTTGACAGCAAACCTTTCAGAGAGAAACTGTTGAATTGTCGAGAGTCTTTGGTTAAGGGGCTTTCTTTGGGGATTTTCCTTAAATCTGGGAAAGCGAACATATCATCTTCAATGGTGAAGAGTGACGTTTGTTGAATATCTCCTTGTTTTTTAGAGGTTCAAGTTATCAAAGGGGTCGAGAACTGTCTCCAATCCAGAAATAAACTGGGGGGAGATATTGTTCAGATGATACATTTCCTGACGAGGAAAGAACTGACAACTCGATTGAGAGGATTTTATCACATGGGAACAAGACCGACTTGAGTGATAATAATGCAATATGAATATGAATGTGAATCAATTATGCATGATGTATGTATGTTTATGCTGACAAAACTGACGCGACATACAGACCAATAGATGAATACTACTGGATACTCGGCCACTGTGGGGAATAAAAAGTATCACTGGTTCTAGATAGCAATCCTGCCTTGCTTAGGAGAGGTAGTCCCCGTGGGGAGGAAGAGTTGTTCAATCGGTCTTAGGAGGTAAGAACTCTGTCGGGGATGTCAGATCGGAAAACCACATCCGAAATAGTTGATCCTTCATTCAGGCATACTGGTTTAGAAGGAACACTTTGATTATGCACCTTGAGGTTTAATCACCTTCGGAGAAGTGATCGATGTTCTTTCGATGTTCAACAGTCAAAAGAATTACCATCTTTATTTTAAAAGCAGAAAAATTTTGACAAGTAAATTCATTTTTGTTTTATTTCAAGAATCGTTGATCATGTTAAAATGTCATTCTGTAAAGCTAAAACAAATAAGAATTGCAAACAAAAGCACTAGGGCTCAAATTTTATTGATTGAATGGAGATCAGCCAAGCGCGTGATTCCATAGAGTATTTACAAAGTTAGAAAATGGTAATTTAAGGGAAAAAGGGCTACATTTAAACATAACGACCGTATTCCTTCTATCAACTTTGAATTCTGGACATCCTGAGCCTCTGTCGAAGATGACCTTGACCGGAGTTTTCTTGATGGATGGCATTACTGCTGGGGGTTTAACCTTGTCGGACATAGTTACTTGCCATGAATTCCTAACTTTTTCCTGGATTGTACATTGAGATTTCCAATCCATCGGGACGATTTTTGCTTGTGTCTCTAATTTTTGCCTGGACCGCCCTTTCGGGTTTTCAATCCACCGAGACGTTTTTTTATTTAGGCGAAGTATTTCTTGACTACGTCGACATTTGTGGGGTAGGAAAATTCCTCTCCATCCATGGTTGCGAGTCTCAAGGCGCCGCCTGAGAAGGCTTTCTTGACCACATAGGGACCGTCATAGTTCGGAGTCCATTTTCCCCGAGAATCAGTGAGAAATGATTGTATCTTCTTGAGCACAAGGTCTCCTTTTCGGAAGACACGAGGTCGGGCCTTTTTGTCGAACGCTTTCTTCATTCTTTGCTGATATAACTGGTTGTGGCATAGTGCCGTTATTCGCTTTTCTTCGATCAGATTTAATTCGTCGTGTCTGCTTTGACACCATTCAGCCTGTGTTAGCTTAGCTTCCATCAGTACCCTGATCGTTGGTATCTCTACTTCTATGGGGAGCACTGCCTCAATGCCATATACTAGAGAGAAAGGGGTTGCCCCTGTTAAAGTGCGGACAGATGTGCGATAACCGTGAAGAGCAAAGGGTAGCATGTCATGCCAGTCTTTGTAGGTTGCAACCATCTTTTGAATAATATACCAGGATGAACCGATGTCCGTTTGAAGCTTTGGGTTCGATCATGTCGATTCCCCATATGGAAAAGGGCCATGGGGAAGAGAGAACTTTGAGATGTGTTGGCGATACATGGATTTTTTCTGAGTATATCTGACACTTGTGACACATTCTCATGTACTTGTAGCAATCAGATTCCATTGTTAACCAATAGTATCCTGCTCTCAGAATTTTTCTCGCCAATATGTGTCTGTTGGCATGTGTTCCAAAGGATCCTTCGTGAATCTCTTTTATCAGCATGTTTGCTTCTGGTCTGTCTACACATCAGAGCAAGACCATGTCAAAGTTTCTCTTATAGAGTGTATCACCGCTTAGGAAGAAGCTGCCAGCCAATCTCCTGAGAGTCTTTTTGTCTTTTTTGGATCCCCAGGTGGGTACTCTTGTTTCTGAAGGAAGCATTTGATATCGTGATACCAAGGTTTGTTGTCTATGACTGCTTCGATTGTGAAGATGTAGGCGAGCCTCTCATGGCGCTTTATGTCAATCTTAGGTACGTCGTTCCACTGACCTACACTAATCATGGAAGAGAGAGTGGCTAATGCATCAGCCATGTGATTCTCTTCACGAGGGATGTGATGAAACTGGATTCTGTTGAAGAATGGTAACAACCTTCTCGCGTAGTCTTTGTAAGGAATCAATCCTGATTGGTAAGTGTTCCAATCTCCTTTGATCTGATTGATAACCAGGGTTGAGTCTCCGTATACATCCAATTTCTTGATTCTCAAGTCAATCGCTTCTTCGAGACCCATTATACAAGCTTCGTATTTGGCCTCATTGTTTGTACACTTGAATGTCAATCTGGCAGTGAAAGGAATGTGGGTACGCTGAGGTGTTATGATGATTTCCCCAATTCCGTTTCCATAATTACTGACAGCTCCGTCAAAGATTAGTCCCCATTGGGAACCTGGTTCTGGCCCTTTACTAGGTAGCGGTTCATCACAATCTTTCATTTTCAAGTACATGGCATCTTCATCTGGGAAGTCAAATCCGACCAATTCCTGATCGTCAATCGGTTGATGAGCCAAATGATCGGCTAAAATACTCCCTTTGACGGCTTTTTTGAGCATGGTACTTGATGTCGTATTCTGATAACAACATCTACCAACGGGAGATCCTTCCCGTGAGAGCAGACTTTTCAAAGATGTACTTAATCGGATCCATTTCAGAGATTAACCAAGTAGTGTGACAAACCATGTATTGGCGAAGACGTTTGGCTGCCCAAGCCAGAGCGCAACAAGTTTTCTGGAGCATAGTATACCGAGTTTCACAGTCGGTAAACTTCTTACTCAGATAGTAGATGGCAGAGTCTTTTCTTTTTGTTTCTTCTTGTTGGCCAAGTACATAACCCATTGAGTCTTCCAAAACTGTTAAATAGATGATTAGTGGTCTTCCCTCCACTGGAGGTGATAGAATCGGTGGGTTCAACAGGTATTCCTTAATACTGTCGAAGGCTTTCTGGCACTCTTCTGTCCATATGCAGTCCTGATTCTTTTTGAGTAATTTGAAGATTGGCGCGCATGTCGACATCATGAGGAATATGAATCTGGAAATGTAATTCAAACGCCCCAGGAATCCTCTGACTTGTTTTTCAGTCTTTGGAGAAGGCATTTCTTGAATGGCCTTGACTTTTTCATGATCAACCTCAATTCCTTTCTGGCTGACGATGAATCCTAAAAGTTTCCTCGAGAGGACACCGAATGTGCATTTGTTGGGATTCAAGCGGAGTTTGTACTTTCTCAGATGCTCGAATAGTTTTGACAGGTGGGTCACATGTTGCTCTTCTGTCTTAGATTTGGCAATCATATCATCGACGTATACTTCGATTTCTTTGTGCATCATGTCGTGGAATAGAGTAGTCATGGCCCTTTGATAGGTTGCCCCGGCGTTCTTTAAACCTAATGGCATTACCTTGTAACAAAAGGTGCCCCATGGGGTAATGAACGAAGTTTTCTCCATGTCTTCCTGCGCCATTTTTATCTGATTATAGCCCGAGAATCCATCCACGAAGGAGAAAACTCTGAACTTTGTTGTGCTGTCAACAGCATGTCTATGTGTGGTAAGGTAAAGTCATCTCTGGATTGGCCTTGTTTAGATCCCTGTAATCTACACACATTCGTACCTTTTCGTCCTTTTTCAAAACTGGTACTATGTTGGCTAACCATTGAGGATATTCTGAGGTGGCGAGGAAACCCGCGTTAATCTGTTTCTGCACTTCCTCTTTGATTTTGATGGCCATGTCCGGGTGAGTTCTTTTCAACCTCTGTTTTAATGGCAGACATTCTGATCTTAATGGTAGATGATGCTCCACGATGCTGGTGTCCAACCCTGGCATGTCCTGATAGGACCAAGCAAACACATCGGGAAATTCTTTGAGAAGTCTCATCAAATCTTCTTTGATAGTCGGACAGAGAAATGCCCCAATCTTGACTTCTTTTCTCTCTTCTTCTGAACCCAAGTTGACCGTTTCCAATGGATCTTTGTGAGGTTCAATGGACCTTTCCTCTTGTCTGAGTAATTGGGAGATCTCTTCTGGAATTTCTTCATCTTCTTCTTCTTCAACCTCAAATACTGGGAATTCAAAGTTGGGAGAAGGCATTGGATCGTATATTTCAACGGGGTTTAAAACAAGTAATCTGCATGACGTGATTATTTGTTTTTAGAAGAGATGGAGAGAAATGCAAGAGTATGTGCAGTGTATTCTCTAAAAAATGCTTGTTTTTATTGTTGAGTTTGTTTTAGGATTACCATTTTCTGAAAAAGCGAAAAGTGAAAATAGAAATAAATGCGGAAATTACAGAATGACGTTTATTTATGATTTAGTTAATTCTTGAAACTACAGCCCTATAAAACAAAACCCCGTCGATTTAGGCGAAGCGAAGAGGGACATTTACAAAAAGTGAGCCCTATAAAGACAATTATTTCACCTGGGCAGGGTGAAAGGTTAAAACAAAGACGAAAATTACTTAGACTTATGTACGACTTTCGGGACAACGAAAGCAACCCATTGGCGATGAACTCCTTGGTGAATCACAAAGTATGGTACCTTCTTTCTTGGTTTGTCCTCAGAAATGGCACTGATTTCTGGCGGAGCAGGATCGTTGGAGTCTTCCTCCCAAGCAGAGTTGTCATAGACAAACTCTTCTGTTGTATCTTGCACAGTGTTTTCATTCTCAGGTGGATCTCCCCATCCTATAGCTGAATGTCTTCGAGCCTGATACGAGAGCTTTCAGGAGTGGTGTACTTGACCAAGAAGTCGTACTTGCCACTCGGTTGTCCTAAGGTATCCCATACTTCAGTGGAACTGGAGGAGTCATCCTTCTCAATGACGTTGACCTCAGGAAAAGTATAGTTGATAAACTCTAGTCCTGCAATCTTTGCAGATTCGTCGTTGTGCTGGATATCTTCTAAATGTCCCGAGTAATGTTCCCATAAAGTGGTGGGGACACAGGTATTCTTTTCAATGATGCTCAGTTGATACGCATAGTTTGGCTGACTCTTTTGCCCCAAGTCTCCTGGGTACGGCTACCAGATAGGCAGGCCATCCATTGGGTCATAATAGTCATAGTCGAAGTTGTCTTTCATCAGAGTGTCCTCCTCTAATGAGTTTGGTGGAGCACGGCATCCTTCCGGATCACAATCTCCGTACATCATCTTGACGTCTGGTCTAGGTATATATATCGGACTTTGCGCGGGATAGCAAAATGGTGTAGGCGTTTCTTCTTGAGACATATAACTGTCCTCGTTGAGATAGGACTTCCACTCTTTATCTGTATCGGAGGAGTCACCCTCATTGATGGTGTGTACTTCTTGAGACACCGGGTGAAGGAAACCTCCACTGTGGAAGAAGTCCTAAATGGGATGAAAACTTTCATCGTTAGTAGCAGTCTGGGTACAGGTTGAAGAAAAACCAAGACCTTTCTTTGTCTTGTTATCAGTAGGAATTATGACCTGCCCCCATCCTTTTGTGTTGTTACTCTTGATCACTTCAAGAGCATCTTTGTATAAGGAAATCGATGTTCCTTTCTCTGGTCGATTCTCATTGCTCACTGAAAGTGCTTGGAACTGGTTCCAACAACCTCCTCGGGTTCTAAACAGGATGATGATGATAAGTTTCTCACGATTAAGGCTTGCTCCCCACAGACTGTGACAAGTTGGTCGTTCTTGACAAACTTCAGCTTCTGGTGAAATGTCGAAGTGACTGCCCCAGCCTCGTGTATCCAAGGTCTTCCTAATAAATAGTTGTATGCTGCTCGGATGTCCATGACCTGGAAAGTGACTTCAAAAGTGTGAGGACCGATAGTTATGGAAAGATCGACTTCGCCGATAACTATTTTTTGGGATCCGTCAAATGCTTTGGCGATGACCTCACGGCCTCTCATCGGAGATCCTTGAAATGATAGTCGCATTAAAGTAGATTTTGGCATAACATTTAGAGCTGATCCGGTATCTACCAGTACACTGGCTAAAGCATCGTCCTGGCAGTTTACTGTAATGTTGAGTGCCATGTTGTGATTTTTGCCTTCTTCTGGCAGTTCTTCATCACTGAATTCTAAGTTATTGTAGGAAGTGATGTTGGAGATAATGCTGTCAAATTGTCTTATTGTTACATCTTGTTCCACAAATGCCTGCTCTAAGACTTTTTGTAGAGCTTCTCTGTGAGCTTCGAACTGAGCAAAAGAGATAACACAGAGATTCTCGAAGGAGTTTGCAACAGTTGATCTACTTTGTTGTCCTCGCTCTTTTGGATGAGCTTCAGCATCTCATCGTTGTTCTTTGAAAGGTCAGGATTACTGGATTGCCCGACTGGTTGATTGGGAACTTCTGCTTGAGGTTCCTTTTCCTTGGTGGGTTCTCCAACTCCTCGGTTGAAGATCCGACCGCTCCGTGTCACTCGACTGATGTCTTCAACGTTCACGACGGAGGGTAATGGAGTTTCTTTTTTATTCTCGATTGTTGTTGCATTGTACTTATAAGGGATAGCCTTATCGGATTTGTACAGTATTGGTCCTGGCAGATAGATGACCACAGGAGCCTTTTGATTTTTCTGACCATCGTAGCCGACCTTAATTGGTTTGAGGTTGAGAATCCTTCCGCTATCAAGATGAACTCTTGATTCATGGAGTAGAGGGGTTATGGAGCATACGTCTTTGGTCATTTCGTGATTAGAGATTATAACAACGTCTTTGCCTTGATCAGGAAGATAGTCTTGCATTACGTTGATTGAGCCAGAACTTGAACATGGTTGAATCTCCTTTCGGTCCAACCGTTTTTGAAGAGCTGACCACACAAGGTAGCATCCTTGGTTGTTCTTTGAGCAAACTCTACAGCGCTCATAATTATATGGGGGCACCTGGCCACACCGGCTTTGTATGTAGTGCAACCTTACTAGATCTATTTCCATCGAGCGGACATCCTGACTTTGATGCGTAGTAGGATTCCCGTCAGCATACTGATCTGTTGTGTAGCTTCATCTAGATAGATCGGAAGCCACCAGTGGTTCAACAAGTGTTGCAGTGTTCTCTGGACTAGTGCACATCCTTGGTCGTCTTCACGACACACTTTACAGTCCTGATAACCATGTGAAGCTAGAAAATCGAGCCTGACTTGCTTAGCGTGTAATTATACCAGACTGGTATTCATCAAGCGAATATCAAAGATTTGAATCGTATTAACTTGATGGCTACATCTATCACGATAATCCTGGATCCATCAGAGATCCATTTGACACTGGAGGGCCTCTTGTACAAAAGAGCATCCCTGATTATTTATTGAGCATATCGGACAAGAATTATAATCGTGCTGTGGTAGATCATGATGTTGGCTTTGCCTTGAGTGCATTGCCACCAAGTTAACATTCATTGCACGGATGTCGTGGTTCTGAACAATGTTGGGATTTGTATAATTCATGTTGACCTCACGGATTCGGTGATCTTGGATCCATCCGAGATCCATCTGTTCTTGTAGAGCTGATTGCACTACGGAACATCCTTGATTATTCTTTGAGCAGATATCACACTGGTGATAATTGTGAGACGGTACATGACTGTATCCGCTCTGTCTGTAATGCATCTTGACCAGATTGGTTCCTATTAGGAGCACATCGTGAATTTGATAGATGTGGTTAGCTTTTTCCTCTATCAAATTTACTGCAGCCTTCTCGTGTTGAGGCAACGGGTTTGTCTGAACATTTGAATTTGTATCTTTGAAATATAAGACCCCGTTCTTGACAAGCTTCTGTACATCGGATTTGAAGCTGAGACAGTTTTCGATGTTATGCCCCAGTCCTCCTAGATGATAAGGGTATGTTTGATCCGCTTTGAACCAAAAAGGTGGATTTTCTGGTACTGTAAGAGGAGACCTGGTTTGGACATGCCCCTTGACCAGTAGCAGTGGAAACAGTTCAGCATACATCATTGGTATAGGTTTGAACCCTGGTGGTCGCGTTGTACAATTGTTGTTGTTGTACTGAGGACGAGCCTGCTGAAGAGGCTGTTGTGTCCTTTGCTGATATTGTTGTTGATTTGGTTGGCTCTGAGCAACCTAAGGTTGATACATTGGAACTGACATTGGGTTGATAGAAGGAGTTAGTGCTGCTACTGGTTAATACCTTCGCCTTTACTTTTCGAGAGAGATATTACCAATATCTTGCTTTTTTTTCTTAGGGAAAGCACTACCGTATCTTTTGGTACTGCTTGATGGTCCTATATATTTAACCAATAATCCTTCTCGGACTGCTTCTTCAAGGCGTACTCCCATGCTTACCATTTCAGTAAAGTCACTGGGCGCACTTGCGACCATTCGGTCGTAGTAGAATGAGCTCAAGGTTTTCAAAAAGATCTTTGTCATCTCATTTTCCTCAAGAGGGGGGCAACTCTGCATGGCAATTTCACACCATCTCTGAGCATATTCCTTAAAGGTTTCCTTGTCCTTCTGCAACATTGCTCTGAGCTGGTCTCTATCTGGTGCCATGTCCAGGTTATACTTATATTGTTGAACGGAGGCTGCTCCAAGATCTCTGAAAGTAACGATCTTGGTGCGGTTTAAACCCATGTACCATTTGAGTGCGGCACCAGTTAAATTGTCTTGGAAATAATGGATCAGTAGCTGTTGGTTTTCAGTCTGAGTTGACATCTTTCGAGCGTACATCACCAAATGACTTTGAGGGCAAGCGTTAGCCTTGTATTTTTCAAAGTCAGGCACCTTGAACTTGTGCGGGATCTTTACATTAGGGACCAGAAAAAGGTCTGCAGCATCCTTTCCAAATAAATCCTGACCGCGAATGGCATGCAGTTCCTTCTGCATCTCCAGGAATTGTTCCTGTAACTCATTCATTCGGTCGTACATACTTTCATTTCCACCAGAGATTACTTGTGGAATATGCCCTTCCGGGACAGTGTGTACCATTGGTTGTGGTATGGACATTACGGCAGTGACTCTCAGTTCTTCTATGCCCCGAAGTTTGTAACCTTCAGGAGTTGCTACCATCACTCTTGCATCTTCGCTTTCCCGAAGTTTGTAACCTTTAGGCCCAGCGGTTCCTGCTGCAGTTCCCGGGTCTTCCGGGACCGGCGGAATATATCCATCAGGGATAAAGTTGACAGGTATGCCCCAGAGACGATCTTTAGGCATGTTGTATCGAGGATCATATGTCTCCACTATGGATGTAGATATGATCTCTGAGATCACAGTCCTTTGTTGTTTCCTCTGAGCTATTGCCAGGGATTGCATGTTGTAGCGGTAAAATCGTGAGTATAAGCTATTGATTAACTTAACTCGAAAAGCAAGAGTCGCCACCGCACTTTTATTTTATCCCAAAAGGAAAGGAAAAAGAGCGAACAAAACCTACACAAGCTCTACAAAAATAACAAAAGAAGAGAAAACTGGTAAGGGGGTTGGTTATGCAGAGGAAAGTTTTTACGCACCCAAAACATCTGTGGTACTCCACGGGAACCCTTTGAAATATTTACCCTTTTTGGTCTGAAAAAGTTTGCTTGAAAAGTGATTGAGGAGATGAGAAGAGAAATTGTTTTTAAGATTTTTGTGTTTGGAGAGACTTATCATCTCATGCCTACGTACCCACGAAGTGCAATGTAGGATCAAAACCTCGTAGTTCGTGGTACAAAGAATGAAAATTGTTTGTTTTGGTTGATTTTAAATGTAAAGACAAGTCGTCATTTCCAAGCGAATAATTCCGCTTAAAGAAATGAATCATGTCTAAACTTATGAAAAAGTTTTAAAAGAGAAAGTGCACGAGGGCACAAAAGGAGTTTGAATGAGTTTGGTGTTTTTTAAAGTCTTTTGAAAAAAGTGTCAATATGGTTATGTAGTTTAGCATTTGTTAAGAAATGAAAAGAAAAGAGTAAAATCACTTGACAAAGTCAAGGTTTGATTATGAAAGAGGTGATAGTTTGAAATCAAGAAAGTTTTGAAAAAAGAGAGAGAGTTTTGAAAATTGAAGAATGGGTGGAGAAGAAGTGACTATCCTAAATCATAAAGTAAACGCTAAGGATAAGAAAGATCTAACCACAAATGTAGCTATCTTCACCATAAACCAAGCAAAAGCATAACTCTTCAAAGTCTTCGAACCATAAGTCCAAAGCAAAGGGAAAAGGTCCTAGTTCTAAGTCCAAGGATCCAAGAATAGCATTGAAGTCCAAAGTCTTCGAACCATAATTCCAAATCAAAGGGAAAAAGCCCTAGTTCTAAGTCCAAGGTTCCAAGAATAGCATTGAAGTCCAAGGTCTAGGTGCAAAACTCCATGTCCAATGCAAAGGATAGTAACCTTAGTCCAAGATTAGAAGCACAATTTTTTTAGAGGTTTTGGCCTTTATTAATGTTTTTGGTCAAAGTGGACAAAGAGAAAAAGGCATAAGCATAAACATGTGTCCAACGGAGAAAGGAAAAATTACGGAAGCATAAACATGTGTCCAACGGACAAAGGAAAATTGCGGAAGCATAAACATGATATGAAATGATAATAATGGAGCATAAAAGTAAAAGATAGATAGGGAGCGAGAAGGAATTATAAACAAAGTTAGTACAACAGTATTGTTAGTAAGTTAGTGATTAGTTGTTTGAGTAAGTGATCAATAATAATTGAATAATTGCACTTAGGTCAAGGTTAATGAGAACTTGTTAGAAGACTGATAGAATCAAAGCCTCTACAACAACAAGTTTCATAAGTGTTGAACCAAAAGACAAATAATCAATAATTTTTTATCGTTTTCCGATACGGGACCTATTTGCGCTATGTTAAGCAATCTCAGAGTAATTCACGAATTAATTACCCTACAATGAGGTCGGTCAATAGATCTTTGTGCTAATGCATGCTAGATGAACGATATGTAAATCGTCATCCGAAAGCAATACCGTACGAAAAGAAAAGAAGGTAACGATTTCGTCTTGATCAAGAATTCAACAAAGAAATTCTAAGATCCATAAGACTTTCATCGATCCAAAGAGAAGAGAAATAGACAAAGAGAAAGCCAAATTAAATCACAAAAATGTGTGATCTAAGGCTAAGAACAAAGGAAAAGGAAGAAAATGGCAAAAAAAACCAAAACAGTCCCAAAAACAAGCATTTTTCACATTCTGGATGTTGGTTAATCGATTAACCACTTCACAGTGCAATTTGGTTAATCGATTAACCAGTGTAAACTTGCATTTTTTGCGCAGAATTCAACTGTTAATCGATTAACCAATTTGTGCCTGTTTTGGTTAATCGTTAACACTGTAAAAACAGTAGAAAATCAATTTGAAAATTGCATAATCCTTGATCAATCATTTATTCAAACACCTCATGATCAAGGATGCAATTGTGCACGAAATTTTGAGTAAAACAGCAGCAAAAACCAGTAATCAAACACAAATTGCAAGATCCAAAGATCAAGCAAACAAGATCAACAAGGATCTACATTGTGGAAGATGAATCAAGAACAACAATGGTGGAAAATGAGATTACCACTCCAAATCTGAAAATTGCTTCAAATTACTCCAAGATCCAAACTCCAAAGTCTTGATCTACTGAATTGATGATGAAAACAAGTTTGGATGAAGGTTTAGCTCAAAGTTGAACAAGAATCAATGTGAATTCTTGTTAACTTTCAAAAGAAGAAAAGTGAGCTTTGGTGAATTTTGGTGGTTGAAGAAAATTGAGAGTCAAGAAGAATTTTGACAACGTGAATTTGGCTATCCAAATCTTGTAGAATGAATGAAATGAGGGTTCTATTTATAGAGTTTAGGCTTGGAAATTTTGGTAGTTTGGAATTTGGTTTGGAAATGGAAATTAGGCTTGGAATTTTAATTTGGAGGGAAATTATCAAAAGAGTGGTGATTAGTGAAGGTGTATGGTGGGAATTAATTGTGATTATGTAGGGGAATTAAAATGAGATGGTCTAGAATATTCCACATGTGATCAAAATGATGAAAATTGGTGCCAATTGCTGTAGAATTTGAATTTGCTTCTTTTAGCCAAAAATTTCACGTGTTAATCGATTAACCATTTCACAATGCAATTAGGTTAATCGATTAACACAATGAAAAAATGAGAAAAATGGCTTTTTGATGTGCTGTCTTGGTTCTGGCTCGATTTTTCTTGCTTGTCAAAGAAGGCATGGACATAAACACATAAACCTTAGAGTCTCTTGAATAGTAATCAATCAAAGACTTGAGAACTCTTGATCAGATGAATTCTGACATGATTGCGAATCAACTTTGAATTTTCTCAAATAAAATTCATTCGAGCTGAGGGACTGTTATTTTGGCATTTTTAACCTGTTCTTCCCCTGAAAATGTCAATAAAGAGAAAACAAAATATTTTTGGGTTTTGGTTAATGTTAGTAAAATATAAACAAATAAAGCAATAAATTGAATAGGAAACACACAAATGCTTAGTAAACCCTGCAAGGCATAAACCCAAAGATGAGAGGGACAAGGGAACCAATGTGTGATCTTGCTTGTGGTAAAAATGCAAATGAAAATATGAATGATATGTGGAATCTTAAGGGTCAAAATTAGGGTCTTACAGCTGCCCCTATTTAAGTCTCTTCTATCGGGAGATATGTAGATACTTAAATACAAAAAAACTATATTTTTTTAGCCCTAAGATGCCACAAGGTGATATGAATGTAAATGATGAAACAAGCTGCGGGGAAACTTGAAACAAGAGATTTACGGTACATTAAGAGAGATGACGTGAAAAGACACGTCGGGGAACGCAAGCTATTTTTGGAGATCTGTCAAGGTGACGAGAAGTATCCATCCATAGTTGGAAAGAGAGGGACAAGACCCTGGAAGATGAGTAGTAACATCCAAGAATAGCATTGGATAGAAACTCAAACGAGATAAAAGGTATGACAAAAAATTTCCAAGAACAACAGGAAAGTTTCCGGTAAAAACAGCAATGTCATCCAAGAATAGCATTGGATGGAGGTGAAAATCACTCTATTGGGGATAAGATATCCAGGAATAGCATTGGATGAAAGGAACTACAACATTCAAGGATGGAATTTAATGGGGCCACAGTAAACATCGGAGTCATCCAAGAATAGCATTGGATAGAGACAAACTTTCCATTTGAAAAACTTCACTGGGGACATCCAAGAATGGCATTGGATGGCAAGGTTAAACATCAGAGATATCCAAGAATAACATTGGACTTGCCTGGGGAAAAGGTGTCCAAGAATAGCATTAGACAAAAGAAATCTCAACATCCAAGAATGGCATTGGATGAAGTGAGAAAATATTCTGGAAAATATATTAGAAGTATCCAAGAATGGCATTGGACTCTGTTGAGGAAAAGATATCCAAGATTGGCATTGGATAAAGAAAGGACTTTCAGGAATGGCACTGAAAGATAAAGGTAAATCACTACATTCAGGAATGGCCTTGAATGATAGTGAGAAAGACATCCAGGAATGGCACTGAATGTAAAGGAGAAAACTCATTCAGGAATAGAACTGAATGAACAGATAAAACTCTTAGTAATGGCACTGAAAGATATCCAAGCAAATCTGATGGGGATTACAGAACAAAGAAAATACTTCTAGGAATAGCACTGGGAGAAACAAGAGGAAAAAGATATCCAGGAATGGCACTAGAAATCAAAATGGATAGACATCCAGGAATGACACTGGAGAAACAAGAGGCATACATCCAGGAATGGTACTGCAGCGAATGAAAAACAAAGATCCACGAATACCACTAGAACAAACATCTAACAATAGGACAAGATGCACAAGGAAACGACAATATCCAGGAATGGCACTGGAAAGAAAAAAATAAACAAGACATCCAGGAATAGTACTGGGTGAAAAGACAGGTAATGTTTGGGTCGGCGCCAAGTAAGTTGGACTTTGATCTCAAGGTAAGATGTTGAAAACAACAGGACCTCGGAAAAATGCATATGAGCACGAAACACACTTCGAGCTATGAAAATCTTTCTATGTATGATATGTGAATGATTTATGTATGCAATGCAAATGACAGGGACAACTGAGATAGACTCTTTTGTGAGGGAAGAATGGAACTCTGATTCCTCAACACAGGGAACACTGCCCACTCTGCTTGGAGAGAAGATATTGAATATATCTCTGTCACATTTATGAATTATATCAGGCTAGTGGTCTTTTGAGGAAAGACAACTTGAGGATTCTTGTAGAAGATTGCCCCATATTCATTGACTGATGAAGAAAAACTGATCATAGCTTCAGTTTGATTGTTGCAGGGAAAAAATGAACTGATCATGGCTTCAATTCTTGAAATGATTGTTGAGAATAAACTGATCATGGCTTCAGTTCTTGGGGATGGACTGATCATGGCTTCAGTTCTTGAAAAGACTATTGAGAAGGCTAAACTCAGTATGTGTCTTGAATGAGATCTTCTGGTTAACCAATTCAGAGAATAACTTGCACTGAACAAATCTTGAACTAATTCACAACATGATCTGGGAGTAATGTGCCCTTGACAGGATCACTGACCAAGTTTCTCAACTGTTTGAAATTATTGATGAGGAAAGTTTGCCTGCAAATAGGATTATTCAAACAAACATGGTAATTTTAATGCAAAGCTCATGCAATTTTGAAAACAAAAATCATTTTTGGAATGATATTATTGATGTAAAGCAAAATGAATCACTTGTCAAAACACGGCGGTTTAAACATTCAAAATGAAAGAGAAAGTAAAGGTAAGGCATCAAAGCAAATGATTGGCAACAAACTTAGGAGTCAATTTACGCAACCTTGCTGTAGTATGCTTTCAAAAGAAACCTAGCTTCAATTAGGTCTCTTGAAGTTTGTAACGTGGTCTGGTTCACGGTTTTTTGAAGCAAAGGATATAGGCTCAAAGTTTATTTGTACCTAACCAATTCTTCGTGATGATCTCCAGTCCTAAGCTCAGTTAATTCAAACTATGAATTCAGGTTCCAAGTGATTTTGGAATTGCAACACAGTAATGATGATGGCTCAAGAGATTTTTGAGATGGCAGTCACTTCTCTTACAACATTTTGTTGTTTTTGATGTGGACCTCAGTCAACTCGTTTTGTCTTTGAGGATTTTGGTAACCTCTTGACTTTTCTTTTGTTATCCCTAACTTTTGCCTGAACTGTGTCATTTGAGTTTACAGTCAGCGGGATGCCCCAATTTTTGCCCAAGTCTCCTTCATAGGTTTTGACTTAGCGGGATTTTTTTTGTGAAAGATAGTGACTGTCTGGCTTAATGATTACGGTGGCTTTCGATTTGAAAGACATCTTCGACACTTATTTGATGTGTGCGAAGGAAAGCCTGTGATTGTAACCTTTATTGGAAGGCATCTTGAATGATTCTCTTGTGTTTAAATACACAGTCAAATTAAGTGAGAACTACCTATCCCCGGGTTAAAATTGTGGGTTTTTTTGTACAGAAAAAAACTCCAACTTCTAGGCTCAAAGTGGTTGACAAGGGATTAACTTCCTTATTTCTCCAATATTTGGGAGTTGAAACAATGCCTGTACATCATCAGCCAAGTTTTAATTGAAAGAATACAATTCAGCAATTTCAGGTATTTCATTTTCATCATCCTCCCTCCAATATTTGCATAAACAAAAGTTTGATAAAGAAAATGAACAGGAGATACATTTTTGTTTTATGAAAAAGAAAGCATAAAGATGCACACAGTGGATATAAATGAATTGAATCAAAACATTGCAATGCTCATTTCATTGAAATTACCATGAAAGTACAAATAAAGTTCAAAAGCAAACAGTCAATATAATCAAAGAAAAATGCAAACTGAAAGAAACAAGGCCTAGTGACTAATCAGCAACAAGGATGAGCTGTCCTGTCTGAAACACTGGCTTTAGGAGATGATCCGTCTGAACTAACTCAAACTTCACTTGGCATGCTCTGGAAAAGGATTGTTGATAACATTGGGATTATCATCAAGAAAGGTCAGAATCTTTGAGTTCACCAATTCTTGTACTCTAGCTTTTAATGCATAGCAACCTTTCAAGTTATGGCCTGCCCCACCTTGATGGAACTCACAGTGAAGATCAGCCCTATAGCCAGCTGGGAGAGGATTTGGAGGAAGAGGTATAGTCCTTGTTGTAATCAAACTTTTCTTTACAAGACATGGATACAACCCAGTGTAAGACATCGGGATAAGATCAAAGTTAACCCTATTGTGATTCTGATTCTGTCTAACAGCCTGACGAGGAGCTTGAACTGGTTGAGCATTAACAACAGGAGCAACTGCAGTTACATACTATTGTTGCCTGTGACGAGGTTTCCCTTCAACTGAAACAACATGGGTATCATCATTCTTCTTCTTTTGAAAATTCCCAGCATACATTTTAGCACCACTAAAGGCTTCGGCATTGGCAATCTTTCCTTTCTTGATACCTTCTTCTAGTCTTTCTCCAATAGTGACTAGGTCAGCAAAACCAGATGATACACTGCCTATTATCTTTTCCCAAAAGAGTGGCTAAAGAGTATCCATGAACAATCCAGTTAATTCCTTTTCAGCCAATGGTGGCTCCACCTGAGCAGCTAGCTCTCTCCAGCGCTGAGCGTACTCTTTAAAGGATTCTTTTACTTTCTGAGACATATTTTGCAATTGACGGCGGTTAGGTGCCATGTCCAGATTATACTTATATTGCTTTAAGAAAGCATCGGCCAAGTCTTTCCAGCTTTGGATACGGTTCTTCTCAAGTCCCATATACCATTTCATTGAAGCCCCACTCAAGCTGTCTTAGAAACAGTGAATGTGCAATTTGTCATTTTTGGCATGAGCAGCCATCTTACGACAGTACATCACCAAGTGGCTTCTGGGACAGGTGTGCCCCTTGTATTTCTCAAAATCATGAGTTTTTAATTTTACAGGCATAACCAAATCTGAAACCAAGCACATGTCCGTTGCGGCAGCACTAAAGACATCACTTCCTTCCATGGCTCTTATCCTTTTGTGTAGAGTTTGCCATTGCTCTCTAACTTCTTCAATGTATCCAGGTTCTCCCTGACTATCAGATTATG
The DNA here is from genome assembly GCA_022829125.1 of Lathyrus tuberosus. NCBI lineage: Eukaryota > Viridiplantae > Streptophyta > Magnoliopsida > Fabales > Fabaceae > Lathyrus > Lathyrus tuberosus. The sequence continues at coordinate 19,362,281 of JALAZF010000021.1, read as the reverse complement.
GGCCAGCAGCATGGTACACGAAAGGAGGATTCTCAAGAATAGCTTGAGAAACAGAATGCACAACAGGATGAGGTTCAGTAAATAATGGAGCTGAAGATACTGGCAGTACAGACGGGACAACACAGGAGTAGTTGCAAAGGGTGGCGAGTAATTCATAGTTAACCCAAATTCTGGCCAAGTAGAAGCTAGCTGGTGAGTTAGTGGAGGGTTAACAGCAGCAGGTGAGATTTCAGAGATCACAGTCCTCTGATGTGGTTCTCCCCTGGAAATTAGAACTTACAGCATTTTTGTGAGTCTGGTCATGCCAGCCTTCAACTCATCAATTTCCATTCTGACTTCGGCATTATGTTGTTCTTGGTTTTCCATTCTCAATTTGACAGCAACTCTAGTTCTGTAGTTGTGTTGAGGAAACAGCTTGACGGTGAACAGATAGCTGAAGAAGGAGACAATTGAAATGAGTTTCTGAGGCGACTTGGATAAATGCAGATGTATGCTCATGGATGCAAGAGTGCATGGATGCAACAACCATAAACAAGATCACTCAAAGCACACGGATTCAACGGTTTGAGTCACGAGCATGAAGTCAAGGGTAAGAACCACCCACAATGGTATGTACTAAGGTTTTGTTTTCATTGTACCTACAAAAAACAGCGGTTCTAACACAGAGTGCCCAAGGTCCACAATCCACTATCAGACACACCAGCGCACCAATTTACTCGGAGGTTAGTAGTTATCCTCAAGAGAATATAACCTGAGTGTGGCATCGCGTAACAGCTAAGTCGGATTTGCATCCTCATAGCTTCCGCGCCACGATCCTAAAAAAGGCTAAGATAGGTTAAGGGTTACTACAGTCCTCAGTGTTATAGGCTTCTATGGAAAAAGTAATGCCTTCAAGGATCGCTCGATCGACATCAGTAATTCCAAAGAGGCAACCACCGAGTGGATGGATTCTCAAGTTCTGCTTTTTCGGGATTCGACTCCCTCAAAGCTCCCTTGACTATACCATCCTCCTATATCAAAGTACACTCTGGTCCGGGTATAGGACCTATCTCACACACAGAGGAACTCCCAAACAGAACAATCAAGTAACAAGCAAATCAGACGAAAAGCAGTGAATAAATCAAAGTAGGCTAAACCCTTCAAGGGAGGACATCCCCAGCAGAGTCGCCACTTTTTCTGTAGCGGCAAAATCGTGAGTATAAGCTATTGATTAACTTAACTCAAAAAGCAAGAGTCGCCACCGCACTTTTATTTTATCCAAAAAGGAAAGGAAAAAGAGCGAACAAAACCTAAACAAGCTCTACAACAAGAACAAGTGAAGAGAAACCGGGTAAGGGGGTTGGTTATGCAGAGGGAAGGTTTTACGCACCCAAAACATTCGTGGTACTCCACGGGAACCCTTTAAAATATTTACGCTTTTTGGTCTAAAAACGTTTGCTTGAAAAGTGATTAAGGAGATGAGAAGAGAATTTTTTTTTTAAGATTTTTGTGTTTGGAGAGACTTATCATCTCATGCCTACGTACCCACGAAGTGCAATGTAGGATCGAAACCCCGTAGTTCAGGGTACAAAGAATGAAAATTGTTTATTTTGGTTGATTTTAAATGTAAAGACAAGTCGTCATTTCCAAACGAATAATTCCGCTTAAAGAAATGAATCATGTCTAAACTTATGAAAAAGTTTTAAAAGAGAAAGTGCACGAGGGCACAAGAGGAGTTTGAATGGGTTTGGTGTTTTTTAAAGTCTTTTGAAAAAAGTGTCAATATGCTTATGTAGTTTAGCATTTGTTAAGAAATGAAAAGAAAAGAGTAAAATCACTTGACAAAGTCAAGGTTTGATTATGAAAGAGGTGATAGTTTGAAATCAAGAAAGTTTTATAAAAAAAGAGAGAGTGTTTTGAAAATTGAACAATGGGTGGAGAAGAAGTGACTATCCTAAAGCATAAAGTAAAAGCTAAGGATAAGAAAGATCTAATCACAAATGTAGTTATCTTCACCATAAACCAAGCAAAAGCACACCTCTTCAAAGTCTTCAAACAATAATTCCAAAGGAAAGGGAAAAGGTCCTAGTTCTAAGTCCAAGGATCCAAGAACAGCAATGAAGTCCAAAGTTTTCGAACCATAATTCCAAAGCAAAGGAAAAAAGCCCTAGTTCTAAGTCCAAGGATCCAAGAATAGCATTGAAGTCCAAGGTCTATGTGCAAAACTCCATGTCCATTGCAAAGGATAGTAACCATAGTCCAAGATTAGAAGCACAAGTTTTTTAGAGGTTTTGGCCTTTATTAATGTTTTTTGTCCAAGTGGACAAAGAGAAAAAGGCATAAGCTATGTGTCCAACAGACAAAGGAAAAATTACGGAAGCATAAACATGTGTCCAACGGACAAAGGAAAAATTGCGGAAGCATAAACATGATACGAAATGATAATAATGGAGCATAAAAGTAAAAGAGAGATAGGGAGCGAGAAGGAATTATAAATAAAGTTAGTACAATAGTATTGTTAGTAAGTTAGTGATTAGTTGTTAGAGTAAGTGATCAATAATAATTGAATAATTGCAGTTAGGTCAAGGTTAATGAGAACTTGTTAGAAGATTGATAGAGTCAAAGCCTCTACGACAACAAGTTTCATAAGTGTTGAACCAAAAGACAAATAATTAATAATTTTTTATCGTTTTTCGATACGGGACATATGCTACGCTTTGTTAAGCAATCGCCGAGTAATTTACGGAGTAATTACCCTAAAATGAGGCCGGTCAATAGATCTTTGTGCTAATGCATGCTAGATGAACGATATGTAAATCGTCATCCGAAAGCAATACCGCACGAAAAGAAAAGAAGGTAATGATCTCGTCTTGATCAAGAATTCAATAAAGGAATTATAAGATCCATAAGACTTTCATCGATCCAAAGAGAAGAGAAATAGATGAAGGGAAAGCCAAATTAAATCACAAAAATGTGTGATCTAAGGCCAAGAACAAAGGAAAGGGAAGAAAATGGCAAAAAAACCAAAACAGTCCCAAAAACAAGCATTTTTCACATTCTGGATGCTGTTTAATCGATTAACCACTTCACAGTGCAATTAGGTTAATCGATTAACTAGTGTAAACTTGCATTTTTTGCGCAGAATTCAACTGTTAATCGATTAACCAATTCGTGCCTGTTTTGGTTAATCGATTAACACTGTAAAAATAGTAAAAAATCAATTTGAAAATTGCATAATCCTTGATCAATCATTTATTCAAACACCTCATGATCAAGGTTGCAATTGTGCACGAAATTTTGAGTAAAACAGCAGCAAAAACCAGTAATCAAACACAAATTGCAAGATCCAAAGACCAAGCAAACAAGATCAACAAGGATCTACATTGTGGAAGATGAATCAAGAACAACAATGTTGGAAAATGAGATTACCACTCCAAATCTGAAAATTGCTTCAAATTACTCCAAGATCCAAACTCCAAAGTCTTGATCTACTGAATTGATGATGAAAACAAGTTTGGATGAAGGTTTAGCTCAAAGTTGAACAAGAATCAATGTGAATTCTTGTTAACTTTCAAAAGAAGAAAAGTGAGCTTTGGTGAATTTTGGTGGTTGAAGAAAATTGAGAGTCAAGAAGAATTTTGACAACGTGAATTTGGCTATCCAAAGCTTGTAGAATGAATGAAATGAGGGTTCTATTTATAGAGTTTAGGCTTGGAAATTTTGGTGGTTTGGAATTTGGTTTGGAAATGGAAATTAGGCTTGGAATTTGAATTTGGAGGGAAATTATCAAAAGAGTGGTGATTAGTGAAGGTGTATGGTGGGAATTAATTGTGATTATGTAGGGGAATTAAAATGAGATGGTCTAGAATATTCCACATGTGATCAAAATGATGAAAATTGGTGCCAATTGCTGCAGAATTTGAATTTGCTTCTTTTAGCCAAAAATTGCATGTGTTAATCAATTAACCATTTCACAATGCAATTAGGTTAATCGATTAACACAATGAAAAAATGAGAAAAATGGCTTTTTGATGTGCTGTCTTGGTTCTGGCTCGATTTTTCTTGCTTGTCAAAGAAGGCATGGACATAAACACATAAACCTTAGAGTCTCTTGAATAGTAATCAATCAAAGACTTGAGAACTCTTGATCAGATGAATTCTGACATGATTGCGGATCAACTTTGAATTTTCTAAAATAAAATTCATTCGAGCTGAGGGACTGTTATTTTGGCATTTTTAACATGTTCTTCCCCTAAAAATGTCAATAAAGAGAAAACAAAATATTTTTGGGTTTTGGTTAATGTTAGTAAAATATAAACAAATAAAGCAATAAAGTGAATTGGAAACACATAGATGCTCGGTAAACCCTGCAAGGCATAAACCCAAAGATTAGAGGGACAAGGGGATCTTGCTTGTGGTAAAAATGCAAATGAAAATATGAATGATATGTGGAATCTTAAGGGTCAAAAATTAGGGTCTTACACATGTCACTGTGAATTTTTCTCAAATCTTCTTTCCGAGCGTCGATTTCTTCTATCAACTCTCTATTCTCTTCCTCGAGATCGTCCATTTTCTTTTGTCGATTGGCCCGAGTATTATATAAATGAGACAGTTTGACTCTCTCTCTAAAATCGAGACACAGACGTGAGATTCGAAGGTAAGAAGAATGCGTTATGTGAGAATGATGAATGCAATGATATATTTTTATATATATTTTTTTTGTTTTTTGCTTTAATCAAAAAGAAACTTCAACAAATAGATTGCAAATAGCATACAGTGGGGAGACCCCATTTTATTGAATTTTAAAGATTGCAGAAAGAGAATTACAGTATTTTACAAAGTGCTGTAAAAGGAAATGTCTAAGCTTTTGGATCCTGAGTCCTCTCTGAGGAGAGTTTAGGTGCTGGTTCTGGTGTTTTCCTTTTCTTTGACCGGGGCTCTTGTGCCGTTGTTGGGCTGTCAATTCTTTGCCAGGTGAAAGGAGTGAGTAAATTTCTTCGGTCTTCTTGATTTTCTACAACATGTTGCTCTAATATCTTAATCAGAGCGTCCATTTATTTTAACAGTTGCTGAATTTATGTACACTCCACATTGAGGATACGGTACTTGTTCTTCCAAGATTTCTTTTCCCGTTAAACTTTGTTGAGAGTGACCTGGAGTTTTTCCCCATCAGACATAAAATAAAGGACATATTCCTTTAGCGGAAGAACTTCTTAACGAGGGTAAGGCATCCTTAGCTTGAGGGCTCTAGTTTGTACCCAATGGAGATAAGGTTCCACAGAGACACAATCTGGTTTTCCTAGAGACTCTTTTCCTTTCCTGTGAACATGTTTCCAGGCATGCACATTTTTGTCTTTAGTGCCCTGTCATTTTCTCCTTCCTTGAAGAAAAGACCTTCCAGATGAACATTACGTGGGATATGTCTCATCGGGTATCCGAGTTGACGACGAACTAAAACTGGATGATAGTTGATTCCTCCTTTGGTTCCTATGAGGGGTACATTAGGGAAATTTCCACATTTGTCAATGATCTTTATCCCGTCATAAATTTGATTGTACCAATCTATGTCAGAGTTGGTAAGAGACATGATTCTCTACGACCAACGTAGAGTACTCTTATGATCCCAAAAGGCAGCAGACTTAGGTAAATGAGAAGTGAACCACTTGTAAAGTAATGGTACATAGGAGGCGATCATTCCTCTGCTGTACAAATTCCTTAAGTGTACAGAATGATAAGCATCTTCGAGCAAGGTTGGTACGGGGTTTCCAATTAGAAATATCTTAATGGCATTGATATCAACGAAGTTATCGATGTTGGGATAAAGGAAGAGCCCGTATGTGAGTAGAACAAAGATATCTTCGAAAGCAGTAACGTTTCATATACTGGCAAAGTATAGGGCTTTCTCTACCAAGAACTTGGCCGGTAAACCTTGGATTCCATCCTTAATGGTCATGTGAGTCCTGACTTCTGACTCGTCCAAATAGATTGCTCTTGCAATGGTTTATTCCTTTGGAATTTCTTCCAGTCTAGAAAAGGGAGCTTGGTCAGTGATAGGTAAATTAGTCAGGTGAGAGTATTCTTCTAGTGTCGGTGCTTGTTGATAATCCCGGAATGTGAAACAATGATAAACCAGATCATAAAACTGAATTAATGTAGACAGGATTCCTTCAACTACATGGACCTTTAACAGAGACAACAGTCCTCCGTACTTAGCTCTGAAAGCATCAGGGTTGGTGATCATCCTTGCCAACCCTCTTAAATCCTCTAGTTTTGGAACCTTGAAGGTGTACTTGTGCGTCTTCCTTCTATCGAAATCCACAATGCAATCCTTTTCTCTGATATTTGCAATCATTGTTTTAGTTTAATTTTGAAAAAGTGAGAAGAGAAAAGAAGATTTTTTCTTTGTTTAAGAGTTTTTTAAATGAATGCATGAATGTAACACACAAAAACATAGAAAAAACATGGGTTCAAAGGTTCAGCGTCACGAGCATGGATTCATGGCTCTACCCATCCCCAAAGGTTGTACTATGGTGAATTTTTGTACCTGTACTCAAAATTATTGACCCCTTTGGGATAACAACAGCAAGCTGGTTCACCCGAGCGAGCTGTAGCATCTTAGGGTAATCTCAATTGAGTGTAATATCACGTGACAACTATTTTCGATAGCTACCGCACTACCAAATGGCCACATGGTTACTATCTACAAAATCCTCAATTTCATGGATACCACAGTCGAATAATCTGCTTTCACAACCGAAGTCATTATAAATTTAATCTGTAAAGGGTATCTCCACTGATTTGATGGTCTATCGGGACAGCTTATTCAGGATTCACCCCCGGTAAGACCGCCCGTCTATGCCATCACCTATCTTAGGTATCACTCAAACTTTCCACATACGACATCACTCGCATTCCCATTAGCAGAAAAATAAACACGGATATCAAGTAGGAAAAGCGATATATATTCATTCCTAAAACTAACATCCTAGACATCTTAAGAATTCTAGTCTATAAGCCTAGACAGATCAAAGATTTCCCCAGCAGAGTCTCCATTTTTCTGTAGCGTGCGATTTTTGTCAGTGACGCGACCACCTTATCGCACAGAATGGTTTCCTCCAACGAGGAGGAGTAGGGTGCTACTTTCTGATTTCTTATTTATCCCGTGAAGCTGGAAGGGAAAGGGAAGCTATCTAAAACTAACCTTGCACGCGATTGTTTAACTGAACAACCGCTAGGAAAGATTCGTGGAGTTCAGGGTCAGGTTATACAATGGGGAGTTGTCAATTACCCATCTTATATGTGGTTATCCACGGGTTGTTAGCATTAGGTTACACTTTGTACTTGATGGTGTTTATCTGGGAATGGGTTGGGAAAAGTTTCAGATAGAGAGTGAGTTTTTGATGATTTTGGTGAGGTACTGGACCTCTGTTTTGATTGGTGTGAAGGTACTGGACCTAAAGTTTTTGTTTGGTATGAAGGTACTGGACCTAGAGTTTTTGTTTGGTATGCTCGCTAAGATTTCGCAATCTTATGCCTACGTATTCCCGTTTAAAGAAACAAGTAAATCAGACCAATCATAGTTCCTCCTATTCTATGGGAGGAAAAGATGTTTTGGTGTCTTGTTCAAAGCCCAAGATTGAAGCTAAAAGGTTGAGTAGTTGTGTCTTGTTCGAAGCCCAAGATTGAAGCTAAAGGTTTGACTTTAGAGAGAATTTGTCATCTCTAAAGGGAGACACCTCTTCTGTTTATCACAACTGTTGGGTGACTGTTTATAAAGGAGGGTTACTTTAACTAGGATGTGAGAATCCAACAATGCCATAATTTCCTTTATAAGGGATTTGTCCTGAAGGAGAAAACTTTAACTTAGTGTAGAGCAATGCCATTTTTCCTTAAGAATCTTTCATGCTAAGAGAGGGACAATGGCGTGGATGTAAATAATCCAGAGGCTTGCCGCTTACAGCAATTAGATGAGAGAGAGAATTTACCAGGATAAAAGATGGAAGATAGCTTGGATATTTGAATCAACAAGTGTGCCAAATACAGTGGTTATCTGGGATTGAGGTTTGTTTTGATTTTCTGTTTTGGCATGTGATAATACAGAGGATTTTTTTCCTACAGAAATTTTGATTTCCTCTTAGGGGATGTTGATTTTGGTTTGCCTTGATCAAATCCCAAGGTTGAAGCTAGGAGGTTGATTGACTCCACTGGGGAAGTCCTTATACAAAGCCTAAGATGAGACTGGAAAAGACTGACTCAACAAGAGAGATTTTATATCTGTCTTGTACAAAGGCCAAGATTGAGGCTAAAAGAGACTGACCCTTTTGGGGATATCATTATACAAAGCCTAAGAGAGGAGGCTAAAAGTTTGACTTTTCCGGTGAAATAGTTTGTCTGTCTTGTACAAAGCCCAAGATTGAGGCTAAAAGAGATTTTGACTCTTCTGGGGAGGGTTTGTATGTGTCTTGTACAAAGCCCAAGATTGAGGCTGAAAAGAAGACTGACTCTATGGGAAATAAATCTTTACCTATCTTGTACAAAGCTCAAGATTGAGGCTAAAATGAGACTTTACTGACTCGGCTGAGGATATTTTAGGTGTCTTGTACAAAGCCCAAGATTGAGGCTGAAATGAGTTTGACTCTGCGAGAGAGTATTATATGTCTTGTACAAAGCCCAAGATTGAGGCTAAAGAGGGGATTTGACTATGCTTAGGAAATTTATATGGTGTCTTGTACAAAGCCCAAGATTGAGGCTAAAAAGGGTTGACTCAACAAGAGAGTGTTTTTGTTTTGTACCATTGACTCAACAAGAGCGTGTGGAAAGGTGATGGACTCAACAAGAGAGTCTGAAAAGGTTAACCCAGTTGGGGAAAATCATTGTACAAAGCCCAAGAGGAGGCTGGGATGCTTTTACGAAGCCTGTGGGTCCAAACTTAAGAAGAGTTCAAGAAAATTTTCACCGAGAATAATCTTTTCTTTAGTGAACAGTTCTAGGGTTTGAAGAAATTCAAGAGAGGTTTCACCGAGAATTAATCCTCTCTGGGGAAATGAATTTCTTTGACAATTTCTAATAGTGACAGTCTGAAAAAAGTTTCACTGGGAATAATTCCTTTCTCTTTGTTCCATATTGTTTAAGCCCAAGAGAAGGCAAGACTGTATCTGGAAATCTTATGGGGATCTAGTTTTGACTGTATTTAAGAGTGACCAACTGGCTTTACCTAGTTCTAGACCTAGTTGCCGGGGAAAACTCTAAGAAGATATACTAGTATATATACAGTTGATATATGAGAAGTATTTAAAAGGATATGAAAGATGGACTTACAGGCGAGCAAGCTTCAAGCAATACAGTTATATATATATATATATATATATATATATGAAAGCAAGTAAATGAAAGCTGATAAAACTTACAGTTGAGCAAGCTTCCATTGTAATAGTTGTATGGTTAGTTGTTCAAGAAATTAAAGAAAGTTTTGACAACAACTATGAATTTGAACCTAAGTCAAAAGGGTAGTTGTTTTGAAAAGATTGTTGGGGCTTATACTCAAGGAGAGGCCCAGAGGAAAAAACAGTAATCGTACCGTTGTTCTGTAAACTGTACTGGGGCTTATACAATGACTGAGGCCCAAAAAGGTTTTCTGTACAAAGGGATGGGTCTTACAACTCAAGGAGAGGCCCAAAGTTTATTTTATATACAAGTGATAGGGCTTATAACTCAAGCAGAGGCCCAAAGGTTTTTGTTTAAAAAGGCGACGATCGCGCCGAGATTTTAAAATCGTATCGGGACTTATACAATGACTAAGGCCCAAAAAAGTTTATGTACAAAGGGGATTGGGTCTTACACTCTATTAGAGGCCCAAGTGTTTGAAAAAGGATTTGTTAGGGTGATAGTGATCAAAACCCTAATTTTTGGTTTTTAAATGTATTTTAATTGAATTAAAATTCAATTAAAATAATCAAACATGTGAAAAAAGGTTGTGATCTTGGATTTATATTTGGAAAATCATGTTTCATTCATGGGATGATTTAAAAATCATTTGAATTTTGTAAAACCAATAGAAAGAAATATTTTTAATGTTTAAAAACAAATAAAAATATAATTCTTTACAAAAATACCTATGAAATAAATAATATTTTTGTGAAATTTTCATGGAATAAAATATTTTAACATTTTTGGGAATTTTTAAAAATAGGACCAATAAAAAATAATTAAAATTGAGAGAGAAATTAATTTTTCAATTAATTAACAAAAATATGAAAATAATGAAAAATAGCAAAAATGAGAGAGATAGCCAAAAAGGTCTGGGTGGGGTTTGAACCAACGACATCATACACAAACACACATGTGCGCTACCACTGGGGTGGTGATACATCCGTGTATCAAAACCACCCCATTAAATCATAAGGCATGCCTTGTTTCTAGGCCTGGGCAAGGCAAAGCAAGACAAGCTTTTAGGCAATTTACGTGAAGCCTCTAACTTTCTCATTTCTCCATGGATTGGGACAAAATTTAGGTGTATCTGACCTAGAATTTCATGAGGAATCCAATGGTGCCCTTGGAATTTTCAGAAAATATTTCCTCCTCAAAATCCGATAGTGATTTCTAAATAGGCTTATTTTTGCATGTTCTATGCTATCTCATGGTACAAGAAAGAATTACATGATAAATTGGTTCAAACACAACATATACAACATGTATGACATGTTTATGATCAATGAACATCAAAGGAATGCATAATTCAAGGAGTTCAAGTTGTCATGCACTTACCTCTTGGAGCATTTTGTGCTATCTTCCAAGTTCCTTGTGCTAGAAGTAATTTGATGCTTTGGACACTCTCAATTGATTCCTTAGAAGCTTTTAGAATGATTAGAACCAGCTGGAATCCTCAGGAACAAGTTTTAGCTCTTTCTTGCAAAAGTGGCAAAAGTGACCAATATGGCAACTCTCTCAAATGGTATTCCAGATGAAGGGAACCATTTGGTACAGTTTGAGGATGATATTTGAAGTGTGTTTGAGGCTTGGTTTGGTTTTGGAAATGACTGAATCAAGTTATGGTTTGAAAAATGCAAAAAAGTCAAATTTTGAGGTTTTGGAGGTTGACTTTGTGATTTTGGTGTTTTAGGTCACATGTGAGTGTTTGAACAACTTAGATACAACATATTAGAGGTGTTTGGATCATGAGCTATGGTGGAATTGCTCTCTAACTCAAAAACTCATAGATACCTTGCAAAAGAAGGCATTTTGTCCTAAAGAAAGAGATTTTGAGGAAAGCAAGAGTTGTAGTGCTTTGGTGTTCTCAAACTGAGCACAAATGAGCTCTATTTATAGTAGAGCAAGTTTTTTTTGCAAGCAATAGTGAATGACAGCTGCAGCAGGCCTTTGGTCAATGTTGAGCAAAAGGAATCTCAAGTATCCTCTAGCCATTGACTTAAGGTTAGGGCACAGGCCTATGGTCCTATGATTCAGAGCTTATTCTTGACTCATTCAGTTAGGAATGTGTCAGTCCATGCCACCTTGGTGTATCCATTAAATGCATTGCAACAAAATTGGAGTCTTGGTACCTTTTTAGCCTTTTAGGTTTGTTATGGCTAATGTATATTCTTGGACTTTGGAGGCTTGGGGATCAGATCTTTCCCTTCTTGTTTTATCTTAAGATGTGTCCAAATTGATGACAAGGCTTGGATTTATCGAATTTGGACAAATCGAGCAAAATGCACAAATTCTGCCTTGTAAAAACCAGTTCATGATGCCATGTTCCAAGGGTTCTATCTCCTTGCTCAAGTGGAATTTGGAGATGATTTGGTACTTGTTGGAAAGCCCTCATGGCATACTTCAACTTTGATGTTCACCCCTAGACCTAGTTTAACCTGGATCAAGGTGAAAAATGTCCCTACATTTTGGAAAAAGTAAGGCAGATTCTGACTTTTGTTGAAAATTTCACTAAGTGTTGGAAATGTGTCATTTTCATGTTTTTTCCATTTTGATCATTCTATAACTCAAAATACATAAGGAATTAGAGTCTGAGGTAGTTAAAGCTTTTATAGAGTGTAGCAAGACCTACAAATCCAGCTATGGATCACCCAAAATGGTTGCTTTGATCTCAAGTTATGATCCTTGGAAGTTGGTACCAAAATCACTTTTATTCCATAACTTAGAAAATTTTTGGTTTCTCAAGGTTGCCCCTTTTGCAAGAAACCTCACTTTTCTTTATTTTTCTTGATGAATGATGATCAATATCACACATTAACATTATTTTTGACTTAGGGGAACCTTATTTGTGAAAATTTCCAAAAAGTCAAACTTGATTTTGTGCATAGTTGACTTTTTATCGGATGAAATCCAAACTGTGCGATCCTTTGTGAAATCAAGTCCTTGACCTAAATCAAACCTAATGGATGGAATCCATAGGTGATATAGGGTGTATTGAATCATGTCCCAAGGTTTAGGTGCATGTCTTGGTCAAAAGTCAAAGGTACAGTTTACTTTTCCTTTCAAACCCCTAATGGTGGTCCAGATGAAATTGAAACTAGTGAACCAAGTTTCTTGGGTCAATCCATTGTTGCAAATGGATCAATGTAGTGTATTTGAAGCCCTCAAATCATGTCTTGAGGTCTTGGCTCATGCTTTGCCTCAAAAGGCAACTTAGGGGTGAATTAGGTCAAGAAACCCTAATTCCTAATTTTTGGTAAATGCATCCCCTGAGGTTAAATTGACTTCATGATTCGGTCCATGAGGTCCCTTGGAGTATCTTAGGTTATGCTTTGAAGCATCGGCTCATGCCCAGAGGAAAAATTCCATCGGGAGGCCTCAGTCGATCAAAACCCTAATTTGGTGACACTGGTGATCTTGCGGCTTAATCCACTTGGAATGTAGCAACTTTGTGCTTGGTTCATGATGTCGGAGTCCTCTTGATTCTTTATAGGTGTTTGAGATGTTAGACAAGTTGAAGATCATGTCATTTCTTGATTGATCCTTTGCCTAAGTGCTCTGAGAGGGCTCAAAACCCTAATTCTTGATTGTAGTGGATACTTAACCATCTTTGAGGATATTGATGAGGAATGGAAGTATATCCATATTGTGTTGATGATTTGCACAATGATGGGAAATCTTGGTGGTCAAAATTTGGGGTATGACACTTGGCTGAAGACCATGATCGAGGGGAAGTTTATTTCAGAAACTGAGACCAGTTTCTTGGCTGAAAATAAGGATCAAGGGGAAGTTTTTACCTTTTCTAAGTATTAGCAAAAGAAGATTAATGAACAAACTAACATTCATAACCACCGTCAAAATTTCGGGTATTCCGATATTTAATTCTCTTGCACCCTGAATGTCCGAATATCTTCGCCATTCACATCTTCCGGTCCAAGAATATTTCACATCATTGTGAGGATCATTAACACAATATGGATGTACCTTCATGCCTCATCAATCTTCTCAAAGATGGTTGAGCATTCACCACAATCAAGAATCAGGGTTTTTGAGCCCTCCCAAAGCATTTAGACAAAAGATCAATCAAGAAATGACATGATATTTAACTTTTCTAACCTCTTAAAACATCCATAAAGGATTAAGAGAACGCTCACATCAAAAGTCAAGCACAGTTGTAACATTCCAAGTGTTTTGAGCCTCGAAACACCCGATGTCGCAAAATTAGGGTTTTGGACGACTGAGACCTCCAGAGTGAGATTTTTACAAGAGAATGAGCCAAGACTTCAACATGTGACTCAATATGCTCAAAATATCCCTAAGGATACATTTGCAGAGCTAAATTACCCTCAAAGTATGCATTCCCCAAAAGTCGGGAATTAGGGTTTTTACGCACCGAACCGCTCCCGAGCCAAAAGTCCAAACATGACTTTTTTAGAAATAATGATCCTTATGACTCATATTTTCATAAAATATGATTTATAATGTCATTTGAACAATAATTGATCAAGAAACCAAGATAACTTGTAAAAGGGGTAATCTTGAAAAATTGAAAAATTTTCTAAGTTACTAAATTTGAATGATTTTGGTACCAACTTCCAAGGATCATAACTTTTGATCCAAGCAGCCATTTTGGGTGATCCAAAGCTTGATTTGTATGTCTTCCTACATTCTACAAAAGCTTCAACTACCCCAAACTCTAATTCTTCATGGAGTTTAAGTTATGCAGTGATCAAAATGACAGAACTGAAGAAAATGACATTTTTCAACACTTAGTAAAAATCTGCCTAAGTTACCAGCCTTGAACACCAATGTTCATGAGGATTTTTCAATGGAATCCAAATAGTTTCAAGACAAACTATGATCATACATGGATTGTACCATATGAGGGCTCTTTAAAAAGTACAAGAGCCTCCCATAACTCAACCTGAGCAAGGAGATATGATCCATTGAAAATGGCATTTTTCACTGATTTTTGCAAGGCAGATTTGTGCATTGTTGCTCGAATTGATCAATTTGTGCCATAACATGCATGGTTATCCATCTGCACACCTCAAGGGGGAACAACCAAGGGACAAACACTGATCCACCAGCCTCACAAGTCCATGGATCTATCTTTAGGCATGACACTCCTAAAATTCAAGATGCTTCAAATGGTCAATTTTGTTTCCAAGCATTTAACTGATGCATAGAGGTGGCATTCATCAAGACAATGTTATCCAAGTTCAGTCAAGCCTTATCTCTGAATCAGAGAACTCCTAGCCTGTGCTCTAACCTCAAGTCAATGGCTAGAGGAGACCTGAGATTCCATTTGATCAATATTTGCCACATACCTGCTGCAGTTGCCATTCACTATTGCAGCCAAAACAAACTTGCTCTACTATAAATAGAGCTCATTTGTGATCAGTTTGAGTACACCAAAGCACCCAAACTGATGCTTTACACAAAATCTCTTCTTCACTCCAATTTGTCCTTCAAACTCAAGTCACTATCGGGTTTTGAGATTGAGAGTGATTCCAACCAAACCAATCACACACACACCTCATAAACATCATATATGAGTGATCCATAACACAAAATTACATGTGGTACCACAACCAATTGCTCAAGTTCTTGACAGAGTTGCAGTTGAGGTACCACAACCAGTTCCAGCTCATTTCAATCCACTCCAAGCATTCAAACACACTCTTTGGCACCTAAGGAAGTTGTCCAGATCATTGGAACCTATCTGCAACACCTCCATCATCAAACTCGATCACCAGGTGCAAGAGGTAAGCTTGAACCCTTCAAACTCTATGATCCATGCATCATGAATGAATTTTTAAGTTACCATCTTGTTTATGCATGTATGTAGAGTAATAACCCTCAATCAATTGCCATGAATCCATCGTATATGAAATTTCATTATGTTCATTATGAAATTAGGGTTCTTGAGGTTTTCTGTGTATTTCTTCCTCCATACTTCATATAAATGCAATTAAACTATATGGTTGTGATCCTTGTTCAAAAACGAAGAAGATTGGTACTTGAATCGTGCAAAACCATTGAGAAATCATGGAGAAAAGTGAGAAAATGCAAATCTGCAGAAACAGGGCACGCGGGCAAGAACTTAGTGTTCTTGGCGCCCTTTTTCAAATTTTTTGAATTTTTGAATATTTTGATGTTTTTGTTAATTGATTCAAAAATTAATTTCTCTCTGAATATTTGTGTTTTTGAATTGATTCTTTTTCTCAAAATTCACAAAAATGTTTAAATATTTTAGTTTACAAAAAAATCCAATTTATATTATTTTTTTAATATAGTTAGAATTTTTGTAATTAATTTCATTTTATTTGTTTTTAAACATTTTAAAATGAAATTCCCATTTTTTACCTTTTCATTCCAAATGAATTTCAAACATTCATGTTAGTAAACAGGATTTTTCAAAATATTTTTCAAAGTATACAACTTGTTTTTGAATATATTTGGTATTTTATATCATTTTTTATTGAATTTCCTTTGAAAATTATATCTTTTAAATTCAAAATTAGGGTTTCCTCTAAATTTTGATTTTTCAATCATTTTTCAAACACTTTGGGCCTCTAATAGAGTGTAAGACCCATCCCTTGTAAATAAAAACCTTTTTTGGGCCTCAGTCATTGTATAAGTCCCACTGTGTTTTATAAAACCGCGGTGCGATCGTCACCCTTTAAACAAAATCATTTGAGCCTACCCTTGTGTTGTAAGGCCCATTTCTTTTCTTTTTTTCAAAACTTTGGGCCTCTAATAGAGTGCAAGTCTCATCCATTTGTACATAAAACCTTTTTGGGCATCAATCATTGTATAAGTCCTAGTACGTAAAAAAAATAATGGCGCGATCGCCATTTCAAAACACAATCATCTAGGCCTACCCTTGTGTTGTAAGTCTCATTTCTTTTCTTTTTTCAAACACCTTGGGCCTATAATAGAGTGTAATACCCAACACCCTTGTACATAAACAATAATTTGGGCCTCAGTCATTATATAAGTCCCGGTACAGTTTTCAAAACAATGGTGCGATCACTGTTACTTTTCGACCTCTCCTTAAGTGTAAGCCCCAATCTTCTTTTCAAAACAACTTTCCCTTTTGATTTAGGTTCAAATTCATAGTTATTATCAAAACTTTCTTTAATTTCTTGAACAACTAACCATACAGTTATTACAATGGAAGCTTGCTCACCTGTAAGTTTTAAACAGCTTTCTTTTACATACTTGCACACACACATGCACACACACACACACAGATATATATATATATATATATATATATATATATATATATATATATATATATATATATATTTGTTTGTGCTGGAAGCTTGCTCACCTGTAAGTCCTTCTACCCTCTTTTACATACAGTATATAATTCATTTGAAATATATATATATGATTGTATAGATCTGCTTAGAGTTTTCCTTGACAATTAGGTCTAGTGTAACACCCTTTTCTACCCCACAAATATCGCAGCGGAATACACATAAAATCATAATAAATCAAAATCACCTCAAAGGGTGCACATTTCTCAATAAATTCGAATCAACAAAATTACTCCGTAAATAACGTGTTTTCCTCAAAATAACTCAAAATGCCTTAGAACTACCATAACCACAAAAATCTGACAAAGGGTTTATTAAAATAAACCATAGTCATCAAATAATAAATAAAATAACAGCCAAATAAAACTCAACATGGTTCGACTCAACGAACCAACCCGATGTTACACTATCAGAGCAAGACCCTCTACATCGACCAAAAGCAAATAATACTTCAAAAGTCCTCAAAAGCATCCACAGCTAATCCTGATCACCTGCACGTTACCCACGTGGAGGCAACATTCAAACAGGCAGGGTGAGTAGTACAATTCATTATAATCAATATAAAATAAGACATGCATAAAAATTTCATCATCATCATATACAACATTATCAGAGTTATCACAAGGAAAACATCAAAACACGTCATCATAAATTACAACAAATGCCACATAAATGCAATGCACAACAGGACTCATGCATGTGGTACTAATCGTCACAATCGATGGACACTTAGGCTATCACCCTCCAAAGATCCCCGTCAAATAGGATCGCTTCCACACAAGAACCGGAACATGTCATAATCCATGTCACATCCACACAATGGGATGGAAGCCACAAATAGACCGAAGTCAAACATCATAATCACTGGACCGAAGTCCTAACATCGTCACAGAAATGCTATGAATGCATGATACACAACGTCATAATCATCATCGTCAATAAAAACCATCTATGAGCATCATCATTCACCAAACATCATGTTAATCATGTCATCATATATTCATCAAAACATCATAAGTCATCATCTCAATATCATCAAGAACATCATGGTAAAATCATCAGAAATATCACAGTACCAAACATCAAAACAACACAACATCATAAAACAAATTTCGCGAATCAACTGCAGTTCGCTACTGAGTTCGCTAGGACCTTCGCTTTGCGAAGCTCCAGCGAATCGCAGAATCCCAAACACTCCCCGATTAAGCCTCTCCTAGCCACTTCATTCGCTTTGCGAGCCACAAAAGTCACTTCCCAGGATTCATCTCGGCATCACACAAGTTATCGGGCATTCGTTGCGCTGCTCGCTTTGCGAACCTGGGCGAACATTCGCCTTGCGAGTATTTTGTTCGCTTTGTGAACTAGCGATTGCAGGAAATCGCTGCTACACATCAGTAGCTTAACAGACCCAAAATACCTTACAAATTCAACCTTAATTCACCCAAAAACAATCCCAAAACAGTCCTGAAACATCAAGGTAATCAAAAGCATAAAACCTACGACTATTAGGTCGGTTAATTTCACTATTCTAACTCGAAATCACCTAAACCTTCACAACTCTCAAGGTTTCCATAAACCCCATAAATCCCTTTCTCATACAAGATCCCACATATCATCAAAGAAGGTTTTGGCTCGAAGGCTTAGTTTTACCCGAATCAATTCAACCTTTAATAATCCATCATCGATTCTCATAAATACCTCTAAATCATCAATAACTCATAAACCCTTCAAAACCCCAAAAACCTCAAGATCCATTCTAAACACATCACTTTCTATATTGAAAACAATGAATGGCAATACTTCCCAAACCTTAGATTGTCGATTCAGAGCTTTCTCTATCGATTCTTCGGAACCCTTCTCGAATCCTCGCCTTTTCCTTATTTCCTCAGAGCTCTACACTTTCCCTTCTTTTCACGATCTAACAAAATGAATCCTATTCTTTTTCAATTCCTTTTTGTTAAACCCTTGGGCTTCCAAAAATGGCTTTCCTCATAATACCCTCACTAATCCTCCTTAAAAGTCCGTATTGCCCTTAATTCCTCTAATATTATTTAAATTAATAATAATACTAATATATTCATATTACATACTATTATTTAATTAAATAACCGAAACTCCACGAAAACGCCAACGTCAACACCAACCACCAAAATTCACTAAAAATTCACAAATATTGTATTTAAATAAATTAAATAAATATTCTAATAAATTTGGGGTGTTTCAACTCTCCCCCACTTAAAGAATTTTTGCCCTCGAAAATTACCTCAAAGAAATAGAGTCGGATACGACTCCAGCATCTGATCTTCGCGTTCCCAAGTCCAACTTTCTCCAGCTGGTCCGCCCCACAACACCTTCACCAAAGTTATCCCTTTACCCCGCAGTTGCTTCATCTCTCGACCGTCAATTCGCACAGGTACAGCTTCCACTGTCAAGTTATCCCTCACTTGTACATTATCCATTTGTATCACATGCGACAGGTCTGAAATGTACTTCCTTAACTGAGACACATGGAACACATCATGCAAATTCGCAAGTGACGGCGGTAAAGCAATTCAATAGGCTACCTCTCCTATCCTCTGCAAAATTTGATATGGACCAACAAAACCTGGATTGAGCTTCCTATACTTCAAAGCTCGTCTAAAGGCTTCTGATGCTCAATCTTCGACTTCTGACAAGTCAAACACGCATAAACAAACTCCGCAACATCCTTCTTCATACCTGGCCACCAAAACAACTTTTTCAAATCCTGGTACATCTTCGTAGCACTGGGATGAATACTCAGCCTACTTCGGTGTCCTTCTTCAAGTATGCTCTTCTTAATATCTGGGACATCTGTAACACACACCCTGTCTCTGAACATCGTCACACCATTCTTGCCAATTCGGAATTCTCCTCCGTTACCTTGGTTGATCAAAGTCAACTGGTCCACTAACTTCAATTCAGATTGTTGTCCCACTTTGATCTCTTCCAGAATGGCACTAGTCAACTTCAACATTCCCAACTTCACACTGTCAGGAGTCTCTTCACATACCAAGCTCAAATCTCTGAATTGCTCAATTAATTCCAATTCTTTCACCATAAGCATCGACATATGCAATGACTTCCTGCTCAATGCATCATCCACTACATTTGCTTTGCCCGGATGATAACTCAAATCAAAATCGAAATCCTTCAACAGCTCTAACCACCTTCTCTGCCTCATATTCAATTCTTTCTGATCAAATAAGTACTTCAGATTTTTATGATCACTGAACACTTCGAATTTAGAGCCAAACAGATAATGTCTCCAAATTTTCAACACAAACACCACGGCGGCCAATTCCAAGTCATGGGTAGGATAATTCCTCTCATGAACTCGCAATCATCTCGAAGCATAGGCAACAACTTGTCCATTCTGCATCAGTACTCCACCTAGACCCATCTTCGACGCATCACAATACACCACAAAAGATTCGCTCTGATTAGGCAAAAACTACACTGGAGCAGTCGTCAACTTCTTCTTCAATTCCACAAAACTCTTCTCACAAGCTACATCCCACACAAAAGCTTGACCCTTTCGAGTCAACTGAGTCAAAGGTAACGCCAACTTAGAAAAGCCTTCAATAAACTTGCGGTAATAACCCGCTAATCCTTGAAAACTTCGTCCCTCAGTAGCAGACTTCAGAGTCTCCCACTGTAACACAACATCAATCTTAGAAGGATCAACATTAATTCCACCCCTTTAAATCTCTTGGGCAAGGAAACTCACTTCCCTCAACGAAAACCCACACTTCGACAATTTCACATACAACCTCTTCTCTTTCAACACTTGCAACACAGTCCTCACATGCTCAGCATGCTCTCCTTCGGATTTAAAGTACACCAGAATATCATCAATAAAACCCGCTACAAACTTATCCAAATACTCATGAAAAATCTAATTCATATACTACATGAACACCACACCTCATCCTGAAAGCTATCTTCGGAATATCAGTAGGCTTAACACAAATCTGGTGATAACTAGACCTCATATCAATCATGCTAAAACACAAGCGTCCACCAATTGATCCATCCAATCATCAGTCCTGGGGAGTGGATACTTGTCCTTGATCGTCACTTTATTCAATCGTCTATAATCCACACACAATCTCGTAGTACCATCTTTCTCCTCCACCGACAACATAGGAGCACCCACGGAGAAACACTCAGTCGAACAAGCTTCATCCCAAGCAACTCTTCCAATTGCTTCTTCAATTCTCCCAACTTAGATGTAGACATCCAGTAAAGAGCCATTGACACCGGACTCATACCTAGTATCAAATCCACCGCAACCTCTACCTCTCGCTCTGGTGGCTAATCACTTACGCCATCAGGAAACACTTCCGAAATTTCACAAACAAAAGGTAGAATACCCACTTCTCCACCTTCACTAATACAAAAAATTACCCTCAACATAAACGTCTCGGCACCATCCTGTATCGACTCATCAAAACCATCTGTAAGCACTTGGCTTAACTTCAAATAATTTAATGCGCACACCACTTAAGCTCGTAAGACACGTCTATCCCATTCAACATGATCCCATCTATTATCAACAAGAGATTAAGGGTGATCAGTTCCTCAATTTATCAATAACAGCCGACTATCATGAGGCGGCACAAACTATCTTACCAAACTATTGTAGCATCCAACACCACACTTAGCCATCGCTCCACACTTGAAGCATCTTGGAGAAGCACCATCTTATCCCCCACTTGTGTCATTCCCAACCTACAAATGGAAAATAAAACAAGCATCGACAGTGTTTTCACACACATGTTGCACACTAGGGAATAGACAACATTAGACAACCTGGCCAGACGAATCGACCTGCTCTGATACCACTAAATGTAACACCCTTTTCTACCCCACAAATATCGCAGCGGACAACGAACTAAAACTGGATGATAGTTGATTCCTCCTTTGGTTCCTATGAGGGGTACATTAGGGAAATTTCAACATTTGTCAATGATCCTTATCCCGTCATAAATTTGATTGTACCAATCTATGTCATAGTTGGTAAGAGACATGATTCTTTGCGACCAACGTAGAGTACTCTTATGATACCAAAAGGCAGCAGACTTAGGTAAATGAGAAGTGAACCACTTGTAAAGTAATGGTACACAGGAGGCGATCATTTCTCCTCTGTACAAATTCCTTAAGTGTACAGAATGATAAGCATCTGCGAGCAAGGTTGGTACGGGGTTTCCAATTAGAAATATCTTAATGGCATTGATATCAATGAAGTTATCGATGTTGTGATAAAGGAAAAGCCCGTATGTGAGTAGAACAAAGATATCTTCGAAAGCAGTAACGTTTCATATACTGGCAAAGTACAGGGCTTTCTCTACCAAGAACTTGGTCGTAAACCTTGGATTCCATCCTTAATGGTCATGTGAGTCCTGACTTCTGACTCGTCCAAATAGATTGCTCTTGCAATGGTTTGATCCTTTGGAATTTCTTCCAGTCCAGAAAAGGGAGCTTGGTCAGTGATAGGTAAATTAGTCAGGTGAGAGTATTCTTCTAGTGTCGGTGCTTGTTGATAATCCGGGAATGTGAAACAGTGATAAACCGGATCATAAAACTGAATTAACGTAGACAGGATTCCTTCAACTACATGGACCTTTAACAGCGACAGCAGTCCTCCGTACTTAGCTCTGAAAGCATCAGGGTTGGTGATCATCCTTGCCAACCCTCTTAAATCCTCTAGTTTTGGAACCTTGAAGGTGTACTTGTGCGTCTTCCTTCTACCGAAATCCATAACGCAATCCTTTTCTCTGATATTTGCAATCATTGTTTTAGTTTAATTTTGAAAAAGAGAGAAGAGAAAAGAAGATTTTTTCTTTGTTTAAGAGTTTTTTAAATGAATGCATGAATGTAGCACACAAAAACATAGAAAAAACATGGGTTCAAAGGTTCAGCGTCACGAGCATGGATTCATGGCTCTACCCATCCCCAAAGGTTGTACTATGGTGAATTTTTGTACCTGTACTCAAAATCATTAACCCCCTTGGGATAACAACAGTAAGCTGGTTCACCCGAGCGAGCTGTAGCATCTTAGGGTAAAATCAATTGAGTGTAGTATCACGTGACAACTATTTCCGATAGCTACCGCACTACCAAATGGCCACATGGTTACTATCTACTAAATCCTCAATTTCATGGATACCACAATCGAATAATCTGCTTTCACAACCGAAGTCGTTAGAAATTTAATCCGTAAAGGGTATCTCCACTGATTTGATGGTCTATCGGGACAGCTTATTCAGGATTCACCCCCTGTAAGACCGCCCATCTATGCCATCACCTATCTTAGGTATCACTCAAACTTTCCACATGCGACATCACTTGCATTCCCATTAGCAGAAAAATAAACACAGATATCAACTAGGAAAAGCGATATATATATATATATATATATATATATATATATATATATATATATATATTCATTCCTAAAACTAACATCCTAGACCTCTTAAGAATTCTAGTCTATAAGCCTAGACAGATCAAAGATTTCCCCAACAGAGTCGCCATTTTTCTATAGCGTGCGATTTTGGTCAGTGATGCGACCTCCTTATCGCACAGAATGGTTTCCTCCTCAGGAGAAGTGGGGTGCTACTTTCTGATTTCTTATTTATCCCGTGAAGCTGGAAGGGAAAGGGAAGCTATCTAAAACTAACCTTGCACGCGATTGTTTAACTGAACAACCGCTAGGAAAGATTCGGGGAGTTTGGGGTCAGGTTATACAATGGGGAATTGTCAATTACCCATCGTATATGTGGTTATCCACGGCTTGTTAGCATTAGGTTACACTTTGTACTTGTTGGTGTTTATTTGGGAATGGGTTGGGAAAAGTTTGAGATAGAGAGTGAGTTTTTGATGATTTTGGTGAGGTACTGGACCTCTGTTTTGATTGATGTGAAGGTACTGGACCTAATGTTTTTGTTTGGTATGAAGGTACTGGACCTAGAGTTTTGGTTTGGGATGCTCGCTAAGATTTCGCAATCTTATGCCTACGTATTCCCGTTTAAAGAAACAAGTAAATCAGACCAATCATAGTTCCTCCTATTCTATGGGAGGAAAAGATGTTTTGGTGTCTTGTTCAAAGCCCAAGATTGAAGCTAAAAGGTTGAGTAGTTGTGTCTTGTTCGAAGCCCAAGATTGAAGCTAAAGGTTTGACTTTAGAGAGAATTTGTCATCTCTAAAGGGAGACACCTCTTCTGTTTATCATAACTGTTGGGTGACTGTTTATAAAGGAGGGTTACTTTAACTAGGATGTGAGAATCCAACAATGCCATAATTTCCTTTATAAGGGATTTGTCCTGAAGGAGAAAACTTTAACTCAGTGTAGAGCAATGCCATTTTTCCTTAAGAATCTTTCATGCTAAGAGAGGGATAAAGGCGTGGATGTAAATAATCCAGAGGCTTGCCGCTTAGAGCAATTAGATGAGAGAGATAATTTACCAGGATAAAAGATGGATAACAGCTTGGATGTTTGAATCAACAAGTGTGCCACTTACAGTGGTTATCTGGGATTAAGGTTTGTTTTGATTTTCTGTTTTGGCATGTGATAATACAGAGGAATTTTTTCCTACAGAGATTTTGATTTCCTCTTAGGGGATGTTGATTTTGGTGTGCCTTGATCAAATCCCAAGGTTGAAGCTAGGAGGTTGATTGACTCCACTGGGGAAGTCCTTATACAAAGCCTAAGATGAGGCTGGAAAAGACTGACTCAACAAGAGAGATTTTATATCTGTCTTGTACAAAGGCCAAGATTGAGGCTTAAAGAGACTGACCCTTTTGAGGATATCAATATACAAATCCTAAGAGGAGGCTAAAAGTTTGACTTTTCCGGTGAAATAGTTTGTCTGTCTTGTACAAAGCCCAAGATTGAGGCTAAAAGAGATTTTGACTCTTCTGGGGAGGGTTTGTATGTGTCTTGTACAAAGCCCAAGATTGAGGCTGAAAAGAAGACTGACTCTATGGGAAATAAATCTTTATCTATCTTGTACAAAGCCCAAGATTGAGGCTAAAATGAGACTTTACTGACTCGGCTGAGGATATTTTAGGTGTCTTGTACAAAGCTCAAGATTGAGGCTGAAATGAGTTTGACTCTGCGGGAAAGTATTATATGTCATGTACAAAGCCCAAGATTGAGGCTAAAGAGGGGATTTGACTATGCTTAGGAAATTTATATGGTGTCTTGTACAAAGCCCAAGATTGAGGCTAAAAAGGGTTGACTCAACAAGAGAGTGTTTTTGTTTTGTACCATTGACTCAACAAGAGAGTGTGGAAAGGTGATGGACTCAACAAAAGAGTCTGAAAAGGTTAACCCAGTTGGGGAAAATCATTGTACAAAGCCCAAGAGGAGGCTGGGATGCTTTTACGAAGCCTGTGGGTCCAAACTTAAGAAGAGTTCAAGAAAAGTTTCACCGAGAATAATCTTTTCTTTAGTGAACAGTTCTAGAGTTTGAAGAAATTCAAGAGAGGTTTCACCGAGAATTAATCCTCTCTGGGGAAATGAATTTCTTTGACAATTTTTAATAGTGACAGTCTGAGAAAAGTTTCACCGAGAATAATTCCTTTCTCTAGTTTTGACTGTATTTAAGACTGACCAACTGGCTTTACTTAGTTCTAGACCTAGTTACCGGGGAAAACTCTAAGCAGATATACTAGTATATATACAGTTTATATATGAGACGTATTTAAAAGGATATGAAAGAAGGACTTACAGGCGAGCAAGCTTCAAGCAATACAGTTATATATATGTATATGAAAGCAAGTAAATGAAAGCTGATAAAACTTACAGGCGAGCAAGCTTCCATTGTAATAGTTGTATGGTTAGTTGTTCAAGAAATTAAAGAAAGTTTTGACAACAACTATGAATTTGAACCTAAATCAAAAGGGTAGTTGTTTTGAAAAGATTGTTGGGGCTTATACTCAAGGAGGGGCCCAGAGGAAAAAACAGTAATCGTACCGTTGTTCTGTAAACTGTACTGGGGCTTATACAATGACTGAGGCCCAAAAAGGTTTTCTGTTCAAAGGGATGGGTCTTACAACTCAAGGAGAGGCCCAAAGTTTATTTTATATACAAGTGATGGGGCTGATAACTCAAGCAGAGGCCCAAAGGTTTTTGTTTAAAAAGGCGACGACCGCGCCGAGATTTTAAAATCGTATCGGGACTTATACAATGACTGAGGCCCAAAAAAGTTTATGTACAAAGGGGGTTGGGTCTTACACTCTATTAGAGGCCCAAGTGTTTGAAAAAGGATTTGTTAGTGTGATAGTGATCAAAACCCTAATTTTTGGTTTTTAAATGTATTTTAATTGAATTAAAATTCAATTAAAATAATCAAACATGTGAAAAAAGGTTGTGATCTTCGATTTATATTTGGAAAATCATGTTTCATTCATGGGATGATTTAAAAATCATTTGAATTTTGTAAAACCAAGAGAAAGAAATATTTTTAATGTTTAAAAACAAAAAAAATATAATTCATTACAAAAATACCAAATATATGAAATAAATAATATTTTTGTGAAATTTTCATGGAATAAAATATTTTAACATTTTTGGGAATTTTTAAAAATAGGACCAATAAAAAATAATTAAAATTGAGAGAGAAATTAATTTTTCAATTAATTAACAAAAACATGAAAATAATGAAAAATAGCAAAAATGAGAGAGATAGCCAAAAAGGTCTGGGTGGGGTTTGAACCAACGACCTCATACACAAACACACATGCGCGCTACCACTGGGGTGGTGATACATCCGTGTATCAAAACCACCCCATTAAATCATAAGGCATGCCTTGTTTCTAGGCCTGGGCAAGGCAAGACAAGCTTTTAGGCAATTTACGTGAAGCCTCTAACTTTCTCATTTCTCCATGGATTGGGACAAAATTTAGGTGTATCTGACCTAGAATTTCATGAGGAATCCAATGGTGCCCTTGGAATTTTCAGAAAATATTTCCTCCTCAAAATCCGATAGTGATTTCTAAATAGGCCTATTTTTGCATGTTCTATGTTATCTCATGGTACAGGAAAGAATTACATGATAAATTGGTTCAAACACAACATATACAACATGTATGAGATGTTTATGATCAATGAACATCAAAGGAATGCATAATTCAAGGAGTTCAAGTTGTCATGCACTTACCTCTTGGAGCATTTTGTGCTATCTTCCAAGTTCGTTGTGGTAGAAATAATTTGATGCTTTGGACACTCTCAATTGATCCCTTAGAAGCTTTTAGAATGATTAGAACCAGCTGGAATCCTTAGGAACAAGTTTTAGCTCTTTCTTGCAAAAGTGGCAAAAGTGACCAATATGGCAACTCTCTCAAATGGTATTCCAGATGAAGGGAACCATTTGGTACAGTTTGAGGATGATATTTGAAGTGTGTTTGAGGCTTGGTTTGGTTTTGGAAGTGACTGAATCAAGACATGGTTTGAAAAATGCAAAAAAGTCAAATTTTGAGGTTTTGGAGGTTGACTTTGTGATTTTGGTGTTTCAGGTCACATGTGAGTGTTTGAACAGCTTAGATACAACATATTAGAGGTGTTTGGATCATGAGCTATGGTGGAATTGCTCTCTAACTCAAAAACTCATAGATACCTTGCAAAAGAAGGCATTTTGGCCTAAAGAAAGAGATTTTGAGGAAAGCAAGAGTTGTAGTGCTTTGGTGTACTCAAACTAAGCACAAATGAGCTCTATTTATAGTAGAGCAAGTTTTTTTTGCAAGCAATAGTGAATGACAGCTGCAGCAGGCCTTTGGTCAATGTTGAGCAAAAGGAATCTCAAGTCTCCTCTAGCCATTGACTTGAGGTTAGGGCACAGGCCTATGGTCCTATGATTCAGAGCTTATTCTTGACTCATTCAGTTAGGAATGTGTCAGTCCATGCCACCTTGGTGTATCCATTAAATGCATTGCAACAAAATTGGAGTCTTGGCACCTTTTTAGCCTTTTAGGTTTGTTATGGCTAATGTATATTCTTGGACTTTGGAGGCTTGGGGATCAGATCTTTCCCTTCTTGTTTTATCTTAAGATGTGTCCAAATTGATGACAAGGCTTGGATTTATCGAATTTGGACAAATTGAGCAAAATGCACAAATTCTGCCTTGTAAAAACCAGTTCATGATGCCATGTTCCAAGGGTACTATCTCCTTGCTCAAGTGGAATTTGGAGATGATTTGGTACTTGTTGGAAAGCCCTCATGGCATACTTCAACTTTGATGTTCACCCCTAGACCTGGTTTAACTTGGATCAATGTGAAAAATGTCCCTACATTTTGGAAAAAGTAAGGCAGATTCGGACTTTTGTTGAAAATTTCACTAAGTGTTGGAAAAGTGTCATTTTCATGTTTTTCCATTTTGATCATTCTATAACTCAAAATACATAAGGAATTGGAGTCTGAGGTAGTTGAAGCTTTTATAGAGTGTAGCAAGACCTACAAATCCAGCTATGGATCACCCAAAATGGTTGCTTTGATCTCAAGTTATGATCCTTGGAAGTTGGTACCAAAATCACTTTTATTCCATAACTTAGAAAATTTTTGGTTTCTCAAGGTTGCCCCTTTTGCAAGAAACCTCACTTTTCTTGATTTATTTTGATGAATGATGATCAATATCACACATTAACATTATTTTTGACTTAGGGGAACCATATTTGTGAAAAATTCCAAAAAGTCAAACTTGATTTTGTGCATAGTTGACTTTTTATCGGATGAAATCCAAATTGTGCGATCCTTTGTGAAATAAAGTCTTTGACCTAAATCAAACCTAATGGATGGACTCCATAGGTGATATAGGTTGTATTAAATCATGTCCCAAGGTTTGGGAGCATGTCTTGGTCAAAAGTCAAAGGTACAGTTGACTTTTCCTTTCAAACCCCTAATGGTGGTCCAGATGAAATTGAAACTGGTGAACCAAGTTTCTTGGGTCAATCCATTGTTGTAAATGAATCAATGTAGTGTATTTGAAGTCCTCAAATCATGTCTTGAGGTCTTGGCTCATGCTTTGCCTCAAAAGGCAACTTAGGGGAGAATTAGGTCAAGAAACCCTAATTCCTAATTTTTGGTAAATGCATTCCCTGAGGTTAAATGGACTTCATGATTCGGTCCATGAGGTCCCTTGGAGTGTCTTGGGTTATGCTTTGAAGCATCGGCTTATGCCCAGAGGAAAAATTCCAACGGGAGGCCTCAGTCGATCAAAACCCTAATTTGGTGACACTAGCGATCTTGAGGCTTAATCCACTTGGAATGTAGCAACTTTGTGCTTGGTTCATGATGTCGGAGTCCTCTTGATCCTTTATAGGTGTTTTAGATGTTAGACAAGTTGAAGATCATGTCATTTCTTGATTGATCCTTTGCCTAAGTGCTCTGAGAGGGCTCAAAACCCTAATTCTTGATTGTAGTGGATACTTAACCATCTTTGAGGATATTGATGAGGCATGGAAGTATATACATATTGTGGTGATGATTTGCACAATGATGGGAAATCTTGGTGGTCAAAATTTGGGGTATGACACTTGGCTGAAGACCATGATCGAGGGGAAGTTTATTTCAGAAACTGAGACCAGTTCCTTGGATGAAAATAAGGATCAATGGGAAGTTTTTATCTTTTCTAAGTATTAGCAAAAGAAGATTAATGAACAAACTAACATTCATAACCACCGTTAAAATTTTGGGTATTCCGATATTTAATTCTCTTGCACCCTGAATGTCCGAATATCTTCGCCATTCACACCTTCCGGTCCAAGAAGATTTCACATCATTGTGAGGATCATTAACACAATATGGATGTACCTTCATGCCTCATCAATCTTCTCAAAGATGGTTGAGCATTCACCACAATCAAGAATCAAGGTTTTTGAGCCCTCCCAAAACATTTAGACAAAAGATCAATCAAGAAATGACATGATCTTTAACTTGTCTAACCTCTTAAAACATACATAAAGTATTAAGAGAACCCTCACATCAAAAGTCAAGCACAGTTGTAACATTCCAAGTGTTTTGAGCCTCGAAACACCCGATGTCGCAAAATTAGGGTTTTGGACGACTGAGACCTCCAGAGTGAGATTTTTACAAGAGAATGAGCCAAGACTTCAACATGTTACTCAATATGCTCAAAATAACCCTAAGGGTCCATTTGCAGAGCTAAATTACCCTCAGAGGATGCATTCCCCAAAAGTCGGGAATTAGGGTTTTTACGCGCCGAACCGCTCCCGAGCCAAAAGTCCAAACATGACTTTTTTGGAAAAAATGATCCTTATGACTCATATTTTCATAAAATATGATTTATAATGTCATTTGAATAATAATTGATCAATAAACCAAGATAACTTGTAAAAGGGGTAATCTTGAAAAATTGAAAAATTTTCTAACTTACTAAATTTGAATGATTTTGGTACCAACTTCCAAGGATCCTATCTTTTGATCCAAGCAGCCATTTTGGGTGATCCAAAGCTTGATTTGTATGTCTTCCTACATTCTACAAAAGATTCAACTACCTCAAACTCCAATTCTTCATGGAGTTTAAGTTATGCAGTGATCAAAATGACAGAAATGAAGAAAATGACATTTTTCAACTTTTAGTAAAAATTTGCCTATATTACCAGCCTTGAACACCAATGTTCATGAGGATTTTTCAATGGAATCCAAATAGTTTCAAGGCAAACTATGATCATACATGGATAGTACCATATGAGGGCTCTTTAAAAAGTACAAGAGCCTCCCATAACTCAACCTGAGCAAGGAGATATGATCCATTGAAAATGGCATTTTTCACTGATTTTTGCAAGGCTGATTTGTGCATTGTTGCTCGAATTGATCAATTTGTGCCATAACAAGCATGGTTATCTATCTACACACCTCAAGGGGGAACAACCAAGGGACAAACACTGATCCACCAGCCTCACAAGTCCATGGATCTATGTTTAGGTATGACACTCCTAAAATTCAAGATGCTTCAAATGGTCAATTTTGTTTCCCAGCATTTAACTGATGCATAGAGGTGGCATTCATCAAGACAATGTTATCCAAGTTCAGTCAAGCCTTATCTCTGAATTAGAGTACTCCTAGCCTATGCTCTAACCTCAAGTCAATGGCTAGAGGAGACTTGAGATTCCATTTGATCAATATTTGCCACATACCTGCTGCAGTTGCCATTCACTATTGCAGCCAAAACAAACTTGCTCTACTATAAATAGAGCTCATTTGTGATCAGTTTGAGTACACCAAAGCACCCAAACTGATGCTTTACTCAAAATCTCTTCTTCACTCCAATTTGTCCTTCTAACTCAAGTCACTATTGGGTTTTGAGATTGAGAGTGATTCCAATCAAACCAATCACACACACACCTCATAAACATCATATATGAGTGATCCATAACACAAAATTACATGTGGTACCACAACCAATTGCTCAAGTTCTTGACAGAGTTGCAGTTGAGGTACCACAACCAGTTCCAGCTCATTTCAATCCACTCCAAGCATTCAAACACACTCTTTGGCACCTAAGGAAGTTGTCCAGATCATTGGAACCTATCTGCAACACCTCCATCATCAAACTCGATCACCAGGTGCAAGAGGTAAGCTTGAACCCTTCAAACTCTATGATTCATGCATCATGAATGAATTTTTAAGTTACCATCTTATTTATGCATGTATGTAGAGTAATAACCCTCAATCAATTGCCATGAATCCATCGTATATGAAATTTCATTATGTTCATTATGAAATTAGGGTTCTTGAGGTTTTCTGTGTATTTCTTCCTCCATACTTCATATAAATGCAATTAAACTATATGGTTGTGATCCTTGTTCAAAAACGAACAAGATTGGTACTTGAATCGTGCAAAACCATTGAGAAATCATGGAGAAAAGTGAGAAAACGCAAATCTGCAGAAACAGGGCACGCGGGCAAGAACTTAGTGTTCTTGACGCCCTCATTATAATCAATATAAAATAAGACATGCATAAAAATTTCATCATCATCATAAACAACATCATCAGAGTTATCACAAGGCAAACATAAAAACACGTCATCATAAATTACAACAAATGCCACATAAATGCAATACACAACAAGACTCATGCATGTGGTAATAATCGTCACAATCGATGGACACTTAGGCTATCACCCTCCAAAGATCCCCGTCAAATAGGATCGCCTCCACACAAGAATCGGAACATGTCATAATCCACGTCGCATCCACACAATGGGATGGAAGCCACAAATAGACCGAAGTCTAACATCATAATCACTGGAACGAATCAAAACATCGTCACAGAAATGCTATGAATGCATGATACACAACGTCATAATCATCATCGTCAATAAAAACCATCTATGAGCATCATCATTCACCAAACATCATGTTAATCATGTCATCATATATTCATCAAAACATCATAAGTCATCATCTCAATTTCATCAAGAACATCATGGTAAAATCATCAGAAATATCACACCACCAAACATCAAAACAGCACAGCATCATAAAACAAATTTCACGAATCAACAGCAGTTCGCTACTGAGTTCGTTGGGACCTTCGCTTTGCGAAGCACCAGCGAATCGCAGAATCCCAAACACTCCCCGATTCAGCCTCTCCTCACCACTTCATTCGCTTTGCGAGCCACAAAAGTCACTTCCCAGGATTCATCTCAGCATCACACAAGTTATCGAGCATTCGTTGCGTTGCTCGCTTTGCGAGCCTGGACGAACATTCGCCTTGCGAGTAATTCGTTCGCTTTGTGAACTAGCGATTGCAGGAAATCGCTGCTACACATCAGTAGCTTAACAGACCCAAAATACCTTACGAATTCAATCTCAATTCACCCAAAAACACTCCCAAAATAGTCCTAAAACATCAAGGTAATCAAAAGCATAAAACCTACGACTATTAGGTTGGTTAATTTCACTATTCTAACTCGAAATCACCTAAAGCTTCACAACTCTCAAGGTTCCCATAAACCCCATAAATCCCTTTCTCATACAAGATCCCACATATCATCAAAGAAGGTTTTGCCTCGAAGGCTTAGTTTTACCCGAATCAATTCAACCCTAATAATCCATCATCGATTCTCAGAAATACCTCTAAATCATCAATAACTCATAAACCCTTCAAAAACCCCAAAAACCTCAAGATCCATTTTAAACACATCACTTTCTATATTGAAAACAATGAATGGCAATACTTCCCATACCTTAGATTGTCGATTCAGAGCTTTCTCTATCGATTCTTCGGAACCCTTCTCGAATCCTCACCTTTTCCTTCTTTCCTCAGAGCTCAACACTTTCCCTTCTTTTCATGATCTAACAAAATGAATCCTATTCTTTTTCAATTTCTTTTCGTTAAACCCTTGGGCTTCCAAAAATGGCTTTCCTCATAATACCCTCACTAATCCTCCTCAAAAGTCCGTATTGCCCTTAATTCCTCTAATATTATTTAAATTAATAATAATACTAATATATTCATATTACATACTATTATTTAATTAAATAACCGAAACTCCACGAAAACGCCAACGTCAACACAAACCACCAAAATTCACCAAAAATTCACAAATATTGTATTTAAATAAATTAAATAAATATTCTAATAAATTTGGGGTGTTTCAACTCTCCCCCACTTAAAGAATTTTTGCCCACGAAAATTACCTCAAAGAAATAGAGTCGGATACGACTCCCTCATCTGATCTTCGCGTTCCCAAGTCCAACTTTCTCCAGCTGGTCCGCCCCACAACACCTTCACCAAAGTTATCCCTTTACCCCGTAGTTGCTTCATCTCTCGACCGTTAATCCGCACAGGTACAGCTTCCACTGTCAAGTTATCCCTCACTTGTACATCATTCATTTGTATCACATGCGACGGGTCCGAAATGTACTTCCTTAACTGAGACACATGGAACACGTCATGCAAATTCGCAAGTGACTGCGGTAAAGCAATTTGATAGGCTACCTCTCCTATCCTCTGCAAAATTTGATATGGACCAACAAAATGTGGAGTGAGCTTCCTAGACTTCAAAGCTCGTCTCAAACCAGTCACTGGAGTCACTCTCGAAAACATGTGATCTCCCTCTTGGAATTCAAGTGCTTTCCTCCTCTTATCATGGTAACTCTTCTGACGACTATGCGATGCTTTCATCCTTTCTTGGATCATCTTAATATTCTCAGTCGCCTCTTGCACAATCTCAGGTCCGAGTACATCACTCTCGTCTGACTCATACCAACACAAAGGAGTCCTACACCTCCTCCCATACAAAGCTTTATAAAGCGTCATCCCAATACTAGCATGAAAGCGGTTGCCGTAAACGATAAATGACTATCCCACGATCCACCCTGATCCAACACACAAGCTCTCAGCAAATCCTCTAAAGGCTGGATAGTCCTCCATGTCTGTCCATCCATCTGCGGATGATAGGTAGAACTCAACCTCAACTTAGTACCCAAAGCATCTTACAAACTCTTCCAACCTTGACGTAAACCTCAGGTCTCTATCCGACACAATATTCAGAGGTATCCCATGCAACTTCCCAATTTCCTCAATGTACATCTCGTCTAACTTCTGCATAGAATGATTAATCTTCATCGGCAAGAAATGAGCCGATTTAGTTAATCTATCCACAATCACCCAAATGGAATCATTTCCCTTAGCAGTCTTCGGAAATCCCACCACAAAATCCATGGAAATACTATCCCACTTCCATTCTGGAATTCTCCATGGCTGCATCATACCTAAAGGCTTCTGGTGCTCAATCTTCGACTTCTGACAAGTCAAACACGCATAAACAAACTCCGCAACATCCTTCTTCATACCTGGCCACCAAAACAACTTTTTCAAATACTGGTACATCTTCGTAGCACCAGGATGAATACTCAGCCTACTTCGGTGTCCTTCTTCATGTATGCTCTTCTTAATATCTGGGACATCTGGAACACACACCCTGTCTCTGAACATCATCACACCATTCTTGCCAATTCGGAATTCTCCTCTGTTACCTTGGTTGATCAAAGTCAACTGGTCCACTAACTTCAAGTCAGATTGTTGTCCCACTTTGATCTCTTCCAGAATGGTACTAGTCAACTTCAACATTTCCAACTTCACACTGTTAGGAGTCTCTTCACATACCAAGCTCAAATCTCTGAATTGCTCAATTAATTCCAATTCTTTCACCATATGCATCGACATATGCAATGACTTCCTGCTCAATGCATCATCCACTACATTTGCTTTGCCCGGATGATAACTCAAATCAAAATCGAAATCCTTCAACAGCTCTAACCACCTTCTCTGCCTCATATTCAATTCTTTCTGATCAAATAAGTACTTCAGATTTTTATGATCACTGAACACTTCGAATTTAGAGCCAAACAAATAATGTCTCCAAATTTTCAACACAAACACCACGGCGGCCAATTCCAAGTCATGGGTAGGATAATTCCTCTCATGAACTCGCAATCGTCTTGAAGCATAGGCAACAACTTGTCCATTCTGCATCAGTACTCCACCTAGACCCATCTTCGACGTATCACAATACACCACAAAGATTCGCTCTGATTAGGCAAAAACTACACTGGAGCAGTCGTCAACTTCTTCTTCAATTCCACAAAACTCTTCTCACAAGCTACATCCCACACAAAAGCTTGACCCTTTCGAGTCAACTGAGTCAAAGGTAACGCCAACTTAGAAAAGCCTTCAATAAACTTGCGGTAATAACCCGCTAATCCCAGAAAACTTCGTCCCTCAGTAGCAGACTTCGGAGTCTCCCACTGTAACACAACATCAATCTTATAAGGATCAACATTAATTCCACCCCTTTAAATCTCTTGGGCAAGGAAACTAACTTCCCTCAACGAAAACCCACACTTCGACAGTTTCACATACAACCTCTTCTCTTTCAACACTTGCAACACAGTCCTCACATGCTCAGCATGCTCTCCTTCAGATTTAAAGTACATCAGAATATCGTCAATAAAACCCGCTACAAACTTATCCAAATACTCATGAAAAATTTGATTCATATACTACATGAACACCACACCTCATCCTGAAAGCTATCTTCGGAATATCAGCAGGCTTAACACAAATCTGGTGATAACCAGACCTCATATCAATCATGCTAAAACACAAGCGTCCACCAATTGATCCATCCAATCATCAGTCCTGGGAAGTGGATACTTGTCCTTGATCTCCACTTTATTCAATCCTCTATAATCCACACACAATCTCGTAGTACCATCTTTCTCCTCCACCGACAATACAGGAGCACCCACTGTGAAACACTCAGTCGAACAAGCTTCAACCCAAGCAACTCTTCCAATTACTTCTTCAATTCTCCCAACTTAGATGTAGACATCTAGTAAAGAGCCATTGACACCGGACTCATACCTGGTATCAAATCCACTGCAACCTCTACCTCTCGCTCTGGTGGCCAATCAC
This sequence comes from Lathyrus tuberosus, assembly GCA_022829125.1. NCBI lineage: Eukaryota > Viridiplantae > Streptophyta > Magnoliopsida > Fabales > Fabaceae > Lathyrus > Lathyrus tuberosus. The sequence goes on along the minus strand of JALAZF010000021.1, from coordinate 19,326,075 downwards.
TTACGCCATCATGAAACACTTCCGAAATTTCACAAACAAAAGGTAGAATACCCACTTCTCCACCTTCACTAATACTCAAAATTACCCTCAACATAAACATCTCGGCACCATCCTGTATCGACTCATCAAAACCATCTGTAAGCACTTGGCTTAACTTCAAATAATTAATGCGCACACCACTTAAGCTCGCAAGACACGTCTATCCCATTCAACATGATCCCGTCTATTATCAACAAGAGATTAAGGGTGATCAGTTCCTCAATTTGTCAATAACAGCTGACTATCATGAGGCGGTACAAACTATCTTACCAAACTATTGTAGCATCCAACATATCCAACACCACACTTAGCACTCGCTCCACACTTCAAGCATCTTGGAGAAGCACCATCTTATCCCCCACTTGTTTCATTCCCAACCTACAAATGGAAAACAAAACAAGCATCGACAGTGTTTTCACACACATGTCGCACACTAGGGAATAGACAACATTAGACAACCTGGCCAGACGAATTGACCTGCTCTGATACCACTAAATGTAACACCCTTTTCTACCCCACAAATATCGCAGCGGACGACACACTAAAACTGGATGATAGTTGATTCCTCCTTTGGTTCCTATGAGGGGTACATTAGGGAAATTTCCACATTTGTCAATGATCCTTATCCCGTCATAAATTTGATTGTACCAATCTATGTCAGAGTTGGTAAGAGACATGATTCTCTGCGACCAACGTAGAGTACTCTTTGATCCCAAAAGGCAGCAGACTTAGGTAAATGAGAAGTGAACCACTTGTAAAGTAATGGTACATAGGAGGCGATCATTCCTCCTCTGTACAAATTCCTTAAGTGTACAGAATGATAAGCATCTGCGAGCAAGGTTGGTACGGGGTTTCCAATTAGAAATATCTTAATGGCATTGATATCAACGAAGTTATCGATGTTGGGATAAAGGAAAAGCCCGTATGTGAGTAGAACAAAGATATCTTCGAATAAATGTAACACCCTTTTCTACCCCACAAATATCGCAGCGGAATACACATAAAATCATAATAAATCAGAATCACCTCAAAGGGTGCACATTTCTCAATAAATTCGAATCAACAAAATTACTCCGTAAACAACGGGTTTTCCTCAAAATAACTCAAAATGCCTTCAAAGGGCAGCAGAACCACCATAACCACAAAAATCCCACAAAGGTTTTATTAAAATAAACCATAGTCATCAAATAATCAATAAAATAACAGCCAAATAAAACTCAACATGGTTCAACTCAACGACCCAACCTGATGTTACACTATCAGAGCAAGACCCTCTACATCGACCAAAAGCAAATAATACTTCAAAAGTCCTCAAAAGCATCCACATCTAATCCTGATCACCTGCATGTTACCCACGTGGAGGTAACATTCAAACAGGCAGGGTGAGTAATACAATTCATTATAATCAATATAAAATAAGACATGCATAAAAATGGCGTCATCATCATATACAACATCATCAGAGTCATCACAAGGCAACCATCAAAACACGTCATCATAAATTACAACAATTGTCAAATAAATGCAATCCACAACAGGGCTCATGCATGTGGTACTAATCATCACAATCGATGGACACTTAGGCCATCACCCTCCAAAGATCCCCGTCAAATAGGATCGGTTCCACACAAGAACCGGAGCACGTTATAATCCACTTCACATCCACACAATGGGATGGAAGCCACAAATAGACCGAAGTCTAACATCATCATCACTGGACCAAAGTCCTAACATCGTCACAGAAATGCTATGAATGCATGATACACAACGTCATAATCATCATGATCAATAAAAACCATCTATGTGCATCATCATTCACCAAACATCATGTTAATCATGTCATCATATATTCATCAAAACATCATAAGTCATCATCTCAATATCATCAAGAACATCATGGTAAAATCATCAGAAATATCACACCACCAAACATCAAAATAGCACAGCATCATAAAACAAATTTCCCGAGCAGTTCTCTACTGAGTTCACTGTGCGAACACCTTAGTTGGGACCTTCGCTTTGCGAAGCTCCAGCCAATCCCAGAATCCCAAACACTCCCCCATTTTGCCTCTCCTCACAACTTCATTCGCTTTGCGAAGCCCTTCGCTGGGACATTCACTTTGCAAGCCACAAAAGTCACTTCCCACGATTCATCTCAGCATCACACAAGTTATCGCGCATTCGCTGCGCTGCTCGCTTTGCGAGCCTGGGTGAACATTCGCCTTGCGAGTGTTTCGTTCGCTTTGCGAACTAGCGATTATAGGAAATTACTGCTGCAAATCAGTAGCTTAATAGACCCAAAATACCTTACGAATTCAACCTTAATTCACCCAAAAACACTCCCAAAACAGTCCTGAAACATCAAGGTAATCAAAAGCATGAAACCTACGACTATTAGGTCGGTTAATTTCACTATTCTAACTCGAAATCACCTAAACCTTCACAACTCTCAAGGTTCCCATAAACCCCATAAATCCCTTTCTCATACAAGACCCCACATATCATCAAAGAAGGTTTTGCCTCGAAGGCTTAGTTTTACCCGAATCAATTCAACCCTTAATAATCCATCACCGATCCTCAGAAATACTCTAAATCATCAATAACTCATAAACCCTGCAAAAAACCCAGAAACCGCAAGATCCATTCTAAACACATCACTTCCTATATAGAAAACAATGAAAGGCAATACTCCCCATAATACCCTCACTAATCCTCCTCAAAAGCCCGTCTTGCCCTTAATTCCTCTAATATTATTTAAATTAATAATAATACTAATATATTCATATTACATACTATTATTTAATTAAATAACCGAAACTCCACGAAAACGCCAACGTCAACACAAACCACCAAAATACACCGAAAATTCACAAATATTGTATTTAAATAAATTAAATAAATATTCTAATAAATTTAGGGAGTTACATCTAGGATTAGATAAAGCCAGTGGTCACTCTTTCAACACAGTCAAAATTAGTTCCCCATACGAATTCCAGATACAGTCTTGCCTCCTCTTGGGCTTATACAATATGGAACAAAGAGAAAGGCATTATTCCCGGTGAAACTTTTCTCAGACTGTCACTATTATAAAATTGTCCAAGAAATTCATTTCCCCCCAGAGAGGATTAATTCCCGGTGAAACCTCTCTTGAGTTTCTTCAAACCATAGAACTGTTCACTAAAGAAAGGATTATTCCCGGTGAAACCTTTCTTGAACTTTTTTTAGGTTTGGACCCACCGGCTTCCTAAAAGCATCCCCAGCCTCCTCTTGGGGTTTGTACAAGGATCCTCCGGCTTCTTAGAAGTTCTCATGCCTTCTCTTGGGCTTAATACAAGGACCCTAAAGACCTCTTAAAGGTATAAGACAGAACTTAATCATCCTTTGTTAGAGCAGTCTTTCTAAAGAGTCAAAACCTGAAACTAATTTAGGGTTGATTCTCATCCCTTAAAGCACCAGCCTCCTCTTGGGCATCATACAAAGATAAACCTTTCATACCAGTAGACTTGGACAGTCTAATCTCCTTTTGGATCTTAAGAAATCTTCAAGCTCCCTGTAAACACAGGAGAAACCCTGGTCATTTAATCAATCTCAAGTAGAGTTAAAACCCCCATAGGTTCTAAAGCTCAATCTTTCATCCTAAACTTCCCCAGCTAAGGGTCAGCTTATCATCAATACAACACTAGCCTATCAGAACCTCAAGGTATTTGATACCTCAACTCTTCTGTAATCCTCAGCAAGAGTTTATTCCCCCACTTTAGACCTGCCTCTGGATCTCAATAATCCTCAGCAGAAGACATCCTCCTCTTAGGCTTTGTATAATGATTTTCCTCAGCAGAGTTAGATAAACAAAAGCATTCTCTTGTTGTGTCAATCACCTTTTAAACACTCTCTTGTTGATTCAGTCTGCTTTCAGCCTCAATCTTGGGCTTTGCACTAGACACCCACATAAACACTCTCTTGTTGAGTCAACCTATTCAGCCTCAATCTTGGGCTTTATACAAGACACCCATAAATATTTTCAGCTAAGTCAGTCAATATCTTTTTAGCCTCAATCTTGGGCTTTGTACAAGACACCATATAAATATCCCTAAGCAGAGTCAATCCTCTTTTCAGCCTCAATCTTGGGCTTTGTACAAGGCAAATCATACTCTCCAGCAGAGTCAATCTTCTTTTAGCCACAATCTTGGGCTTTGTACAAGACAGATAAAACCTCTCACCAGTAGAGTCAGTTTCCCCTTTTAAGCCTCAATCTTGGGCTTTGTACAAGACACATACAAATATTCCCCAGTAGAATCAAAAATCCTTTTTAGCCTTAATCTTGGGCTTTGTACAAGACAAACAAAATATTTCCCCGGAAAAGTCAATTTTCAGCCTCCTCTTAGGCTTTGTATAAAGATATCCCCCAAAGAGTCAGTCTTTTCTCAGCCTCAATCTTGGGCTTTATACAAGACAGATAATAAACTCCCCAGTGGAGTCAATCAATCTCTTAGCTTTAACCTTGGGCTTTGATCAAGGCACACAAAAATCAATATTCCCTTTAGAGGAAATAAAAAAAACCTCTCTGTAGGAAGACATTTCTCTGTACATCACAAATCAAAACAAAAATCAAAACAAACCGTAATCCCAGATAACTGCTATAAGTTGCACACTTGTTGATTCAAATATCCAAGCTATAGTCCATCTCTTATCCTGGTAAATCCCCTTCTTTCATCTAATTGTTGTAAGTGGCAAGCCTCTGGATTATTTACATACAAGCCAATGTCCATCTCTTAGCATGGAAAACTCCTAAGGAAAAACGGCATTACTCTATACTGAGTTAAAGTTTTCTCCTTTAGGATAACACCCCTATAAAGGAAATTATCACATTGCTGGATTCACATATCCCAGTTAAAGTAATTCTCCTTTATAATCAGTCACCCAACAGTTGTGATAAACAGATGAGATGTCTCCCTTTAGAGATGACAAATTCTCTCTCAGTCAAAAATTTTAGCTTCAATCTTGGGCTTTGAACAAGACACAAATACTAACCCTTTTAGCTTCAATCTTGAGCTTTGAATAAGACACCAAACATCATCTTTTTCCTCCCATAGAATAGGAGGAACTACGATTGCTCTGATTTCCCTGTTTTCTTTAACAGGAATACGTAGGCATAAGATTGCGAAATCATAGCGAGCACACCAATCAAAAACCTTAGGTCCAGTACCTTCACTCATCAAAAACATCAGAAAACCGACATTAAAAAAACTCTCTCTCTCAAACCCTCCCAAAGGAGAAACTTTCCCAATCGACAGACAAACACCAGTAAGTAGAAAACAGTAAATAGAGAACAGTATAATTGCTAATGAACTGTGGATAACCACATATAGGATGGGTAATTGACAATTCTCCATTGTATAACCTGACCCCAGACCCCCCAATCTCTTAAGCATTTGTTCAGTTAAACATTTGCGTGCAAGGTTAGTTTTAGATAACTTCCCTTTCCTTTCCAGCTTCACAGGATAAATAAGAAATCAGAAAGTAGCACCCCACTCCTACCATTGCGGTGAGGAGAAACCCATGGCGATAAGGTGGTCACGTCACCGACAAAAATCGCACGCTACATGATGTACAGAGAAATGTCTTCCTGCAGAGAGAACTCTTGATTTCCTCTGAGGGGATTTTGATTTTTGTGTTCCTTGATCAAAGCCCAAGGTTGAAGCTAAAAGGTTGACTCTACTAGGGAGTTTTATATATGTTTCTTATACAAAGCCCAAGATTAAGGCTGAAAAGAGATTGACTCTGCTTAGGGAGATCATTATACAAAGCCTAAGAGGAGGCTGGAAGGAATTGATTCTTCCGGGGAATATTTGTCTGTCTCGTACAAAGCCCAAGATTGAGGCTAAAAGAATTGAATCCACTGGGGAAAGGTTTTATCTGTCTTGTACAAGGCCCAAGATTGAGGCTAAAAAGGGAATTGACTCCACTGGGGAGGTTCCATATGTGTCTTGTACAAAGCCCAAGATTGAGGCTAAAAGGTTTAACTGACTCAGCTGAGAATATTTATAGGTGTCTTGTACAAAGTCCAAGATCGAGGCTAAAAGGTGCTGAGGGATGATCATTATACAAAGCCTAAGAGGAGGCTGGTTGGGGAATTTCTTATATAAAGCCTAAGAGGAGGCTAACTTCTGCTGAGGATTATTGAGATCCAGAGATAGGTCTAAATTGGGGAATCAACTCTAGCTGGGGATTTACAGAAGAGTTGAAATATCAGATGCCTTGAGGTTCTGATTGAGGTTTATGGGTTGTAATTTGACTCTAGCTGGGGGATTTAGAAGTGAAAGTTTAAAGATTGTGTTTTTTAAATTTGTGGAGATTTTAACTCTGTTGGTGATTGATCAGGTTTTTTTCCTGTGTTTTTTAGGAAACTTGAGGGTTTCTTTGAGATCCAAAAGGAGGTGAGACTGTCCAATTCTACTGGTATGAAAAGGTTTATCTTTGTATGATGCCCAAGAGGAGGCTGATGTTTTAAGGGATGAGAATCAACCCTAAACTGGTCTGATGTTCTGACTCACTAGAGGATTGAACTATCAAAGGATGACTAAGTTCTGTCCTAAACTTGTAGGAGGTCTTTGGGTCCTTGTACTACGCCCAAGAGGAGGCATGAGAACTTCTAAAAAGCCTGAGGGTCCTTGTACAAAGCCCAAGAGGAGGCTCGGGATGCTTTTAGGAAGCCTGTGGGTCCAAACCAAAGAAAAGTTCAAGAAAGGTTTTGTAGCGTGCGATTTTTGTCGGTGACGCGACCACCTTATCGCAAATGGGTTCTTCCTCACTGCAACGGTAGGGAAGGGGTACTACTTTCTGATTTCTTATTTATCCCATGAAGGTGGAAGGGAAAGGGAGGATATCTAAAACTAACCTTGCACGCGAATGTTTAACTGAACAAACGCTAAGAGAGATTCGGGGAGTTCGGGGTCAGGTTATACAATGGGGAGTTGTCAATTACCCATCCTATATGTGGTTATCCACAGGTTTTTAGCAATAGATTATGCTTTTATACTTGATGGTGTTCATCTGTTGATGGGTCGGGAAAGTTTCTTCTTTGGGAGATATGAGAGAGTGTTTTTGATGATTTTGGCGAGGTACTGGACCTCAGTTTTAATTGGTGTGAAGGTACTAGACCTAGAGTGTTTGATTAGTATGTGAAGGTACTAGACCTAGAGTTTTTTGATTCGTATGCTCGCTAAGATTTCGCAATCTTATGCCTACGTATTCACGTTTAAACAAACAGGGAAATCAGAGCAATCGTAGTTCCTCGTATTCTATGAGAGGAAAAGAGATGTTTTGGTGTCTTGTTCAAATCCCAAGATTGAAGCTAAAAAGTTGAGAATTTGTGTCCTGTTCAAAGCCCAAGATTGAAGCTAAAGATTTGACTGAGAGAGAATTTATCATCTCTAAAGGGAGACATCTCGTCTGTTTACCACAACTGTTGGATGACTGATTATAAAGGAAGATTACTTTAACTGGGATATAAGAAATCAGCAATGCCATAATTTCCTTTATAGGGGATTTATCCTGAAGGAGAAAACTTTAACTCAGTGTAGAGCAATGCCATTTTTCCTTAGGAATCTTTCATCCTAAGAGAGGGACAGTGGCGTGGATGTAAATAATCCAGAGGCTTGCCATTTACAGCAATCAGAGGAAAGATGGATTTTACCAGGATGAGAGATGGACCACAACTTGGATATTAGAATCAACAAGTGTGCCACTTATAGCAGTTATCTGGGATTAAGGTTTGTTTTTGACTTATCTGTTTTGATGTGTGATATCACAGAGAAATGACTTCCTGTAGAGAGATTTTGATTTCCTCTGAGGGGGTATTGATTTTTGTGTGCCTTAATCCAAGATCAAGGTTGAAGCTAAGATATTTATTTACTCCAATGGGGAAGTCCTTATACAAAGCCTAAGAGGGGGCTGGAAAAGAATGACTCAACAAGAGAGTGTTTATATAGGTCTTGTACGAAGCCCAAGATTGAGGCTAAAAAAGACTGACTCTTTTGGGGATATCATTATACAAAGCCTAAGAGGAGGCTAAAAGTTTGAATTTTCCAGGGAAAATATTCTGTCTGTCTTATACCAAGCCCAAGATTGAGGCTAAAGGGGATTTTGATTCCGCTGGGGAGGGTTTGTATGTTTCTTGTACAAAGCCCAAGATTGAGGTTGGAAAGAAGACTGACTCTGTGGGAAAGAAATCTTTATCTGTCTTGTACAAAGCCCAAGATTGAGGCTAAAATGAGACTGACTCAATGTAATACCCCAAAATTTGCTCTCCCCTTTTTGCATCTTAGCATAGCACTATCATCTATCATATCATATCCATCTCACTAGCATTGCATTGCATTTAACATAGAAAAATGAAGCATAGCATTCCTCTCACCATCAAGGCATGTAATCAGGGGAAAGATGGACAATCAAGGGATCATTCAAAGCACAAAGAGGTCAATCAAGTTTCCTCCAGGCAATCCAAGAGTCTCTCATGTCTCATACCATCTCAATTGATCATCCACAATCTCAAGGAAGTGAGATCCAATGGGAGATTGAAGCAATACATACTTCAACATGCAAGAGGTTCAAAAATTGAAAGAAAAACCCTCAAAAGAGATAGCTCATTGATCCAAAATCATCCTCAAATGGTATATCCCATCATCCTTTAAGAGGATACACAACATACTCTGAGGAATTTGAAATTGAAGACTGCACATTTTTCTCCTAGGAGGTGGGCACCAAAACTAGGGTTTCCCATTAAATCAGAGAATCTTTGATTTTTTGGACAAAACTTGATTTCATGGTATTCTACATGTTCTTAAGTGTATGTGTATGGAAAATTGCCTCTCAATTGGTTTCAGAAGTGGTTCAATTGGAAGAAAGATCAAAAATCAGGGAAATTGGGGCCAAGTCAAATAAGCAGAGGAAAAAGTCAACTCTTGACTTTTTGTGGTCAAATTCATAAAATTCATGTTATATGTGACCAATGTGCAAAATTTGATCAAGAAACTCCAAAGGAATCATAAAAAAATCAAGAGGTGGAAAGTTGCCATTTTTGGATGAAGAAGGGTTACTAAAAATAGCAAGTTTTGGGCCATTTTGCATCAGAGTTTGAACCAAGGCCATTTAAAATTGAAGCACCAAATGAAAATTCCACCAGGCCACAATAAAAGGTCTTGCTTTAAGCTTCAAATCCATGTGTAGAACATCTCCATTGGATAAAAATTGAGTGAGATATGATTGATCAAAGTTTGAGCAAAGTAGGTTCAAAACTGGGTCATGACCAAGATTTTCAGGGCACGCGCGCAGTCATTTTCTCAAACACATGGTGGGCCAAATGTTTAGATCAATTACTCATGGTTAGAGGCCTCAAATGAAAAATCTTTCAACATGAAAGTTGTTCCTCTATGTGAGATCTTTAAGATTGGTGTTCATGTTTTTTTCATTTGATCAAAGGCCAAGAAGTTATGTTGAGTCCAATGTGCTTTGATCATGCTGAAAACCTAGGGGCCATGTTACCTTGTCAACCAACCTTTGCCACGCCCTCATACCAGTTCCAAACCTATGTGTTATAAGTCATTTTTCAACCTCTTCCAAGCATCATTTCATTTCATTTTTCATACCAAACATGTAGCATTACATCTCCTCTTTCCAATGACTCCTAAAACACACCAATTCATTCATTGAGTAGAGAGAAAAACTTCCTCAAACAACCTCATGTTGATACTGATGCATTAACAGACTGGTGCACGATTTTGGTTCACACACACCCCAAACACTTCACATCACCAGCTGCTTCTTTTCCTCATTAAACCAAACAAGTCATGCACGTGCTTTCACCATGTTACTTCTTACATGAGAAGGGAAATTTGTAAAACTTCCACCACAAGCCATTGCTGCATAACACAATGTCACTCTCATCCTCACTACAACTGTCATGAGCTTGACCTCACCATATCCCAACCAACCTCACTCGCCCCTAACTAACTTGACCCAGTTAGTTAGGGTGGACTCACTTTAACCATGATAACTCACCTTAACCAACTCACTTAACCACTGTGGTCCATTTCTAACTCATGATATAAATCAAAATCTCACCTCACAAATCTATTTTCAGCTTCATTTTTTACTCTCCCTCTCCAATACTTCAAACTTTTCTCTCAATCCCTTTTTGTTTTCTCTCTGATTTCACTACATTTCCGCCATCTTCTTCCATATTTCGCCTCTATCATCTTCATTGTTTCATTCTGAGCCAAGAGTAAGAGCAAACAAATCCAAATAGTCAAGTTCGGTTTCAAGAGATTGGAATTTTCAGTGTGATTCTCTGCACGATTTCAAGATTCTCGAGCCTTTATTTGGCCAAGAGTAGCTCAAAGAAGAGGCACGATTCTCTGGTTTTCTGTTCAACTCCAGTTTGTAGCATTTTCAGGTTCCATCTCCTCAAACTTTTCTAGCATGATTTATAGTTTTTTTTAGCTTATTTTGATGATATGAGCTCAATAGGAGCTTTTGAACTCTGGCTAGTTGATAGAGCTTCTTAGAAGCTTAGATCCAAAAATTTAGGGCAACGTGTTCATGCTTGTTTCTTGCTGTATGTGAATGGTTTAATGATTTTGTTGGTAGATTCATGACGTTCAGAAGTTCAGCTTCAATTTGGTATACGATTTGTGTGTTTCCATGAGCATGTGAGTTTGCAGGTGGCGGCTGTTGGCCGGAGAAGATGACCGGAGGTCATCTCCGGCCAGTGATCTTGAAGGCTAGGGTTTGTGTGTTTTCTAATCGTGTCCGTCTATTTTTTCTCATCGTGTGGTTCAAAAGCATGCCAGCACATTAAAACGCATGTGCATGTCATGTGCATCATTTCTGAACTCACTTAAACGTGATGTGGTGCGGTACATGATATGGAGTGTGGTCGTGCATGTACATGCGTTAGATTAGCATACTTTGACTGTGTGTATGACTTGACTTCATCCAATGGTTGTAATGGTTTTGACTTGTATTGACTGGGAGTGTATGGTTGTTATGGTGTTATGCGTGCTTAATGGACTTAGTCAGATTTGATATCCACACCCCCATGCCTTAAGCCCAAACCATTTTTGAACTGAGTAATTGCTATGCTTGCACCCCCTTTTCTTTATTTCCATTTTATTTTATTTTTCCATTTTTATACACGTTTGCTTTTTAATTTTTAGAAATACCAAACATCATCATAAAATTCCACAAAAATTCATGAACATCATTAAAACATTTAGAAAATTTTTGGTGATTTTATTTTCTGATTTTATGACCTATTTACCCCTGCTCCATAATTTTCTTTGAATTTCTTTGGTGTGCATTCTTAATGTGGTACATGATCTTGTTTAATTTTGTTCTTGATCATTAAAAATTGTTTTGATGCTCTTCTTTTTGCATTGAGTCATTACCATCTTGAGGTATGTTAAGTGTTTTTTTAGTTGATTTTTTAGGTTAGTTTATGGCATGTTTGGTGTTCATTTTTGTGCTACTTTGTATGATATGTCTATTTGACCTAAATGCATTGTTTGACATCATTTTGCCTTGATTTCTTGTATGCTACTTTGGTATATGATTCACTTCTGACTGGTGTATCTTTAAAACATGCTTGCTTAATTTTCCTAAGGCCATTTGATTTTTTGTTTGATGCATTTCATTTAAAGCATTATAACATGTCACATCATTGTAATCTTTTGTGCATGTTTACATGTTTTCTTTTGTACATACTTGCATGATCATTTGCCTACCTTGTGAGATATTCATGTGACATAATAGGTCATTGATACATATCATATGTCATCTTTGCATGTTGGTTATCATTTGAACCTTGTGCACCCTTAACATGTTGTGTTTATACTTGTGTTTTCTTTTGAACTCCCATTTTAATTCTACTTCTTCTATCACTTCTTAAATGTCTTGATGTGCTTCTTAAATACTTGTGAGATGTTTGTGAATCATGCTTCATTTCATTTCAATTCTGATACTTGGATTACATGATCCATTTAGGCATGTTTCTTCCATTTCTTTTCATCTTTCATTCTCCCTTTTCTTATGGTAGCATGTTCTAATATCATGGATGATGTTTGTTGTCTATCCACTTGGACTTGCATGATAATGATCATTTGTTTTCCATGTGATGTACATTCTGGTTGTGACATTAGGATCTGATTTCTCATCTAATTCTTTTGAGTTTTATGGTGCATTAAATGTTCTTTTACTTCTTATACTTCTTGTACATGTTTACTAACCATGTAGGGGCTTTGGTAAGTTGCATTTGAGTGTGGATAAGGAATCCACATTCAAATTTCTTTCCTTTCATCTCTTTTACAATTCCATTTTGTGTTTTGTTAGGCATTTATGTGCTTTCTTTTAATAACTCATCACTTTCCCTTTTGAATTACAATTCATCTTCTACTTTAGAAGTGAATTGTTTAATTCTTTCTTTCTTTAGACTTTAGGTTGAAACCTCACAAACCTTTAGGATCACTCCCTTAACTAATCAATTAGGGTTGAGTCTTAGTTCATATAGATTTTACCTTTTCTCCTCTCTTGAGTCTCTCTTCTCACCTCAAAGAAAAATGTAAAATACTTAATAAAGGTAAGCATTTATTGCATTTAGGCCTTTCATACAAAGAAAAGATTATAAGGGGTCTTCTCTTATAATCTTATAATGTGTAGCATATAGCCCATCTTGGGTCAATGTGTTAAACATTTGATCTTGTATGAGGGACTTAAATGCAATACTTGTTGAAGATACAAATAATAAAACACTTCTTCATTTATTAATCAACAAAAACACTTAATAAATACAGGTATGCTAGTGTGTTTGAACCTTGACAATTGGAACTAGGTGTGGGGGTCTTCTTCACCCTTAGTGTTCTCTCTTACTCATTCCATCTTGGAATGTGAGAACGTACACATTCCAATGGCTAAGATTTGGATACACTATCATATGCAAACAAATGAAAAAACTCTTAAAAGACAAAAACAAACAATCACGTCTTTCCTTCGGGAATTCTTTCCTCATCTCCTTCACTCATTCCTTAAGGATGCGTCATTTCCGTTCTACCGCAAACAGGTAACGCCTAAGTCTCCCTACAGCGAGCTTCAACACCTAAACTGCTAGAACGCGAACGTTGACGTATTCCACTAAAAAACACAAACAACTTTCCCTTAGGTGAGGGGAACTACGTCGCTCTGATTCTCATGCTCCCGATGAGATACGTAGGCAGTGGGGTAGGGCCCATGCGAGCACTTCTCTTATTTTCCCTACATTTGTTTTTCTTTCTACTTTCTTACTTTCAGTTCCTTTTCCAGTATTCTTTTCTATCACCCTTTGATCAAAACAAGCAAGCGTGGATCCCATCGGGTACGATGGACGCGTGGGGGTGCTAATACCTTCCTCGCGCGTAACCGACTCCCGAATCCAGTTCTCTTGGTCGCAAGACCATGCTTTTCCTTCCCTTCAGGTTTATGCAGTGTTTCCTTTCCCTCTCATGGGATAAATACACATTGCTGGCGACTCTGTTCGGTGCCACTTTCGCGTTTGTACTAGGATGAAAATCCCGGGAGCGACACTCAACTAAATATTTTTAAGAGTCTTGTACAAAGCCCAAGATTGAGGCTGGAAGGGATTTGACTCTACTGGAGAGTATTATCTATCTTGTACAAAGGCCAAGATTGAGGCTAAAACAATAGTTAACCCAACAAAAGAGTGTTGAAAAAGGGTGATTGACTCAACAAGAGAGTCAGAAAAGGTTGGCTCAGCTGGGGAAAATCGTTGTACAAAGCCCAAGAGGAGGCTGACTATGCAGAGGAAAGGAAGGATCATTATACAAAGCCTAAGAGGAGGCTAGCTTCTGCTGAGGATTATTGAGATCCAGAGGCAGGTCCAAATGGGGAATCAACTCTTGCTGAGGGTTTATAGAAGAGTTGAGATATCAGATGCCTTGAGGTTCTGATTTGAGATAGTGTTATACTGATGATAAGCTGACCCTGGCTAGGGGAAATTTAAGGTGAGAGTTTAAAGATTGAGTTTTGAAAACCTATAGAGGTTTCAACTCTACTGGAGATTGGTTGAAAGACCAGGGTTTTTCCTGTGCTTATAGGGAACTTGGGAATGTCTTTGAGATGCAAGAGGGGATTAGACTGTCCAAGTCTACTGGTCTGGAAGAGTTTATCTTTTTATGATGCCCAAGAGGAGGCAGGTGTTTTAAGGGATGAGAATCAATCCTAAATTGGTCAGAGGTTTTGACTCTGGAAAGACTGCTCTAGCAAAGTGTTGTACCCCAAATTTTACCCTTAGATCCATTGATCTCTTGCATGTCATATTAGGTCAATCATGTTGCATAGCTAACCCTTTTATCAGGTTTTGTTTGTGTTTGTTTCATTTTTATCAGGTGTTATCTTAAGGAGATTCAAGAAGAGATTAATCAAGATTTTTGGATGGAGCATTGAATCAAGCAAGTCTCTCATTTCAAAGAGATGTCTCCATAACCCTAACCATGATCATCTCTATAACCAATTTCTACCCACCTTATATACCCTCATTTGCCACCTTTAATTCCAAACCTATTTTAATAGTCCTTCATTAACCAATTTCTCCACTTGTCAATATTAATTCTCCTAAACCATATCCATAACTTTTTTTCATTACCTAATCCACCTTTTTTTGTTTTTCATAATCATTTCTTTTATAACAAAAAAAAACAAAAGATAGAAAATCAATTCCTATATTTGTTCATGATCCCACATGATAAGCCCAACGTACCAAAAATGTTACAAAAAATTTGGAAATGAATTCATTTACAAGGACCAATAAGGATCAAGCAATGTTTGTTTTGACTTTTGAACTAAATTTATAACCAACGGAAAGGCGACATGTGGCAAACAAGAAACCAAAATCAACCAAATGCTTTCTTCTCCCTTTGTCTTGTTCACGAAATTCAGAATGGAGGAGGGAAATTCAAACACAAGCATGTCCATTCGCCCAAAATCAAATCCATCATCGATCCTTTGGCGCGTTTATTCGTTTTGAATTCTCCAAAGACCATTCCCGTTTTAGCTTTCAACTATTTGGTTCATTTAAAGTGGTTCAGAGGAGTGCTCGATTCAGCATACAACCTGCTCTCACCTGCAGATCCTTCACGCCATCCCCAACCTTTGCCTCATTTGATACCCCTCCCAATGACATCAAATAAGGAGCTCTGAAGCAACACATGAAGTGGTGAAATGGACTTTGCAACCACTGAAATTTTGCACAGCATGAGCAGCGTAATTGTCTCCAAGAGGTGGACCAAAATTTGAATTCAAAAGAGACGTTGTAACCTTGGCTTCTACTCAGCACTCCAAGTGTTTGTGTTTTGGACTCACACAACCCAAACTCTTTGGTTCAACCTATAAAAGGGACTCGCTTCTACACCTCAAAACACGAACAACTCTCACAAAACACTCAAAAATCCTCTGAAGTTCCATAAGTTTCGAGCAAGCAAGTTGAAAGGTGTTCTTGGAGTGCTTTGGAAGGAAAGCAATCAGTATACTTGAAGACAGTGGACATTACTCCACTTGGTATCGTTTTTTGTCCCTCTTGTAAAACATGCTCATTTAATGCCATTATGTCATATGCATCTTGCTATTATTCTACATGTGTATCCTGCTAATACATGCCTCAGTATATTGTTTATATGCTCATGGTTTGTTGTCATAAAATAGATGTTCTTGTTCATTAATATGATACATGTGTATGCATTGGTGTTAAGTTATAATGCCTTTGGTTTTGTTCATTGAATAGCTGTAACATTATAAGTTACCATTGTGATATTGTATTGTCAAGTTTGGGTGTTTGATTTTGTTAAACTACTTGGACATCATATGTGCTTGAATGTGATTTTGAAACAAAGGACTCTTGAATCTTAGTTTCTTTACATAGTTCTGTTATGCTCCTAAGTCTTGGGATGTTTGAACCTATCTATCTCTGTTGTTGGCTTAATAAGTTGATTGGTGTTGTTAAGTTGTTCTTGTTAAAATAGCATTAGTACCTTTTTCTGCCACCATTAATATATGACCTTTTGGTGTACTCAGTCATGGTTTTAAGCTTTGTCATTGTGGATGTTTGCAGTTTTAAAGTTGATAGTTTTTGTTCACATTTGTATGCACCACTGCTTTTGCATTGTTGATGATTGACCATGTGTTTGAGTGTGGATTGTTTGAAGAGTTAGTATTATACAAGCTGCTGCACCTCATTGGATTGATTTTTGATTCAATGGATGTTTAAGGTTTATGATTAGGAATGTGGAGTTTAGGGTAAGAACTGTGTTGCTGTAATCATGTACCTCTCATGTTCTATGACTTATGTTATTCCATCTTGTACATGTAAAACCATTGTGCTGGACTGTAAACTTCAGAAGTTAGGTCTTTGTGATATCATGATGTTGTCCTCTATGTTAACACTATGTTCATGATGTGTATGCTAGCCTTGATGTGTTCTTAACATGTTTAGAAGTTATGCCTCTGTGATATCATAATTGTATACATATATGTTTGATGTATGTGTTTGTGTGATGGTTGCCCAAGTTGGTTTTACCATGTCATATGTTACTGCCTATTTTTTTTTAATGTTACCACTTGAATGAGTTTGGTTGTTATATTGTCTTGTAACATGTCATATCCTTGCATACGTGTGCTTGCTCTCGACCATCATGATGTATGTATACTTGTCACTGTAAACATGACCAATTTATGCTTGTACCAACAGGGTGAGTGTATGACTTTCTGCATGAAATTCATTTTGCTAGCTATTTTTGATTTGGAATGTCACTATCATGTTTGATATGCGCCTTATGATGTACTAAATGCTATAAACCCAAATAACTTGCCTTGGCCTTATATGCTTTTGGTCTGCCTTTAATCTATCTTGAAGCTATGCTTCCTATTATTGATTAAGAGCATCTTTCCTTGACACTATGTGACTATATGTTTGAGTGATCTTCCTTGATAAGCATTTAAGTTGTATTGAGCCATCATCATTTGTCTTTGTGTATGGAATTGTAATCAGACCATGCTGAGTTTTGTGATATATACATTGTTGTGGATGTATGTATCAAACTGTCATTAGGGTTTTAGTTTCCAATTCATTGACTGCCTGTGTATGAATTTGCCAACTCACCTTGCTCTTGCAGTGAGTTGTCTATTTACATTAGACTTATGTTTGAATCTATGCCATAATATTTTGGATTCCATGATCTGTATATTGTTTATCAGTTGTGTCCAAGTTGTATCATTGCTTGAAATGCCATTTAAATATGTTGTATGTTAGTTCACTGCCATGTAATGACATGATTAAGCATGCTGCTGACTATTTGTGTTGTTGATGTTGTCACCATTCTTCTTGTTCTTTGGTTTAATCATAGGAATTTGTCACTAACAGTCTTAGAATATGCTCTCATATTGATCAGACCTATCTTTGTGTTAACCACTCATTGTGACATATTTGAGTTGCTATTTGGACTTTGAACGATGTCTTTTGAACTGGTTGCATCATGCCCTAACATGTCCTTTGTTTTCTTGCATTTTAAATCTTGCCAATCGTGTGATTTGAACCCTAAACAACTCTGCTACCCTACTTTGAACATGATTAAGTCTTGAGATTACTTTGATATACATGAACTGAACTTGCCATGCTGTTATAGATTCCTTAGTCTTCATGTGTTATGATTCAAAATATGTTCTTACATGATTTTCAATGGAGTGTGTTGAATACTATTTGTTTCCTGCCACTGCTGTAAGAATTTATCACTCTACACTTTCAAATATTCTCTACTTTATAATGTTTGCTTGATATCCCATATGTGTGGCTGTTCATTACATTCAATGTGTTGGATATATTGCTGCTATGTTTGTGTGAATTCATTGCTTAAACATCCAATTATTCTCACTTTGTGGATTTATAGGATAAGCCTTTGCTTAATATTTAGTGTGCATGGAATTTCATGATTTCAAGTTTAGATTACATGGTTTCTGTTTCATTTGGTTTGACAATGGCTACTGATGAATGGCATGGTATGGATATTACTATCATGAGCAGCTTGCGTGTTTGGTTGGTTTGTGGTTGATTTAAAATATGCGCATTTGAATAGCTTATATGTTTATTGAGTTGGTTATAATACCGGATGTAACAGCCACCCTAGTGGCAAGCACACACTATCACGCGCCTTACCACCCTTAGGACTGGGGTTCGAATCCCCCTCGCCCCAGTCCTTTTGTTTTTTTTTATTATTCGTTTCCTTTTACATATATATGTGTGTTGCCATTGTATGTTCAGATGCGCGCGTTGGCCTGGTGGTGTTGGTTTTGAGCTATAGGTGAAAGGTCCTTGGTTCAATCCCTAGGAGTGCCTTTCCCTTCCTTTTTATGACTTAGTTATTTTCATTTATTTTCAAGTTGGTGCCTTAATTTCAAAATGTCATAACTTGCTCATTTTCCGTCCTTTTTCTCTCATTCTTTTTACTATATTCTTCTAATTGAATCTACTTTTCAAATATAAAAAGAAATTGTTAAGAATGTTTAATCTTGAGACCTTTATTAATGATAAGATTAGGAATGCTTATTAGGTTTTATTGCACTTCCTTATTCATCTTGCCATGTTATCTCTATTTATCATGTTTGATCATTGTCCAATATGTGTGATTCTAACTTTGCATTGATATCATAATTTTGTTTCATCTCATATCTTATTCATGTCTTTTACATCATCATATTTGAATTATAACTTGTTATTTTTTTTAATAATTTCACAACTGTTATCTTTCCCCCCATTTCAAAGGGAGACCTTCTAAAATTGACTCTTGAAGTCACTAAACAACCACCCTACCTTATCCTTTTAGGTTTACCCTTATTTCTTGGCCTCATGAGAGCCAATGAAATCATAACTTAGGAGTAGGTTAGAGTTTTGAACTCTATGTGATTCTCATCCTCATGAGAACTCACTTTCCCCCTATAACTTAGATTTAGAGAGTTATCGTGAACTCTAAAATGAGCTCATACTCATTTCCCCTTGGAACTTTGGCCATAGCCAATGGTTCCTATCCTTCACCCTTAGATCGGTGAACTATGGATACTCTGATTCCACTCCTGTAAGGATACGTAGGCGTAAAGTGCGATGCTTTGTCGAGTATACTTAGATACTAACCCCTAGGGTTTCAACCTTTAGCATAGCACCCTTAGCAAGCGAGTAAGATATAACAAGTTAAAACAAGAGGTTCCCGTAGAGTACTACGGACGTTTAGGATGCTAATACCTTCCCTAGACGTAACCAACCCCCGAACCTTAGATCTCCCCCCTTTAGGTTTTTTCTCGATCTTGAACCTTTCCTTTGGATAAATCAAAGTCGATGGTGAACTTCAAAGTTTTACGATGCAAGTTAATTAATAGCTTGTTATTCGATTCTCACCGCAACAGAATTGGTGACTTCACTGGGGAAAGCTTATTTTTGAGGGTTAAGTCCACCTTGTTTTTGCTTGTTTTACTTATGCTTGTTTGCAATATTTGTTTATACCTGTTTGATTGCTTGTATATATGTTGTGCTTGATTATCTTTTGTTGGCTTGGTTCTTGAGTGGTGAGATAAATCCTAACCCAAATTTGAGTGCACTTATGATATGACGATGGTATATTCAAGGAGGCTTTGAGGGAGTCGAATCCTGAAAAAGTTAACTTGAGACACCATCACTCAGTTGAAGCCCTCTTGAGAGTTTAGTTATGTTGAACGAATCTATTTGTGAAAACGTGCTACTCTCGACCTAGGAGCCCTTGATATTGAGAACCGTAGTTACCAAACCCCACTTAGCCTTTTTAGGATGTAGTGCGGTGACCATAATGGAGTCTATTTCTGAATTGGTTGTCACGCGATACTACACTCAGACGAGATTCTCTTGAGAATTTTATTGATTACCAAGTCATCTGGGAAATCGTTAAAATCCGAAAGATGGGTTGTCGACTCTGGGAACTTCTTAGAATCCTGTTCAGCAGATGGAAACCAGTAGTACATACCAATGGGAAGGGTGAACCCTAGCTCCATGCTCAACCTTCCCCTTTTGTTTGTGCTTGGTATGTCTTTGTGTGTGCTTTGCAATCATACATCATAAGCATTCATGTTGCACCTGTTTCATGGAACTCAGATTTCTTTTCTTATATCAGAGGGATATCATGGATAGCTCAAGAAGAAACACCATAAATACACTTTCAAGAGTCCAAAATTGGATGACCTAAGGAAATTAGGAGATTTGCTAACAGACCCTAAAGGATTCATAAACAGATATGGGAAGTTGTGGGTTTTGTTGAAGAAGACCATTGATGAAGGACTCCTCTCAACTCTGCTTCAGTTTTATGATCCAAAGTATCACTGCTTCATGTTTCCTGATTATCAACTCTTACCCACCCTTGAAGAATACTCTCAGATAATTGGTTTTCCTATCAAGGATGAATCCCCGTTTCCTATCTTCGAGAAGGATCCTAAAGAAGAAGAAATAGCCAAGAAAACTCATCTGGAATTAGTTGACGTCAAAAGTAATTTAACTTCTAAGGGAGGGATTTTTGGGTTAACTGCTAAGTTTTTGCTTAAAAAGGCTTGTTATTTCGCTAAACACTCTAACAGGGATGCCTTTGAAGCTGTTTTTGCATTACTCATCTATGGACTTTTCTTGTTCCCAAACATTGACAACTTTGTGGATCTAAATGCAATCAAAATCTTCTTGAAATAGAATCCGGTACCTACTCTGCTTGCTGAAGCTTATCACTTAGTCCATACAAGAAACGCTCATAGAAATGGACAGATTACTTGATGTGTCCTCATAATGTATATATGGTTTATTTCGCATCTACCGAAGGCGGGCGCATTCTGGGATTCCAAGAAAGGATGGTGGTCCTAGAAGATTATGGCACTCTCCCTTGCAGACATTGACTGGTATAATCGGGTGTATGATAGAATGCTGATTATAGATAGCTGTGGGAACTTTGGCAATGTGCCTCTTCTTGGCATTAAAGGAGGAATCAGCTAGAACCCTGTATTAGCACGACGCCAATTAGGGTATCCTTTGGAAGATAAGCCTCTCAGTGTTCATGTGGAAAGCATTTATTTTGAAGCATATGACAAGAACGAAGAACAGAAGAAGCTGATTTTGGACGCTTGGGGTAGCAAGCGCAAAAGAGGAAGAAGTTCTTTGGGAAGACCTAACTGTGTGTCCTTGGAGCCCTACCTCCAATGGGTCAGAAGAAGAGCTATAGAGTTAAAAATGCCTTAGAAGAGGCAAGAACCAATTACTTTGAAAAAAGAGCCTGTCTTATACTTCATGACAAAAGAAGAAGAGCTGGAGATTTCTTTAAGACAAGCCAAAAGGTCAGAAGAAGCCTGGAAGCTCAAGTATCAAGTGGTTGTTGAAGAAAACCTAGAACTCCAGAAACAGCTATAGACCAAGAATGAAGAGTTACTCTCATGCAAGAAGAGAAAAGCCTTGGAAGATCCTAGCTCCTCTAACACTCAGCCTCCTGCTTGGAAATCCATTCTTGACAACCTCGTCGCAGAAAGGGATCAGATGGAGAAAGAAATCAGAAGACTCAACACCAGGCTCGTAGGAGAATTTCCTTAGGACTTCCTAGATTTTATTTATCTTCATGTTTAGGGCTCTTGGAAGTGTATCAACTCTTGTAATTCACCTTTTATTTAATGAAAATGAGGTCTTTTAATATCTCTTAATATTTTACGAGCGTCTGAATTCCATGAAACTTTGCATTGCATTTTGCATTCCTGCTAAACTATCAAGATACTAATTTTGTTTTGCAGAATTTGTAGAAATGGATGCTACAGGGAAGAGAGTTTGGCCTTATTTCTTTGAACTACCAGAGGTGGAGCGTTTGTTGTGGTTGGGAGAGATTGTTGAAGACCAGTCAGCCTTCGCTGACAGATATGGGTGTGTCATTCCATTGATGAAGACACCAGTGACTGTAGGACCCCTTGAAGTTTTGGTCCAGTTGTATCATCCCGCATACCGCTATTTCGTATTCCCTGAATTCCAGTTGGTGCCGACCCTAGAGGAGTTCTCAGCCATGATAGGGATTCCAGTCAGAGAAGCTCCCATCTTTTCTGGGATTGAAGAAATACCTTCCGCCAGAGACATCGCCAGAGTAACCAGAATCAGATTATCTGACATCCAGGCTAACCTGACTAACAAAGGAGGGAAGCATGGACTTCCTGCTCAGTTCTTGATGGAAAAGGCTCTGTACTTCAAAAACAGAGGAAGTGAGGCTTTGTTTGAGTCAACCCTAGCTCTGATGATATATGGTTTGTTTCTGTTCCCAAATGCCAAGAACTTTGTGGATATCCAAGCCATTCAGCTTTTTACAGTCAATAATCTAGTCCTAACACTGCTAGCTGATGTTTACCATTCCATACAGACCAGATACACAAGAGCCTGTGGGCCAATTGTATGCTGCGTAGCCCTCTTTTACAAGTTGTTCATTTCTTATATGCCAAAGACTCTGACTTTCTGGGAGGTCGAAGACTGTAAGATTTGGTCCAAAAAGCTGATGGAATTGAAGCATACCGACGTCGAGTGGTATGATTCAACTGAAGAAGGAATTATCATAATCCATAGCTGTGGGATTGCCCCAATGTGCCTTTCATGGGAAGAAACGGTTGTATCAATTACAACCCTGTCCTTGCACGCCGTCAGTTGGGTCATCTAAAGGAGGGAATTCCAAATGACGAGGATATGCAAATGATGTTTTATGATCAAAGAGGAGGTTTTAAAATGAAGATGCGTTTGGAGCGCGCTTGGCGCCAGATTAACAGACAATTATGGAAAGCTGAATGCCCAGTCACAGAGGCTCACTTGCAATGGTCTCGTGATATAGGTCATGTGATGATGAAGCCACATCCTCACCATGAATCACCTTCCAAGACAAAGCAGAAGATGGTGGAAGAGTTAGGAGAATTGGTCCTTGCAAGAGAGGAGACGAAAGGGCGTATCAGAAAATTGATGAGAGTGATTAATGGAGTAGAGGGATCATCAACCAGTGGATTCAATCCTTAGTATTGCTGTTGTTATTTCCTTTGTTGCTAATGTTCCCTTTCGTCTTGATGTATTTCTATTTATGTACTTGGAGTATGAGGATACACTGCTCCTGATGTAATGCTCACCAGACTCTTGAATGAAGAAGTTTATTTTGTCAAAGAATCTATCGTCTATATTATTTGCAAAATTTCTTTGGTTTCTTGATAGTTTAGCCTGCATTTGCATCTGCATCCTCATTTGCATATTCATGTGCATTTTTCCTTGTCTTTGTCTTATGTCGTCGTGTTCTCTCTAGAATCGTCACACTGAATCCCAGACACATCTACAACACCCGGGCCCAAGCTCGATTCAGAATGTCAGAGATATACGGAGAAATGGACAGAGTCAACAATGAATTGAATGAGATACAAGGAGGAATCAGACAAATCCTCAAGGCTATTAATGTTATGAAAGCAAAGATGGACACTCAGGCCACCGTGGTCTCTGAAATCGTCACTACAACGGTAGAACCTCCTATCATCCCTGTCACAAACCCCACTTTGGGCATGCCAGAAGATTTTATCCGTGCTACAGTTCCTTTATCCACACAGCAAATAGTTCCTTTGGTCAATGAGACTCTGCAAGCTATTCCTACTTATGCTCCACCAGCAGTACAAACGCAAGTGTATCTAGTTTTCCAAAACCATCATCCCTACGATTTCATTGATGTGTCAGAAGAAGGAGATGATAGACACGAGAAATTGAGAGAAAGTGTTGAAACAATGCCAAGGAAGATGAAGGAAATGGAGTTGAGTAATGCATTCAGTACTGATATTAAAGACATGTGTTTGGTTTCAGATTTGATAATTCCACCCAAGTTCAAGTTACCAAGTTTTGAGTTGTACTAAGGGGCCACATGTCCCAAATCCCATTTGATTATGTATTACTGAAGAATAGCCGCGCACGTACGCAATGACAAGCTGATGATCCATTATTTTTAGGACAGTTTGAAGGGGGTTGCTGCTAAGTGGTATTTGAGTCTAGATCAGTCCCAGGTCCGTTGTTTCCAGGATGTAACTGATGCTTTTGTGAAACACTACAAGTACAATATGGATTTAGCCCCTGACCGTAGGCAGTTGTTGAGTATGGCCCAAAACAGCACTGAGACCTTCAAAGAATATGCACAACGTTGGAGAGAGACTGCTTCTCAGGTCGAACTACCTTTGACTGAGAAAGAGTTGGCTGATTAGTTTGTAGACACAGTGAAGCCTGAATTTTATGAGAGAATGATCAGTAGTGTCAGTGCTAATTTTCCTGATATTGTTGCAATTGGCGTGAAGGTAGAGGCTGGATTAAAGAGTGGAAAGGTGATCAGTTCTCCGAGCAGTTCAACTAGTGTCAGTGTTAAGAAGTCCCCTAGTCATTCTCATAAGAAGAAGGAAGGAGAAACTAATGCCATCATGGCAGGAAAGACCCAGAGCCCTTGATGGAAGCAACTAATGTATCAACAACAGCAGAGACCAAACTTCTTGCAGCATCTAATCTACTAGATGCAGTATTCTCAGCAACCCTACGTAGCTGCTGTTACGCCTACTTTCAACCACCAAGCTGCGCAGCTGGCGCCAGCGTATCAACAGACAGCTTATCAGCAATGGCCTAAAAACGAGAATTATCAACAACCAAGACCACTGGCTCCACAGCAGAATTCTCCCCACAAGAAGCAAGGAGGAAAGCCAGCATTTCCACCTATACCAATGTCATATACAGAGCTCTACCCTTCTTTAGTGGAGCAAGGGTTGATCGTTACTAGACCTTTAGGACCGCCGACCGAGAAATCTATGCCTTTCTTCAACCCAAATGCAACTTGAGCTTTTCATCAAGGAGGCGCTGGGCACGACTTGGAAGGCTGTTTAGCATTAAAGAATGTAGTGAAGATTTTGATGGAGAAGAATATTCTTTCATTTGCTGATAATCAACCAAATGTGAAAAATAATCCTTTGCCTACCCATGGGACCACTAATGCCATAGAAGATGAGAAGGATGAGGTATTAGTTTTGGATGCAACGAAGATCAAGACCCCTATCAATACTTTTCATGCTAAGCTATTTAAGGCTGGGTTAGTTGAAGTTTGCCATGATGACTGTGAAGAATGTAATGTCAGCATCAAGGGTTGCCGTTTAGTCCAAAATGATGTTCAATATCTTATCAATGAAGGGTTTTTACAAGTGTTCAGCAAAGAAAAGGAGAACAGAGTAGCAGTAATTGAGCCTGTGTTTAACCTAGCAAAGCCAAAAGGGCAGGTATCCGGGTCCAACGCACCCAAGTCTGGGTCTTTAGTTCCTGTGTTTAATAAACCAGTACCAATTTTCAGCAATCCTGGAACGATTAATGCTTCCACCATTAATCACTCCAAGCAATGTGACATCAGACAACCTGTTCCATTTAGGCTCCGAGGGACCAAGGCAGTACCATAGGTCTATGAGAATATCATGAATGGCAAAAGACGAGAAGACGTGATTCCAAGGAAAGAGGTGGGAATCGCTGTTGAAGACGTAGTTCCAAGGAAAGAGGTGGGAACTACTGGTGAAGATGTAACCAATATAGTTGGAACTGGAAAGATGACCCGAAGTGGAAGAGTATACACTCCTTCTTTCAAAGAAACCACACCCAGGGAAACTGTTGTCCCACACTGTTTAGAGACAAAGGAAAGGAGGTAATTTCTCAAGAAGAAGATGAAGAATTCCTAAGAATTATCAAAAGGAGTGATTACAAAGTGATAGATCAGCTCCATCAGACACCATCCAAGATTTCGATCTTGTCTCTATTAGTTAATTCGCCAGTTCATAGATCAGCTTTGGAGAAGGTGTTAGACTAGGCACACGTGGCTCAAGATATAACAGCTGGACAGTTTGACCATGTCGTCACCAACATCACAGCTTGTAACACTCTTAGTTTCAGTGACGAGGAGTTACCCCGAGCTGGAAGGAATCATAATCTCGCTTTACATATATCAATGAAATGCCAGGAGGATACAATGGCCAGAGTTCTCATAGATACCGGTTCATCATTGAATGTTTTGCCAAAAAGAACTCTTGATAAACTGTCTTACCAAGGAGCTATAATGAAACCCACTTCTCTTATTGTCAAAGCTTTTGATGGTTCAAGAAGATTGGTGATGGGAGAGATTGAGCTACCCATCTTGATTGGCCCTCAGACATTCAACATCCTTTTTCAGATCTTGGATATCAACCCTGCCTACAGTTGTTTGCTGGGTAGACCTTGGATCCACGAGGCTGGTGCTGTAACCTCTACCTTACATCAGAAGATGAAGTTTGTGGCCGTCGAGAAGTTAGTTATCATACATGGTGAGGAGGACCTGATGGTCAGTAATCTGTCATTGTTTCGTTACATTGAAGTGGATGAAGATGCTTTGGAAACTTCTTTCCAAGCTCTTGAAATAGCTAATGTCGTTATGCTTGACGACAAGGAACCAGTGGCCTCTGGTTATCCATCTTTTGCTTCTTTCAAAAGCATTCAATCTGCTCTACGAGGAGGAGTACCTGAAGGCTGGGGCAAGATCGTCGAAGTCCCAGAAAGAGAGAAATACCAAGGGTTGGGTTACAAACCAACTTTTGAGGGAAGAGATGCTTCAACAAAAGGAAGGCAAAGGACCATTCAAGAAGTGTTCGTCAGTGGAGGACAGCAAATCCATGCGATTATTGAAGACGCTGAAGACGAAGATATCAATCATTTGGTGTTTCGGTGTGACACCGCTTTAAGTAACTGGGAAGCCATTGAGATACCTATTTTGTACCCTATGCCAGAGTAATTTGTTTGTTTGCTTTGATGTTTTCAATTCTGCAGCCTTGCCCGAGGCTTTCAGATTATTTTGTATGGGCCACCGCTTTTAAATCTTATTAATCAATGAAGTGTTTGTTTTGTTAATTTTCTTTGTCTTTATTCCTGTTCTCATTTTCAAGAAAATGGCAATCTTTTCAAAACTACAATTTCTCCTTCTTACGTTCATGTTTGTGCATTTTTAATAAAATAAATCCCTCCATTGTGCAGAATGATTCCCAAACCCGTTGTATTCAATGACCCTACTCTCACTATCGACTTTGATTCACCCATTTATCAAGCTGAGGAAGAAGAGGACTATGAGGTTCCCGATGATTTGGCAGAAATGTGTGAGTATCAGTACACGGATCTTCAGCCACACAAAGAGAAAGTGGACGTCATCAACCTTGGCACTGAAGAAAAGAGGAAAGAGGTCAAGATTGGGGCAACACTTGGGGCAGAAATCAGACAACGGCTAGTCCTGCTTTTGGGAGAATATATAGATGTGTTTGCTTAGTCTTATCAAGACATGCCTGGATTGGATACAAATATAGTAGTTCATAAGCTACCACTCAAGCTTGAATGTCCACCTGTGAAGCAGAAGCTCCGTAGAAGTAGACTAGATATGGCTCTCTAAATCAGAGATGAGGTTAAGAAGCAATTGGATGCAGGATTCTTGGCAGTATCAAAATATCCATAACGGGTAGCCAACATCGTGCCAGTTATGAAGAAAAATGGTAAAGTGTGAATGTGCATAGATTACAGGGATCTCAACAAAGCTAGTCCCAAGGACGATTTCCCACTACCACACATCGACACTCTTGTGGATAATACAGCCAAGTTTGCAGTTTTCTCCTTCATGGACGGTTTTTCCGGTTACAACCAGATCAGAATGGACCCAGCTGACATGGATAAAACTACCTTTATCACCCCGTGGGGAACTTACTGTTACAAAGTTATGCCCTTTGGTTTGAAGAACGCAGGGGCAACCTACCAGAGAGCTATGGTGACTTTGTTCCATGACATGATCCACAAGGAAATTGAAGTATATGTGGATGACATGATTGCTAAATCCCGAAGCGAGGAGGAACATTTGGACCATCTCTTGAAGTTGTTTAAGAGACTCCGGAAGTATCAATTGAAGTTGAATCCGGCCAAATGTACTTTTGGTGTCAGGTCAGGCAAGTTGCTTGGTTCATCGTCAGCCAAAAGGGAATTGAAGTAAATCCTAACAAGGTACGAGCTATTCAAGAAATGCCAGCTCCACAAACTTAATCACAAGTGAGAGGGTTTCTGGGTCGTTTAAACTATATATCCAGATTTATTTCCAACATGACTCCAAGTTGTGAACCGATCTTCAAACTGCTCCGCAAAGACCAGACTGTAGAGTGGAATTCTGATTGCCAACAAGCTTTTGAAAAGCTCAAGAGTTATTTGCAAGAGCCGCATATTCTAATTCCTCCTATTCCTGGAAGGCCTCTCATCATGTACATGACTGTTCTAGAGGGATCCATGGGTTGTGTATTGGGCCAACACGATGAAACTGGTCGCAAAGAGCATGCCATTTATTACCTGAGTAAGAAGTTCGTTGGTAGTGAAAGTCGTTATTCACTGCTTGATAAAACCTGTTGTGCCTTAGCATGGGCCGCTAAACATTTGAGGCAGTATTTGATATGTCACACTAATTTATTGATCTCGAAAATGGATCTAATAAAGTATATCTTTGAGAAGCCTGCTTAAACAGGAAGACTTGCTCGTTGGCATATGCTATTGTCAGAATATGATATCCAGTATGTACCTCAGAAGGCTATTAAAGGAAGTGTATTATCAGAATACCTTGCACATCAACCCGTCGAGAATTATGAACCTCTCAAGTTTGATTTCCCGGATGAAGACATTATGGTAGTAAAAGATTGTGAAGGGTCTGGCCCTAATGAAGGTTTTGAGACCAGTTATAGATGGAAGATGATGTTTGACGGTTCTTCCAATTTCAAAGGACATGGTGTAGGTGTTGTATTGATAAACCCCGATGGTGGTTATACTCCTTTTACAACAAGGTTGGACTTTGGATGCACAAACAATATTGCTGAGTATGAAGCATGTATTTTGGGTCTAGAGGCTGCAATTGACCTTGGAATCAATGTTCTTGAAGTTATGGGTGATTCTGTTTTGGTCATTTACCAAGTCAAGTGTGAATGGGAAACCAAGGATGAAAAACTCATTCCCTACCGTGCTTACATTATGGAATTGATTAAGTGTTTTGATGAAATCACTTTCCGTCATGTACCTCGAACTGAAAATCACATAGCTGACTCCCTAGCTATGTTAGCTTCAATGTGGCAAGTCAGGTTTCACAATGAAGCACCTCTCATCAGTATCGAGCGCAAGACCGAACCCGCTTATTGCCAGTCAGTTGAAGAAGAGACAGATGGAAAACCATGGTTTCATGACATCATGAATTATCTGAAAACTCAAGAGTACCCTGTCAATGCTTCCAATCTTGATAAGAAAACTTTTCGAAGATTGTCATCCAAGTTCTTTCTCAGTAACAACGTACTTTACAAGAGGAATCATGACATGGTCCTGCTAAGATGTGTGGATGAACGAGAAGCATACCTATTGATTCACGACATTCACGAAGGAGCCTTCGGCACTCACGCCAACGGATATGCCATGGTTAAGAAAATTTTGAGGGCTGGATATTATTGGTTAACTATGGAAGCTGATTGCATCCAATACGCCAGGAAATGCCATAAGTGCCAGATCTACGCTGACAAGATGCATGTTCCTCCGACTTTGTTGAATGTGTTGTCATCCCCTTAGCCTTTCTCTATGTGGGGCATTGATATGATTGGAGCTATTGATCTGAAAGCTTCTAATGGCCATCATTTCATTTTAGTGGCCATTGATTATTTCACCAAATGGGTTGAAGCTGCTTCTTTTACTAATGTGACCAGGCAAGTAGTTGCTTGTTTCATCAAGAATAATATCATTTGTCGTTATGGAATTCCCAGCAAGATCATCACGGACAATGGAACAAATCTGAACAACAAAACGATGAAAGAGTTATGTGACAATTTCAAGATTGAGCATCATAATTCCTCACCTTACCATCCCAAGATGAATGGAGCTGTCGAGGCTTCTAATAAAAACATCAAGAAGATCTTGCAGAAAATGGTCAAGACATATAAGGATTGGCACGAGATGTTACCATTTGCTCTGCACGGATACAAAACTTCAGTTCGAACCTCAACAGGGGCAACCCCTTTTTCCCTTGTATATGGAATGGATGCAGTACTCCCCATTGAAGTAGAAATACCATCTTTGAGAATCATGATGTAAACTAAGCTTGACGAAGCTGAATGGGTTAGAGAGAGAGATATGACCAACTGAACCTCATTGACGAGAAGCGACTGACTGCTATGTGTCATGGTCATCTGTATCAGAAAAGAGTGAAGAGGGCATTTGACAAGAAGGTCCGTGTCCGGGAATTTCGAGAAGGAGAGCTTGTACTCAAGAAGATTCTGCCATCTCAAAGGGATGCTCTTGGAAAGTGGGCGCCTAATTATGAGGGTCCGTTTGTGGTAAAGACTGTATTTTCAGGAGGTTCATTGAATATGATGTAATCCTTTCCTTTTGCCATTTTTCAATTGTAATGATCCATGGAACTTCGCTATTGGAAAGTTACCATTCTAATGAAATCAGATTTTTGAGCCATTTCTTTGTTTGATACTTATCATTACTCTAACATTTTCATTGTTATGCAAAACTTCACTTATTTATTAATAATGGTTTTAAAAGCGGAATGTTTTGAGAACTTTGAGCTCTAAAAGAAGATTGGCAATATCTCCCTGATTTTTAAATGCTTTAACAATGGCTAACCATTAAGGAAGTCTCACCAGTATCTACACAAGATGTTTGTTGAGAAGTCGTTTCCCCAGTATATTGAGGGTGTTCTCACATTGGCTTTAAGAATGACTACCTGCTCAGATTTCAGTGTGACTCTTTGTGATGGACATGGTGTTTTCCTTTTGGCTGTCCCCGGTCTGTCCTTTCTTGCATATCATTGTGCATTCGCATCATACCATAGCATTAAGCATCTTTACATTTGGGTGTTTTGTTTGTGTGGTCTTTGTTTAGCTTGTGTCCGGTCTTTCACCTCTGTGCGCCAGATTTTGACTCTTTGTGTAGTATTCCCCAGGAAGTTTGACCTCCAACCATCTTATTACCTATATCACCTCATTTGGATACCTAACATTTCAGTAACCACTAGCACTATAAACCTCTGGTTATCGTGAACCAGTTGTTTGTTTCAAGTTATCATGAACCTCAACCTCTGGTTATCGTGAACCAGTTGTTTGTTTCAGGTTATCGTGAACCTCAACCTCTGCTTATCGTGAACCAGTTGTTTGTTTCAGGTTATCGTGAACCTCAACCTCTGGTTATTGTGAACCAGTTGTTTGTTTCAGGTTATCGCGAACCTCAACCTCTGGTTATCGTGAACCAGTTGTTTATTTCAGGTTATCGTGAACCTCAACCTCTGGTTATCGTGAACCATTTGTTTATTTCAGGTTATCGTGAACCTTAATTGCTGGTTATCGTGAACCAGTTGTTTGTTTCAGGTTATCTTGAACCTCAACCTCTGGTTATCGTGAACCAGCTTTTTTATTTCAGGTTATCGTGAACCTCAACATCTGGTTATCGTGAACCAGCTTTTTTATTTCAGGTTATCGTGAACCTCAACCTCTGGTTATCGTGAACCAGTTGTTTATTTTCGGTTATCGTGAACTAGTTTTTTTTTATATATCAGGTTATCGTGAACCTGTATTGCTCAAACCCGGGTCAAATATGAACCTAAACCTAATTACAAATCCAGTTCATATTGTTTTTCTTCATAAAGTAATTTGTTGTTATCTGTACCAACTCTTATGAGTACCAAAGTCTATTCTTGGTTTATTGACCTCGTTCCCTGTTAAATTCCAGGTGTTTTTATCTGGCGCGCAGAGTTCGTCTTTGTCTTTTCTGGCTTTTCTTGAAGATCCTGTTTGAACTCTTCAGCATAAGAAATCCCCAGAAAATCTGTTTCGGGTGTCTATCCTTTTATTTCAACTGATCCCCAGTGGAGATCACGTTTTCTTTCTGGTTTCATGTCCAGTAAGAGTGTGTCTTTTTCCCAGTGTCGTCCGGTCATATATGAACCTGTCGTCCACCTCCCTAGATCTTTCCCCAGTGGAGAGTATCCCTTTTGTTTTCTATCCCTGGTGTTTCCTCTGAGTCTCCCCAGTGAGCCTCTTTTGTGGTCAGCCTTTCCCCAGTGAGTTTTCCTTGTGGCTAGTAACCTTTTGCTTCCCCAGTGAAGCTCATCTGTGTTTGGTGGCTCTTTGTTCTTTGGTGTCCTGTTTTGTCTGCATTTTTGCATCTTTCATGGCATCATATCATCATATTAGTAGCATTGCATGTGTTTGCATCTAAGGGAAAATTTTTTGGTTATCTGTATTTAAATATCTTTCACCATGATTTCATGAGGATTCCCATCTCTCATGCCATCTGGTGAAGATATTTAAATAGGGACAACTGTTGTACCCCAAATTTTACCCTTAGATCCATTGATCTCTTGCATGTCATATTAGGTCAATCGTGTTGCATAGCTAACCCTTTTATCAGGTTTTGTTTGTGTTTGTTTCATTTTTATTAGGCGTTATCTTAAGGAGATTCAAGAAGAGATTAATCAAGATTTTTGGATGGAGCATTGAATCAAGCAAGTATCTCATTTCAAAGAGATGTCTCCATAACCCTAACCATGATCCTCTCTATAACCAATTTCTACACACCTTATCTACCCTCATTTGCCACCTTTAATTCCAAACCTATTTCAATAGTCCTTCATTAACCAATTTCTCCACTTGTCAATATTAATTCTCCTAAACCATATCCATAACTTTTTTTCATTACCTAATCCACCTTTTTTTTTTTCATAATCATTTCTTTTATAACAAAAAAAAAGATAGAAAATCAATTCCTATATTTGTTCATGAGCCCACATGATAAGCCCAACGTACCAAAAATGTTACAAAAAATTTGGAAATGAATTCATTGCCAAGGACCAATAAGGATCAAGCAATGTTTGTTTTGACTTTTCAACTCAATTTCTAACCAACGGAAAGGCGACATGTGGCAAACAAGAAACCAAAATCAACCAAATGCTTTCTTCTCCCTTTGTCTTGTTCACGAAATTCAGAATGGAGGAGGGAAATTCAAACACAAGCATGTCCATTCGCCCAAAATCAAATCCATCATTTATCCTTTGGCGCATTTATTCGTTTTGAATTCTCCAAAGACCATTCCCGTTTTAGCTTTCAACTATTTGGTTCATTTAAAGTGGTTCAGAGGAGTGCTCGATTCAGCATACAACCTGCTCTCACCTGCAGATCCTTCACGCCATCCCCAGCCTTTGCCTCATTTGATACCCCTCCCAATGACATCAAATAAGGAGCTCTGAATCAACACATAAAGTGGTGAAATGGACTCTACAACCACTGTAATATTGCACAGCATAAGCAGCGTAATTGTCTCCAAGAGGTGGACCAACATTTCAATTCAAAAGAGACGTTGTAACCTTGGCTTCTACTCAGCACTCCAAGTGTTTGTGTTTTGGACTCACACAACCCAAACTCTTTGGTTCAGCCTATTAAAGGGACTCACTTCTACACCTCAAAACACCAACAACTCTCACAAAACACTCAAAAATCCTCTGAAGTTCCATAAGTTTCGAGCAAGCAAGTTGAAAGGTGTTCTTGGAGTGCTTTGGAAGGAAAGCAATCAGTATACTTGAAGATAGTGGACATTACTCCACTTGGTATCATTTTCTGTCCCTCTTGTTAAACATGCTCATTTAATTCCATTATGTCATATGCATCTTGCTATTATTCTACATGTGTATCCTGCTAATACATGCCTAAGTATGTTGTTTATATGCCCATGGTTTGTTGTCATAAAATAGATGTTCTTGTTCATTAATATGATACATGCGTATGCATTGGTGCTAAGTTATAATGCCTTTGGTTTTGTTCATTGAATGGCTGCAACATTATAAGTTACCATTGTGGTATTGTATTGTCAAGTTTGGGTGTTTGATTTTGTTAAACTACTTGGACATCATATGTGCTTGAATGTGATTTTGAAACAAAGGACTCTTGAATCTTAGTTTCTTTACATAGTTCTGTTATGCTCCTAAGTCTTGGGAAGTTTGAACCTATCTATCTTTGTTGTTGGCTTAATAAGTTGATTGGTGTTGTTAAGTTGTTCTTGTTAAAATAGCATTAGTACCTTTTTCTGCCACCATTAATATATGACCTTTTGGTGTACTCAGTCATGGTTTTAATCTTGTTCATTGTGGATGTTTGCAAGTTGATAGTTTTTGTTCTCATTTGTATGCACCACTGCCTTTGCATTGTTGATGATTGACCATGTTTTTGAGTGTGGATTGTTTGAACTGTTAGTATTATACAAGCTGCTGCACCTCATTGGATTGATTTTTGATTCAATGGATGTTTAAGGTTTATGATTAGGAATATGGAGTTTAGGTTAAGAATGGTGTTGCTGTAATCATGTACCTCTCATGTTCTATAACTTATGCTATTCCATCTTGTACATGTAAAACCATTGTGTTGGACTGTCAACTTCAGAAGTTAGGTCTTTGTGATATCATGATGTTGTCCTCTATGTTAACACTGTGTTCATGATGTGTACGTTAGCCTTGATGTTTCTTAACATGTTCAGAAGTTATGCCTCTGTGATATCATAATTGTATACATATATGTTTGATGTATGTGTTTGTGTGATGATTGCCCAAGTTGGTTTTACCATGTCATATGTTACTGCCTATTTTTTGAATGTTACCACTTGAATGAGTTTGGTTGTTATATTGTCTTGTAACATGTCCTATCCTTGCATACGTGTGCTTGCTCTCGACCATCATGATGTATGTATACTTGTCATTGTAAACATGACCAATTTATGCTTGTACCAATAGGGTGAGTGTGTGACTTTCTGCATGAAATTCATTTTGCTAGCTATTTTTGATTTGGAATGTCACTATCATGTTTGATATGCGCCTTATGATGTACTAAATGTTATGAACCCAAATAACTTGCCTTGGCCTTATATGCTTTTGGTCCGCCTTTAATCTATCTTGAAGCTATGCTTGCTATTATTGATTAAGAGCATCTTTCCTTGACACTATGTGACTATATGTTTGAGTGGTCTTCCTTGATAAGCATTTAAGTTGTATTGAGCCACCATCATTTGTCTTTGTGTGTGGAATTGTAATCAGACCATGCTGAGTTTTGTGATATATATATTGTTGTGGATGTATGAATCAAGCTGTCATTAGGGTTTTAGTTTCCAATTCATTGACTGCCTATGTATGAATTTGCCAACTCACCTTGCTCTTGCAGTGAGTTGTGTATTTACATTAGACTTGTGTTTGAATCTATGCCATAATATTTTGGATTCCATGATCTGTATATTGTTTATCAGTTGTGTACAAGTTGTATCATTGCTTGAAATTCCATTTGAATATGTTGTATGTTAGTTCACTGCCTTGTAATGACATGATTAAGCATGTTGCTGACTACTTGTGTTGTTGATGTTGTCACCATTCTTCTTGTTCTTTGTTTTAATCATAGGAGTTTGTCACTAACAGTCTTAGAATATGCTCTCATATTGATCAGACCTATCTTTGTTTTAACCACTCATTGTGACATATTTGAGTTGCTATTTGGACTTTGAACAATGTCTTTTGAACTGGTTACATCATGCCCTAACATGTCCTTTGTTTTCTTGCATTTTAAATCTTGTCAATCGTGTGATTTGAACCCTAAACAACTCTGCTACCCTACTTTGAACATGATTATGTCTTGAGATTACTTTGATATACATGAACTGAACTTTCCATGCTGTTATAGATTCCTTAGTCTTCATGTGTTTTGATTCAAAATATGTTCTTACATGATTTTCAATGGAGTGTGTTGAATACTGTCTGCTTGCTGCCACTGCTGTAAGAATTTATCACTCTACACTTTCAAATATTCTCTACTTTATAATGTTTGCTTGATATCCCATATGTGTGGTTGTTCATTACATTCAATGTGTTGGATATATTGCTGCTATGTTTGTGTGAATTCATTGCTTAAACATCCAATTATTCTCACTTTGTGGATTTATAGGATAAGCCTTTGCTTAAAATTTAGTGTGCGTGGAATTTCATGATTTCAAGTTTAGATTACATGCTTTCTGTTTCATTTGGTTTGACAATAGCTATTGATGAATGGCATGGTATGGATATTACTATCGTGAGCAGCCTGCGTGTTTGGTTGGTTTGTGGTTGATTTAAAATATGCGCATTTGAATAGCTTATATGTTTATTGAGTTGGTTATAATACCGGATGTAACAGCCACCCTAGTGGCAATCACACCCTATCACGCGCCTTACCACCCTTAGGACTGGGGTTCAAATCCCCCTCGCCCTAGTCCTTTTGTTTTTTTTATTTTTCGTTTCCTTTTACATATATATGTGTGTTGCCATTGTATGTTCAGATGCGCGCGTTGGCCAGGTGGTGTTGGTTTTGAGCTATAGGCGAAAGGTCCTGGGTTCAATCCCTAGGAGTGCCTTTCCCTTCCTTTTTATGACTTAGTTATTTTCATTTATTTTCAAGTTGGTGCCTTAATTTCAAAATGTCATAACTTGCTCATTTTCCATCCTTTTTCTCTCATTCTTTTTGCTATATTCTTCTAATTGAATCTAATTTTCAAATATAAAAAGAAATTGTTAAGAATATTTAATCTTGAGACCTTTATTCATTATAAGATTAGGAATGCTTATTAGGGTTTTATTGCACTTCCTTATTCATCTTGCCATGTTATCTTTATTTATCATGTTTGATCATTGTCCAATATGTGTGATTCTAACTTTGCATTGATATCATAATTTTGTTTCATCTCATATCTTATTCATGTCTTTTACATCATCATATTTGAATTATAACTTGTTATTTTTTTTAGTAATTTCACAACTGTTATCTTTCCCCCCATTCCAAAGGGAGACCTTCTAAAATTGACTCTTGAAGTCACTAAACAACCACCCTACCTTATCCTTTTAGGTTTACCCTTATTTCTTGGCCTCATGAGAGCCAATGAAATCATAACTTAGGAGTAGGTTAGAGTTTTGAACTCTATGTGATTCTCATCCTCATGAGAACTCACTTTCCCCCCTATAACTTAGATTTAGAGAGTTATCGTGAACTCTAAAATGAGCTCATACTCATTTCCCCTTGGAACTTTGGCCATAGCCAATGGTTCCTATCCTTCACCCTTAGATCGGTGAACTACAGATACTCTGATTCCACTCCCGTAAGGATACGTAGGCGTAAAGTGCGATGCTTTGTCGAGTATACTTAGATACTAACCCCTAGGGTTTCAACCTTTAACATAGCACCCTTAGCAAGCGAGTAAGATATAACAAGTTAAAACAAGAGGTTCCCATAGAGTACTACGGACGTTTAGGATGCTAATACCTTCCTTAGCCGTAACCAACCCCTGAACCTTAGATCTCACCCCTTTAGGTTTTTTCTCGATCTTGAACCTTTCCTTTGGATAAATCAAAGTCGGTGGTGAACTTGAAAGTTTTACGATGCAAGTTAATTAATAGCTTGTTATCCGATTCTCACCGCAACACAAAGGATGACTAAGTGATGTCCTATACCTTTAAGAGGTCTTCAAGGTCCTTATACTAAGCCCAAGAGAAGGCATGAGAACTTATAAGAAGCTGGAGGGTCCTTGTACAAAGCCCAAGAGGAGGCGGGGATGCTTTTAAGAAGCATGTGGGTCCAAACCTAAGAAAAGTTCAAGAAAAGTTTCACCGGGAATAATATTTTCTTTAGTGAACAGTTCTAGGGTTTGAAGAAATTCAAGAGAGGTTTCATCGAGAATTAATCCTCTGGGGAAATGAACTTCTTTGACAATTTCTAATAGTGACAGTCTGAGAAAAGTTTCACTGGGAATAAGGCCTTTCTCTTTGTTCCCTATTGTTTAAGCCCAAGAGCAGGCAAGACTGTATCTGGAATTCCTATGGGGAACTAGTTTTGTCTGTGTTGAAAGAGTGACTACTGGTTCTATCTACAAGTATATATATAGTTGATATATGACAAGTATTTAAAAGGATATGAAAGAAGGACTTACAGGTAAGCAAGCTGATAAAACTTACAGGCGAGCAAGCTTCCATTGTAACAGCTGTATGGTTAGTTGTTCAATAAATTAAAGGAAGTTTTGATAACAACTATGAATTTGAACCTAAATCAAAAGGGAAGTTGTTTTTGAAAAGGTGGTTGGGGCTTATACTCAGGGAGAGGCCTAGATGAGAAACAGTAATCGCACCGTTGTTTTGTAAACTGTATTGGGGCTTATACAATGACTGAGGCCCACAAAGGTAATATTTACAAAGAGGGTTGGGTCTTACAACTCAAAGAGAGGCCCAAAGTTTTTTTTAAAAAAATAAAAGAAATGGGACTTACAACACATGGGTAGGCCCAGATTAATTTCAAAAGGTGACGATTGCGCCGTGTTTTAGAAATCGTAGTGGGACTTATACAATGAATGAGGCCCAAAAAAGGTTTTGGTTAAAAATGGATTGGGTCTTACACTCTAATAGAGGCCCAAAGTTGTTTTAAAGAAAAGAAATGGGACTTATAACACAAGGGCAGGCCCAATTGATTTTTGTTTTGAAATGGCGATCACGCCGAAAATTTTGAACACACAGTGGGTCTTATACAATGGCCGAGGCCCAAGAAGGTTTCTTATTTACAAGGAATGGGTCTTACACTCTATTAGAGACCCAAATGTGTTTGAAAAGATTTGTTAGGGTGATAGTGATCGAAACCCTAATTTTTGGTTTTAAAATGTATTTTAATTGAATAAAAATTCAATTAGAATAATCAAACATGTGAAAAAAGGTTGTGATCTTGGATTTATATTTGGAAAATCATGTTTCATTCATGGGATGATTTAAAAATCATTTGAATTTTGTAAAACCAAGAGAAAGAATTTTTTTTTTATGTTTAAAAACAAATAAAAATATAATTCTTTACAAAAATATCAAATATATGAAATAAATAATATTTTTGTGAAATTTTCATGGAATAAAATATTTAACATTTTTGGGAATTTTCAAAAAAAGAACCAATAAAAAATAATTAAAATTGAGAGAGAAATTATTTTTTGAATTAATTAACAAAACCGTAAAAATATTGAAAAATAGAAAAATATGGCAAAGTAACAAAAAAGGTCTGGGTGGGGTTTGAACCCACGACCTCATACACAAACACACATGCGCGCTACCACTGGGGTGGTGATACATCCGTGTATCAAAACCACCCCATAAATACATAAGGGGTGCCAAGTTTTCAGGCCTGGCCAAGGCAAGGCAAGACAAATTTTGGCAATTTACGTGAAGCATCTAACTTTCTCATTTCTCCATGGATTGGGACAAAATTTAGGTGCATCTGACCCAGAATTTCATGAGGAATCCAATGGTTCCCTTGGAATTTTCAGAAAATGTCTCCTCCTCAAAATCCGATAGTGATTTCAAAATAGGCATATTTTTACATGTTCTATGCTATCTCATGGTACATGCAAGAATTGCATGACAAATTGGTTCAAACACAACATATATAACATGTATGAGATGTGTATGATCAGTGGACATCAAAGGAATGCATAATTCAAAGAGTTCAAGTTGTCATGCACTTACCTCTTGAAGCTTTTAGGATGATTAGAACCAGCTGGAATCCTCAGTAACAAGTTTTAGCTCTATCTTGCAAAAGTGGCAAAAGTGACCAATATGGCAACTCTCTCAAATGGTGTTCCAGATGAGGGGAACCATTTGGGACAATTTGAGGATGATATTTGGAGTGTGTTTGAGGCCTTTTTTGGTTTTGGAAGTTACTTAATCAAGACATGGCTTGAAAAATGCAGAAAAGTCCAATTTTGAGGTTTTGGAGATGGATTTTCTGATTTTGGTGTTTCAGGTCACAAATGAGTGTTTGAATGGCTTAGATATGATATATTAGAGGTGTTTCGATCATGAGCTATGGTGGAATTGCTCTCTAACTCAAAAACTCAGAGATGACTTGCAAAAGAAGGCATTTTGGCCTAGAAAAAGAGATTTTGAGGAAAGCAAGTGTTGTAGTGCTTTGGTGTACTCAAACTGATCACAATTGAGCAAAAGGAATCTCAAGTCTCCTTTAGTCATTGACTTCAGGTTAGGGAACAAGCCTATGGTCTTTTGATTCAGAGCTTATTGTTGACTCGTTCAATTAGGAATGTGTTAGTCCATGCCACCTTGGTGCATTTATTGAATGCTTGGAAACAAAATTGAAGTCTTGGCACCTTTTTAGCCTTTTTAGGTTTGTTATGGCTAAGTGTAGATTCTTGGACTTTGGAGGCTTGGGGATCAGATCATTCTCCTTTTGTTTTATCCTCAGATGTGTCCAAATGGATGACAAGGCTTGGGGTTGCTCAATTTTGTCAAATCGAGCAAAACACCAAATTCTGCCTTACCTAGGACAGTTGGAAATGGTGATTTTGAGGGATTCATATCTCCCTGCTCAGGTTGAGTTATGGGAGGCTCTTGTGATTTTTAGAAAGCCCTCATATAATACAAAACATGTATGATCATAGTTTGTTCTGAAACTATTTGGATCCAACTGAAAAAACCTCATGAACATTGATGTTCAAGGCTGGTAACTTAGGCAGATTTTCACTAAGTGTTGGAAAAAGTGTCATTTTCATGTTTTTGTCATTATGATCAATCCATAACTCAAAATCCATGGGGAATTGGAGTCTGAGGTAGTTGAAGCTTTTGTAGATTGTAGCAAGACCTAAAAATCCAGCTTTGGATCACCCAAAATGGTTGCTTGGATCTCAAGTTATGGTCCTTGGAAGTTGGTACTAAAATCACTTTTGTTGCATAACTTAGCAAAATTTTGGTTTCTTATGGTTGCCCCTTTTGCAAGAAACCTCATTTTTCTTGATTTTTATTAATGAATGATGATCAATACCATACATTAACATTATTTTTGACTTAGGGGAACCATATTTGTGAAAATTTCCAAAAAGTCAAACTTGATTTTGTGCACAGTTGTTTTTTTATCGGATGAAATCCAAATTGTGCGATCCTTTGTGAAATCAAGTCCTTGACCTAAATCAAACCTAATGAATGGATTCCATAGGTGTTATAGGGTGTATTGAATCATGTCCCAAAGTTTGGGAGCATGTCTTGGTCAAAAGTCAAAGATACAGTTGACTTTTTCTTCGAAACCCTAATTGTGATCCTGAGGAAATTGAAACTTGTGAATCAAGCTTCTTGGATCAATACATTATTGTAAATGGATCAATTTAGTGTATTGGAGGCCCTCAAATCATGTCTTGAGGTCTTGGCTCATGCTTTGTCCCAAAAGTCAACTTAGGGGTGAATTAGGTCAAGAAACCCTAATTCCTGATTTTTGGTAAATGAATCCCATGAGGTCAAATTAACTTGATGATTGGGTTTATGAGGTCCCTTGGAGTATCAAATGTTGTTCTTTGAAGCATTGGCTCATGCCTAGTTGAAAATTTTCATCTGGAGGCCTTAGTCGACCAAAACCTTAATTTGGTGACACTGGCGATCTTGAGGCTTGATCCACTTGGAATGTTGCAACTTTGTGCTTAATTCTTGATGTGGGAGTCCTCTTGACCCTTTAAGGTGTTTGAGAGGTTAGACAAGTTGAAGATCATGTCATTTCTTGATTGATCCTTTGTCTAAGTGCTCTGAGAGGGCTTGAAACCCTAATTCTTGATTGTGATGAATGCTCAACCATCTTTGAGGAGATTGATGAGGCATGGAGGTACAACCATATTGTGATGATATCTTACACAATGATGGGAAATCTTGGTGGTCAAAATTTGGGGTATGACAGATGCCCCTCTTTAATCTTCTTGGACCCGAAGGTGTGAATGGCGAAGGTATTCGGGCATTCAGGGTGCAAGAGGATTAAATATTGGAATACCCAAAATTTTGATGGTGATTATGAATGGCAGTTTGCTCATCCATCTTCTTTTGCTAAGCAATAATGCTTAGAAAAGTGTGAAACTTCCCCTCGATCCTGGTCTTCAGCCACGGAACTGGTCTCAGTTTCTGATATAAACTTCCCCTCGATCCGGGTCTTCAGCCACAAAAATGGTCTCAGTTTCTTTTGTCAATAAACTTCCCCTCGATCCTGGTCTTCAACTAAGGAACTGGTCTCATTTTTTTTTTGTTTTTTTTGTCAAGTTCCTTTCTTGACAAGGGACGCTACGTGTAGCAGTTTTCCTCAAACTTCTCGCCGAACTTTC
Source organism: Lathyrus tuberosus (assembly GCA_022829125.1). Taxonomy (NCBI): domain Eukaryota; kingdom Viridiplantae; phylum Streptophyta; class Magnoliopsida; order Fabales; family Fabaceae; genus Lathyrus; species Lathyrus tuberosus. Next base: position 19,283,696 of record JALAZF010000021.1, on the reverse strand, counting down.
CTGGAGAGATGCCATTTGATGGGAAAAAGTTTTGATGTCAGACTTGCTGGGGAACCCATTCGTCTGAGTTGTAGAGATATTCAAACTTCTCTGTTAGAGACGCCATTTGTTGACTCTACTAGGGAAAACGAGTCTTTTGAGGGGTTGTTTCCTGCTTGGGGATATTACATCATACTTTTCTTCGAGATCTTCTCGGAGCAATGCCATGTGATGTAATCCAATTTGGAGGTGCTGATGACCTCATTAATATTGATTTTCTGGAGAGAAAAACCAATGTGTTGCTGAGAGTCTTTAATTGCGAGGCTTTCTCTAGGGATTTTCCTTAATCCGGGAAAGCGAGAATATCATCTTCAATAGTAAAGAGTGACGTTTGTCGAATGTCTTCTTGCCTTTTAGAGGTTCAAGTTATCAAAGTGGTCGAGGACCGTCTCCAATCCAGAAATAAACTGGGGAGAGAGATTGTTTAGACGCAACATTTCCTGACGAGGAAAGAACTGACAACTCGATTGATAAGAGGTCTTTTATCACTTGGGGATAAGACTGACCAGATTGATATTGATGTAATATAAATATGAGTATGAATCAATAATGCATGATGTATGTATGTTTATGCTGACAAAACTGACATGACATACAGACTGGTGGATGAACACGACTGGATACTAGGCCACAGTGGGGGATGAAAAGTATCAATGTTCCAAGATAGCAATCCTACCTTGCTTAGGAGAGATATTCCCTGTAGGGGAGAAGAAGTCATTCAATCGGTCTTAGGAGATGCGAACTCTTCCGGGGATATCAGATGGAGAAATCACGCCTAAAATAGTTGATCCTTCACTCGGACGTACTGGTTTAGAAGGTGTACTTTGATTCTGTACTTTGAGGTTCAATCACCTTCGAAGAAGCGATCGATGTTCTTTGCGACGTCAAATAGTCAAAAGAATTGCCATCTTTATGTTTAAAAGCAGAAAAAAATTTTGACAAGTAAATTCATTTTTGTTTTATTTCAAGAATCGTTGATCATTGTTAAAAATGTCATTCGGTAAAGCTAAAACAAATGAGAATTACAAACAAAAGCACTAGGCCTCAAATTTTATTGATAGGATGGAAATCAGCTAAGCGCGGGATCCCAGGGAGTATTTACAAAGCTTAGAAAATGGTAATTTAAGGGAAAAGGGCTACATTGAAACATAACGACCGTTATCCTTCTACCAACTTTGAATTCTGGACATCTTGGGCTTCTGTCGAAGATGACCTTGACTGGAGTCTTCTGATGGATGGCATTACTGCTGGGGGATTTAACCTTGTCAGATGTAGTTACTTGCCATTAATCCCTAACTTTTGCCTGGATTGTACTTTGAGATTTCCAATCCATCGGGATGATTTTTGCTTATGTCTCTAATTTTTGCCTGGACCGCCCTTTCGGGTTTTCAATCCACCGAGACGTTTTTTATATTTAGGTGAAGTATTTCTTGACTACGTCAACATTTGTGGGATATCCAAATTCCTCTCCATCCATGGTTGCGAGTTTCAAAGCACCGCCTGAGAAAGCTTTCTTTACCACATAGGGGCCGTCATAATTCAGAGTCCATTTGCCCCGGGAATCTGTGAGAAATGATTGTATCTTTTTTAGCACAAGGTCTCCTTTTCTAAAGATGCGAGGTTGGACCTTTTTGTCAAACACCTTCTTCATTCTTTGATGATACAACTGACCATGACATAGAGCCGTTATTCGCTTTTCTTCGATCAGATTCAGTTCGTCGTGTCGACATTGACACCACTCAGCTTCTGTTAGCTTAGATTCCATCAATACCTGGATTGATAGGATCTCTACTTCTATGGGAAGCACTGCTTCCATGCCATATACTAGAGAGAAAGGGGTTGCCCTGTTGAAGTGCGGACAGATGTGCGATAACCGTGAAGAGCAAAGGGTAGCATCTCGTGCCAGTCTTTGTAGGTTACAACCATCTTTTGAATGATCTTCTTGATGTTCTTGTTATCTGCTTCTACCGCTCTGTTCATCTTAGGCCGGTAGGGGGACGAGTTATGGTTTTCGATCTTGAACGCAACGTACAACTCTTTCATCATCTTGTTGTTCAAGTTAGATCCATTATCAGTAATGATTTGGCTTGGAACACTATATCGGCAGATGAGATTGTTTTTTATAAATCGGACCACGACTTGTCGGGTTACATTGGCGTATGATACTGCTTTAACCTACTTGGTAAAGTAGTCAATGGCTACTAGGATGAACCGATGTCCATTTGAAGCCTTGGGTTCGATCATGCCAATCATGTCGATTCCCCATATAGAAAAAGGCCATGGAGAAGAAAGAACTTTGAGATGTGTTGGTGGTACATGGATTTTGTCTGAGTATATGTGACACTTGTGACATCTCCTCATGTACTTGTAGCAATCAGATTCCATTGTCAACCAATAGTACCCTGCTCTCAGAATTTTCCTTGCCATCGTGTGTCCATTGGCATGAGTGCCAAAGGTTCCTCCGTGAATTTCTTTTATCAGCATGTTTGCTTCTAGTCTGTCTACGCATCGAAGCAAAACCATGTCGAAGTTCTTCTTATAGAGTGTATCACCGCTCAGGAAGAAGTTTCCTGCCAATATTCTGAGGGTCTTCCTGTCTTTTCTTGATGCCCCAGGTGGGTATTCTTGTTTTTGAAGGAAGCACTTGATATGGTAATACCAAGGTTTGTCGTCCATGACTGCTTCAATCGCGAAGATGTAAGCGGGCCATTCTAGGCGCATTACATCAATCTTAGGTATGTCGTTCCATTGACCTACACTAATCATGGAGGAGAGAGTGGCTAATGCATCAGCCATGTGATTCTCTTCACGAGGGATGTGATGAAACTCGATTCTGTTGAAGAAAGGTAACAACCTTTTCACGTAGTCTTTGTGAGGAATCAGTCCTGATTGGTAAGTGTTCTAATCTCCTTTGATTTGATTGATAACCAAGGCTGAGTCTCCATACACATCCAAGTTCTTAATTCTCATGTCAATTGCTTCTTCGAGACCCATGATACAAGCTTCATATTTAGCCTCGTTGTTTGTGCACTTGAATGTCCGTGGACTGTGAAAGGAATATGGGTACCCAGAGGTGTTATGATGATTTCCCCAATTCCATTTCCATAATTTTTGACACCTCTGTAAAAAATTAGTCCCAATTGGGAACCTGGTTCTGGCCCTTCACTTGGTAGTGGTTCATCGCAATCTTTCATTTTCAAATATAGGACATCTTCGTCTGGGAAGTCATACCCGACTGATTCTCGATCGTCAATTGGTTGATGAGCCAAATGATCGGCTAAAATACTTCCTTTGACGGCTTTTTGAGCATGGTACTCGATATCGTATTCTGATAACAACATCTGTCAACGGGCAATCCTTTCCGTGAGAGAAGGCTTTTCAAAAACGTACTTGATTGGATCCATTTCGGAGATTAACCAAGTAGTGTGACAAATCATGTACTGGTGAAGACGTTTGGCTGCCCAAGCTAGAGCGCAACAAGTTTTCTCGAGCATAGTATACTAAGTTTCACAGTCGGTGAATTGCTTGCTCAGATAGTAGATGGCAAACTCTTTTCTTTTGGTTTTGTCTTGTTGGCCAAGCACACAACCCATTGAGTCTTCCAAGACTGTTAGGTAAATTATCAGTGGTCTTCCCTCTACTAGAGGTGACAGGATAGGCTGATCCAACAGATATTCTTTGATACTGTCGAAAGCAGTTTGGCAGTCTTCTGTCCATACGCAATCCTGATTCTTTTTTAGTAATTTGAAGATTGGCGCACATGTCACGGTCATGAGGAAGATAAATCTGGAAATGTAATTCAGACGTCCCAGGAATCCCCTGACTTGTTTCTCAGTCTTTGGAGAAGGCATTTCTTGAATGGCCTTGACTTTGTCAGGATCAACCTCAATTCCTTTCTGGCTGACGGTGAACCCTAGCAGTTTTCCTGAGCGAACACCGAACCTGCATTTGTTGGGATTCAAGCAGAGTTTTTATTTTCTCAGATGCTCAAATAGTTTTGACCAGTGGGTCACATGCTCCTCTTTTGTTTTAGATTTGGCAATCATATCATCGACCACTACACCAAAAATAGCCTTAGGCAACACTAAAAAGACCACGCTTTTCTCACAAAGCGCTGCTATAAGGAATAAAAAAATTCGCTAAAAAAAAGCGCTGGTAAAGGATACCTTTAGAAAGCGCTTTCTAAAAGCGCAGCTAAAGGCCGTAAATAGTCCCCACCTTAGAAAGCGCTTCTTAAAAAGTGTTGCTAAAGGTATAACCTTAGGAAGCGCTTTTTAAAAGCGCTGCTAAATGATAACCTTAGAAAGCGCTTTTAAAAAGCGCTGCTATAGTCCAATTAAAGGATAACCTTAGAAAGTGCTTTTTAAAAAGCGCTGCTAAAGGTATATTAAAAGAAAGCGCTTTATTAGTTAAATTATTATTAAAAATAAAAATAACACTAAATTTTCAGAACCCTATTCATTGTTTCTAATCATTTTCACTCAAGACCACCAGCCTTTCTCTCTCGCGATTTCTCCGACCACCAGCCTCCTGTTCGTCCTCCTTTCTCCCATTTTTTCCATTCTCTCTGTATTTTTCATTCGAAGAAGAAGAAGAAGCGGAAAACGAAAACGAAGAAGAGGCATTATGTATTCTTCTCCGACCGTTATCGTGCAGGTACACATTCTTCTCCGACCGTTTTAGGTTTTCTTGAGATGTTAGAGTTTAAGTTTAGCCTATTTTCTTGAATGTTGGTTCTTGAGAGTTCTTGAACGAAGAAATGTTGGTTCTTGAATGGCATTGTGAAGCTATCATGTTAGAGTTTAAGTTTTGCTCATGTTGTATTATGAAATTGTAAGTTGAAGCAAGATAATGTGAAGCTATCATGCATGGCATTGATAGAATGTTAGAGTTTAACGTTAAGAGGCTGAAACAGAACCATAAAAATGACTAGGAACCAAAATTGAATGTGGCAACACTTAGGCAGAATAAGAAGGGAAACAGAACCATGATCTGATCAATTTCTTAAAAACTTCTAATATTACTCTTATATTATACAACATACTGCTTTGTCAAATTTAGTTAACAAAAATATGATATGAATATCAAGATTCTTCCACAACAAAGGTTTCTCTGTTAAGATTTTTGGAATTGACTAGAGTTTGGCTAAAACTGTAATCATTCTATCATATAGAATCCAGCGTTTTCTTCGATTCTTATGTGTTGTTAAAACCAAACTAACATGATATATATTCCATTATATAGGTTGAATGAAAACAATGTTATTATCTTCCATTCTATAGGGTGACATGTTTCGGTTTTCAAAGTGTTAAGAAATCCTTGATATGATTAGCATAACTATATAAGATATGTTGATTATTGTTTGTGGTAATAAGAACATTATAATTTAGTAGTTGAGTTTATAGATATTGAATGTGTTTTACCTTTTATTGGTAGTTCTGATCATGTGATTGGATTGTATTGGTTTTATCGATTCTGTTTTAGAAACTTAGACCTGTTAATAGTTTTATTAACTAGTGGTTGCTTCAAAACCATTACTCTATTATATTTCTCAACTTTGTTTTGCACTTCTCGGAACAAATGAGTAGGAAGAACATAAGCATGGTTTGAAACTTTAGGTTTCTCCACTGCCATAAGACATATCTCAGGTGGTTAAAACAGGACACAAATGAATTTGTGAAGAAAATACAAGGTTCAAACTTTAGCTACCAAAATAACATACTAACAACGGACTATAAAAGCATAGTAATATTACAACACTCAATTTAGTAACACACTAGAACCATTGAAAAATTATCTTATAAGTAACCCTATGTAAATTGTGAAAAGTGAATTGAAAAGTGAAAAGTTGGATTGATATTGATAGTATGATTGTTTTATAGGTGCAGAGTGAAAGTCTGATCATTGAAGGAATCTTATATAGGGGTTACTTGTGATCAAAGTGTGAAAGTCGGATCGTTTCCCTACAGGTAAATATTTTTTATTTTGTTTTTGTTTAGCTTAATTAATATAACTATGGATAAGAAATGGATGTCTTCAAGTCGATTGTCGAAAGAGTACGAGAATGGGGTATCGGAATTCGTTAAATTTGCTATTACGCACGCCAAAGACCCCAGTCGAATGATATGTCCTTGCTTAGGTTGCTGTTTTTGGAGTTGGGTTGACGCGGTTCAGTTGGCATCGCATGCAATGAGGCGTGGAATTGATAGAAGTTATACATGTTGGAATTTGCATGGTGAGAAAATTAACGGGAATGTTGAACCAGGGGATAATACGACCTATGCTTCAAATGACAATGGCACAGATACATACAATTATGATCGAGTCGAAGAGATTGCAGAAGCTCTTGAAGAAGATCTTAAGGATTGTCCCAAAATGTTTGAGAGGTTGGTAAGCGATGCAGAGAAACCGTTGTATAATGGTTGCACTAAATTCACAAGATTGACTGCGGTATTAAAGTTGTACAACTTAAAGGCGAGCAATAGATGGTCGGATAAAAGTTTCACAGAGTTATTGGCCCTTATGCAAGATATGCTTCCAGAGGATAATGTTCTTCCCAATCGAACATATGAGGCCAAAAAGATGTTATGCTCTATTGGCATGAGCTATGATAAAATACATGCATGTCCAAACGATTGCGTTTTGTTTTGAAATGAGCATGCATCGTTAAATGAGTGTCCTAAATGTTAGATGATGCCTATGGATCTAGAAGGGGGAGTTGAATAGATCCCTTGAGTTTTACATGCAATTGGATTACAAAAATTTGTTTTTAAAATGGTTTAACAGAAGCAGCCACTGGATAGATCGTCTACAACGAACCTTCTACTAAAAAGATCGGATATGCACGAATATATCGGGAATGAGTATGGAAGAGAAAAAACTTCAGTTTGATTACTAAACTTAAAAACACAGTCAACAAAATATCACTTGCTTGATGTTTATTCCAATCCAATGAGGTAAAGTGATAAGCAATTTAAGGCAACGTGTTCGAAATTTTCTTTGAAACAAATTATCAAACACCTAGTGTGCGTAAACACACTAAGTGCAGAATTTCTATGGAGGGTAATGTAAAGCTGCTCCAAGATACAATTCAAGGAATTGTATCAATTTACCAAAACAGATTATCAGCTTACAATTACTCTACGACGGAAATTTCAATAACTTGCGACTTCACAAATTCGAACAAACTGAAATGTAAAAGAGTTAAGGAGAGAGAGAACAAACACGATTTAATTAGGCAGTTCCCCAATCGTCCTCGCTTTGGGTACGTTTGCCCCCAACTCCACAAATGGAATTGAGATATGTATATATATAGTTGTTGCAAATTGTTGATTACAAGAGAAAACTATGAACATCCAAACCCTCGAACGTCTTCGATCGTTGATGCAGAATTTTCTCTTCCCTTGATTCAATATGAATCAAGTACTTTGAATATGGTTGATCCAATTATCGTCCCACGCTACTAAACCGAAAGAATCCACCGTTCTTCGGTTACCTTCACTCGATCAATTACAATCTACCAAAAATTCGAACCCAAACCTCTCTTCTACGATCCTCTGATTACAGCTACTAAACCGAACAATTGCGCTAATTTCCGGTTACCTTCGCCCAGCTGAATCCCTGCAGAATGAAAAGGTTTGTGCAAAAACCCCCAAAATCAATCCGATTCTTGGAGGACAAAACCAACTGGTTTTATTCAAGAAACACCTGCCAAGCTCTCAACCCAGAAAATGAAGATCACACTTCCTAAATTCTGAACGTTATCACTTCGAACAATGGGCGACACAAACAAAGATGATTATGTGTGATTGTTTGTTTACTCAATGAAGAAGATAAAGATGAAGAGAAAAATGACATATATTTTCACGTTTCTTGTTATGGAATAAAGAGATGACCAAAACTATTTATAGGAAAATAAAATGACCCACACAAAATAATAACAGAAATAACAGAAAAATATTAAGTGAAAAACCCAGATTTTGGAAGTCATGCATCGACCTACCAACCCTATGCGTCGACGCATAGAAACAAGTTTTTGTGTCAATTAAGTTGTGCGCTTTCCCGCAGGATTTGCTAGGTCAGCGCATGAATTTGGAGGTTAGCGCATGAACTGGGAGGGTCAGTGCATGAACTGCATTTTTTTTCAGGAAATTCAATTTTCTGAGCATTTTCACCTGACCAAGTTCAAAAACACATACTAGACACTACTAAAATGATAATGGACATTTATTTATGGGAAAGACAAGGTCTTATGCATCTAGACACATGAAAGATAATGATTAGACGCAATATGCCCGACACGTGAAGTGATACCGTTCAAATTATAATCTAATTTCTTACATGTTTGTTGACATTATTAAAACAAGGTAGATAGAAGAATATCCCTCACATACTCCCCCTTTTTGATGATGGCAACACTTTCTTAGCTGCCATGAGATTTGTAATTTGAGAGTGAGCAACGTGAGCAAAGCTCCCCCTGTCTTTGACACTTGGTTAATAAAATTTCTGCTTGTCGTTATTCTTCTCCCCCTTTGACAACATCAAAAAGAAGAAAAGAAAGTGGTCAAAATAAAACACTATAATACGTAAGGGATCATCACATATTTGCAACATACAAACATTAACACGCATCCACATATGATACAACTAATGTAAAAATTAGGAATGGATAAATAAGGAACAAAAACTTAAAAACAATACATTCAATCCAGAAGAGTTCAAACAAACGGAAGCAAAAGTCAAAGTTAAGCAACAGTAGAAAAAACAAACAACAAGACATAAATGCAAGCACAAATGAAATATGATGCCCTAAACTCTATGGCCTTTTCCCCCTAAACGGATGACCTCTTCCCCTATAGTGTTGGCTTGGTGGTGGGAGATCCTCTAGTTGTAGGTTGAGTTCAATCAACGTGTTGTTTAGGTTGCCAAGACTATTTTCCAGGTTCAGGTTTTGTTGAGTCAAGTTGGCGTCCATCTGATTGAAATGATTCATAGCGATGTTAGCAAAATTGTTGAAGTTGGTAATGTGAGAGGAGACTTGATTAGACAGATTGGTGAACCGTTATTCTTGAGCAGTGTAGCGCGTATCTTGCAATGCTTGAAATTCTTGATGTTGAAGAGTCAATTCGTTCAACCTAGCAAGAATTTCTTCAGAAGCCTGCGGATCATGCTGAGATGGTGGAGTTTGAGGAGCAGAATTGTCAGGTTGCTGCCATTCAGAGTCCTCGCCATAGGTTGGAGGAACATAGGCGTTTCCAAAAATAGTCCAGCAATTTTGTTGCCACTGCCCCCAACCTTGATTTTCAGAGGGTTCTTCAGATTGATTCCCCATCCATGCCTCATTGTTCTCGTCCTGCATAACCACATCTTCATCATTAACATCTTAATTATCATTTTCTGGAGCATCCTCATCATCATCTTCTTCAAGGTGAACAGGTGCATCAGGTTCAGGATGGGTGGAACGAGGTGGATAAGTAAACTTGTTTTCTCGTGAATCCCAAAAGTAACCCATCATGGTAAGGGTTTTGGCAAGAAATTGTTGTTCAGCTGTAATATGAATATGACAAATGTTTTGAACAGGAATGTCAAAGTGATTCAAAATGTTTGCAATAACAGATGCATAACCAAGTGCCAGAAATTTGCTGGAGCTGCGAGTAACGAACATCCTATAAGCAAAATAATAAGGCCAGTTGATCTTGATTCGATTCTTTAGAATATAAATGAGATGAACCTCTGCCTGCTCAACTCTTGAGTACCCTCCTTTCTTAGGCCTCAAGATGCGAGCAACAATCCATTGAAGAATTCGGTCTTTAAATTTCAAGTGGCCGGTAGTGACATTTTTCGGAAATACTCCACTTGCTACAACATCATCTGGATATGGTTCCCGTAACATCGAATTTAGAGCAGTTTTGAACTCATAGTTCCTAACAAAAATTTTATCTGCGACCTTTGGGAGAGTGTCATCAGTGTCCTATACAAACAGTGTAGACCATACATCATTGGTCACTTCAAATTGTGCATTATTCATAGAAAATTTAAATTCAGCCCCATGAAATTTACCCTTGATTCCATGGTAGAACAACCGAGTCAAATCTTCACTATACTTATCATCACATTCTAGAAATTCACCAAGATTTTGAAAATTCACAAGTTCAGAAATCTCAGGAATGTGAAAATCTGGACCCATCAGAGGATAAAAGCCATGTTGTCTTATAACCGCACGGTTACAGAATAGTTGCTCAAAAGGAATAGCTAGCCTTTCAGAAATTAAAGACTTAAAGGTTACCCGTTGTGAAGATGATGTTCTGGTTGGTGCTGGTTGTGAAGATGAACCTCTTGTTCCCCTTCTACTAGGATTTCTTCTTGAAGCCATGGTTGAAGAAGAGTTGAAAGAAGATGATGACACTTGATTTTCGCAGAAAGTGAAGAGGAGATATGTGCAGCCCTTAGAAACCCTTGTAGTAGTAATATAGAGAATTCACTCTTTGTGGGTTTTTATTTTTAGGGTTTTTGATGAGGATTTAGTGGAGAATAATGGTTATTGATGAGGTTTAATGGAGGAAGATAAGGAGAGATTGACCACAAAATCTAATGGGATGACATGCAATAAACATACATCAATGTGCAATGAAAATATGTAGTGAAAATAGGCAGCACTAGGTCGGCGCACGCGTCCTAGTAAAGAAGGAAATTTGAACGTTAGGTTTATGCGTCGACCTATGGATTTGTGCGTCGGCGCATGATTCATGAATTTTCTTAAAAAATTGAACATTTGGTTATGCGCTTTCCCGAAAGTTTATCCTAGGTCAGCGCATAAGTCATGCGTCGACGCATGCATATGCAAACTTGAGCCAGAAATGAAATTTTTGCAATTTAAGTTCCAAAAGATAAATATACAAGCACACACACACACACACACACACACATACACACACACACACACACACACACATATATATATATATATATATATATATATATATATATATATATACCAAAACATCCACATGAACGATAAGTGCTCAAAATGCAATATACATCAAGATTAGAGTAATTTATATGGCACAAAACATGATAAACATCTATAAATTAGAACGATATTACCTTGATCATCATGACGATAAGAGCCCTCACATGTAGCTAAATATCTCTTTGCATTGTTAGTTAAAAGAATAAACAAGCATGTATATATGTGAAGATCACTACCTTAAGAGGTTATTAATCACGATCCGAGATATCGAGAATACCAAGTTCCCTACGGATGTGAAAGAAAGGCTCTGTAGCTAATGATTTCGTAAAAATATCGGCAAGTTGATTTTTAGTGTCAACGTGCTCAAAAATCACATCACCTTTCTCTACATGATCCCTAAGAAAATGATGGCGTATTTCGATATGCTTGGTGCGTGAATGCAATACGGGATTCTTAGTTAGGTTAATCACACTAGTGTTATCGCACAAAATTGGAATATGCTCAAGGTTTAAATTGAAATCAAGCAATTGTTGTTTAAGCCATAAGACTTGAGCACAACAACTATCGGCGACAACGTATTCCGCCTCGGCTGTTGACAAAGCAACGGAAACCTGTTTCTTGCTATGCCAACTCACCAAGGAATTTGCGAAAAGGTGACACGTACCACTAGTACTTTTCCTATCCACCTTGCACCCGGCAAAGTCGGAATCAGAGTAGCCAACTAAGGAACAAACACTACCTTTGGAATACCACAGCCCATACTTTGGAGTACCAGACAGGTATCGAAGTATGCGCTTATCAGCTTTTAAGTGGGATTCCTTGGGATGTGCCTGATACCTTGCACACATGCATACACTAAACATTATATCGGGATGTGATACGGTAAGATAAAGAGTACATCCTATCATACCTCGATACTTCTTTACCTCAATATCCTTACCCTTTTCGTCACGATCAAGATTAGCACTTGTAGGCATATGAGTGTCTATTGCTTTGCAGTTCAGCATATCAAAACGTTTTAGTAACTCAAGACAATATTTCGTTTGACTCACGAATGTGCCCTCTTCAAGTTGTTTGATTTGCAATCCGAGGAAATAGTTGAGCTCCCCCATCATGCTCATTTCAAACTCCCCATACATCAAACTAGAAAATTCCTTGACCAAGGACATGTTAGTAGACCCAAATATAATATCGTCAACATAAATTTGTACCAAAATTAAGTGTTTTCCTTGATGTTTAATAAAGAGGGTTGTGTCAACCTTTCCTCTTGAATACCCTTGATCAAGTAGAAATTTGCTTAGACATTCATACCAAGCCCTAGGGGCTTGTTTAAGTCCGTACAAAGCACGTTTAAGTTTGTAGACATGATCAGGATATTTATGAGATTCAAAACCCGGAGGTTGGGCAACATAAACTTCTTCATTTATATATCTATTTAGGAATGCACTTTTAACGTCCATTTGGAATAATTTGAAATTTTTAGTGCAAGCATAAGCAAGTAAAAGGCGTATAGCCTCGAGTCGGGTAACCGGCGCATAAGTTTCCTCATAGTCGATTCCTTCCTCTTGGTTATAGCCTTGAGCTACAAACCGCGCTTTGTTACGTGTTATTACTCCATTTTCATCAAGTTTATTCCTAAACACCCATCGGGTGCCGATTACTCGATGATCTCGCGGAGGTGGGACAAGGTCCCAAACCTCATTTCTTCTGAATTGGTTTAGTTCATCTTGCGTTGATAAAAACCAATGCTCATCGAGTAACGCCTCCTTAGAGTTTTTAGGTTCAACTTGGGAGACAAAAGCAGAGTAATAGCAAAAATTACTAAGTTTAGAGCGAGTGGTTAGTCCCTTAGAGATATCACCGAGAATGTTGTCAATTGGATGGTCTTTTGAAGACTTCCAAGCTAGAGGAAGTTCATCTTTATCAGCATGATGATCATCCTCACTTTTCACTGGTTGGTGATCCTTTTCCTCCTCAATACGCACTGCTTCAGGCTGATCAGTTCCCTTATCAGTGTCCTTGAGTATGTCTTCAGTAGGTACACCTGCACCATGAAAAGAACTACCTTCTCCGACATTTCTCGGATAAGACTCGTCAAAGGTAACATGAACTGACTCTTCAACTACACATAACCTTTTATTATAAATTCTATATGCTTTACTTGACTGAGAGTATCCAAGAAAAATACCCTCGTCGGCCTTGGCATCAAACTTACCAAGAGTCTCTTTACATTGTTTAACACAAAACATTTGCAACGAAATACATGAAGGTGAGAGATATTTGGCTTACGCCCTTTTAAAAGCTCATACGGTGTCTTGTTTAGAATAGGCCGGATGAGCACCTTATTCAAAACTTAACAAGCCGTACTTATGGCGTCGGCCCAAAAGTAATTTGGTAATCCACTATCATTGATCATAGTCCTTCCAAGTTCTTCCAAAACTCTATTTTTACGTTCCACTACCCCATTTTGTTGAGGGGTGCGTGGTGCGGAAAAATTATGATCAATTCCGTTGGAATCACAAAATACTTCAAACAAATGATTTTCAAACTCACCCCCATGGTCATTTCTAATTGACCCAATGTTTGTGTCTAACTTGTTCTGAGATAACTTGGCAAATCGTTCAAAGGCCGAAAAGGTATCACTCTTATTTGCTAAGAAAATTGTCCAGCAAAACCTAGAAAAATCATCGACTATAATAAACCCATAATAGTTACCACCTAGACTTTTAACCCTAGATGGTCCAAAGAGGTCCATATGGAGGAGCAGAAGGGGTCTCATAGTTGAAACGATGTTTTTAGATTTGAATGAGATCCCTGTTTACTTCCCCATTTGACACGCATCACAAAGGTGATCCTTTGTGAATTTAATTTTGGGCAAACCGATGACTAGGTTTTTAGAGACTATTTTGTTAAGCAAATAAAAGTTGATATGAGCCAACCGTCTATGCCACAACCATGAATCTTCATTCATAGTGACTAGACACTTGTCTCCATTCAACGATACCTCATTTAAGTCTAGCATATAGACGTTGTTCACCCTCAAGCCCTTAAACACATTATTTTTGTCGCTATCTTCAACTATGCAACAATCCTTTGAAAAATATACTTTATAATTCTTGTCACATAGTTGACTAATGCTTAAAAGGTTGTGTCTAAGGCCTTCCACAAGCAGCACATCAGAGATAGTAGTAGATGAGGGGTTACCTACACTACCTTTGCCGAGAATCTGTCCTTTATTGTTGTCTTCGTAGGTGACAAACCCCTTTTTCTTCGCCACAAAGTCGATGAAAAGAGATATGTTGCCGGTCATATGTCTCGAGCAGCCACTATCAAGAACCCATCTTCTTTCGGTGGTCTCAAGACTTTGTACCTACAAAAAACAATCAAGGGAGAGTAGGTACCCAATTCTCACTGGGTCCTTCAAGGTGAGTGAAACCAAGACAGCCCTTGGGTAACCATTGATAAATGCCTTTTGGAACAAAAAATCTTCTAAAATGACATTTAGCAATAGTATGACCAAGCTTGCAACAATATAAGCAATCACGGTTCATTTGGAACTTACCTTTGCTATCACTATCTCGAATCACATACGTATACTTTTGATATGGATTATTCATGCTTTCTCGATAATGTGATCGATCAATAGCAAATGTAATTTTAGGCTTAAGAGCCTTGTCTAATTTGGCCTTGAGGGTTCTCACCTCTTCTTTCCAAATATGATAAGTATCACAGCCCCAAAACTTGAACCATGGAAACTTATTCTCATCAATCTTAGTTTTTGATACATCCACCATGGAGTTTTTAAGATCCACCAATTTCCTTTCGGAATCGGCAACCTTTTTCTCCAACTGTCTAAAAATCTTTTTGTTTGAGGCTAAGCGTTGAAAAGCATCCTTAGCCTCATGGTGCAATGTATCAAAAGCTCTTATTAATTCAGCATGATACATATTATGAGAATTTTCATATTTAGAGTGCTTTACCTCCTTTTTCTTGCTTCGTTGAGCCATAAGACATAGATTTACGGACTCGCTTTCGTCACTAGAGTTGTCCCCTTTTTCGGGCTCACTATCGCTTTCCCAAGTGATGCAAGCTCGTCTTGACTTATTTGACTTCTTATTTTGACGACCCTTGTCCTTGTCTTTGTCCTTCTTAAGCAATGGACAGTCCGGTTTGTAGTGTCTGGATTTCCCACAATTGAAGCAAGATCATTTGCCTTTGCTACTCTTGTTTCCTTCGTTTCTAGATTGCTTTCTAAACTTGACTAGATTCTTATCCGAGTGTTGGATTTCGTTTTTCCGTACATACCTATTGTATATCTTCACAAATAGGCCCATGACTTCACCGGATTCGTCATCTTCATCGTTGTTGGTTTCACTATCGCTAAGCTCTTGGTGTGTGGACTTAGAACAAGAAGCCTTAAGAGTGATCGACTTCTTTTCCGTATCTTTCGTATTCTCCTTCTTGATGCTCTTTTCATGCTTTTCCAAGCCAATGAGCACTTGCTCATGCTCATCGAGTTTACCAAAAAGTGTTGTGAGGTCTAATGTAGCAAGATCGTTGGCCTCCTTGATAGCGGTGACCTTCGGTTGCCATTCCCTGTTAAGACATCTCATAATTTTGTTAGTAGAAACCTCTTTTGGAATTGGTTTACCAAGAACATGCAATTTGTTGATAATATGAGTAAATCATTTTTGCATATCCGCAATGGTTTCCCCTTGCTTCATGTAAAACAAATCAAACTCTTGCGTTAGTGTATTAATACGAGCAATCTTAACATCATTAGTGCCTTCGTGGGCTACTTGTAAAGCATCCCACATGGCTTTGGCCATTTCAAATTGGGAGACTCGATAATACTCGTCAACTCCCAAGGAGGAGATGATCATATTACGAGCCTTCCAATCATAGCTGTACTTTTTCTCGTCCTCCTCAGTCCATTGGTCTTCGGGTTTAGGAACGATAACGCCTTCCGCGTTAGTCATAGTAATTTGCATGGGACCGTTTAAAATAACGTTCCAAACCTTCCGATCTATGGAATTAATATGGACGCGCATACAATCCTTCCAGTAGCTGTAATTTTCGCCTGTAAAAACTGGAGCTCTATTATAAGCCCCTTTAGGTTTGTTCTCCATGATCCAAGAAGTTTTACCGAAGCACAAGAATTAACCAGAGCTCGTGATACCACTTGTTAGACGATGGCTATGGATCTAGAAGGGGGGGTTGAATAGATCCCTTGAGTTTTACACGCAGTTGGATTACAAAAATTTGTTTTTAAAATTGTTTAACAGAAGCAGCCACTGGATAGATTGTCTACAACGAACCTTCTACTAAAAGGATCGGATATGAACGAATATATTGGGAATGAGTATGGAAGAGAAAAAATTCAGTTTGATTACTACACTTAAAAACGCAGTCAACAAAATATCACTTGCTTGATGTTTATTCCAATCCAATGAGGTAAAGTGATAAGCAATTTAAGGCAACGTGTTCGAAATTTGCTTTGAAACAAATTATCAAACACCTAGTGTGCGTAAACACACTAAGTGCAGAATTTCTATGGAGGGTAATGTAAAGCTGCTCCAAGATACAATTCAAGGAATTGTATCAATTTAACAAAACAGTTTATCAGCTTACAATTACTCTATGACAGAAATTTCAATAACTTGCGACTTCACAAATTCGAGCAAACTGAAATGTAAAAGAGTTAAGGAGAGAGAGAACAAACACGATTTAATTAGGCAGTTCCCCAATTGTCCTCGCTTTGGGTACATCTGCCCCCAACTCCACAAATGGAATTGAGATATGTATATATATAGTTGTTGCAAATTGTTTATTACAAGAGAAAGCTATGAACATCCAAACCCTCGAACATCTTTGATCACTGATGCAGAATTTTCTCTTCCCTTGATTTAAGGTGAATCAAGTCCTTCGAATATGGTTGATCCAATTATCGTCCCACGCTACTAAACGGAAAGAATCCACCGCTCTTCGGTTACCTTCACTCGATCAATTACAATCAACCAAAAATTCGAACCCAAACCTCTCTTCTATGATCCTCTGATTACAGCTACTAAACCGAACAATTACGCCAATTTTCGGTTACCTTCGCCCAGCCGAATCCCTGTAGAATGAAAAGGTTTGTGCAAAAAACCCTAAAATCAATCCAATTCTTGGAGGACAAAACCAACTGGTTTTATTCAAGAAACACCTGCCAAGCTCTCAACCCAGAAAATGAAGATCACACTTCCTAAATTCTAAACGTTATCACTTCGAACAATGGGCGACACAAACAAAGATGATTTTGTGTGATTGTTTGTTTACTCAATGAAGAAGATGAAGATGAAGAGAGAAATGACATACATTTTCACGTTTCTTGTTATGGAATAAAGAGATGACCAAAACTATTTATAGGAAAATAAAATGACCCACACAAAATAATAACATAAATAACAAAAAAAAATTAAGTGAAAAACACAGATTTTGGAAGTCATGCTTCGACCTACCAACCTTATACGTCGACGCATAGAAACAAGTTTTTGTGTCAATTAAGTTGTACGCTTTTTCGCAGGATTTGCTAGGTCAGCGCATGAATTTGGAGGTTAGCGCATGAACTGGGAGGGCCAGCGCATGAACTGCATTTTTTTCAGGAAATTCAATTTTCTGAGCATTTTCACCTGACCAAGTTCAGAAACACATACTAGACACTACTAAAATGATAATGGACATTTATTTATAGGAAATACAAGGTCCTATGCATCTAGACACATGAATGATAACGATTAGACGCAATATGCCCGACACGTGAAGTGATACCGCTCAAATTACAATCTAATTTCTTACATGTTTGTTGACATCATTAAAACAAGGTAGATAGAAGAATATCCCTCACACTAAATGCGGTGTCTCTCGATATAAGAAAAAGTTGTCTCCAGCAAAAGTATTATGGTATTTTCCTATAATTCCGAGATTTAGACGCATGTTTCGTAGTGAGACCGATTCAAGACACTTGACTTGGCATGCAGATGAAAGAATTATTGATGGAAAGTTTCGACATCCGGCAGATTCACCACAGTGGATGAAAATTGATGATGACTATCCTGAATTTGGAAAAGAAGCAAGAAACCTTTGCTTGGCATTATCTACTGATTGAATGAACCCACACGGTCTTCAAAGTATCTCACATAGCACTTGGCCTGTGATCATTATGATTTATAACCTACCTCCATGGCTATGTATGAAGCATAAGTACATGATGTTATCTATGTTAATTTCTGGGCCTAGACAACCAGGGAATGACATAAACGTATACTTGGCACCCTTAATCGAAGATTTAAAGTTTTTGTGGGATAACGGTGTGGAGGTTTATGATGGGTATAGGAAAGAAAGTTTCAACTTGAGGGCAATATTGTTTGGCACAATTAATGATTTTCCGGCATACGGAAATCTATCAGGGTACAGCATAAAAGGTCAATTTGCGTGTCCTATTTGTGAAGATAAAATAGATTCGACGCGATTGGGGTTTGGTCAGAAGAATGTATTTCTCGGTCATCGTAGATTCTTAAATTCTAATCATCACTACCGTGGGTGGAGAAAAGCATTCAATGGAGAGCCAGAACAAGGTAGAGCTCCACCTATATTGACAGGTGATCAAATTTTTGAAAAGGTGAAAGATGTGAGTACTCAGTTTGGCAAGCCTTTTGCACATACACTTGTCAAGAGAGGGTGGAAGAAGAGGTCAATTTTTTTTGAACTGCCATATTGGAAGTCGTTGTATGTAAGACATTTTCTCGATGTTATGCATATTGAAAAAACGTATTTGACAATGTTATTGGTACGTTACTCAATATACAAGGAAAGTCTAAGGATGGCCTTAAAGCAAGAAAGGACTTGATAGCGATGGGGATAAGAACTGAATTAGGACCCTTGAAGAAAGGAAAACGAACATATCTACCACCTGCTGCGTATACTCTATCTAGAAAGGAGAAAAAAGTATTGTGTAAGTTTCTAAGTGAAGTTAAAGTTCCAGAAGGATACTCTTCAAATATTAGAAGACTTGTGTCTATGAAAGACCCCAAGTTAAAGAGTTTAAAGACGCATGACTGCCATGTTATAATGGAACATTTTCTACCAATAGGTATATGTTCTATTCTACCAGAAAAAGTAAGAAGCGCAATAACTAAATTGTGTTTTTTCTTCAAGTCAATTTGCAGTAAGGTGATCGATATTGCGATCTTACCAACATTGCAAAAAGAAATAGTTATTAATTTGTGTGATCTTGAAATGTATTTTCCTCCCTCGTTTTTTGACATAATGGTTCATCTAGTTGTTCATCTGGTGAAAGAGACACAATTGTGTGGACCGGCTTATATGAGATAGATGTACCCTGCTGAACGTTATATGAAAATATTAAAAGGGTATGTGAAAAACCGAAGTCGACCAGAGGGTTGTATTGCTGAACGATACATCGTTGAAGAAGCGATTGAGTTTTGTACTGAATATCTATCCAATGTACAATCAATTAGACTCCCCAAATCTCATATTGTCGAAAAAAAAGAAGGAAAAAAGTTAATTGGAAATGAAGTTGTGACAGTATCAAGGGTCGAACGGGATCAAGTGCATTTGTATGTTCTGTACAATGAGAATGAGGTTGAGCCGTATGTTGAAATGCACAAGGATGTTCTCCGAGGTTTAAATCCGAATAGAAATGAGAATTTGATAGTACGAGAGCACAATCGAAGTTTCATACATTGGTTTAAGGATCATATTTATTCATAGTATTATTCAGATCCTGCTTTAATGGAAGAAAGGTTGAGATGTTTAGCATATGATCCAAGTTTGGTTGTGTTTTCTTATAGTGCATACGCAATTAATGGATACACATTTTATACCAAAGAACAAGATGATAAAAGTACTATGCAAAATAGTGGTGTCACCGTGGTAGCTGAAGCAATGCACATTTCAAGTGTGAAGGACTTAAACCCCAAATTTGCAAATCTATCATATTTTGGGGTTATCGAGTGCATTTGGGTGTTTGATTATGAGAAGTTTCAGATTCCTATATTTCGTTGCAAGTGGGTTGAAAATAATAATGGCATACGAATGGATAAGTCAGGATTTTTGCAAGTGGATCTTAATAGGGTGGGGTACAAAGATGAGCCTTTTATTCTAGCCTCTCAAGCTAAACAAGTGTTCTATGTCACTAATCCGACAAGTACAAAATGGTCTATAGTGCTTTTATCTAACAAAGTAATTGATGAAAACATTGGAGATCAAGGTGATATTGATGTTGATATTTAATCATTTACTAGAAATGATCAAGATGAATATTATAGTAAATGAATCATATACTAGAAATGATCATAATGAGGGTATTTGGATCAATCTAACCGTCTATGTTGTTAAGAGATGGGTAGAACATATTCCAACCAAGAAAAGAAAGAGACGTTAGTGAAAAAGGTACTAGTTATAAAATTATAGCTTATATCATTCAATAATATTAAATAGTTGTCATGTTATATATATTCAATGGATTATGGATTATGGATTTTTATATTTGTCATTTAATTTTTGTTTTTTTCTTTCTTACAGGTCAGATGGCTAGTAACCAGGAAGACTCACACTAGACACATGATACAAATGAAAGACCTGAGAATGTAGAAAGTGAAATTAAATGAGGAATAACAATTATGAAGTCAATCATCCGTGCAAGAGATAAAGGGGTCAAATTTGATGTACATTAGAGTGATGAAAACCAACTAATTGAGCCAAACGGTTCAATGTTGACTAGTTACATAGGTTCCCTTGTCCGTCAGCACATTCCAATCACCAGTGATAATTGGAGGAATCCATTGTTGCAAGCCGGTAAAGATAAAATATGGACTGAGATATAGGTACTTACCAAATATGATTGATGTTATTAGATTTTTGTTGACGATTAAGTCTTTAATTTACTTATACTAACACATTATATGTGTATGTTTTTTCGTAAAGGTCTTTTAATATTGATGAAAGCCGAAAAAAGTATTGTCTTCAATTGGCCGGAAAAAGACACAGAGGGTTTCGAGCTATGTAATCAAACAAATATCTTAGGGATGTGGAAAAAATTTTTGTTATAGCAGAACTTCCACAGTTGTATACGGGCTTGATTGCACCTGAAGAATGGAGCACTTTTGTAGCCAAACGAAAAACCGAGAAATTCAATGTAATGTTAATTTGTCATGTCTATTAATTATATTATATACTTGTTGCATTAGTTTGTTCTGATATGACTTAAACTTGTTTATCCAGGAATTGAGTGCCATTAATCGCCAAAGAGCATCAAAACCCGCGTATCCATACAGAAAAGGGTGTTTGGGATATGCACGCTTACAGCAAAAATTGGTAAGTATATATAAATGCTATGAATTTATTAATTGTCTTATTGTGTTATAATTGATGATCTTATTATTTATCTCAATGCGTAGTTAGAAGAGACGAAAAGTGAAGAAACATCACTTTCGGACCATGTTTTGTGGAAGGAAGCTCGTGTGGGCAAGGATGGAGTTGTTAGGGGAGATGTTCAACATGTTTATGACGAATGTGTAAGTATAACGTTATGTCTTTAAGTTAATCGAAATTTTATTAAAATATAATTAATTTTTAATCCCCACTAATAATTTTTGATATGTCAATAAATTTCAGGAGTCTCTATCTGAATCCTTAACCACAGGTGAGGAGGATTGCAGGAGCATACTTAGTCGAGTACTAAATGTTCCAGAGTATTCCGGTCGGGTGAGGGGTAAAGGATTTGGTGTGACTCCATCTTCCTTGTATAAGCATCCAAAGAGAAAAAATCCTAGCAATCCAGAAGTGATGCAATCGTTGGAGGAATTAAAAGCGCAAGTCCGTGAATTGCAAAAGGATAAAGAGAGATATGAGGCAGAAAAGCGCGGTTCAGAGTTGAAAGCTACTAGTGACAAAGCTAGTATCAATTGTCAACAGAAAATTCCAGAGTTAATTAGCACGTTTATTTTAATTGACATATATTTATTTTAATTAAATTAGCACGTTTATTTTAATTGACATATATACACATTAACAGTTACATATTTATTATTTCTTTATGGCATTTCTTTATCGTTACCGACTTATCGCATAATTGGCAAGGGAAAAGTGCATAACAAATTGGGAGAGTTACTTCACCATAAACCGCTCCCTGATGGATGTCTAAAAGTGTCGGTTGATATTGCTTTAGAGCTTGATGCGTTGCTACCGATACCTGACGTTGTTTCAGAGGCAACATTGTTGCGAGATGCAATAGGATCGTTTGTTGCATGGTCGGCAGACCTCATTTTCATAGATGAGGAGGTATGGTGAAAACCATTATGAATGTTTTAGTAATCAAAAGTCAATTTTGAACCATTACGAAAAGCATTCTGAATGTTTTTACATGGTAATGTTAGACTCCTACAAAACCCGCATCTAAGGATAAAGGGATTTTGCCGCACAATGAGTCTGTTGCATCACAAAAAGAGGTACATTGAAAGTGTTATTCTATGATCTGAATTCAAAAGCTTCATGATTTTCTACTTTACCTAACTTATATGATTTTTAGGTTCCTGCTCAAGTTTCACAACAAGCCAGCAAGAAAAGGGCTCCTACAAAGACCGGGAAGCAGATAAAAAGAGCTCTTACACCTCGCTTTCAGATGTGTCTTGAAACACTTGTGGCAACATCAGATTTGATGGATGGTGCTATTCATCAAATAGACATGGACGAAGGTGTTTTTGGTTTTCCTCATTCCGAAATAATTGCAAAAGAGGACATGGAACAGATTTTTCGACATCTTGAATTAGTCATCGGTGTTATGCATTCATACATCTGGTACTCCGATCAATCTATTATTTAATTAGTTGAACAATTTATTTACACATTTCAATGAAAATAGTCTAATGTTTATTATGTTTTTATGTAAGGTGCTTGTATGACAAATTGATGCACGAGAATCAATTGTCAAACAGATTCTATTTCTTGTCTTGCGCCCGTGTCAATGCACCGGCAATTGGTACTGATCCAAATTCAGTAAGAGATCACTTACTCCAGAGATTTATGGCCAGTAGTACAAAAAGTTTGTATCTTTTACCGTATAATATTGGAAATGGGTAAGATTTTCATTCTAATCTTTGTATCTTTTGCGTATAAATTATCCATTTAAACTTTTGTTATATTTTACAGTGGACACTGGTTGTTGGTTGCTATTAATCCTACAAGAGAAGTGGTGTATTATCTAAATTCATTAGATCATGATTGGACAACATATCAGAATATGAAGGATTTGGTTGATACGTAAGTGAGACTGTTCTAAATATTCGTGTGTATTTGTATATTTAATTATTTCTGTGAGATTGTTCTAAATTTACGTTTTTCTTTTATAGAACAATACTAGTATACCGAGCACAAAGAGAAGCTCGAGTATCACTGTCTAAAGCTACCACCATTACATGGATCAAAGTGGAGGTATATTAATTTTCACAATGTTGCTTATAATAGTTGAAATTCTGGTATCAGACGTGTGATGTTAAGGTGCGATGTCACAACAACACACTCTGCAAATGGACAACAATAACAGTAACAAAACAACACAAAGAATTGTTCACCTAGTTCGGTCTAACTACCTACGTCTGGGGACTACCAAGCCAGGGATGAAATTCACTACTTGTAGAATTAATTTACAGACTCAACAACCCAGTTGACAATCTCCTAAACTTAATTCCTACTAGTGACTTTCTACCTAAGAAACCACTTAGATATGAGAACACTACTCAATCCCTAAAATAATACTCAAGGAACAACCTCTTTGAGCAACCTTGATCTTACTTCACAACTTTGATCAAGTAATAACTCTTTATTGCTTCACAGCTTCTAAGAGAGGACAGAAAACGACTCAGTAATTCAACCTAGAATTCTGCATACAAAACTCTTACAAAATACTCAAGACACTCAGCCTATGCTCTTGATCTTTTCTCTGTATTTCTGTACCTTTTCCTTTGGTTTTGTGCGCTTTAAATAGCAACCTGAATTGGGCTTGGACTGCTACAATATCTGACTTGATTTTTTATTTAAAACTGAATATTTAAAACAGATTTTCTCCTAAAATCTTTTTAAATCTTCAACCTTTTAAATCTCCTACAAATCTGCATCAAATCTCTTATGCAGCGACGAATATCTATCCCAAGATATTCGCATCCAATGAGACAGCTTGCTCTCCACAATTCCAGCTAACACGCGAACCCTAACAACATCACAACCTGATGTTATTAATTCTGCAGATCTAATGTCACAACATCGTAGTGTGACATCAGACATCCAACTTCAGCAATTTAAATACTTAACACAGCCCAGTGTTAAGACTCAATGTTGCAACATCACCACCTTGACATCAACATTGAACATACTTTGTTTTACCAAAATTCTAGCCAATCCAAGAACTAACAATCTCCCCCTTTGGCTAATTTTGGCTAAAACAATCTCTGCACCTTCAGAGACTTCAACAGCGAAAAAAAACTTCAATAAATTTTGAAAACATCAAGCAGCAGCAAAACATCAAGCAACATCTTCAATAAAGACTTCACAAAACTCTGCTGCAGCAACAAATTCAACAGCTACATTCTTCAAACATTCAAACATCAAACAGCTGCACATATTTCATTATTAGCAGCAATTAGCACTCCCCCTCAATGCAAGAACCAGCATAACAGCTGTTCAGCAGATCAGCAATTACTCCCCCTTAATATCTGCATTTCTGAACTATAACATCAGTAATCAGCTGCATATTTCTTGACTTTATTCCTTAGCAGTAACAATCAACTCTTCTTTGGACAGTATTAGACATTTGTACTTTTGGCACTGACCTTTGTACTCTTTGATGCTCTAGGCTCTCTTGGCTACTTCTCTCCCTTTTTAGCCACAATTAGACAATCTTCAAGCATGAGCCCTATTAACTATAATTAGTACTACCCTAGCTCTCAATTTTAGCCTCACAGTTAGTAACCAGGCAAAACAAATCATAGAACAGAAAAACAATATAATGGGTGCATATACAGCACAATATTCATGATACAAACCATGCACAACAGTGCAGAAACAAAAACAACAGAATCAAAAATAAAACTACTAACTAAGAAAAACATTAAAAGCTTTAATCATCTGAGCTGAGATCCTCATCTTCTTCATCACCTTCTGGACTGTCATTATCAGACTCATCTTCCTTATCAGCAACTACTTTCTCACTTTCTTTTTCCTTCATCTTTAGAGTCATAAGTAATTTTTTAAACTTGTCCCTCCTTTCAATGTTTACTCTGATGACTTCATCTAGTTCTTTACAGACTTCCTCCAGTTCAGAAATCATATCAGTCTTGACATGAGTATGATTAGTAGATGTTGAGGCAGATGCCTTAACATTATCAGCAACATGTTTTCCTTTAAACAGCTTCTGATGAAAAGACAATTCAGGCTTCCTTCTACACACACTATCATCCAGGTTAAGAATCCCAGGATGCTGAGACAGAATTATCCCACAAATGAGGGATGGAAATGCAATAGGCAATTTCACAGCTCTTGTTGCAGTGTGCTTAATAGTCTGATTATATATGTAAGAGCCATAATCAAGTTGTCTCTTTGTTCCAATGGCATAAACTAATTTGCCCAACCCAGCAGAAATAGAGGTCTTGTGGTTAGTAGGAACCCAATTAACAGCACCTATTCTATGAAGAAGAGCATATTTCACACTTAATAAACTTGCTGATAACTTTCCTTTTGAAGGCCAAACTCCTACCTGCCCAGCTGTGATTTCTTTGCAGATAACATCATTAGAAACTTCTAATTCTTAATAATCTTCCTCACTTCTTCCTAAGTAGGCATTGATCACCTTAGGAGAGAACCAGACACACTTACCCCTGACGATAACTCTTCTGAAGGTTAGGCTTTTGCTGTCATCAATAGACTCAGGGATATTTACTATAAATTCTATGACCAGTCTATCCTAGCAACTAGTCAATCCTGACATAGTCCTTATGAGACCAGCAAACTTAATTAGATCTACAATTCCAGTAGACTCTAAGTCATCTGCTACTAGCTCTCTTTCCAGAGCTATCCTTCTTTGGTTCACACAATTCCACATGGAATCACTTCTGGCACAGTGAAATGAGATGTTATCAGGTACTTGATCACCAGCTCTTTTCATCACAGGGTTGATGTCTTGAGCATCACACTCTGAATCTGATTCTTCCCTGATTCTCCTCTTCTTGCCAGACCTGGCAACTTTGCTCCACGACTTGGGAGAGTCTGCAACTGAAGTCCTTTTCTTATCCTTGACCATATTTTCACTAGGAAGAGACTCCACTCCTTTCCCTTTCCTATCCTCCCTTCTTCCAATGATATCACTATCAGATGAGTCCTCAACATCTATAACCTCAACCTGATCCTTACACCAGTGACTTTCATTCCTAGGGGACGATGTTCTGACATCAACGAAGACATCAATATCTTCAAGATCTTCTTCTTTACTTCCACTTTCAGCATCTTGAATCACAGTCAAGGCCAGTCTTTGAAGATTTGTGTCCTCACTTTGAGAGTCCACCTGTTTAGCAGGTATTTGCCTTAATGGGACAGAAATCCCTTTCACCTGTATACCCTTCTCAAGAATTTTGGTGGCAATCTGCTCCAAATGCATGTCCACATCATACTTCTCCTCAATAGCTTGAGAGGATGATGACCTAGTTTCAGTTTTATTCAACTTGGTTGAATGTTTAGAGTTACCTGAGTCTGGAAGAGCCATAGGAATGTGTGCTTTGTCAACATGTTCTTTTTCCGAACAAACCCTGGTTCGTACCTGCACAGGTCTTTGAGAGTCAGAGTTCTTGGATGGGGAAGACATCGTTCCTTTGCAACTGACTAGGTTTAAAGAAGATCTTTCTATTCTGTTGAGATTCAGGGAAATGAACCGTTGAGGCGAGAACGCTTTGAAGAATATAGAATCAATATGGTAAGGCGCCTGATTTTGAGTACCTCTTAAATACCAATTACTAATTTTCTCCCTCCATAAAGACTTTCCTTTTAAAAATTTAAAAGGATTCACATCAGAACTCACTAACTCAGAGTGACCTTTCAGCATCCTGACGTCATAGTCTGATGTTATAACATCAACTTGAGCTTCATTAGTTGAATTACCTTCAAGGGAAATCCACTGATAGCAGTTATCTTTGGTTCTGGCACCCTTCATAACAACTTGATTATGCTCACCAGATACCACACACTCATCTTTGGTGTAGTTAACTTTGTACCCTTCATCACACAATTGACTTATGCTGATCAAATTTGCATTTAAACCATTGACAAACAGAACATTGTCAAGTTCAGGTCTACCATCACCTTTCACTTTTCCAACTCCTGCAACTACACCTTTCTCGCCATTGCCAAACATAACCTCATGAGAGGGACAATGCTGACTTCAACTATCAGAGTTCTGAATCCAGTCATATGCTTTGAACATCCACTGTCGAAGTACCACGTATCCTTATCAACCTGGCTATCTGAGGTGTGGGCTAAAAGACATTTCACCTTCTCCTTAGGAACCCATTGTTTAGCAACTTTAGGTCTGACCTCCTTTGGTTTGCTTTGAGGAGCAGATTGTGGATAACCATGCAATTTAAAACAAGAGTACTGCATATGTCCAAACCTTCCACAATAGAAGCATCTTACTATGTCATCTCTAAACTGTTTATGTCTTCTACTATTATGATGATAATGCTGTGGCTGCCACCCATAATGTTGTCTCCTTCTTCCATAGTTAGACTGTCTTCTTCTGTACTGAGGACGCTATCTCCTATGGTGATGAGGCTTCCTTCTTCCATAGTGATGAGGCACAACATTGTTGTATCCATATCCATACCAGTTTTCCTGATGTTGAGACATCTGACGAGACATGTTCTGTTTGAACCTTGCAGCTTGCATGCTCTTGTGATATTGGGGAGGTATATACTGAGTAGCTCCTTGAAGTTGCATCTTCCTCTGATGGGGACCATTCTTTTTCTCAACATTCTGATGCTGTGGATGAGCAACTTCCTTAGGTTTAGGATCCTGTCTCTTAGTGTGAAGATGAGACATAGGTTGAGACATCTCCTTCTTTCTTCCTGAAGTGCTTGCCACATATCCTATACCTGATTTATCTCCAGCAGCTTTCTCCGACTGAAGAATATTATCAAGAGTAGTTGTACCACTGTTCATCATCCTAACGGACTTTGTCATCTGATCCAGTTGAGACTTAACTAGTACAACTTCATTTTCCATATTAGCCTTTTCATTTTCAAGCTGAGCAATCTGTTGCTTGTGACACTTGTTTTCTTGACAAATCTCAGCACTTTTTAAACACAGCTCTTGATAAGTAGATGCTAACTCCTCTTAAGTTATTTCTCCATCACTATCATCATCAGAAACAACAGTTCCTGTTAAGGCTCTAACATGCCTTGCTGACTCACCTTCACTTTCACTATCAGATTTAGACCAGGAAACTGAAATGCCCTTCTTCTGCTTCTTCAAGAATGTGGGACATTTTTTCTTGACATGTCCATACCCTTCACATTCAAAGCACTGAACACCTTTATCCTGGGCAGTCTTCTCTTCATCTTTCTCTTTTGGCTTGCTGATGTCAGAAGAGGTGTTCTTGACACTAGGCTTGTAGTTATTATTCCACCTTTTTAACACTTTGTTGAACTGCCTTCCCAACATAGCAATGGCTTGAGACAAATCTTCCTGAGAATCATCATCTTTGACTTCCTTAGCTTCTGCAGGAGTGGAGACCAAAGCAATACCCTTGGGCTTCTTTTCTGGTTCTTCTTCATTCAAACCAAGCTCAAAAGTTTGAAGAGATCCAATGAGCTCATCAACTCTCATCTTGCTGATGTCTTGAGCTTCTTCAATAGCAGTCACCTTCATCTTGTACCTCTTAGGAAGGGACCTAAGAATCTTCCTTACAAGCTTTTCTTCTGACATTTTCTCTCCAAGAGCACTAGATGCATTGGCCAGCTCAAGAACACTCATGTGGAAGTCATGAATAGTCTCATCTTCCTTCATCTTCAGACTTTCAAACTTTGATGTTAGAAGCTGAAGTCTAGACATCTTTACTCTAGACGTTCCTTTATGTGTAGCCTTCAAAATATCCCACGCTTCCTTAGCAACTTCACATGTATTGATTAACCTGAAGATATTCTTATCCACTCCATTGAAAATTGCATTTAGAGCTTTGGAATTTCCAAGGGCAAGCTCATCTTCTTCCTTGGTCCATTCTTCTTCAGGATTTGGCTTTGAGGTGCCTTCTTTATCTTTGCCAACATCATCTTTCTCACACACAACAGGAGCTTTCCACTCTTTAATAATAGCCTTCCAAGCCCTGCTGTCCAAGGATTTTAAGAAAGTGGTCATCCTTGGCTTCCAATAGTCATAATTGGATCCATCCAAAATAGGGGGTCTGTTGACGAATCCTCCAACGTCTATGTCAATCTTTACACCAGAAAGTAACTTCCCTAGATCTCACCCAGAGACAGACAGGATGCCTGCTCTGATACCAATTGAAATTCTGGTATCAGACGTGTGATGTTAAGGTGCGATGTCACAACAACACACTCTGCAAATGGACAGCAATAACAGTAACAAAACAACACAAAGAATTGTTCACCCAGTTTGGTCTAACTACCTACGTCTGGGGGCTACCAAGCCAGAGATGAAATTCACTACTTGTAGAATTAATTTACAGACTCAACAACCCAGTTGACAATCTCCTAAACTTAATTCCTACTAGTGACTTTCTACCTAAGAACCCACTTAGATATGAGAACACTACTCAATCCCTAAAACAATACTCAAGGAACAACCTCTTTGAGCAACCTTGATCTTACTTCACAGCTTCGATCAAGTAATAACGCTCTATTGCTTCACAGCTTCTAAGAGAGGACAGAAAACGACTCAGCAATTCAACCTAGAATTCTGCATACAAAACTCGTACAAAATACTCAAGACACTCAGCCTATGCTCTTGATCTTCTCTCTGTATTTCTGTACCTTTTCCTTTGGTTTTGTGCGCTTTAAATAGCAACCTGAATTGGGCTTGGACTGCTATAATATCTGACTTGATTTGTTATTTAAAACTGAATATTTAAAACAGATTTTCTCCTAAAATATTTTTAAATCTTCAACCTTTTAAATCTCCTACAAATCTGCATCAAATCTCCTATGCAGCGACAAATATCTATCCCAAGATATTCGCATCCAATGAGACAGCTTGCTCTCCACAATTCCAGCTAACACGCGAACCCTAACAACATCACAACCTGGTGTTATTAATTCTGTAGATCTAATGTCACAACATCGCAGTGTGACATCAGACATCCAACTTCAGCAATTTAAATACTTAACACAATCCAGTGTTAAGACTCAATGTTGCAACATCACCATCTTGACATCAACATTGAACATACTTTGTTTTACCAAAATTCCAGCCAATCCAAGAACTAACAATAGTGATGCTACTTGATAACACAAGACAACTATATATTAATTCTTATTTTTTTTCTATGTGTAGTGTCCTCGTCAGCGTAATGGTATAGACTGTGGTTATTTTGTTTTGAGGTTTATGAGAGAAATCCTTCATTTGGATCGATTAGAGATTCCCATCACGGTATGGATTTATAACTTAGGATTTATTTTAATACTTATCAGATATTTCATATAATTTATTATTTTAAACTAAATCATGCATATTGTGTTTTGTTATGTAGTACTTTGATGAATACGCGTGTCCTCATTACATGAAAGATAATTTGGAACAAATCAAGGAGGAATTGTGTGAATACCTTATTGAGAAAAGAATCATATAAGGTATGGAAGTTGGTGTGTAGTTATGGAGTGTAATTGTATAGTTTTGGAAGTTGTTGTATATTAGGAGATCTTTAGAAGTTAAAGGATTAGAATGGTTTAATTATGTGAATGGTTTATGTGAATGGTTTATGGATTAGAATAGTTTAATTATGTGAATGGTTTATGTTAATGGTTTATGTACTAGAATGGTTTAATTATGGAAATGGTTTATGTGAATGGTCTATGTGAATGGTTTATGGATTAGAATGGTTTAATTATTATGTGAATGGTTTATGGATTAGAATGGTTTAATTATGGAAATGGCCTAATATGTGAATCATGGATTAGAATGGTTTATGTGATTTATAAGGATTAGAAATGGTTAATGGAAATGGCTTAAAATGTGAAGGAAAATATACAGGTTTCTACAAGTTTAATTTCTGCATAAAAAAGAAGGAAAATTTGATTTTAAAAAAAAATCATTAAAAAAAACGTGAAGAAAAGACAGCGCTTTTAAGAAAAAGCATTGCCTATAGCGAAGATAAAAAATAAAAAAGAAAGCGCTTTCAATTAAAAGCGCAGCCTAAAAGTTAAAATAAAAAAAAAATTTAGACAGCGCTTTCAAAAGCGTTGTCTAAAGGTGAAAATAGAAAGCGTTTTTCCTGAGAAAGCGCTGCCTAAAGGTGAAAATAAAAAATAAATCAGACAGCGCTTTCAAAAGCGCTGTCTAAAGGGGGACAATAGAAAGCGCTTCCTAAAGATGCCGATAGAAAAGCATAAAAGGATAGAAAAAACGCTGCTAAAGGGCCACTTTAGAAAGCGCTTTTTCAGTTAAAAGCGCTGCTAAAGGCCTACTTTAGAAAGCGCTTTTAAAGGTAAAGCACTGCCTAAAGTAGGCCTTTAGCAGCGCTTTCTCATAAAAAAAAGTGTTGTCTTTACCCACGGCAGCGCAGCCTTAGGCAACGCTTTTAAGCGCTGTTAAAGGCCAAAAAAGCGATGTCTTTTCCTTTTTTTGGCGTTGTCGACATAAACTTCGATTTCTTTATGCATCATGTCATGAATCAGAGTTGTCATGGCCCTTTGATAGGTTGCCCCAACGTTCTTCAAACTGAACGGCATTACCTTGTAACAAAAGGTGCCCCATGGGGTGATAAATGAAGTTTTCTCCATATCTTCCGGCGCCATTTTGATCTGATTATAGCCCGAGAATCCATCCATGAAGGAGAAGACTTTGAATTTTGTTGTACTGTCTACCAGCATGTCTATGTGCGGTAAGGGAAAGGCGTCCTTTGGACTGGCTTTGTTCAGATCCATGTAGTCTACACACATTCTGACTTTTCCGTCCTTTTTCAGAACTGGCACTATGTTGGATAACCATTGAAGATAGTCTAAGGTAGCGAGGAAACCTGCATCAATCTATTTCTGCACTTCCTCTTTGATTTTGATGGCCATGTCTAGATGAGTCCGTCTCAGCCTTTGTTTTACCGGCGGACATTCTGGTCTTAATGGTAAATGATGTTCCACGATGCTGGTATCCAACCCTGGCATGTCCTTATAAGACCAAGCGAACACATCGGGAAACTCTTTGATAAGTCTTATCAAGTTTTATTTGACAGTCGGACTGAGCAGTGCTCCAATCTTGACTTATTTCCTCTCTTCTTCTAAACCCAAGTTGACCGTTTCCAACGGCTCTTTGTGAGGTTCAATGGATATTTCCTCTTCTCTGAGTAATCGGGAGATCTCTTATGTAATTTCTTTGTCTTCTTCTTCTTCAGCTTCAAATACCGGGAATTCAAAGTTGGGAGAAGGCATTGAATCGTATGTTTCAACAGGGTTTAAAACAAGCAATCTGCAAGACGTGATGGTTTGTTTTTTAGAAGAGGTAGAGAGAATGCAAGAGTGTCTGCAGTGTATTTTTTCTGAAAAATGCTTGTTGTTGTTGTTTATTTTTGGGCTATTTTTAGGATTACCATTTTCTGGAAAAGCAAAAAGTGAAAACAACAATAAATGCGAAAATTACAGAATGACGCTTGTTTATGATTTAGTCGATTCTTGAAACTACGGCCCTATAAAATAAAACTCTGTCTCTTTGGGCGAAGCGAAGAGAGACATTTATAGAAAGTGGGCCCTATAAAAACATCCATTTCACCTGGGCAGGGTGAAAGGTTAAAACAAAGATGGAAATTACTTAGACTTATGGACGATTTTCGGGACATCGACAGCAACCCATTGGCGGCGAACTCCTTGGTGAATCACAAAGTCTGGCACCTTCTTTCTTGGCTTGTCCTCAGAAATGAAGTTTATTTCTGGCGGAGCAGGATCGTTGGAGTCTTCCTCCCATGCAGAGTTGTCGTAGACGAACTCTTCTGTTATATCTTGCACATTGTTTTCATTTTCAGGTTGACCTTCCCATCTAGTTGGCTGGATGTCTTCAAGCCTGATACAAGAGCTTTCAGGAGCAGTGTACTTGCCCAAGAAGTCGTATTTGCCACTCGGTTGTCCTAAGGTGTCCCATACTTCTGTGGAACTGGAGGAGTCATTCTTCTCGATGACGTTGACCTCAGGAAAAGCATAGTTGATGAACTCTAGTCCTGCAATCTTTGCAGATTCACCGTTGTGCTGGATATCCTCTGAATGCCCTGAGTAATGATCCCATGATGTGGTGGGGACGCAAGTATTCTTTTCAATGATGCTCAGCTGATACACATCGTTGGGCTGACTCTTTTGCCCAAAGTCTCCTGGGTACGGCTGGCAGATAGGCAAGTCATCCAGTGGGTCATAATAGTCGTAGTCGAAGTTGTCTTTCATCAGAGTGTCCTTCTCTAATGAGTTGGGTGGAGCACGACATCCTTCCGGATCACAATCTCCGTACATCATCTTGACGTCTGATCTTGGTATATATCTCGGACTCTGCGCGGGATAGCAAAATGGCGTATGCGTTTCTTCCTGAGACATATAACCTTCCTCATTGAGATAGGACTTCCACTCTTCATCCATATCGGAGGAGTCACCCTCATTGGTGGTGTGTACTTCTTGAGACACCGGGTGAAGGGAACATCCATTGTGGAAGAAGTCCTGAATGGGATGAAAACTTTCATCGTTAGTAGGAGTCTGGGTACAGGTTGAGGGAAAACCAAGACCTTTCTTTGTCTTGTTATCCGTAGGAATGACAAGCTGTCCCCATCCTTTTGCGTTGTTACTCTCTATCACTTTGAGAGCATCTTTGTATGAGGAAATTGATGTTCCTTTCTCTGATCGATTCTCATTGCTCACCAAAAGTGCTTGGAACTGAGTTCCAACAACCTCCTCGGGTTCTACACAGGATAATGTTGATAAGTTGCTCACGATTAAGGCTTGCTCTCCGCAGACTGTGACTAGTTTGTCATTTTTAATGAACTTCAGCTTCTGGTGAAGTGTTGAAGTGACTGCCCCAGCCTCGTGTATCCAAGGTCTTCCTAACAAACGGCTGTATGATGCCCGAATATCCATGACCTGGAAAGTGTGAGGACCGATAGTTATGGGAAGGTCGAATTCGCCGATAACTGTTTTTCTAGATCTGTCAAAGGCTTTGACAATGACCTCACTGCCTCTCATCGGAGATCCTTGAAATGAGAGTCGCAACAGAGTGGATTTTGGCATAACATTCAGAGCTAATCCGGTATCTACCAGTACGCTGGCTAAAACATCGTCCTGGCAATTGACTGTAATGTTAAGCGCCATGTTATGATTCTTACCTTCTTCCGGCAGTTCTTCATCACTGAATCCTAAATTGTTGCAGGAAGTGATGTTGGAAATGATACTGTCAAATTATCTTATCGTCACATCTTGTTCCACAAAGGCTTGTTCTAAGACTTTTTACAGAGTTTTCCTTTGAGCTTCAGAACTAAATAATAGAGATAGCACAAAGATTCTTGAAGGAGTTTGCAACAATTAGTATACAATGTTGTACTCTCTTTTCTGGATGAGCTTCAGCATCTCATCGTTGTTCTTTGAAAGGTCGAGATTACTGGATTGACCGACTGGTTGATTGGGAACTTCTGTTTGAGGTTCCTTTTCTCTGGTGGGTTCTCCAACTCCTCGGCTGAAGATCCGACCACTCCGTGTCACTCGACTGATGTCAGCAATGTTCATGATGGAGGGTAATGGAGTTTCCTTTCCATTTTCGGTTATTGTTGCACCATACTTGTAAGGGATAACCTTATCGAATTTGTACGGTATTGGTCCTGGCAGATAGATAACTACAGGAGCCTTTTGATTTTTCTGACCATCGTAGCCGGCCTCAATTGGTTCGAGGTTGAGAATTTTTCTACTATCAAGAGGGACTCTTGATTCATGGAGTAGATGAATTATGGCGCATACATCTTTGGTCCTCCTCTGATCGAAGAATAAGACAACGTCTTTGCTTTGATCAGGGAGATAGTCTGGCATTACATTGATCGAACCAGAACTTGAACATAGTCGAATCTCCTTCTGGTCTAACTGTTTCTGAAGAGCTGACCGCACAAGGTAGCATCCTTGGTTGTTCTCTAAGCAAACTCTACAACGTTCATAGTTGTGTGGTGGCACCCGACCACGTCCGCTTTGTATGCAGTGCAGCTTTACTAGATCTGTTTCTATCTAGCGAACATCCTGACTTAGATGCCTAGTAGGATTCCCGTCAATCATACTGACTTGTTATGTGTCTTCATCTAAGTAGATCGGAAGCCACCAGTGGTTCAACAAGTGTTGAAGTGTTCTTTCGACAACTACACATCCTTGGTCGTCTTCACGACACACTTTACAGTTCGGATAATCATGCGAAGCCAGAAAATCGAGCCTGACTTACTTAGCGTGTAATTCTACCAGACTGGTATTCATCAGGAGAATATCAAATATTTGAATCATATTGACTTGATATTGACTTCTATCACAGTAATCCTAGATCCATCCGAGATCCATCAGACGCTGGAGTGCCTCTTATACAAAAGAGCATCCTTGATTATTTATTGAGCATATCGGACAGGAATTATAATCGTGCCGTAGAAAATCATGATGTTGACTTTGCCTTGAGTGCATTGCCACCAAGTTGACATTCATCGCCAGAATGTTGTAGTTCTGGACAATGTTGGGATTTGCATGGGCCATATTGACCTCACGGATCCGATGATCTTGGATCCATCCGAGATCCATCTGTTCTTGTAGAGCTGATTGCACTACTGAACATCCTTGATTATTCTTTGAGTAGATATTAAACTGGTGATAATTGTGAGACGGTACATGACCGTACCCGCTCTGTCTGCAATGCATCCTAACCAGATTGGTTCCTAATAGGAGTACATCGTGAATTTGATAGTTGTGGTTAGATTCTTCCTTTATCAAATTTACTGCAGCCTTCTCGTGTTGAGGCAACGGGTTCGTCTGAACATTTGGATTTGTATCTTTGAAAGATAGAACCCCGTTCCCGACAAGGTTTTTTACCTCAGATTTGAAGTTGAGACAGTTTTCTATGTCGTGCCCCGATCCTCCTTGATGATAAGGGCATGTTTGATCCGCTTCGAACCAAAAAGACGGATTTTCTGGTATTGTAAGAGGAAACCTGGTTTGGACGTGCCCCTTGACCAGTAATAGCGGAAATAGTTCTGCGTACAACATCAGTATAGGGTCAAACCCTGGGTGTCGCGTTGTACAATTGTTATTGATGTACTGTGGATGAGCCTGCTGAAGAGGTTGTTGTGTCTTTTGCTGATACTGTTGTTGATTCAGTTGGTTTTGATCAACCTGATGTTGATACATTGGAGCAGGCGTTTGGTTGATAGTAGGAGTTACTGCTGCTACTGGTTGATACCTTCGCCTTTGCTTTTTGAGAGAGATATTACCAATATCTTGCTCTTTTTTCTTTGGGAAAACACTACCGTATCTTTTGGTACTGCTTGATGTTTCTGTACCTTTGACCAATCGTCCTTCTCGGACTGCCTCTTCAAGGCGTACTCCCATGTTCACCATCTCAGTAAAGTCGCTGGGTGCACTGGAGACCATTCGGTCATAATGGAATGAGCTCAAGGTTTTCAAAAAGATCTTGGTCATCTCTTTTTCCTCAAGAGGGGGACAAATCTGGGCGACAATTTCACGCCATCTCTGAGCATACTCCTTAGAAATTTCCTTGTCTTTCTGCGACATTGCTCTGAGTTGATCTCTGTCTGGTGCCATGTCCATGTTATACTTATACTGCTAAACGAAGGCAACGGCAAAATCTCTAAAAGTGACGATCTTGGTGCGGTTTTTGTGGTTTCGAATCACTATCACTTTGGTACTACAGTTTGATTCATTTTTTATCCTGTGAAGCTGATTAAGGAAGGGAAATAGATGTCTCCAATTAACCCTGCTTGCATGATGAGTTTAAACAGATGAAAGTTGGTTTACAGATGCTACCAAAATAGGGGGGTCTGTCTTAGGTTATTTTGCTTAAGAATACAGTGTCTAGACTATTTGCGAGGCTTTTGGTAAGGTATTAGATCTGATGCTTTTTTATTGATATATTGAGGTACTGGACTTTGAGTTTCTGATTAGTATGCTCGCTAAGATTTTGCAATCTTATGCCTACGTATTCCCGTTTGACGAAACAGGGAAATCAGAGCGATCGTAGTTCCCTCCTATTCTAAGGGAGGAAAAGATGTTTTGGTGTCTTGTTCAAAGCCCAAGATTGAAGCTAAAAGTGATTTGTATCTTGTTGAAAGCCCAAGATATGAAGCTGAAGGGTTTTTTGTGTCTTGTTCAAAGCCCAAGATTGAAGCTAAAAGGTTTGACTGGGAGAGAACTTGTCATCTCTAAAGAGGAACTGTTGATGTTCGTATGCCTTGATTAAAGCACAAGTTTGATGCTAAAAGGTTGATTGACTCAACTGGGGATTTCTCTACACAAAGCCTAAGAGGAGGTTGTTGACCCAACAAGAGGGTGTTTATTATTTGTCTCGTACAAAGCCCGAGATAGAGGCTAAAATGGTTGACTCAACAAGAGAGTACTAACAAGTGACTGACTCAACAAGAGAGTGCTTTTATATGTCTTGTACGAAGCCCAAGAAGGAGGCTAAAAAAGGTTTGACTCAACAAGAGAGTACTTTTATCTGTCGTATATGAAGCCCATGATGGAGGCTAAAAAGGTTGACTCAACAAGAGAGTCTTTTATACTCAACAAGAGAGTGATTTGTTGTCTCGTACGAAGCCCGAGATAGAGGCTAAAAGGAAAGTGTCTCAAAAAGAGAGTCTTGAAAAGTGATGGACTCAACAAGAGAGTCTGAAAAGGTTAACTCTGCTAGGGGTAATCATTGTACAAAGCCGAAGAGGAGGCTGACTTCCCTGAAGAAGGGTCATATACAAAGCCTAAGAGGAGGCTATACTTCTGCCGGGGATTCTTGAGATCCCGAGGTAGGTCCAAGAAGGGAATCAATCCTTGCAGGGGAATGCAAAAGGAATTGATAGATCAGAAACCTTGAGGCTCTGGTTTGAGATAGTGTTATCTGACCTGGGTTGGGGAATTTTGGGAGAAGGACGGGGTCTTAGAACCCACAAGTCTTAACTCGGTTGGAGATTAATCCAGAATCCAGGGTTTCTCCTATGTTTGAAAGGTGCTTGAGAATGTCTTTGAGACTCAAGGGAATTAGACTGTCCAAGTCTATTGGTAGAGTTTTATCTTTTGTATGATGCCCAAGAGGAGGCCGACTCGTTTAAGGGATGAGTATCAACCCTAAAATTGGTCTGAAGGTTTTGACTACTTTTAGAAAGACCGCTCTAACGAAGGATGATTAAGTTATGTCCTATACCTTTAGGAGGTCGTGAAGGTCCTTGTACAAAGCCCAAGAGAAGGCATGCGAACTTTTAAGAAGCCAGAGGGTCCTTGTACAACGCCCAAGAGGAGGCGGGGATGCTTAGGAAGCCTGTGGGTCCCCAAACCAAGAGAAGTTCAAGAAATGCAATTCACAGAGAAGACATCATTCCAGGAAAGTTCGAGAATTTGGAAGAAACTCAAGAGATGTTATTCACGGAGAATAGATCAACTCTAGGGAGTAGAATTTCTTTGACAATTTCTAAGGGTGACAGTCTGAGAAAAGGTTCACCGAGAATACTGCCTTTCTCTTTGTTCCATATTATTTAACCCCAAGAGAAGGGAAAAATGTATCTGGTAATCCTATGGGGGATCTAGTTTTGTTTGTATTCGAGAGTGACCAACATGTTTTACCTAGTTCTAGACGTAGTTGCCGTGGAGAACTCTAAACAACTATACTAGTATTACACAGTTGAGGTATGACAAGTATATAAAAGGATGTGAAAGAAGACTTACAGTGAAACAACCCTACAATACAGTTATATACATGAAAGCAATAAATGAAAGCGGATAAATACTTACCCGTTGTAGAGCTTCCATGTTGTTTTGTTAGTTGTTCAATAAAGAAATTAAAGAAAGTTTTGATAACAACTATGGATTTGAATCTAAAATCAAAGGAGAAAGTGTTTTGAAAAGATTGTTCGGGGCTTATAGCTCAAGGAGAGGCCCAAGTTTTAACGATGATCGCACCGTTGTTTTGAAAACTGTACAGAGGGACTTATACAATATGTGAAGCCCAAAAAGTTTTTATATACAAGGGGATGGGTCTTACACTCTTTTAGAGGCCCAAAGATTTATTTAAAGAAATGAAATGGGACTTACAACGCGAGGGGAGGCCCAAATGACTTTTGTTTTGAAATGGCGATCGCACCGAGATTTTTTTTAACCCAAAGGGACTTATACAATATGTGAGGCCCACAAAGGTTTTGGTTAAAAAAGGGATTGGTCTTAGTTTCTGATATAAACTTCCCCTCGATCCTGGTTTCCTACCAAGAAACTGGTCTAAGTTTCTGATATAAACTTCCCCTCGATCCTGGTTTCCTACCAAGGAACTGGTCTAAGTTTCTTTTGTCAATAAACTTTATTGACAAGGGACGCTATTAGTAACGGTTTTCCTCAAACTTTTCGTCGAATTTTCCTGGGGAGATGCCATTTGATGGAAAACGTTTTGATGTCAGACTTGCTGGGGAACCCATTCGTCTGAGTTGTAGACGTGTTTAAACTTCTCTGTTGGAGACGCCATTTGTTGACTCTACTGGGGAAAGCAAGTCTCTTGAAATACTGCTTTATGCTTGGGGACATTACATCATACTTTTCTCGAGGTCTTCTCGGAGAAATGCCATGTGATGTAATCCAATTTGGAGGTGCTGATGACCTCATTTGATAGCAAATTTTCAGAGAGAAATTGCTATATTGCCGAAGCTTTGATTAAAAGGCTTTCTTTGGGGATTTTCTTTAATCCGGGAAAGCGAAGATAATATCTTCAATGGTGAAGAGTGACGTTCGTCAACGGTTTTCTTGTTTTTCAAAGGCTCAAGTTATCAAAGTGGTCGAGGGCCAACTCTAATCCAGAAATAAATTGGAAGAGAGACTGTTCAGACACAACACCTCCTGACAAGGATGGAACTGACAACTCCAGTGACAAGAGGACTTTTATCACTAGGGAATAAGACCGACTAGAGTGATGGTGATGCAATATGAATATGAATGTAAATCAATAATTCATGATGTATGTATGTATATGCTGACAAAACTGACACGACATACAAACTGACGGATGAACACGACTGGATACTCGGCCACTGCGGGGGACGAAGAGGTATCATTTGTTTAAGATAACAATTCTGCCTTGCTTAGGAGAGATAATCCCTGCGGGAAAAACCGTTGGTCGGGCTTAGGAGATAAGAACGCGACCAGGGGGTGTCCGATGAAACATGGTCTCTGACACAGCTGATCCTTCATTCAAGTGTACTGGATTAGAAAGAGTACTTTGATTCTGCACTTTGAAGCTTAACCACCTTTGGGAGAAGCGATCGATGTTCTTTTGATGTTCAACAGTCAAAAGAAATTGCCATCTTTATTTGAAAAGCAGAAAAATTTGACAAGTAAATTCATTTTTGTTTTATTTCAAGAATCGTTGATCATGTAAAAACGTCATTCTGTAAAGCTAAAACAAACAAGATTTACAAACAAAAGCACAAGGGCTCAAATTTTATTGATAGGATGGAAATCAGCCAAGCGCGTGATTCCATGGAGTATTTACAAAGTTAGAAAATGGTAATTTAAGGGAAAAAGGGCTACATTGAAACATAACGATCGTATCCTTCTACCAACTTTGACTGGAGTTTTTTTATGGAGGGCATTATTGTTGTTGAGGATTTACCTGTGTCAGATGTAGTTACTTGCCATGAATCCCTAACTTTTTCCTGGATTATACTATGAGATTTCCAATCCACCGGGATGATTTTTGATCATGTCTCTAATTTTTTCCTGGACCGCCCTTCCGGGTTTTCAATCCACCGAGACGTTTTTTTTTTTTTTTATTTAGGCGAAGTATTTCTTGACTACATCAACATTCGTGGGGTAGGCAAACTCTTCTCCATCCATGGTTGCAAGTCTCAAGGCACCGCCTGAGAAAGCATTCTTGACCACATAGGGGCCGTCATAGTTCGGGGTCCATTTCCCCCGAGAATCAGTGAGAAATAATTGTATCTTCTTGAGCACAAGGTCTTCTTTTCTGAAGACACGAGGTCGGACCTTTTTGTCAAACGCCTTCTTCATTCTTTCCTGATACAACTGACCATGGCATAGTGCCGTTATTCATTTCTCTTCGATCAGATTGAGTTCATCGGGTCAACTTTGACACCATTTAGCTTCTGTTAGCTTAGCTTCCATCAATACCCGGATTGATGGGATCTCTACTTCTATGGGGAGCACTGCCTCCATGCCATATACTAGAGAGAAAGGGGTTGCCCCTATTGAAGTGTGGACAGATGTGCGATAACCGTGAAGAGCAAAGGGTAGCATCTCATGCCAGTCTTTGTAGGTTATAACCATCTTCTGAACAATCTTCTTGATATTCTTGTTAGCCGCTTCTACCGCTCTGTTCATCTTAGGTCGGTAGGGAGATGAGTTATGGTGTTCGATTTTGAACTCTGCGCACAACTCTTTCATCATTCTATTGTTCAAGTTGGATCCATTGTTAGTAATGATCTGGTTCGGAACACCATAACGGCAGATGAGATTATTTTTGATAAATCGGACCACCACTTGTTGGGTTACATTGGTGTATGATGCTGCTTCGACCCACTTGGTGAAGTAATCGTTGGCTACCAGGATGAACCGATGTCCGTTCGAAGCCTTGGGTTCGATCATACCAATCACGTCGATTCCCCATATGGAAAAAGGCCATGGGGAAGAAAGAAATTTGAGATGTGTTGGCGGTACATGGATTTTGTCTGAGTATATCTGACACTTGTGACACCTTCTCATGTACTTGTAGCAGTCAGATTCCATTGTCAACCAATAGTACCATGCTCTCAGAATTTTTCTCGCTATTATGTGTCCGTTGGCATGAGTGCTAAAGGATCCTTCGTGAATTTCTTTTATTAGCATGTTTGCTTCTGGTCTGTCTACGCATCGGAGCAAGACCATGTAAAAGTTTCTCTTATAGAGTGTATCACCGCTCAGGAAGAAACGGCCTGCCAATCGTCTAAGGGTCTTTCTGTATTTTCTTGATGCCCCAGGTGGGTACTCTTGTTTCTGAAGGAAGCATTTGATATCGTGATACTAAGGTTTGCCATCTATGACTGCTTCAATCGTGAAGATGGTCCTTTCTAGGCGCATTACGTCAATCTTAGGTATGTCATTCCATTGACCTACACTAATCATGGAAGAGAGGGTGGCTAATGCATCAGCCATGTGATTCTCTTCACGAGGGATATGATGAAACTCGATTCTGTTGAAGAAGGGCAACAACGCATAGTCTTTGTAAGGAATCAGTCCTGATTGGTATGTGTTCCAATCTCCTTTGATCTGATTGACAACCAGGGCTGAATCGCCATATACATCCAAGTTCTTGATCCTTAAGTCGATCACTTCTTTGAGACCCATGATACAAGCTTCATATTTGGCCTCGTTGTTGGTGCACTTGAATGTCAATCGGGCGATGAAAGGAATGTGGGTACCCTTAGGTGTTATGATGATTGCCCCAATTTCGTTTCCATAATGATTGACAGCACCGTCAAAGATTAGTCCCTATTGGGAACCTGGTTCTGGCCCTTCACTGGGTAGTGGTTCGTCGCAATCTTTCATTTTTAAATACATGACATCTTCTTCTGGGAAGTCAAACCCGAATGATTCCGGATCGTCAATCGGTTGATGAGCCAAATGATCGACTAAAACACTTCCTTTAACGGCTTTCTGAGTGTGGTACGCGATTTCGTATTCTGATAACAACATCTGCCAACGGGCAATTCTCCCCGTGAGAGCAGGCTTTTCGAAGACATACTTGATCGAATCCATTTCGGAGATTAACCAAGTAGTGTGACGAATCATGTACTAGCGAAGACGT
The DNA here is from genome assembly GCA_022829125.1 of Lathyrus tuberosus. Classification (NCBI taxonomy): domain Eukaryota; kingdom Viridiplantae; phylum Streptophyta; class Magnoliopsida; order Fabales; family Fabaceae; genus Lathyrus; species Lathyrus tuberosus. The sequence goes on along the minus strand of JALAZF010000021.1, from coordinate 19,240,375 downwards.
TTGGCTGCCAAGCCAGAGCACGACAAGTTTTCTCAAGCATCGTATACCGAGTTTCACAATCTGTATACTTCTTGCTCAAATAGTAAATGGTAGACTCTTTCCTTTTTGTTTCCTCTTGTTGGCCAAATACACAACCCATGGAGTCTTCCAATACTGTTAGATAGATGATTAGTGGTCTTCCTTCCATTGGAGGTGATATAATCGGTGGGTTCAATAGGTATTCCTTGATACTGTCGAAGGCGGTTTGGATATCTTCTGTCCAAATGCAATCCTGATTCTTTTTAGGTAATTTAAAGATTGGCACACATGTGGTGGTCATGAGGAATATAAAATGTAATTCAAACGTCCCAAGAATCCCTTGACTTGTTTTTCAGTCCTCGGAGAAGGCATTTCTTGGATGGCCTTGACCTTGTCAGGATCAACCTCAATTCGTTTTGGCTGACGATGAACCATAAGAGTTTCCCTGAACGGACACCGAAGGTGCACTTGTTGGGATTCAAGCAGAGTTTTTACTTCCTCAACCGGTCGAATAGTTTTGACAGGTGGATCACATGCTCCTCTTCTGTTTTAGATTTGGCAATCATGTCATCGACATATACCTCGATTTCCTTGTGTATCATGTCATGAAAAAAGTAGTCATGGCCCTTTGATATGTTGCCCCGACATTCTTCAACCCGAACGACATTACCTTGTAACAAAAAGTACCCTATGGGGTGATGAATGAAGTTTTCTCCATGTCTTTCGGCACCATTTTTATCTGATTATTGCCCGGGAATCCATCCATGAAGGAGAAGACTTTGACCTTTGCTGTACTGTCAACCAGCATGTCAATGTGTGGTAAAGGAAAGTTGTCCTTTGGACTAGCCTTGTTTAGATCTCTGTAATCCACGCACATTCTGACCTTTCCGTCCTTTTTCGGAATTGGTACGATGTTGGCTAACCATTGAGGATATTGTGTTGTGGCGAGGAAACCTGCGTCAATCTGTTTCTGTACTTCCTCTTTGATTTTGACGGCCATGCCTGTGTGAGTTCTTCTCAACCTCTATTTTATCGGCGGACACTCTGATCTCAACGGTAAATGATGTTCCACGATGCTGGTATCCAACCCTAGTATGTCCTAGTAGGACCAAGAAAATACATCGGGAAATTCTTTTAGAAGCTTTGTCAAACTTTCTTTGACAATTGGACTGAGCAGTGCCCCAATCTTGACTTCTTTTCTCTCTTCCTCTGAAGCCAAGTTAACTGTTTCCAATGTTTCTTTGTGAGGTTTAATGGACCTTTCCTCTTGTCTGAGTAATCGGGAGATCTCTTCTGGAATTTCTTCGTCATTTTCTTCTTCAGCCTCAAATACCGGGAATTCAAAGTTGGGAGAAGGCATCGGATCGTACGTTTCAATGGGGTTTAAAACAAGCAATTTGCATGACGTTATGATTTGTTTTTAGAAGAGATAGAGAGAATGCAAGAGTGTGTGCAGCGTAAATTTTTTGGAAAACTGCTTGTTTTTATTGTTTGAATTGTTTTTTAGGATTACCATTTTCTGAAAAAGCGAAAAGAGAAAACAGTAATTAATGCAGAAATTACAGAATGACTTTATTTTATTTATGAACTTATCGATTCTTGAAACTACATCCCTATAAAACAAAACTCTGTCGCTTTGGGTGAAGCGAAGAGGGATATTTACAGAAAGTGAGCCCTATCAAAACATCCGTTTCACCTGGGCAGGGTGAAAGGTTAAGATAAAGACGACAATTACTTAGACTTATGAACAACCTTCGGAACATCAACTGCAACCCATTGGCGGCGAACTCCTCAGTGAATCACAAAGTCTGGTACCATCTTTCTTGATTTGTCTTCAGAAATGACGTTGATTTCTGGTGGAGCAGGATCATTGGAATCTGTCTCCCAGACAGAGTTTTCGTAGGAGGATTCCTCTGTTGTATTTTGCATAGTAATTGTACTCTCAGGTAAATCTCCCCATCCAGTTGGTTGGATGTCTTCGAGCCTGATACGAGAGCTTTCAGGAGCAGTGTATTTGACCATGAAGTCGTATTTGCCACTCAGTTGTCCTAAGGTGTCCCCTATTTCCTTGAGATTGGAGGAGTCATCCCTTTCGATGATGTTGACCTCAGGAAAAGCATAGTTAATGAATTATAGTCCTGCAAACTTTGCGAATTCATCGTCGTGCTGGATATTTTCTAAATGCCCTGAGTGTTGATCGCATGACATGGTGGGGATGCAGGTATTCTTTTCAATGATGCACAACTGGTTTTCATTGTTCGACTGATTTTCTTGCCCCGAGTCTCCTGGGTACGGCTGCCAGATAGGCAGACAATCCATCGGGCCATAATAGTCATGGTTAAAGTTGTCTTTCATCAGAGTGTCTTCCTCTAATGAGTTTGGTGGAGCACGACATCCTTCCAGATCACAATCTCCCTATATCATTTTGACGTCTGACCTTGGTATAAGTCTCGGACTCTGTGCGGGATAGCAAAATGGCGTAGGCACTTCTTCCTAAGACATATAAGCATCCTCGTTAATATAAGACTTCCACTCTTCATTTGTATCGAAGGAGTCTCCTTCGTTGATGGTACGTACTTCTTGAGTCACTGGGTGAAGGAAACCTCCACTTTGGAAGAAGTCCTGAATGGGATGAAAACTTTCATCGTTAGTGGCAGTCTGGGTACAGGTTGAAGAAAACCCAAGACCCTTCTTTGTTTTATTATCAGTAGGAATGACAAGTTGTCCCCATCCCTTTGTATTGTTGCTTTTGATTACTTCGAGATCATCTTTGTACGAGGAGATCGATGTTCCTTTCTCTAATTGATTCTCATTGCTCATCGAAAGTGCCTGAAACTGAGTTCCAACAAATTCCTCAGGTTCTACACAAGTGGACAATGATAGGTTACTCACGATCAAGGCTTGTTCTCCACAGACCATGACGAGTTGGTCATTCTTGACAAACTTCAGCTTCTGGTGAAGCGTCGAAGTGACTGCCCCAGCCTGGTGTATCCAAGGTCTTCCCAACAAACAGTTGTATGTTTCTCGGATGTCCATGACCTGGAAAGTGACTTGGAAAGTGTGGGGACCGATAGTTATGGGAAGGTCGACTTCGCCGATAACTGTTTTTCGGGATCTGTCAAATGCTTTGACGACGACCTTACTGCCTCTCATCAGAGATCCTTTGAATGATAGTCGCATTAGAGTAGATTTCGGCATAGCGTTGAGAGGCAATCCAGTGTCTACCAGTACGCTGGCTAAAGCATCGTCCTGGCAGTTGACTGTAATATTGAGCACCATGTTGTGACTTTTTCCTTCTTCTGGAAATTCCTCATCACTGAACCCTAAGTTGTTGCAGGAAGTGATGTTGGAGATGATGTTGTCGAATTGTATTATTGACACATCTTGTTCCACAAAGGCTTGCTCTAAGACTTTCTGTAGAGCTTCTCTGTGAGCTTCGGAACTGAGTAAAAGAGATAACACAGAGATCTTTGAAGGAGTTTGTAACAGCTGATCAACAATGTTGTATTCACTCCTTTGGATGAGCTTCAGTATCTCATCATCATTCTTTGAAAGGTCGGGATCACCGAATTGACCGACTGGTGGATTGGGAACTTCTGTCTGAAGTTCCTTTTCTTTGGGAGGTTCTCCAACTCCTCGGTTGAAGATTCGACCGCTCCGTGTTACTCGACTGATGTCTGCAATATTCACGATGGAGGGTAATGGAATTTCCTTTCCATTCTCAACTGTTGTTGCACTGTATTTGTAAGGGATAACCTTATCAGACTTGTACGGTACTGGTCCCGACAGATAGATAACTACATGAGCCTTTTGATTTTTCTGACCATTGTAAGCAACTTTAATCAGTTCCTGGTTAAGAACCTTCTACTCGTCAAGTAGAGGGACGATGGAACAAACATCTTTGGTCCTCTCGCGATCAGAGATTACAACAACATCTTTGATCTGGTCAGCGAAATAGTTGGGCATCAAGTTGATGGACCCCGAAACTGGACATGGTTGAATCTCTTCGCGGTCCAACTGATTTTGAAGGGCTGCTCGCACGAGGTAGCATTCTTGGTTATTCTCTGAGCAAACTCTACAGTGCTCGTAGTTATGTGGTGGCACCTGGCCACATCTGCTTTGAATGTAGTGTAACCTTACTTGGTCCGCTTCCATAGATCGAACTTCCTGACTTTGATGCCTAGTAGGGTACCCATTAAAAATGCTGACTTGATGCGTGTCTTCGTCTAGATAAATCGGAAGCCACCAATGATTTACCAAGTGTTGCAAGGTTATTTGAACGAGAGCACATCTTTGGTCGCTCTCACGACATACTGTACAGTTCCGATACTCATGCGAAGTCAGAAAACCGAGCTGGACTTGCTTAGTGTGTAATTTTACCAAGCTGGTATTCATCAAGCGAATATCGAAGATCTGAATCATATTGATCTGATAAGGATTTTTATCATGGTAGTCCTGGATCCATCCAAGATCCATCTGACGCTGGAGGGCCACTTGTATAAAAGAGCATCCCTGATTATTTACCGAGCAAATCAGACAAGAATTGTAATCGTGCCGTGGAAGATTATGATACTGGCCTTGCCTTGAGTGCATTGCCACTAAGTTGACATTCATCGCACGGACGTCGTGGTTCTGAATGATGTTGGAATTTGCATAATTCATGTTAACTCCACGAACTCGATGCTCTTGGATCCACCCGAGATCCAATTGTTCTTGTAGAGCTTATTGCACCACAGAACATCCTTGATTGTCTTTAGAGCAGATATCACACTGGTGATAATTATGAGGTGGTATATAGCCATACCCGCTCTGTCTGCGATGCATCTTGACCAGATTGGCCCTCAATAAGAGTACATCATGAATTTGATAGTTGTTGTTAGACTCACCTTCTATCAAATTTACAGCAGCTTTCTCATGTTGAGGCAACAGATTTGTGAGAATATTCGGATTCGTATCTTTGAAAGATAAGACCACACTCCTAACAAGCTTTTGTACGTCGGATTTGCAACTGAGATAGTTTTCTATGTTATGCCCTGGTCCTCCTTGATGGTAAGGGCAAGTTATATCCGCTTTAAACCAAAAAGGCAGATTCTCCGGTACTGTAAGAGGAGACCTGGTTTGGACATGCCTCTTGACCAGTAAGAGTGGAAACAAATCTGCGTACAACATCGGTATAGGGTCAAACCTTGGTGGTCGCGTTGTACAGTTGTTGTTGTATTGAGGACGAGCCTGCTGAAGAGGCTGTTGTGTCCTTTGCTGATATTGTTGTTGATTCGGTTGGCTCTACGCAACCTGAGGTTGATACGTTGGAACAGGCGCAGGATTAATAGCAGGAGTTACAGCTGTGACTGGTTGGTATCGTCGTATTTGCTTTCCGAGAGAGATATTCCCAATATCATGCTCTTTTTCTTAGGGAGAGCACTATCGTATCGTTTTGTACTACTTGATAATCCAACGTCTTTAACTAAACGTCCTTCTCGGACTGCTTGAAGAACTCCCATGCCCATCATCTCGGTGAAGTCACTGGGCGCACTGGCAACCATTTTGTCGTAGTAAAATGAGCTCAAGGTTTTCAAGAAGATCTTTGTCATCTCTTTTTCCTCGAGAGGTGGACAAATGTGGGCGGCGATTTCGCGCCATCTCTGAGCATATTCCTTAAAGGTTCCCTTGTCCTTCTGCGACATGGCTCTAAGTTGATCTCTGTCTGGTGCCATGTCCAGGTTATGCTTATATTGTTGAACGAAAGCAGCGCCAAGATCTCTGAAAGTGGCGATCTTAGTGCGGTTTAAACCCATTTACCATTTGAGTGGGGCACTAGTTAAACTATCCTGAAAATAATGGATCAGTAGCTGGTGGTTCTCTGTCTGTGTTGACATCCTCCGAGCGTACATCACCAAATGACTTTGAGGGCAAGAGTTACCCTTGTAATTTTTAAATTCGGGCACCTTGAATTTGTGCAGAACTTTCACATTGGGGACCAGACAAAGGTCTGCGGCGTCCTTTCCGAATAGATCCTGACTGTGAAAGGCTTGCAGTTCCTTATGCATTTCCAAGAACTGTTCCAGGAACTCCTTCATTCTATTATCCATACTTTCGTTTCCACCAGAAGGTATTTGTGGAATTTGTACCAGAGGGTGGTGGTATAGTCATTATGGCAGAGACTCTTGGCGCCTCCCGAAGTTTGTAACCTTCAGGAGTTGTTGTCATGCCCCTGGCATCTTCGCTTTCCCGAAGTTTGTAACCTTCAGGCCCAGCGGTTCCTTCTGCAGTTTCCGGATCCTTAGTGATCGACGGAATATATCCTTCCAGGATATAATTGAATGGCATGCCCCAGGGATGATCTTTTGGCATGTTATACCAAGGATCAATCCTTTCCACTATAGGTGTAGATGTGACCTCTGAGATCACAGTCCGTTGTTGTTGCATCTGAGCTACTGTCAGAGCTTGCATGTCACCGTGAAGTTTTCTCAGATTCTCTCTCAGAGCGTCGATTTCTTCTCACAACTCTCTGTTCTCTTCCTTGAGATTATCCATTTTCTTATGAATGTTGGCCCGAGTATTGTACGAATGAGACAGTTTGACTCTAGAATCGAGACACAAATGTGAGATTCGCAGGGAAGGAGAATGCGTTTATGCGAGAATGATGAATGATATGCAATGATTATATTTAGTTTTTTTTAATTTAAAGTAAACTTCGACAGTTGGATTGCAAATATCAAACAGTGGAGAAACCTCGTTTTATTGAATTCAAAGATTGCAGAAATGGAAATACAGTAATTTACATAGTGCTGTAAAAGGAAATCTAAACTTATGGGTCCCGAGTCCTCTGTGAGGAGAGCTCAGGTGCTGGTTCTGGTACTTTTCTTTTTTTTTTACCGGGGCTCTTGGGCCGTTGTCGGGTTGTCATTCCTTTTCCAAGTGAAAGGAGCAAACAAATTCCTTTGGTCTTCTTGATTCTCTACAGCATGTTGCTCTAAAATCTCGATCAGAGTATCTTTATCTTTCAATAGTTGCTGTATTTTCTTACACTCCACATTGATAATACGATACTTGTTCTTCCAAGCCCTTCTCTCCTGTTGAACTTTGTTGAGAGTGACCTGGAGTTTTTCCACATCAGACATAAAATAAAGGATAGATTCCTTTAACGGAAGAACTTCTTGACGAGGGTAAGGCATCCTCAGCTTGAGAGCTCTAGTTTGTACCCAGTGGAGATAAGGTTCTATCGAGATACAGTCTGGTTTTCCTAGAGACTCTCTTCCTTTCCTGTGAACATGTTTCCAGGCATGCACTATTTCTGTCTTTAGTGCCCTGTCATTTTCACCTTCCTTGAAGAAAAGACCTTCCAGATGAACATTATGCGGGATATGCCTCATAGGGTATCCGAGTTGACGGCGAACTAAAATTGGATGATAGTTGATTCCTCCTTTAGTTCCTATGAGTGGTACATTAGGGAAGTTTCCACATTTGTCAATGATCCTTATCCCGTCATAGATTCTATTGTACCAATCTATGTTAGAGTTGGTAAGAGACATGATTCTCTGTGACCAACGTAAAGTACTCTTATGATCCCAAAAGGCAGCAGACTTAGGTAAATGGGAAGTGAACCATTTGTATAGCAGGGATACACAACATGTGATAATTCCTCCACTGTATAAATTCCTTAAATGTACAGAATGATAAGCATCTGCGAGCAAGGTTGGTACGGGGTTTCCAATTAGAAATATCTTAATGGCATTAGCATCGACAAAGTTATCGATGTTGGGAAAAAGGAAAAGCCCGTATGTAAGTAGGACAAAGATATCATCGAAAGCAATTATGTTTCCTATATTGGGAAAGTACAGTGCTTTCTATACCAAGAACTGATGCTCCGCAAGTGCACGGATTTATCGAAGTAATACAAAAGATTGTCGAACCCACAGAGACCAATGTCAACCTACTGTAATCTGTCGTTGCTTTGTAAAGCTAAGGCTTTAATTAAAATGGTAGGAACGGAAATATAAACGCTAATCACTAAAGGTTCGAAAGTAATACTAAAACGAGGCCGAAATATGATTTTCGTGCACCTAAGGGACTTGTAGAATATGGGTACCGATTATGCCTATACTACCATTCCGTAGGAAATGGAAACTTAAAGACTCCGTCTCACACTCTCGCGCTATTAACAAAAGCCACGCCTAATGACCCCAAGATTTTTCTCTCGCCCGCTCGGTAATTAAAAGACGCATTTTTAAAACCAACAAAGACTAAACGAAGCCTAAAGCGCTCTCGCTGTGTTTAGGATCGATGCTCAGTGTCTACTATCTGGTGATTACCTCAAACTCTCGTTCTATTAGAGACACCTTAATACGCCTCTCACTCTCGTGACAAAACACTGTTAAGCAACCCCTCGCTCTCAAGACAAAGACACCTAACACTAAAACCAGAATATCGAACAATCATATTTTCATACCGATGGATCCTACAGAGTCCGGTCGGAACGACGATCCTCATACGATGGTCTCTAATTATAATTAACCGAACATAATTAAATCTGATCTTAACATGTTAAAGCATTCAAATTCTGGAACTATCTTGTTAAAACAAATTCAAATATAATCTATACTATAATGCAGTAAATAAAGAACCTGTAAAAAATTGCGGTAAATGGAACTGAACTCGAATACGAAAATGGCGGCAAGATTTGTATTGATACTTGAAGTGATACAGCAGTACAAGGAAATAGAAAATACAAAGTGCAGCAATTCCTCAGTGTGAGTAATTACTGCTTTGAAACTGAAAATATATGCCTAAGTTCTAAAACGCGAATCGGCAGCGCTTCCGCGCATTTTCCGGATCCAAATGTAGACCTACAGGGGTGTATTTATAGAGGAAATTTTGCTCCAAGAAGGTCTGGTACGATTTTGAATTTAAATAGAGGAAACTGCCAAACTGCTGCTGATAAAACTGCTCCCGCGCATAATGGCGACCGTCATCTGCCTAATGGTGACCGTCATCTGCCTAATGGCGACCGTCATTAGTTCAAAAGGTGATTTACCTCCTTTTTGGGCACGGCGAGCGCCTTCCTCAGGCCATGGCGAACGCCATTGCTCTGAGGAGGCCAGAACATGCGCTTTTGATGCTTTTCTCCACTCTTCAGCTCTGTTTTCGCTCTTTTTTCCATACTTACCGATTAAACACCTGTCGACATAAAAACAAAGGAAATCATAATAAATCAAAGCAAATAGTATGAAAGACTCGATAAAATGGTACTAAAAGTGCGCTTAATGAGTCAGAAAATACGATACAAATTTGAGTTATCAAACTCCCCCACACTAAGACTTTTGCTTGTCCTCAAGCAAAATCCCAATGATATAAAATAGTAAGTACAGCGCTCGACTCATAGGCATGACAAAAACCATCAAAGCACAAGGTTGCTAGGCTAATGATACACAAATAGGTACTAAATAGTGAAAACAAGGATACCGTAATGACACATCTCCGCTAAAATGGACAAAGACTTCCTTCCTAAGAAATACCAGTTCAAATCATGACATTATAACTCGACCTACAGACTTCGTTCTTTTTCACCTCTCTTTCATTCTAGCGCAATCACATTAAGCCAGTTATCCTTTGTACTTACATGGTAAGTGAACCTGTTAGTGTTATACGATCTCTAGTTCAATTTTTTTTTCTTTTTCGCACATTTTTTTCTTTTGCTTTTGCTTACGAATTGCAAGAGTCCGAACCTTTAGGCTACATGGTCGGGTGAGGACCACCTAACTTAGCGGGAACATGTCTTTTATTTGTTTTTTCTATAAAAATCACATAAATCAACTTTTTGAGATCAACACATATTTGCATCAGTTCATTACTTAGTTCGTACATAAGGATGATGCTGACTTTTTGTATAAACTAATCAAGAGGCTACTTCTAAAGAACTAGGAATAAGGTCTCGGCATAATGTGTATTTAAATCGATATCGCATACTTAGGAACTCTAAGGTGTAGGAACGGTACTGATATTAGCAAAACTTTCCCAAGTCCGTCCACATAGCCTAAAACAAAGATAAAACAACCTATACTTAATATGTCATGCCATTGAGTCAAACGGAAATTTTTTGAAATTGGGGTCAAAATAAGGGATTTTTCAAACAATGCGAAAATGTAAAGTAAAAATTGACTCAACTACCACATATGACTCGATAAAGAAACAAACTAGAAAGCGATAAATTGAAAGCGGTAAAGTTCCTCCCCCACGCTTAAGCCAAACATTGTCCTCAATGTTTTGATAAAAGGTGGAAAAGGAATGATAGAACCTGCATGAATACTACTGCGTGACAAATCCTCTCTGATCCTCTCTTGTTGTCCATGTCTTCGCTGGCCACTTCTGCTTCGGCGGTGGGCGCTTTGAGATACCTTTATTTGTTGAATTTTCTCTTTTCTGAAGCAACTCATAATGCTTCCCGTTTCCGGAGGAAATACCTGCAAAAAGTGTTAGAAAAATACAGTGTGGTATCGGTGTCACCACCAGCAGCGACATTCGCAGGAATGTCCGTGGGCACCTAGAAGAAGCTGAGACGAGACAAGCAATACATTTCTTTATTTCCTGCAAACACAAACAATAAAAGGAAAACATTAAATTAAAATCTCGTGGGTTTCCTCCCACGCAGCACTTTATTTAACGTCGATAGCTCGACGGCTAATAATCTTTGATTTCCATGGCCACTTATCAAGCCATCTCACATATCCCTCACCTTTTCTTTTCTTCCTTCTTTGGGGTGGTTCATTCTTTTGAACTTGTGGTGGTGGTTCTGGATCTATCCTGAGTATCAGTTTTTCAAGTTTGGGCTTAGTTATTTCATTCACCACCTCAAAGTCTAACCTTACCCTCTTAAAAGTAATGATATCCCTAGTTTCATGGTCCTCAAACTTTCTCTTTTTATGCAGGACCTTAGACAAAGGTGCATCGGTGTGGATATTTTCCAATGTCGAGACCAATGTCAACCTACTGTAATCTATCGTTGCTTTGTAAAGCTAAGGCTTTGATTAAAATGGTAGGAACGAAAATATAAACGTTAATCACTAAAGGTTCGAAAGTAATACTAAAACGAGGCCGAAATATGATTTCTGCGCACATAAGGGACTTGTAGAATATGGGTACTAGTTATGCCTATACTACCATTCCGTAGGAAATGCCAACTTAAAGACTCCGTCTCACACTCTCGCGCTATTGTCAAAAGCCACGCCTAATGACCCCAAGATTTTTCTCTCGATAGCTCGGTAATTAAAAGACGCATTTTGAAACCAACAAAGCCTAAACGAAGCCTAAAGCGCTCTCGCTGTGTTTAGGATCGATGCTCAGTGTCTACTATCCGGCGATTACCTCAAACTCTTGTTCTATTAGACACACCTTAATACACCTCTCACTCTCGTGACAAAACACTGTTAAGCAACCCCTCGCTCTCACGACAAAGTCACCTAAATTAAACTTAGACACTAAAACCAGAATATCGAACAATCATATTTTCATACCGATGGTTCCTACAAAGTCCCATAGGAACGACGATCCTCATAGGACGGTCTCTAATTATAATTAATCGGGCATAATTAAATCTGATCTTAACATGTTAAAGCATTCAAATTCTGGAACATCATGTTAAAACAAATTCGAATATAATCTATACTATAATGCAGTAAATAAAGAACCTGTAAAAAATTGCGGTAAATGGAACTGATATCGAATACAAAAATGGTGGCAAGATTGGTATTGATACTTGAAGGTATACAGCAGTACAAGGAAATAGAAAATACAAAGTGTAACAATTCCTCAGTGTGAGTAATTGCTGCTTTAAAACTGAAAATATATGCCTAAGTTCTAAAACGCGATTCGGCAGTGCTTCCGCGCAACTTCCGGATCCAAATGCAGACCTACAGGGGTGTATTTATAGAGGAAATTTGGCTCTAAGAAGATCTGGTACGATTTTGAATTTGAATAGAGGAAACTGCCAAACTGCTGCTGATAAAACAGCTCCCGCGCATAATGGCGACCGTCATCTGCCTAATGGTGACCGTCATCTGCCTAATGGCAACTATCATCTGCCTAATGGCGGTCGTCATTAGTTCAAAAGGTGACTTCCCTACTTTTTTTGGGCACGACGAGCGCCTTCCTCAGGCCATGGCGAGCGCCATTGCTCTGAGGAGGCCAGAACATGCACTTTTGCTGCTTTTCTCCACTCTTCAGCTCTGTTTTAGCTCTTTTTTCCATACTTGCCGATTAAACACCTTTCGATATAAAAACAAAGGAAATCATAATAAATCAAAGCAAATAGTATGAAAGACTCGATAAAACGGTACTAAAAGTGCGTGTAATGAGTCGGAAAATATGATATGAATTCGAGTTATCAAGAACTTGGCCGGTAAACCTTGGATTCCATCCTTAGTGGTCATATGAGTCCTGACTTCTGACTCATCCAAATAGATTGCTATTGCAATGGTTTGATCCTTTGGAATTTATTCCAGTCCAGGAAAGGGAGCTTGGTTAGTGATGGGTAAATCAGTCAGGTGAGAGTACTCTTCTAGCGTCGGTTCCAGTTGACAATCCAGGAATGTGAAACAGTGATAAACCAAATCATAGAACTGAATCAGCATAGACAGGATTCCTTCAACTAAATGGACCCTTAATAGAGACAGTAGTCCTTCGTACTTAGCTCTGAAAGCATCGGGGTTGGTAATCATCCTTTCCAACCCCCTTAAATCCTCTAGTTTTGGAGCCTTGAAGGTGTACTTGTGCGTCTTCCTTCTACCAAAATCCATAACGCAATCTTTTTCTATGATATTTGCAATCATTGTTTTAGTTTAATTTTGAAAAAAAAAAGAAGCAAAAAGAAGATTTTTCTTTGTTTAAGAGTCTTTTAAATGAATGCATGAATACAGCAAACAAAAACATTGAAAAAACATGGGTTCAAAGGTTCAACGTCACGAGCATGGAGTCATGGCTCTACCCATCCCAAAGGTTGTACTATGGTAAATTTTTGTACCTGTCCCCAAAATCATTGACCCCCCTAGGGATGACAACAGCAAGCTGGTTCACCCGAGCGAGCTGTAGCATCCTAGGGTAGTATCGCGTGTATCCTATTTCCGATAGCTACCACACTACAAAATACCCACATGGTTACTGTCTACTAAATCTTCAGTTTCACGGATACCACATTGGGACAATCTGCCTTCACGATGAAGTCGTTAAACATTGAATCCGCAAAGGGTATCTCCACTGATTTGATGGTCTACCGGGACAGCTTATTCGGGATTCACTCCCTGTAAGACCACCCGTCTATGCCATCACCTATCTTAGGTATCACTCAAACTTTCCACACGTGACATCACTCGCATTCCCATTAGCAGAAAAATAAACACGGATATCAAGTAGGAAAAGCAGTATATATATAATATGATTCCTAAAACTAACATCCTAGACCTCTTAGGAACTACAATCCTACTTTGGTTCCCCAGCAGAGTCGCCATTTTACTGTTGGAAAATGGGGACGAATGATGACTAAGGTAAGACAGATCCTAATGGGACTCCCCAACAGAGTCGCCATTTTACTGTAGCGTGCGATTTTTGTCGATGACGCGACCCCCTTGTCGCAGATGGGTTCTTCCTCACCGCAACGGTAGGGAAGGAGTACTACTTTCTGATTTCTTATTTATCCCGTGAAGTTGGAAGGGAAATAGAAGATATCTAAAACTAACCTTGCACGCGAATGTTTAACTGAACAAACGCTAAGAGAGATTCGGGGAGTTCGGGGTTAGGTTATACAATGGGGAGTTGTCAATTACCCATCCTATATGTGGTTATCCATAGGTTGTTAGCAATAGATTCTGCTTTTATACTTGATGGTGCTCATTTGTTGATGGGTTGGGAAATTTTCTTCTTTGGGAGATATGAGAGAGAGTTTTTGATGATTTTGGCGAGGTACTGGTGTAGCGAGCGATTTTTGTCGGTGACGCGACCAGCTTATCCCAGAAGTTTGGGTTTTCTCCTCGAGGAGAAAGGGTACTACTTTCTGATTTCTTATTTATCCCGTGAAGCTGGAAGGGAAAGGGAAGGTATCTAAAACTAACCTTGCACGCGAATGTTTAACTGAACAAACGCTTTAAGAGATTCGGGGAGTCGGGGTCAGGTTATACAATAGGGAGTTGTCAATTACCCATCCTATATGTGGTTATCCACAGGATGTTATCTTTAGGGTTTCACTTTGTAATTGATAGTGTTTATCTGCTGATGGGTTGGGAAAGTTTCTTGGGAAAGTGTGACAGGGAGAGTGAGTTTTTTTTTTCGTGGAAAATGATAATGATGATGGCTTAAGGTATGAAACCTAAAGTTTTGATTGATATGAAGGTACAGGACCTAGGGTTTTTCATTGGTATGCTCGCTAAGATTTCATAAACTTATGCCTAAGTATTCCCGTTTAAACGAAACAGGGAAATCAGGGCAATCGTAGTTCCTCCTATTCTAAGGGAGGAAAATGACATTTTGGTGACTTGTTCAAAGCCCAAGATTGAAGCTAAAAGGGTATTTGTGTCTTGTTCAAAGCCCAAGATTGAAGCTAAAAGGGTATTTGTGTCTTGTTAAAAGCCCAAGATTGAAGCTAAAAGGGTATTGAGGGGGAATTTGTCATCTCTAAAGAGAGATTGTTGACTTTTGTGTGCCTTGATCAAAGCACAAGGTTGATTCTAAAAGGTTAATTGATTTGGATATGTGATTTCTTTATACAAAGCCTAAGAGGAGGCTGGATAAGACCGAATCAACAAGAGAGTGTCTTATCTGTCTTGCACAAAGCCCAAGATTGAGGCTAAAAAGAGGCTGACTCTTTGGGGATATCATTATACAAAGCCTAAGAGGAGGCTAGAAAAAGTGTTTTGACTTTGTCGGGGAGGTTTATATGTGTCTTGTACAAAGCCAAAGATTGAGGCTGAAATTTAACTGACTCTGGTGAGTATATTTTTTATGTGTCTTGTACAAAGCCCAAGATTGAGGCTGCAATGAGTTTGACTCTGGTTGGGGAAATGTTTCCTCAAAGCCTAAACGAAGGCTGGGAGGAAATGACTCGGCTGGGGAAGATATATGTCCTTAGCTTAAGAGAGGGAAGTTTATGTCTTGTACAAAGCCCAAGATTGAGGCTAAAAGGGTTGACTCAACAAGAGGGTCTGAAAAGGTGATTGACTCAACAAGAGAGTCTGAAAGTTGATTCACTCAACAAGATTGTCTTTTATACTCAACAAGAGAGGGATTTTCTGTCTCGTACGAAGCCCGAGATTGAGGCAAAAAGGGTCTAGACTCAACAAGAAAGTCTGAAAAGGTTAGCTCCGCTGGGAAGACTCATTTGTACAAAGCCCAAGAGGAGGCTGACTTTGCTGAGGAAGGATCATTATACAAAGCCTAAGAGGAGGCTAGCTTGAGGAAAGGTCCTTATACAAAGCCTAAGAGGAGGCTATCTTTTTTCGGGGATAATTGAGATTCCCAGGCAGGTCCAAGAGGGGAATCAACTCTTGCTGAGGGTTACAGAAGAGTTGAGATGTCAGATACCTTGAGGTTCTGATTTTAGATAGTGTTGACCCTGGTCGGGGAACTCTCATGAGAGAGGCTGGGTTTCTGCTGGAGATTGATCCAGAATGCCCGAGGTTTCTTCCTATGGTTGTAAGGAACTTGAGAATGTCTTTGAGACTCAAGGGGATTAGACTGTCCAAGTATGTTGGTGTGGAGGAGTTTTATCTTTTGTATGATGCCTCCAAGAGGAGGAAAAAGCATTAAGGGATGAGAATCAACCCTAAAGTGGCCGGAGGTCTGACACTGGAAAGACTGCTCTAGAAAATGTCTTATACCTTTAAGAGGTCGTCAGGGTCCTTGTATTAAGCCCAAGAGAAGGCATGAGAACTTCTAAGAAGCTGAAGGGTCCTTGTACAACGTCCAAGAGGAGGCGGGATGCTTTTAGGAAGCCTGTAGGTCCCGAACCAAGAGAAGTTCAAGAAATGCAATTCATAGAGAAGAGATCATTTCAGGAAAGTTCGAGGTTCGAAGAAACTCAAGAGATGTTATTCACAGAGAATAGATCATCTTCGGGGAGTAGAATTTCTTTGACAATTTCTAGGGGTGACAGTCTGAGAAAAGGTTCACCGAGAATACTGTCTTTCTCTTTGTTCCATATTGTTTAACCCCAAGAGAAGGGAAGACTGTATCTGGAAATCTTATGGGGATCTATCTTTGTTTGTATTTAAGAGTGACCAACATGGCTTTACCTAGTTCTAGACCTAGTTGTCGGGAAAACTCTAAATAACTATACTAGTATATATACAGTTGATATATGACAAGTATTTTAAAAGGTATGAAAGAAGACTAACCATGCGCAACTTCCCACAATACAGTTATATATATATATATATATATATATATATATATATATATATATATATATATATATATATATATGACATGTATTTAAAAGAATGAAAGAAGACTAACCGTGCGCAACTTCCCACAATACAGTATATATATTAAAGTGAGTAAATGAAAGCTGTTAAAACTTAAAGGTGAGCGAGCTTCCATGCTGTATTGTTAGTTGTTTAGAGAAATTAAAGAAAGTTTTGATAACAACTGTATATTTGAACCTAAATCAAAAGGGGGTTGTTTGTGAAAAAATTTGTTGGGGCTTATGCTCAAGGAGAGGCCCAAAGTTTGAACAGTGATCGTACTGTTGTTTTGAATATTGTATCGGGACTTATACAATGACTGAGGCCCAAAAAGTTTTGGTTAAAAGGGGATTGGATCTTACACTCTATTAGAGGCCCAAAGTTTATTTTTGTACAGGAGATGGGGCTCACAACTTAGGGAGATGCCCGAATGATTTTGAGAAGGCGACGATCGCGTCGTTGTTTTGAAAATATACAGAGGGACTTATACAATATGTGAGGCCCAAAAATGTCTATTTACAAAAAGGGTTGGGTCTTACACTCTATTAGAGGCCCAAAAGTGTTTTTAAGAAAATGACTGGGACTTATAGCTCGAGGAGAGGCCCAGATGATTATTTGTTTGAAAATGGCGATTGCACCGAGGTTTGAAAACACAGTGGGTCTTATACGATGACCGAGGCCCAAATTATTTTGGTTTCCAAAAAGGGTTGGGTCTTACACTCTATTACAGGCCCATGAGTGTTTGAAAAGATTCTTAGGGTGAAAATCAAAGAAACCTAATTTCACAGTTTTTTAAAACTAATCCTCTTAATAAAATGAATAAAATGACAAAAATGCCAAATAAGTCTAAATAGACTACTTGTGATTTTTGGTTAAGGTTTGAAAAATGAAGTTTTAATCACAAGATGATTTAGAACTCATTTGGTTTTGTTTTTCCAAGGTGAATATTCATTTTTAAAAGGTTTAAAAACAATACAAAAGAAATTATTTACAAAAATATCAACTATATTAAAAAATTAATATAAATCTGATTTTTTTGTGGAATAAAATATTTTAACATTTTTGTGATTTTTTGCAAAAATAACCAATAAAAAATAATTAAAATTGAAGGAGAAATTAATTTTCCAAATCATTTAAAATATAACAAAATATATAAAAAAAATGGAAAAAAGTGGTAAAAAGAGGATCTGGGGCGAGGGGGATTTGAACCCCAGACCTCTAGGGTGCAGTGCGGGCCTTCTACCACTGGGGTGGTGATACATCCGTGTATTAAAACCACCCCATGAATATATGAGGCATGCCTTGTTTTTGGCCTGGCCAAGGCAAGGCAAGGCAAGGTTTTGGCCAAAAACGTGAAGCTTGTAACTTTCTCATTTCTCCATGGATTGGGACAAAATTTAGGTCTATCCTGCCTAGAATTTCACAAGTAATCCAATGGTGGTGGTGGTTTTTTCAAATGAGGCTCCTATTTCAAAACCCGATGGTGTTCTTGAAATAGGCCTATAATTGCATTTTCTATGCTACCTCTTATTACATGCATGAATTACATGATGATTTGGTTCAAACCCAACATACATAACATGTATGAGATGTGCATGATCAGTGGACTTCAAAGCAATGC
Organism: Lathyrus tuberosus; assembly: GCA_022829125.1. Taxonomy (NCBI): domain Eukaryota; kingdom Viridiplantae; phylum Streptophyta; class Magnoliopsida; order Fabales; family Fabaceae; genus Lathyrus; species Lathyrus tuberosus. The sequence goes on along the minus strand of JALAZF010000021.1, from coordinate 19,222,291 downwards.
ATATTTCAAAGAGTTCAAGTTGTGATGCTTACCTCTTTGGGAGCTTTTTGGGCTATCTACCAAGTTTCTTGTGCCAGAAGTAATTTGATGCTTTAGACACTCTCAATTGATCCCTTAGAAGCTTTTAGAATGGTTGGAACCAGCTGGAATCCTCAGGAACAAGTTCGAGCTCTTTCTTGCAAAAAGGGCAAAAGTGACCAATATGGTAACTCTCTCAAATGGTGTTCCAGACGTGGGGAACCATTTGGGACAGTTCAAGGATGATATTTGGAGTGTGTTTGAGGTCTTATCCGGTTTTGAAAGTGACTGAATCAAGACATGGCTTGAAAAATGCAAAAAAGTCCAATTTTGAGGTTTTGGAAGTGGACTTTGATATTTTGGTGTTATAGGTCACATGTTAGTGTTTGAACAGCTTAGATACAACATATTGGATGTGTTTGGATCATGAACTGTGGTGGAAATGCTCTCTAACTCAAAAACTCAGAGTTACCATGCAAAAGAAGGCATTTTGGCCTAGAGAAAGGGATTTTGAGGAAATCATCAGTTTGGTTGCTTTGGTGTACTTAAACTGAGCACAAATGAGCTCTATTTATAGTAGAGCAAGTTTGTTTTGCAAGCAATAGTGAATGGTGGCTGTAGCAGGCTATTGACCAATGGCGATCAAATGGAATCTCATGTCTCCTCTAGCCATTGACTAGAGGTTAGGGCACAGGCCTATGGTTCTTTGATTCAGAGCTTATCCTTGACTCATTCAGTTGGAATAGGCTCAGTTCGTGCCACCTTGGTGCATCCATTGAATGCTTGGAAACAAAATTGGAGTCTTGGCCTCTTTTAGGCTTTTTTAGGTTTGACATGCTACTTGTAGATTCATGGACTTGTGAGGCTTGGAGATCAGATCATCGCCCTTGGATTTGATCCTCAGATGTGTCCAAAATGATGACAAGGCTTGGATTTGTCAGATTTGATCAAATCGAGCAAAATGAATCAAATCTGCCAAATCTGTCTTAAAAAAATCAGTTCATGATGCCATGTTTCAAGGGTTGTATCTCCTTGCTCAAATGGAATTTGGAGATTATCTGGTACTTGTTAGAAAGCCCTCATGGCATACTTTAACTTTTATGTCCACCCCTAAACCTGGTTTTACTTGGATCAAGGTGAAAACTGCCCCTACATTTTCGAAAAAGTAAGACAGATTTTGACTTAGTGAAAATTTCACTAAGTGTTGGGAAAATGTAATTTTCATGTTTTAAGCCATTTTGATCACTCCATAACTTAAAATCCATGAGGAATTGGAATAAGCTGTAGTTGAAGCTTTTAAAGTATGCCATGAGAGCTACAAATTCATCTTTGGACCATCCAAAATGGTTGCTTGGATCTTAAGTTATGATCCTTGGAAGTTGGTACCCTAGCCACTTTGTTCCATAACTTAGAAAAATTCTAAGTTTTTATGGTTACCCCTTTTACAAGTTAACTCAGTTTCTTTGATTTTTCTTGATGAATGATGATTCAAATCACATATTAACATTTTTTTTAGGGTTGAGGAACCATAATTGTGAAAAATCTCAAGAAGTCAAACTTGACTTTTGTGCACAGTTGACTTTTTATCAGAGAATTCCAAACTGCGCGGTCCTTTGTGAAATCAAGTCCTTGCCCTAAATCAAACTTAATGGATGGATTCCATAGGTGTTGTAGGGTGTATTGAATCATGTCCCAAGGTTTGGGAGCATGTCCAGGTCAAAAGTCAAAGGTATGGTTGACTTTTTCCTCAAAACCCTAATTGTGGTCCTGATGAAATTGAAACTTGTGAGTTAAGCTTCTTGGATGGCATCATGTCATTCCTTGATTGATCCTTTGTCTAAGCTCTAAGAGGGCTTAAAACCCTAATTCTTGAGGAGATTGATTGAGGCATGAAAGTGCATCCATATTGTGAAGATGATTTGCACAATGATGGGAAATATTAGTGGTCAAAATTTGGGGTATGACAACTGGACCTCAGTTTTGATTGGTGTGAAGGTATTGGACCTAGAGTGTTTGATTAATATGTGAAGGTACTGGACCTAGAGTTTTTTTTATTGGTATGCTCGCTAAGATTTCGCAATCTTATGCCTACGTATTCTCGTTTAAAGAAACATGGAAATCAGAGCAATCGTAGTTCCTCCTATTCTATGGGAGGAATAGAGATGTTTTGGTGTCTTGTTCAAAGCCCAAGATTAAACCTAAAAGGTTGAGTATTTGTGTCTTGTTCAAAGCCCAAGATTGAAGCTAAAGGTTTGACTGAGAGAGAATTTGTCATCTCTAAAGGGAGACATCTTGTCCGTTTACCACAACTGTTGGGTGACTGATTATAAAGGAAGATTACTTTAACTGGGATATGAGAATCCATCAATGCAATAATTTCCTTTATAGGGGATTTATCCTGAAGGAGAAAACTTTAACTCAGTGTAGAGCAATGCCATTTTTCCTTAGGAATCTTTCATGCTAAGAGAGGGACAGTGGCGTGAATGTAAATAATCCAGAGGCTTGCCATTTACAGCAATCAGATGAAAGATGGAATTTTACCAGGATAAGAGATGGACCACAACTTGGATATTTAAATCAACAAGTGTGCCACTTATAGCAGTTATCTGGGATTAAGGTTTGTTTTTGACTTATCTGTTTTGATGTGTGATATCATGGAGAAATGACTTCCTGCAGCGAGATTTTGATTTCCTCTGAGGGGGTATTGATTTTTTGTGTGCCTTGATCCAAGCCCAAGGTTGAAGCTAAGAGATTGATTGACTCCACTGGGGAAATCCTTATACAAAGCCTAAGAGGAGGCTGGAGAAGACTGACTCAACAAGAGAGTGTTTATATAGGTCTTGTACGAAGCCCAAGATTGAGGCTAAAAGAGACGACTCTTTTGGGGATATCATTATACAAAGCCTAAGAGGAGGCTAAAAGTTTGACTTTTCCAGGGAAAATATTCTGTCTGTCTTGTACCAAGCCCAAGATTAAGGCTAAAGGGGATTTGTAGTCTGCTGGGGAGGGTTTGTATGTGTCTTGTACAAAGCCCATGATTAAGGCGGGAAAGAAGACTGACTATGTGGGAAAGAAATCTTTATCTGTCTTGTACAAAGCCCAAGATTGATGCTAAAATGAGACTGACTCAACTAAAGATTTTTAAGTGTCTTGTACAAAGCCCAAGTTTGAGGTTGGAAGGGATTTGACTCTGCTGGAGAGTATTATCTGTCTTGTACAAAGCCCAAGATTGAGCCTAAAACAAAAGTTAACCCAACAAGAGAGTGCTGAAAAAGGGTGATTGACTCAACAAGAGAGTCTGAAAAGGTTAGCTCAGCTGGGGAAAATCATTGTACAAAGCCCAAGAGGAAGATGACTATGCGGAGGAAAGGAAAGATCATTATACAAAGCCTAAGAGGAGGCTAGCTTCTGCTGAGGATTATTGAGATCCAGAGGCAGGTCCAAATGGGGAATCAACTCTTGCTGAGGGTTTATAGAAGAGTTGAGATATCAGATGCCTTGAGGTTCTGATTTGGGATAGTGTTATAGTGATGATAAGGTGACCCTAGCTAGGGGAAATTTAAGGTGAGATTTTAAGATTGAGTTTTGAAAACCTATAGAGGTTTCAACTCTACTGGAGATTGGTTGAAAGACCAGGGTTTTTCCTGTGCTTATAGGGAACTTGGGAATGTCTTTGAGATCTAAGAGGGGATTAGACTGTCCAAGTGTAACACCCCCAATCTATACCCCCAAGCTATTAAAGCGATAAATAAAATTTAAAATTTCATCAGAGTATATTTAAAACATTCAAGGCATAGACTGAGGGGTCACATCAATTTGAAACAATATACACATAAACCTGCTCATAAAGATATGCAACAATTAGGTAGCAATTAACAGAGGAACTTAATTCCTACTACCTACAAGTTTCAGTCACCTAATCTGAGTTCACTTGATAATCTGGCTGCTAGCACTACTCCAGGCAATTTGGAAGATTTTAGGAAGGATTATGGGAAGATTCTCAGTATGCTTCACATAGTTACAACTTGTGAGAAAGGGGTTATTCATACTTTGCTTCAGTTCTATGATCCTCCACTGAGATGCTTCACATTTCGAGACAATCAGCTAGCTCCTACGTTGGAGGAGTTTTCTCTTATCTTAGGGATTTTAGTTAGTGATCAGGTGTCGTTCTACAGTTTTATGAAGGTTCCAAAGTCTCATGACATTGCTGCTGCTCTTTATTAGAGCAAATCTATGGTGGAAGCCAACCTTAAGATTAATTGAGGCATATTTGGGTTTAATTTGAGTTTTCTGGTGAGTGAGGCCAAGATGTATGCTGATGCTTATGAAGGTGTGAGAAAATACAGGAAAGGGGGTTTGAATTGGATTTTCAAAAATGAAAGCTTTTTGTGAAACTCAAACAAAGATCACAAATAAACTAACAAGAGAGAAAGACACACGATATATCCTGGTTCACTTGAAAACTATCAAGCTAATCCAGTCCACCTGCCAAGGTAATTTTGCCTTATACACAAAGACTTAATCCACTATAATCAACTGATTGCACTACACTAGCAAATTCTGGTGACTAACAATCAAAGACTAACTGTCTCTTCTTAAGGATTCTGACCTAACTGGTCGCTTAAGGAATACAAACAACTGTTTGAACAAATTTAATATTTACAATGAATTATTTCTACACAAGCTGATATAAACACTATGAATAGCTCAAGTAACTTAAAGAAAATCTATACAGTATAAACAATGTTTCTTGCTTTATATTGTGGTGCTTTACTGTTCACGCATGTGTCTCTCTTTTTTCTTCAAGTGATCAAGTCTTTATATAGCCAGAAAGAGATCCGTTGGAGGGCAGATCAAGAATATCATTAAGATTGCTGGCGACTTGAAATAATTTCGTTATGTAGGGATGAAAATCGTACACAAAATATGTCCTTTGTACCACCAAATCAGGGTAGTGGAAAAGAACGTGTTTGATACGTACTATGTACTATTTTCCCTCGCAAACGTTTCATCTTCTTCTGTTCATCAGAGGCTTCTGAGTAGAGATGATTGAAGCATGAAAAGAAGAGTTAATCACTGGGTCTTCAGAGTGTTGAGTCATCAGAGTTTTCAAAATTTTTTCACTAGAACCTTGTCTTCAGAGTCTTTAGCACTCAGTCTTCAGAACCCTTGGTCTTTAGAAACTTAAGTCTTCAGAGTCTTTAAAACTTTTTTTAGCAGAACCTTATCTTGAGAGTCTTCAGCACTTAGTCTTCAGAAGATAATGACTTCAGAAGCTAGAAAGCCTTCAGAAGTAAATCATCAGAGTCAAGTTCAGAGGCAGAATCCAAGAGAACATTGCATCAGCAACATATTGTCTTCTTAGAATCTTTCTGAAAGTGAGTAGATCAGAAGCAGACTTGCTTCTTTGGCGCAGAAGCGATTTTTGGTCAAATCAGAGTGATGTTGCACATGGTCTCAATCAGAGTCAGAGCTTTCTTTATCAGAGTCAGATCCTGTTTGTTAATTCTACAGAAAACAAACATTAGAGTACCAAAATTGTTCTCGCACAAATACTACTTTGTTATTATCAAAACTTAGAGATATCTAGCAGAACCAAATCTTGTCCTAACAATCTCCCCCTTTTTTATAATGACAAAACAAATTATTTTGATAAAACAATTTTGTACGAAGATAATTAATAGGAAATGACAAGGATAAGTTTAGAATTAGCTTCCCTTTATCAAGCTCCCCCTGAGTCTAAGACTTAAATTTTTTTTATCAGATTTGGGATATCAGAACCTGATTATAAGGTTCTAATCAGATCCAGAATATCAGAGCTTGATTATAGTGGTAATGCAGTCTGATAATAGAGCCCAATTGATTAGATCAGAGCCTGATTGCAAATATATTCATATTGTTCCTGAAAAGCATTCTAAGAAGAAAATTGTGCAATTAAAATGTTAGAATGCCAGAGCTATGATTCAGAGACAAGATATTTTTATCAAAATAACTTTCCATTAATATACTCACCCTTTTTTCCATAATCAAAAAGGGTAATCCAGAAAGGTAATCTATAGTACAAAATAAGATAAACAGACAGACAAAGAAAACTAAGGGGTAGCCTAGAAAGGTGCCTAAGGTTGAGAAGGAGGAGGGAGCCTCTGAAGGATCTGAGCAAGTGCATTATGAATGATGGAAGTGACTTCATCTTGCTTGTCCATTTTCGTTCTGAACAACTCTTTCTCCTTCAGAATGTTTTCCAGAGTCTTTAACACTGGATCAGAGGTAGAGTTTTCAGCAGCTTTCAAAGCTTCTTCTTCTTGATTTTTCAATTCAGCCTCTCTCTCATCTTGATCTTTAGCTTCCTTAGCCAACCTTTCAGCTTCTCTGTCAAGAGCTTCCTTGGCTAACCTCTCATCCAATTCCCTTTCAGCAGCTAGCTTTGCTTTAGCTTCCTTCTTAGCGTTCAATCTCTTTTCAGCTTGCTGGACAAAATAATCTTTTGTGTAAACAAAGAGATTTTAAATCTTCTAAAATTCCTCTGACATCCACTAATTGAATTGATCCCACGGAGCACCCAAAGCAGAAGGGTCTTCGCTAGAACCTGATTCATCAGAGAGTGTCTTGAATCTCATAACCACACTGTCCTTAAAAACAGAAATAACTTCATCTAGGTTAGGAGGGGGAAGGTCAGAAGGTTAATTCTCAGGGAATGGTTGGGTTTCTTCAGTATAATCACCTGAATTGGCGATATCATTATTTGAAGAAGGTTCAGGATTGTCTGGTACGATTTCTGGAATTATTTGTGGAGAGGTTAATGGTGTGGGTGATGGAGAGTTGGCTGTTTGAAGAACTTCAGTAGGAGGTTCTTCAGAAATAAATTGAGTGGTTAATGGTAGGGAGGTGGTTGGAGATGGTTGTACAGTAATGATAGGGGTTGGTTCGGAAATGGTGGAAGTTGGTTTAGTTGAGGTGATTTGGAGTATTTATGGTGGAAGTTGTGTAGATGGTGTAGGAAGAGATGAAGATACATTTCTGTTAGTAATAACAGATGCATTTACAATAGAAGTTTCAGAAGACTTACTCAGTTCGCCAGTAGGAGAAGTAGATGTAGATGCCATCTTCATCTTCTTAGTTGATGGTCATTCATCATCATCACTTTTCTTTTTCTTGCCTTTTCCCTTTTTCTGTAAGATCTCAGGAAGAGCATCCAGAAGATTACTCATGTCAATCCACACATAAAGTTCTTCATCTTTGCATCCAGCAAGGTAGTTTGTAAGCTCATCTGGATTATAAGTTCTTAAAAAGGATGGAAATCCAGAAATTGGAAACCTAACAGCGTTAAGTTCATGCTGTGTTGGTAGAGCAATTCGATGAATGATCTTTTTAATAAGCTTCATATTCTTCAAAGTTTTAGCCCAGAAGATGTTTCCAGAATCCTTTTCTAGCTCATTAGTGTGCCCAACAACTAGCAGATCATCAACTAAACTAGACTCAATAAGAATATCAGAGATGAGTCTGCTGTAAGGGATATGATTTCCCTTTTTGGTAGAGCCAGTCATTGAGTTTACTATTGACTCTCTCAGAAAACTGAACAAGATAAATGAGAGATGTATCTTCTTTCCTTTCAACAGGAAGTATAGAACATACTTGTGAAACAAATTGATGTAATCTGACGAATGAGTAGGATGATAGTGGTAAATACTTCCCAACATGATTTTGAACCAAACTCTTAGAGAATCTTTTAAGAACGATGAGGAAGGATCCTTCTTAGAATTCAGAACAGTTCCTTCTTTAAAGATAGAAGCGGTGACTTTGCCTTCCCTTTGCTTATCTGCTTGAACATTGAAGATTCTTAGCCCTTTGCCATCATGAGAGATTAAATCACAGATAGTATTCTCTGTAGTGATGATTCATCTTCCAAACACAGAGGAAACGATGACATTCCTACTAGTAGTTGCATGAATCCAGAAATATTTAACCAAGATAGGAAAGGTGGATCCTTGCAATCTTTTAAAGAAATAGTTCCAGCCTTGGAAATCAAGTGTTTGAGTAAGATCACACCCATCATCCTTTAGATTTTTGAAGTCCACCATGGTTTCACAAAAAACACGAAGATCAGCTATCGGTATGTCGAGAGTGATAAGACATTTCTCTAGAATAGTGAATTGATTAAAATTCTGGCCTATGCAGACAGCAGATGTCCTAACACATGTGAAGACATTGTGTTGCATAATCATTTAAACTTGGAGGCGCAACAGCAGACTGATACCTTGAATATCATAACTGCACACACACAAATGTCACGATATCTGATCCAACATGTCAGTCAAGAACATTAACAAAACTGTAAATTGCAGAATGTTAAATAAGACAGTAATTGTTAATCTAGTTCGGTGCAATTCACCTACATCTGGGGGATACTGTAACACCTCAAATTTACCCTCTTATTTATACCCAATAAGTGGTTTTTGCTCCACATACATGTGCATCTCCATTAGGTCATTCACATAGCATGCATGCATTCAATGAGGCACCATGGTTCAAAAGGATCAGTGACGATTGCAAGCTAGGGTGTATCTTTAATAAAACCAGATTCTTCTGGTTTTTCTTCAAGCATTGAAGTGTGAGATCAGAGTTGTAAAATATGTCTATCATGAACTTCTTCTTATTCAAAGCTACCAGGACCATTTGGCTCCGAAATTCACCAAGGTCTTGAATCAGGGTTTATTTCTCTATATTCCTCAGAAGGCCAGGGTTTCATGCTTCTGCGTATAGAGTGACTTAGTATTTCTTCTCAGCACGACAGGCTTCTTTCATTAATTTTCCTCAAAGATTAAGGTTTTCTACACAGTATGGGTTTTGATCGTGGTCATTCATCATAGGAGAGTACAAGTTATTGGTTTTCGTTGTGTGGGGAGGATCATTGATTGAGTTTAAGGCACATTCATCCGTACTTGGCCAAAGTTTGGAATTGGATTTAACAAGCTATTTGGTAATGGAGGTTCATGACCAGATATTTCCTTTGTGGATAAGATCCTAGTTTCTTGTGTGTGTTGAGTGATTCTCACTTTAGTGATCAATTATCCTGTGACACAAATTAGTGATCATGGAATCTTATTTTGAATTAGAATTCAAAAAGGAAAAAGTTGCATTTGGGCTTCATCAAGATTTGATTAAAGAAGGGGATGTTGTATTTTGATTCCATTAAGACTTGAATTTTGAAGACAGTAGTTGGAAAACGATATCTTCCACTTTATTCAAATGTGATTTAGGTTACAAGTTATTCCATTTACAAGACAATGTTACAAAGCATTACAATGCTTGCTCACAATTAACATATAAGCCATTCAATTAACATACACTATCCAATTTTGTTCACAGCATGATTCTAACTCCAAATTAATACTAACAACTCAACACTATGTTTGTAGTACTCCAACAACTCAATCCATGGGCATGGTTATTTTCACTTTTTGACTCACATACTAATGTCCTGACAAATTACCAATGGCTTGCTAGAGCCAACTTGGCTCTGATTTCTAGTCAGTTTATTTAATTCTTGGCAAATGCGTCTAATCGGCCAATAGCCTTGGTTACGGAACTATGGTGAGGTACATGAGGCAATCTGTGGTTATGAGCAGAGTCAAGAGCTCCAAGGTTTCATTTCCGCTTTTCAATAAACTTTACACAAAAGAGGATCTTTGTAGCTGCTTGTATCTGCCTATCCTACAATAAGTATTGAAGATGTTGCTACAGAGCAGAATCTAAATCCTCGTAAATTCCAATGCTAAAACCAAGCACCGATTCATTTGCAAGATCGACATGAATTCACCGAATACGCAGCCACCGGTTCAGGCTAGGCACTCATTATTTTGGCAAGTCCACTTCCAGCTGCGTCCTCTAAGCCCGTCGACCGTTTGGCATACCTGCAACACAACACTGCCACCATTAAAAACAGTGGCATAGTACCACTTTAAATGACATCTCAAATTCTTTAAATTAAATCATCCATTCATTCCATCCTACTATTATTGAAAGTATACAATGATGCCGACTTGGACAACACACCGTATGCAGAGTTTGGAACAATATCTAACCGCCCATTGCTAATGTTTGAATCGCCTTGCAAGACCGATGATGATGACAAGATGAAAGGTCGATCAACATGTGAAACTGCTGTTTAAACCAAACATGATTAGATCCTTGAATGTCCTTAAATTACCAAGGGGCATTGCTAGCAGCAACAGTGGTTGATGCAGGTGATGGTACATTCACTGTTAAAAAAGCACCCACAATAGCAGTATCGTGTGGAGCAGGGACACCCTCGAGTTTCTTCTGCAAATTCATCACCAACACATAACAAAAACCAGTGAGCAAAAATGTTAAAAGGATGCATAACAAGTTACAGAAGCATTTCCCCAATCTAATTCAAGATAAAAACAAATAAATCTCTTCCTACCACAGAGATTGAAAATTAGACATTGGGGTTGGATAAGGAAACCTTACTAACATTCAATCTCAGTTACTTTCAGCGGGTTAGTCTCGGTTGTAACACCTCAAAATTTGCCCTACCTTTTTCTGGCTTATGCTTCATTTGCATTTGCATATCCATTAGGTCATACTCATATTCATTCATTTGCATTTGGCTCCTAAGGCGTGGGATCATGGTTTCTTATAGTCTGTGCGAATTGGTTAATATTCATCAACTGAAGATGGTGGTCAGGATTCATGGCAAAGGCATCGTGACATGAAAACCAGTTGTGGATTTGTATTGTGGTCAGGACAGTGTTATTCTCTCAGTTGCTTATTGTTTATTGCGTATAATACAAGTTAATGAGGAAGGAGATTGAAGTTGATTCGAGGTGGAGTTCATGGAATATTTGAGTTTGAATTTGGATTGGGCCAGCATTTTAAGATATCTGGAATTCAAGATACGAGTTCATAAATCCGTATCCACCCCATATCATAGACCATAATCCATTTTTGATATCCATCTCAACCATAAACCATCTAATCCATACCTAAATCTATCTTCATGTCCATGTCCATTTTTATCCACATTTAAGTCCAATTCAAAGTCCATTTTCAAGGAGTCCATTACATATCCAATTAAACCACCATCTTGCCATTCCATTTTAAGACCATTTTTGGTGATGTTCATTTTAGAGTCATCCAAACTAAAACCAAATTCACTTCCAAATCACAATCCAAAGGTTAAATCCAATGTTCATGTCCATGTTAGTAACCAATATCTTAAACCAAGTTCCAATTCCATTTTTATAATCATGTAAGTCTACCGAATGATTTATGGTCAGTCTCAACTAGCATGCGGATATTGGATGGTGAAGGCTCCTCCGCAACATTGTTGTATAGCCTAGGATGTATGTCACCGGTAGGAGGAAGTGTAATTGCTGCTCAATTGCTAGAGCTTGGAAAAATAATGAGATTCAGACTGTTAAAATAGTTTTTAAAGGCTGTCAAATATGGAAGAAAAAGCGCAGGGTCCCAACGTTTGGGATAGTTCAATTCTCTAGATTTTTCATGCAGAGTTGGTCATTTACTGCGCAGTTATTATTATGGCACCAAACCTGTCAAGTTACATGAATTAATATCCCTAAACTCCTTCAATTCTTTATCCGATCCACACAACCAAAAGTATTCTTGATAAGTGACCGATAGAAATTGTAAAGGGACAGTGCAAGTTCTTATGCAACGTTACGATGAAATGTTTAACCATCTTACGCAACTCAACTTATAGCTATCCGTCTAAAGGCAGTGTGCAGTAATATCAAAGACTGAAATTAATACACAGCAGAAAAGAAAATTAACAGCAATAAAAATACAACAGCTGAAGACTAGCAGCAATAACAGAAAATTAGAAATACCACAATTCAGTTACAGCTCCATATTCCTATGAGATTCACTAACCGAAAATAACAAAAATTCCTAACTGTCAATAACAAACTCCTAACTTCTAACCGAATTTTCCCTAGCTCATTCTAACCAATTCTATCTAACAGAAATTCTAACCAAAAAACTTAACGGAAATTCAGAACTTCAAAACTCTAACAGATTTTCCAATTTTCTAAGAGAATCAGTTCAAAGCCTATAACAAACTCTCGCTGATTTTCTCTCCGGGGATGAACACTTCAACGGGGCTTCTTCTTCAGTCGTTCATTCCTATTTTTTCTTGGTAAAAACTCCACATTCTACTTCTGAGAATTCACAGATCACCATCATCTTCGATCCCAAACCATTCACCATAATCAATATCAACAACCAGTGACAAATTCACAAGAATTCAACAATAGTCGACGATTTGCAAAAGAAGAAGGAGAAGGAGGGTTCAGATTCGTGGTGAAAAGGAGAAAGGAATCAGAGGATCATACCTGAATTGTAGCATCGGCGACGTCGTCACGAAACTACGGAAGAGAAAAAGTCTGATAAGCAAACAACTCTTTCGGATCTTCATCAAGCAACGAGCCCCAACCTTCAGCTCAATTCATCCATGGCCAAATTCACCTCTCCATCATCATCTTCAATTTTCTGCCGCGACTTCAACAACACAATCCACAAGCTCCAATCTACAAATCCATCAACAACGATTCATCATCAAGATTCTGCACTTCATCTTCGTCTCTACCAGGCAAACTCATCATCAACTCCATCAATATACCTGTAAATCATCAACATAACATCCGCAAATCAATTCAAGGAATTCAACAATTATAATTCAAGAAGCAACAACCTGCAGATTCAAGAAAGTCCCAAAGAACGACTCCACGACGCCAATTCAGAAGCAAGTAGAAGAAGAAGACTGAAGAAGTAGAGGAAAGATCAAAGAGTTCGTGGAACAAGAGCTACCTGATCGTATCGTCTTCATCAATTCGTGACGCCGGCGAAAGCTCCTTCCTCCTCCAGGTAATGTTCTCATGTCTCCCGCTCTGATTCTCACTAAATTATGGTCACCGTCGTGTGAGGATTATATTGAAGAAATAAAACACCATCTAGTTAAACGTCGATTCATCTATTTGAGTTTTTGGTTTGTGAATTAGGATCTTAGGGTTTTCAATTTCGCATAGATGGAGCGGAATTAGATATGGTTGAAATTAGGAGAGGATTAAGGTATAGGAGGTGTGGACGTTTAGGTCGGCACGCCCAGTTGTGGTGGTTTCAGCCTCCGCCGTCGCATGTGAGGCATCCCGGCGGTGCAAATAATGTGTTGACGGAAGTGTTCTTTGGAGAAGAAGGTGTTTGTTAGGTTTATTAGGATTTCATTTTGTGGCTGGTTGGGCCTTAGGCCATTTGCTGAATGCTTTCCACACCACCCCAAATTCGATTGCATCCTCCCTGTTCAGCATAGACTAATCCATAGAAATGCTATGCGCACCCCTCCACTTGAGCCCAATAAAATTCTGAACATAAGAATCTACTAACCGCAACCCCTGCTTCTTTGGTATTTGCCCTTATTATTATTTTTTATAATAGTTTCGAAAACCGATTTTCTAAAAATAGTTTTGTGCCTCAGAAAATTCCAATAAAATTCATGTATGTTTTTAGAAGTGTTATTTAATTTTTGGATATTTTTAATTTCCTTTTTGGGGCTGTTTGATATTTTTATTGGATTTTGGAAAGGAATGTGTTCATTTTGGTATGTCTTGTGGTGTAGGTCATAGAATGTGATCTTCCCTCGACCATTTGGAGCTAATTTTTGTTGTGCATTTAGACCTCTGATTATACGACCTAATGATGTTTGATTGGTACCTTGGCCATGATTATTGAATTTCTTTTGAGCATCATCTTTGTCCCTTGTCTTGTAAGAGCATCATTGATAAATTGATCCATGTTTGCAATTGATTGAGTATGTTTGGGGCATGTTTTGAACCCTATCTTTTGCATGTGATTACCTACTGGACTTGGAATGACTTGGTTGATTGCCCATAATTTTCAAAGGCATTTTTCTATTCGTCACAAATTTTCCAATGTGAACATATTATGTGTAAGCATGCATAGGGATAGGATATGTTTAGGACTTGTATGAGGGCACTTCGAGCCAACTTTGAATATGAGTTTTAGCAAATTATTAAGTGTATTTTGATGCACAATTGAGACATGCTTGAGTATTGCATTTGATCATTTCACATGTCTTAAATGATGCCTACTTTGTGTGTATGTGAACTTGAATTTGTGTTTCACTTTGGCCACTTCTTTTGATGCCACTTGTATGCCATGTTCATGATTGTTTTTGGGATTCAATTAGGACGTTTTATAGGTCATTTGTCTCTGGTGTGTGAGCTTTAACATTGCCTTACCATGTCATTTCATTTGCCTTACTTGAGTGACAATTTTACATACTTGTATGAGAAGTTAAATGTGATTTTGCTCATGGAAGGAATTGCCTTTTGAGAGAGAGTTTAATGCAAACCTTTGTGACATTTTGAGATTGGCTTTAAGCATGCGTATAAGTTGTTTCACTTCCGACCTTGGTCCATTTTCACGTTTTAATTCAATTCACCTAACTTGTAATGGCTTTCTTTTGTTGGTTTACCGTTAACTTCAAAGTAGATTAGTCTTGTAGCATAGTTGTAACTTGACTTGTAATTTCGTAATCCTTTTAGGTCTTTAACTTTGACTAGTGTGACTCAAATGTACATAGTCATTAGACTTAGGTTTTCATGTTGTACATACACTCTCTTGTTATTACTAATGTCTTTGGTTCACATGTGCAAGGTGCATAAAGGAGACATTCCAAAGGTGGTTTGACCATTTCAGTTTGTAAATAAATACTTGTTTCTAACTTGGTTTGCTATTTACTTATAGGTGCTTTCATGACTTTCTTTCGTTGCTTTGCTATGGATTCATATCCGTTCGGTAGGACTTCTTATCTCTTCACTTCTCTTTAATGCTTTCAAATGCCATGAGAAGTAGGAATAGTCGATGATGTGATAAGTAGGATTGAATGGAAAGCCCTCAAGTGAGGCCATGATTGTGCTTGTTTAATATTGTGCCTAAAGACCTCCAAAGAGGCATCCCATTCCCCATTTCCCCTTGTAAGACCTCCAAGGAGGCAATTGACAGAAGGTAGGGTTCGCAATCGACCCCCGTTATTCTAGTTGAGTCGTTCTTAGTTCTCATTACATGATTGAAGCTTTGAACATTACCTACTCGTATTATCGAGTCGGTCAAGTGGAATGAGGGTTTAGCAATCAAATCCCCACGCCTTGTCTATAGCTCGCATTGACCAATGCTGATGCTTATGTGATCTGATTCACGTCTTCCCCTTTCTTACTCAGCTCTCCATGGTTCTTGATACCATTGGGTGAGCACCCATACTTCCCACACCTAGCTTGTTTGCCTCGGTTGATATGACCCCTTGGCTAAAGCTCCCTCTTTCTTATTGTAACTGTGTGATATTATTGTTAACTGACACTGTTTACTCCTTAGTTACTTTTATTTCATTTTGTGATTGATTCATCCTGTGTTTACTTGTCTAATGACATGATCCCGTAGGATTCCTAGCTCCACTTAATTTTTGATTAAGTTGGAGGTAGTAGAGACATTAGGATAGAAATCCATGCATGACAACATTAGGTAGACTTCCCTCTTGATCCTGACCTTAGGGCCACTTTTGCATGATAACATTAGGAACAAATTAGATTCTCTTTAGTGTTTTCTATTCAACTTGAGTCTTCTCTTCTCATCTCATAATCTTTATAAAACACTTAATAAAGGATTAACATGTATTGCGCACGAGCCATATATGTGGGAAATGAGATAGTGGGGGATCTTCCTTCACTTTCTTAGGATGTTTAGCATGCATCCCGTCTTGGGTCGATACGCGAGACATTCGATCCTATGTTGTAGACTTGGGTGCAATGCAAGTTACAAACAACTTCAAAAAAACACTTTTGTCTAAAAAACACAAAACAAACTCAAACCTCTTTCATCCTTCGGGATTGTTAAATTTCAAACCTCATTTTCAGAAAAGGGCACGTTACTTCCATCTCGTCGCAAACAGGCATCGACCCTAACTGCCGGACGCGAACTTAACGTCGCTCATAAAAAACACCGACCTTGTTAAGTCGAACTACGACTGCTCTGATTTCCTCCTTCTGGTTAGATTGAGGATACGTAGGCACAAGACGGCGATGTCTTGGCGAGCAACCTCCCCCCTTAGTTCGTGTCCGAACTACGTTGACTCTTATTTTCCCGTTCCTGAGGGAATACGTAGGCCTAGGACTCTGAGGACGTCCTATCGAGTCACATCTTTTTTTTTCTTTTCTCCTTCGTTTCTTCGTTCTCTTCCGTTCCCATTCCTTCTCCTTTCCAGTAGCAGTGGAGCTCCAGACGATGACACCCTTTGATCGAGACAATAAGCGTGGATCTTATCGAGTACGATGGACGCGTGGGGTGCTAACACCTTCCCCTCGCGTAACCGACTCCCTTACCCGTTTCTCTTGGTCGCGAGACCATGTTCTTTTCCTTCCCTCATGTTTACGCAGTGTTTCCTTTCCCTCTCTTGGGATAAATACACATTGCTGGTGACTCTGTTTCTGCGCCACTTTCGCGTTTGTACTTGGATGAAAATCCCGGGAGCGACAGCTGGCGACTCTGCTGAGGACTCTGGTTCCCTAAGCAAGTCAATCCTAGCGCTCGTCTATTTTTATTTCATTGGGTGTTTGCTGTGGTGCTTTATTTTGTTGTTTTACTGTATTACTGTACTTTTTTACTGTATTACTGTCTTTACTGTATTTATTGCATTTTCATTTAATTATTATACTGGATTATGCTAGACTGTGCTGTTTTTTTCTGTTTGGCGGGATGGGTGTTTTGAGAGATAAGCCCATTACACAGGCTTGAGAGTACGTGTAGGATTAGAGTGGAAAATAGTGTGGCCTACGTAGCGTCTTGGTACATATGGTTTACACGAAATCCACACCCAGAGGTTTTCTTGGGAGATGTTCTGATTTACGCGTCTTGTGCATTTCAGGATATCAACTTAGAAAGCTGTCGACTCCGGTGACCATTCCCGAGGACTAAGTAGCCGCACTCCTCCCGAGATGTGATAATGGCAGACCAGAAATGGCAAACCCATTACGCATTCTTGATCCGAGGACCCAAATGTTGGGAACTTGCTACAGGATATCCTTTTGAGGGGAATCAGTTGAGGCCTCCTCGATTGATGATGATGCCAAACCAGAAATGGTGAACGTATCATCATTTCTCGACCTGAGAGCCCGTGATATTGAGGATCCTCGGTTTTCTAGTACCTACATGTGAGATGGGCGGGTGTTTACAGGTTTGCAGGTAACCGTAACCTTCATCCTACCTGATATTCTGGTTTTCTTATCAGTGTGAACTTATCGGTCTGGTATTATGGAATTCTGATTATTCGGATATTCTGATATTCTAATTATTCTGGCACTTGGATTATGTCGAGATTCTGGCATTCTGGTATTCTGATTATGCCGATATCCCGGCATCCTAGTATTCTGATTATTCGGATATTCTGGTATTCTAGTATTATCTTCAGAGCAGACCTTTGAACTTATCCATTCAGCAGCACAGCAGTACAGAGCTTTATGGAAGCCTTGATCCCATGTCTGTTGCATCTGCATCATCATTTTGCATACATGTTCTTGTATTTCCAAGGGATATTAACTTTTAGACTCGCTGTTGAGCATTTCCATCCATTTCTTATGGTTCTTCTGTGAAAAAAGCTTGAATCAAAGCAGATTGATTCCTTGGAAATATTCGAACATGGCATTTACATTGCATTTCCATACTCATATGCATGGTAGGTGTTTGAGGTTGGCCGTTTGATCACGATCGGGTTTTCTCCATGGTTGCAGATTCAATCTTTTTAAGTCGTGTCCTAATTGAGCAAAATCAGAAGAAATTCATGGATCGGATGCAAGCCGAGTTGATTGAGATGCGGACTCGCATGGCTCAGTTCATGGAGTTAATGCAAGGTGTTGCTCAAGGTCAAGAGCAGTTAAGGACTCTGGTCCAGCCTCTGATTGCTAGAGTCGATGAGGATGTGGTTATGCAGGGAGGTGTTCATACTGGTGATATTCCTCCGGGGGGAGGTGTTAATGGTAATGGTGTCCATACTGGTCCTCCGGGCGGAGGTATTCCCGTTCCTTCTGTTGTTATCCCTCAGGGCAGAGGAGAGAATGTCGTGATTCCTTCTATAGTAGGGGGAGGAAACAGTATCGGTGTAGTACATGGTCATCGCCATGGTGATCAACAGGTGGAGATGCTGACCCTCGACTTGATAATGATCAAAGAATCAGGATGATTGAAGAGCAGTTGAAAGGGGTTGTGAAGAAGAATGCCTTGGGTATGGATTTGGATGATTTGGGACTGGTCCCTGGTGTCAAGATTCCGCACAAGTTTCAGGCGCCTACTTTCAAGAAATATAATGGTGCTACTTGCCCAAAGACTCATGTCCGGGCCTATGCGAGGAAAATGGCTGCATATTCTAATGACGAAAAGTTATTAATGCATTTCTTCCAAGATAGCTTGACTAGGGCATCTTTGGAATGGTACATACAGTTGGAGAGATCCCATGTTCGAAACTGGAGGGAGTTGGTATAAGCTTTTGTTAAGCATTATCAGTACAATACTGATATGGCTCCAAATAGGACACAGTTGCAAAACTTGTCGCAGAAGAATAATGAAAGCTTTAAGGAGTCCGCCCAGAGGTGGCGGGAATTGGCAGCAAGGGTACAACCTCCCATGTTAGAGCGGGAGATAATAAGTATGTTTATAGCTACCCTGCAAGGTCATTATTATGAAAAGCTAGTACCTTGTATGCCCGGAAAGTTTGCCGACTTGATCTTAGTTGGAGAAATGGTCGAAAGCGGTATCAACATGGGAAAGATTCAAGTTGCTCCCGGTTATTCTAAAAATGCAAAGAAACGTTACACAGGGGAAGAAGGAGAGACTAATGTTGTTCAGTACCAACAACCTCAGGCTCCTCAACAACAGAACTATCGGCATCAGAATCAGCACAGGCCTCGCAACAACCTGGAAAGAAGAAATACTCCTCTTCATCCAGTTCCCATGTCATACAGACAACTCTTGCCACACCTGGTTCAAAATTCATTGGTGGAGCCTAAGAGTTTGAAGCCTGTTCCAAAACCATGCCCTCCGGGGTACAATCCCCATGTGCAATGTGGATATCATGGAGGGTCTAAGGGGCACTCAACTGAAGATTGCAAAGCCTTCCAGGCCAAAGTGCAACAATTGATTGACAAAGGATACATATCCTTTCCAGAAGGAGACTTGGTTGTGCATGTCGACCTCTCATCTGTTTGAAGACTTCAAGGGTCATCTCCTAAAGCCAGTAGTCCAGGCGGAGTCAAGTCCCCTCAACAATGGCAATCTTTGGATTCTTTACTACAGTTTCATATGTAGCTTTCATTTGTTTGTTTAAACAGTGTTTGCATGAAAAAAATTGTTTGTATTTTGAATGTTAATTTTAATGCAATGAATGTGTTGTTCCTGAAGTAATTTACTTTTATGCACTCATATCATGTTTATATGCACTCAATACCAACTTTCTTGTCTAGAACTCTTGAGGGAGGATGATGAGGGAAAAACGCAAAATCTTTGGTTGTGTGCTTTCGGATAAAACCCTGTTGAGGATGTACAGGCATTGTTTCAATCCCTAAACACTGGACATATAAGGGAGATAGACCCTCGTTAACCCCTTTGAGCCTTGAAGTAGGAGTTTTTTTCATACCAAAAAACCCTCACACTTAAGCCAGGGGCAGGGTAAGCGTCAGTTAGTTTGACCGAGTGCTCAAATTTTAAAAGGAGTGTGCATCTGAGGATCCATCACCTTCTATTCTACCATCAAGAGGTCAAAAGATGTGAAACCACCATGGTTATCCATCAACGATCAAGGAGTGAGGCAGTCACAACCCTTTCAACAAAGTCAAGACAAGCCAGTGTCACACGATTTGTTCCCAAAAAAAAGAATAAAAAAAAAGAGAAAAAAGCCCACTAAGTCGAAACTTGAAAACAAGCGACTTAGGCAAAAGTTAGGGCATCCCGCTGGCTTTAAAATCTAAAGATTCAAAAAGAATCAGTCCAGGCAAAATCAGGGAAATAAAAAAAAAGGGTGAAAAAGCTGAAAAGGATTACAAAAGAAAAATCCTCAAATAAGAACAAAGTCGTATGGCTACAGACACAAAAGACAAAACGGTTGACTGTTGCTCCAAAACCTCATTAGGTCTCAAACCATCAGCGCATGGATTCCTTAAAGATCATGAAATCTTTTTGAGAAATGAGCGCTTATGTCAGATTAGGTGAACGTAGGACTGGAGAACATCAAGGAGAGTGGGTGGGTACAATAAACTTTGAGCCTTAAATCCTTTTTCTCAAAACCACGAACCAGGCCACGTTACAACCCTTAAAAGTCCTAATTGAAACAGGGTGTATCCCGAAAGCGTACTTCAGCGAGATAGCGTTCCTGACTCCTACGGGTTATGCTAATAAGGTTTTTGTTGGTATTGCATGTGTGTATTGTTTTTCATTCAAAAATCAATGTCGCATCCCAGCTAGTGATTCGTTCACGAGCCTTGGCGACGCATTTTCAATAAAACTTCAAGGTTAACACAAGTGTTGCATTAGAATTGTCATTCTCATGTTAAACGTTTTCTGCTCGCATGTGTTTGACATCAAAGAAGCTTACATGATGAACATCAGTTGAGAAGCTCGATCACGCCAAGTTGAGATGGTGAAAACTCTGAAGGACAGTCATGTCTAGGGGTATGTGGCCAAGAGACTGTGCGCAGCCTAGAGGTTCCTGATAAATGGTGATAAGAAACAGCCAAACTGGGGCAATTATGTCGAGATTCAATAAATCTCTCCACAAGCGCTTAATATGGGGCAATCATGTCAATTTGAAAAATCTTTGTAAGATCAGTCAGGGGCAAAGTTTCTTCAAGACTTGGGGCAGGCCACCTCTAGAGCGTGAGAAGTTGTCCACTCCTGAAGACGGTTAATTGAAAGCACCTCTTCAAAGTTCCGAATACTGGGGCAGAGTATTTTCAAGTCATTACAAATCCTTTCGAGGTAATTTACTTCATGGGTTATGAAGTCTGGGGCAGTTGCGTCGAGATCTGATAAATCTCTCCAAGAGTTTGAAGACCCTGGGGCAGTGTGAATGCCCGGTATTCTATAAAATCCTCTTTAGATGATTTCTTCCTTTAGATCTGGTGGTCTGGGGCAAGTGGAGAGTTCAAAGGGCCGTTTATGACCATAGAGACAGGTTAGGCTGGGTAACAAGTTTGTTTTTCCCCAGTAGCGTTACTCTCCCCAGCACTGAAAGTACATCATCCTCAGCAGAACTTATTCTCCTCAGCAAGAGTGCAGAGGATTGTGCTCCCCAGCCGAAGTCATGGTTAGGTTATTATTCCCCAGCAAGTAGTTTGAAGTGGATTGCTCCGAGGTGAATGTGGTTGTATCTCCCACAGGAGAGGTGTTGGATGTCTTTTGAAAATACTTTATTTTCCCCACAGAGTCCGATACTCACTTTCCTCAGCAGGTCAGGAAGTGAAATTCCGTCAGCAACAACATGCTCTAATCCCCAGCAGGGTAAAAACTTTTCTCCCCATTAGAGTTATCCTCCTCAGCATGAAAATTTCATCATCCTCATCAGACTGTCACTCTCCCAGTCAGAGTACAAAAGATTGTTCCCCAGCCATCATCTAAAGTTGATTGCTTTAGGATGGATGTTGTTTTATCACCACAGGAGATTTGTGGAGCATATTCTTGAGACAAAGATGTTGTCTTCCCTGCAGAGTATTGCTGTCTATTCCCCTCGGCCATTCAGGAAACGTGTTCTCACCGGCAACAGCAGGATAAGGGCGAAGTCATTACCCCAGCAGCGGGTTAAGTCCAATGGTGTCCCCAGCGGGTCTAGTATTGGTGATTTGTCTCCCCAAGCAGAGTTTGGTGGTAATCCTCGCAAGTTTGTTCAATGATGGTTGACATCCCCAACAGGTTTTAAGTCCAAGTGATATTTGGCACTCTTCTGATTCTGGTCTTGGTTCCCTTTTTTCAAAGAGTTATATGTAATCCCCAACAGGGTGGATTTCCTTTTGGATTTCATCTCCAGCAGAGGTTGTTGACCAAAGGAGTTATTCGATGTGATCCTTCTCAGCAGAGTTCTCGGACTCAGAGGGCAATTTATTTTTGTCATCCCCGGTGGAGTTGCCTTCGTCTTCATCATTTATTTTGCTGGAGCAATTCTTTTGCATTGCATAAGCATCATTTGCATGGCATCCTCCCAAACGTGTAGCATTTCCATTTCGTATGGAGCATTACGCCATAGAAAAATTCAAACATGTGCATTCAAAGCATAAGCCAAGTTTGAGTTCTCGTTTGCCAGGTGTTTCCTCGACAGGAAGAATGGTAATTTAGGAGATTTTGTTTGCCAGTTCTCTTTCTCAGCAGAGATGACATAATTCAGGAGATTTTCTTTGCCAGTTCTCTTTCTCAACAAAGATGGCATAATTCAGGATATTTTTGTTTGCCAGTTCTCTTTCTCAGCAGAGATGGCATAATTCAGGATATTTTTGTTTGCCAGTTCTCTTTCTTATCAGAGTGGCATGATTCAGGAGATTTTGTTTGCCAGTTCTCTTTCTCAGCAGAGATGGAATAACTCGGGAGATTTTGGTTTATCCTCGGCGAGATCCCCGAGGGATGTGTTTATCCTGCCTGTGCTCCCCGGCAGAGTCTTTTATTTAGACTTCTCATTTCCCCAGCGGAGTCATCTTATCTGCGGGTTGTAAGTCCGTTAATTTTACCTCTCACCCTTTCGGTTCACGGCCGTATCTTTGCTAGGAGTTCGCCTTTGATTGGCCAATCTCTTTTGTAAACCCAGTTCTCGCCTGGTAGTCGGTTCTCGTCTGACTTATTTCGTGAAATCTAGTTCTCGCCTGGTAGTGAGTTCTCGTCTGACTTATTCTTGAAATCCAATTCTCGCCTGGTAGTCAGTTCTCGTCTGACATATTCTTGAAATCCAGTTCTCGCCTGGTAGTCAGTTCTCGTCTGACTTATTTTGTGAAATCCAGTTCTCGCCTGGTATTCAGTTCTCGTCTGAGTTATTCTTGAAATACAGTTCTAGCTTGGTATTCAGTTCTCGTTTGACTTAGTTCGTGGAACCCAGTTCTCTTTCTCAGTAGAGATGGCATAACTCAGAAGAGTTTATTTCACTTTATCCCCAGCGAAGTCCACATTCGGCCTGGCCTTCCTTTTCGAGTTCATCTGTGGCCGTCCTCGTTTTATTTTTGTTGGGTAGCCCGTCTGTGGTCGGTCTTCCTTTTCGAGTTCGTCTGCGGTCGTCCTCGTTTTATTTTTGTTGGGTAGCCCGTCTGTGGTCGATCTTCCTTTTCGAGTTCGTCTGCGGCCGTCCTCGTTTTATTTTTGTTGGGTAGCCCATCTGTGGCCGGTCTTCCTTTTTGAGTTCGTCTGCGGTCGTCCTCGTTTTCTTTTGTTGGGTAGCCCGTCTGTGGCCAGTCTTCCTTTTCGAGTTCGTCTGCGGCCGTCCTCGTTTTATTTTTGTTGGGAAGCCCATCTGTGGCCGGTCTTCCTTTTCGAGTTCGTCTGCGGTCGTCCTCGTTTTCTTTTATTGGGTAGCCCGTCTGTGGCCGGTCTTCCTTTTCGAGTTCGTCTGCGGTCGTCCTCGTATTATTTTTGTTGGGTGGCCCGTCTGTGGCCGGTCTTCCTTTTCGAGTTCGTCTGCGGTCGTCCTCATATTCTTTTGTGGGGTAGCCCGTCTGTGGCCGGTCTTCCTTTTCGAGTTCGTCTGCGGTCGTCCTCGTATTCTTTTGTTGGGTAGCCCGTCTGTGTCCGGTCTTCCTTTTCGAGTTCGTCTGCGGCCGTCCTCGTTTTTCTTTGTTGGGTAGGCCGTCTGTGGTCGGTCTTCCTTTTCGAGTTCGTCTGCGGCCGTCCTCGTTTTTTCTTTTGTTGGGTAGCCCGTCTGTGGCTGGTCTTCCTTTTCGAGTTCGTCTGCGGTCGTCCTCATTTTTTCTTTGTTGGGTAGCCCGTCTGTGGTCGGTCTTCCTTTTCGAGTTCGTCTGCGGCGGTCCTCGTAAACAACTCTATTTCGTTATCCCCACAGTTTGCAAATTTCTAGGTTATTTTAGTATTCAATCTCCATGTATCTCGATTGTCTAGAAATCTTCGCTTCCATACCCTCAGATCCAAGAAGTTTGAATAGGGGCAGCTGTAACACTTCAAAATTTGCCCTACCTTTTTCTGGCTTATGCTTCATTTGCATTTGCATATCCATTAGGTCATACTCATATTCATTCATTTGCATTGGGCTCCTAAGGCGTGGGATCATGGTTTCTTATAGTCTGTGCGAATTGGTTAATATTCATCAATTAAAGATGGTGGCCGGGATTCATGGCAAAGGCATCGTGACATGAGATCCAGTTGTGGATTTGTATTATGGTCAGGACAGTGTTATTCTCTCAGTTGCTTATTGTTCATTGCGTATAATACAAGTTAATGAGGAAGGAGATTGAAGTTGATTCGAGGTGGAGTTCATGGAATATTTGAGTTTGAATTTGGATTGGGCCAGCACTTTAAGATATCTGGAATTCAAGATACGAGTTCATAAATACACCCCATATCATACACCATAATCCATTTTTGATATCCATCTCAACCGTAAACCATCTAATCCATACCTAAATCTATCTTCATGTCCATGTCCATTTTTATCCACATTTAAGTCCAATTCAAAGTCCATTTTCAATGAGTCCGTTACATATCCAATTAAACCACCATCTTGGCATTCCATTTTAAGACCATTTTTGGTGATGTTCATTTTAGAGTCATCCAAACTAAAACCAAATTCACTTCCAAATCACAATCCAAAGGTTAAATCCAATGTTCATGTCCATGTTAGTAACCAATATCTTAAATCAATTTCCAATTCCATTTTTATAATCATGTAAGTCTACCGAATGATTTATGGTTAGTCTCAACTAGCATGCGGATATTGGATGGTGAAGGCTCCTCCGCAGCTTATGTCACCGGCAGGAGGAAGTGTAATTACTGCTCATTTGCTAGAGCTTGGAAAAATAATGAGATTGAGACTGTTAAAATAGTTTTTAAAGGCTGTCAAATATGGAAGAAAAAGCGCAGGATCCCAACATTTGGGACAGTTCAATTCTCTAGATTTTTCATGCAAAGTTGGTCATTTACTGCGCAGTTAATATTATGGCACCAAACCTGTCAAGTTACATGAATTAATATCCTAAAACTCCTTCAATTCTTTATCCGATCCACACAACAGAAAGTATACTGGATAAGTGACCGATAGAAATTGTAAAGGGACAGTGCAAGTTCTTATGCAACGTTACGATGAAATGTTTAACCATCTTACGCAACTCAACTTATGGCTATCCGTCTAAAGGCAGTGTGCAGTATTATCAAAGACTGGAATTAATACACAGCAGAAAAGAAAATTAACAGCAATAAAAATACAACAGCTGAAGACTAGCAGCCATAACAGGAAATTAGAAATACCACAATTCAGTTACAGCTCCATATTCCTATGAGATTCACTAACCGAAAATAACAGAAATTCCTAACTGTCAATAACAAACTCCTAATTTCTAACCGAATCTTCCCTAGCTCATTCTAACCAATTCTATCTAACAGAAATTCTAACCAAAAAACTTAACGGAAATTCAGAACTTCAAAACTCTAACAGATTTCCCAATTTTCTATGAGAATCAGTTCAAAGCCTATAACAAACTCTCGCTGATTTTCTCTCCGGGGATGAACACTTCCACGGGGCTTCTTCTTCAGTCGTTCATTCCTATTTTTTCTTGGTAAAAACTTTACATTATATTTCTGAGAATTCACAGATCACCATCATCTTCGATCCCAAACCATTCACCATAATCAATATCAACAACCTGTGACAAATTCACAAGAATTCAGCAATAGTCGACGAATTGCAAAAGAAGAAGAAGAAGGAGGGTTCAGATTCGCGGTGAAAAGGAGAAAGGAATCAGAGGATCGCACCTGAATCGTAGCATCGGAGACGTCATCGCGAAACTACGAAAGAGAAAAAGTCTGATAAGCAAACAACTCTTTCGAATCTTCATCAAGCAACGAGCCCCAACCTTCAGCTCTATTCATCCACGGCCAAATCCTTCTCTTCATCATCATCTTCAATTTTCTGCAAATCCATCAACAATGATTCATCGTCAAGATTCTGCACTTTATCTTCGTCTCTACCACGCAAACTCATCATCACCTCCATCAATATAACTGCAAATCATCAACACAACTTCCGTAAATCAATTCAAGGAATTCAACAATTATAATTCAAGAAGCAACAACCTGCAGATTCAAGAATGTCTCAAAGAACGACTCCACGACGCCAATTCAGAAGCAAGTAGAAGAAGAAGACTGAAGAAGTAGAGGAAAGATCAAAGAGTTCGAGGAACAAGAGCTACCTGATCGTATCGTCTTCATCAATTCATGACGCCGACGAAAGCTCCTTCCTCCTCCAGGTAAGGTTCTCATGTCTCCCGTTCTGATTCTCACTAAATTATGGTCACCGTCATGTGAGGATTATATTGAAGAAATAAAACGCCATCTAGTTAAACGTCGATTCATCTATTTGAGTTTTTGGTTTGTGAATTAGGATCTTAGGGTTTTCAATTTCGCATAGATGGAGCAGAATTAGATATGGTTGAAATTAGGAGAGGATTAAGGTATAGGAGGTGTGGAGGTTTAGGTTGGCACGTCCAGTTGTGGTGGTTTCAGCCTCCGCTGTCGCATGTGAGGCATCCCGGCGGCGCAAAGAATGTGTTGACGGAAGTGTTATTTGGAGGTTTATTAGGATTTCATTTTGTGGCTGGTTGGTCCTTAGGCCATTTGCTGAATGCTTTCCACACCACCCCAAATTCGATTGCACCCTCTCTGTTCAGCATAGACTAATCCATAGAAATGTTATGCGCACCCCTCCACTTGAGCCCAATAAAATTCTGAACATAAGAATCTACAGACCGCACCCCCTGCTTCTTTGGTATTTGCCCTTATTATTAATTTTGATAATAGTTTCGAAACCGATTTTCTAAAAATAGTTTCGTACCTCAGAAAATTCCAATAAAATTTATGTATGTTTTTAGAAGTGTTAATTAATTTTTGGATATTTTTAATTTCATTTTTGGGGCTGTTTGTTATTTTTCTTGGATTTTGGAAAGGAATGTGTTCATTTTGGTATGTCTTGTGGTGTAGGTCATAGAATGTGATCTTCCCTCGACCATTTGGAGCTAATTTTTGTTGTGGAATTATATCTCTGATTATATGACCTGATAATGTTTGATTGGTACCTTGTCCATGATTATTGAATTGCTTTTGAGCATCATCTATGTCCCTTGTCTTGTAAGAGCATCATTGATAAATTGATCCCTGTTTGCAATTGATTGAGTATGTTTGGGGCATGTTTTGAACCATATCTTTTGCATGTGATTACCTACTGGACTTGGAATGACTTGGTTGATTACCCATAATTTTCAAAGGCATTTTTCTATTCGTCACAAATTTTCCAATGTGAACATATTATGTGTAAGCATGCATAGGGATAGGATATGTTTAGGACTTGTATGAGGGCACTTCGAGCCAACTTTGAATATGAGTTTTAGCACATTATTAAGTGTATTTTGATGCACAATTGAGACATGCTTGATATTGCATTTGATCATTTCACATGTCTTAAATGATGCCTACTTTGTGTGTATGTGAACTTGAATTTGTGTTTCACTTTGGCCACTTCTTTTGATGCCACTTGTATGCCATGCTCATGATTGTTTTTGGGATTCAGTTAGGACGTTTTATAGGTCATTTGCCTCTGGTGTGTGAGCTTAAACATTGCCTTACCATGTCATTTCATTTGCCTTACTTGAGTGGCAATTTTACATACTTGTATGAGAAGTTTAAATGTGATTTTGCGCATGGAAGGAATTGACTTTGGAGAGAGAGTTTAATGCAAACCTTTGTGACACTTTGAGATTGGCTTTAAGCATGCGTATAAGTTGTTTCACTTCTGACCTTGGTCCATTTTCACGTTTTAATTCAATTCACCTAACTTGTAATGGCTTTCTTTTGTTGGTTTACCGTTAACTTCAAAGTAGATTAGTCTTGTAGCATAGTTGTAACTTGACTTGTAATTTCGTAATCCTTTTAGGTCTTTCACTTTGACTAGTGTGACTCAAATGTACATAGTCATTAGACTTAGGTTTTCATGTTGTACATACACTCTCTTGTTATTACTAATGTCTTTGGTTCACATGTGCAAGGTGCATAAAGGAGACATTCCAAAGGCGGTTTGACCATTTCAGTTTGTAAATAAAAACTTGTTTCTAACTTGGTTTGCTAATTGCTTATAGGTGCTTTCTTGACTTGCTTTCGTTGCTTTTCTACGGATTCATATCCGTTCCGTAGGACTTTTTATCTCTTCACTTCTCTTTAATGCCTTCAAATGCCATGAGAAGTAGGAATAGTCGATGCCGTGATAAGTAGGATTGTATGGAAAGCCCTCAAGCGAGGCCATGGTTGTGCTTATTTAATGTTGTGCCTAAAGACCTCCAAAGAGGCATCCCATTCCCCATTTCCCCTTGTAAGACCTCCAAGGAGGAAATTGACGGAAGGTAGGGTTCGCAATCGATTCCCGTTATTCTAGTTGAGTTGTTCTTATCTTTCATTACATGATTGAAGCTTTGAACATTACCTACTCTTGTTATCGATTCGGTCAAGTGGAATGAGGGTTTAGCAATCAAACTCCCACGCCTTGTCTATAGCTCGCATTGACCAATGTTGATGCTTATGTGATCTGATTCACGTCTTCCCCTTTCTTACTCAGCTCTCCATGGTTCTTGATACCATTGGGTGAGCACCCATACTTCCCACACCTAGCCTGTTTGCCTTGGTTGATATGACCCCATGGCTAAATCTCCCTCTTTCTTATTGTGATTGTGTGATATTATTGTTAACTGACACTGTTTACTCCTTAGTTGCTTTTATTTCATTTTGTGATTGATTCATCCTGTGTTTACTTGTCTGATGACATGATCCCGTAGGATTCCTAGCTCCACTTAATTTTCGATTAAGTCGGAGGTATGAGAGACATTAGGATAGCAATCCATGCATGATAACATTAGGTAGACTTCCCTCTTGATCCTGACCTTAGGGCCACTTATGCATGATAACATTAGGAACAAATTAGATTCCCTTTAGTGTTTTCTTTTCAACTTGAGTCTTCTCTTCTCATCTCATAATCTTTATAAAACACTTAATAAAGGATTAACATGTATTGCGCATGAGCCTTATATGTGGTAAATGAGATAGTGGGGGATCTTCCTTCACTTTCTTAGGATGTTTAGCATGCGTCCCGTCCTGGGTCGATACGCGAGACATTCGATCCTATGTTGTAGACTTGGGTGCAATGCAAGTTACAAACAACTTCAAAAAACACATCTGTCTAAAAAACACAAAACAAACTCAAACCACTTTCATCCTTCGGGATTGTTAAGTTTCAAACCTCATTTTCAGAAAAGGGTACGTTACTTCTGTCTCGTCGCAAACAGGCATCGACCCTAACTGCCGGACGTGAACTTAACGTTGCTCATAAAAAACACCGACCTTGTTAAGTCGAAATACGAATGCTCTGATTTCCTCCTTCTGGTTAGATTGAGGATACGTAGGCACAAGACGGCGATGTCTTGGCAAGTAACCTCCCCCCTTAGTTCGTGTTCGAACTACGTTGACTCTGATTTTCCCGTTCCCGAGGGAATACATAGGCCTAGGACTCCGAGGACGTCCTATCGAGTTGCTTTTTTTTTCTTTTCTCCTTCGTTTCTTTGTTCTCTTCCGTTCCCATTCCTTCTCCTTTCCAGTAGCAGTGGAGCTCCAGACGATGACACCCTTTGATTGAGACAACAAGCGTGGATCCTATCGAGTACGATGAAAGCGTGGGGTGCTAACACCTTCCCCTCGCGTAACCGACTCCCTTACCCGTTTCTCTTGGTCGTGAGACCATGTTCTTTTCCTTCCCTCAAGTTTACGCAGTGTTTCCTTTCCCTCTCTTAGGATAAATACACATTGCTGGCGACTCTGTTTCTGCGCCACTTTCGTGTTTGTACTTGGATGAAAATCCCGGGAGTGACATCGGTGTATCTTGGCGCCGTTTTTCATTGACAGCACCCTCCCATGGTATCTCAAGGTCATCATTATATTAAGCATCAAGGTCTGACAAAATCTGAAACAAAGGGCAATGTATATAGTCAATTCAAGTGTAAAATAGGCGGTGTACTACATGAAGTAAATCTTTCATCAGCCACTGATAGTTTTGAATCATTGGGATCTTTTGAACAATATGGTGCTTTGCATAATTTTCGCACAGTTGTTGCTCAGTTAAGAGACCGGTAATACTAGGGAGGCTAACACCTACCGGTTTGGTCCAATTTCATCCGGCTCTATGAAGGAAACTGTCATTCAAACATTCTAAAATCTAAAGAAATTGCACTTCTTGAAGGTAAACCAATTGTTCAGTTTTACCTTGGCTAATGCCTCCATGGTAGCAATAATTTTCCACATCCGAGCTGTATCATTCAATTGGTGAGTATAAAACTCGTACGACCCATGAACAAAGTGTTGAGCTTCTTGAAATGACACCAGGTTGATGGTTCGATCTATTGCATGGGTTTGATAAAATTGCTCCATTTATCGTATCCAATTCAAGGGCTCGTCTGGACCGTGATAGGTTTGCCACAATGTCGGGTGCAGCTATTGTGGAGATTTCTGTTTACCATCATCTTGAAGGCGCTCTTAAGGATCCGGTAGTGCCACTTTGCGTATGCACAGGTTGGAGAAACATTCTGGACGAACTGCTGTTGGACCTCATTTCAAATACTAAGCAAGCCTGCCATGAGAAAAACAAACACATTAACTCACATAAAACCAACTAAACCCGTTAACAGACTTTCATTTCCATCCACATTAACTAGCTTGCTAATTGAACTCTCAGCTAATTGATCCTCGATACTAGTTAAACAATTTTCATAACTAACTTCACAGACCCTAACTGTCATAACAGTCTTATAACTACCTCTAACTTCCATCCAACACTCCTAACTAACAGACCCCAACTAACTCTAACCTCATAACATCCTGTAAATAACCAAAACAGAATTTCTAAACACTTATAACTTCCCTAACTGTCTAACAGATTTTAAAAAACTGACTTTCAACGACATTCCAACGAATTCAATAGAAAAATCAAAATGTGTAGGGAGTATAAACTCATACGCACCTCATTTGGAAAGGACTTTTTTTCCTTGATGGCTCATCTGGTCCTCACCACTCTCTTCACCAATTTTCCTCACTTTCCTCTTCACAAACTCTCCCTCTCAATTCTTCTTCCTCCCTCCACTCTTGAATCCTTCATCTTAAAATTTCCTTACGGGAACCCTCAATTTTCTCAATGGTGTAATCAAGCTTCAAGGACCTCACGTAACTCTTCATCAATACTCCATATTCACCATCTTCAATCTCAAACCATTCACCATAATCAATATCCAAAGCATGCAAGAGAAAAAACCCATATACAACTCAGAATCAAATCTGCACAATATCACCACACACACCGAACATAAAGAAGGAGAAGAATTCACAAAAGAGCAAGCGGCAGCATGAAAGAATTCACGAAAGAGCAAGCGGCATTATCGAGCGAATTCAAGCAAGTCTGATCAGGAAAGAGAGCTTCATCTGACCGAGTCTTCACCAATCGGTAGCCAATTCCTCAGCGTCTTGAATCTGTCATTCATCATCCTTGATTCGATTCACAATTTCACAACAATTCGAAGTCAAGAAAACAAGCAACTTCAGTACAACATCTAGGCAAGAACGCAATGCAAAGAACAATTTTGACTTCAAAGATTCGAAGCACGACAATAACATCAACAATTCGAAATTCAAGGATTCACAACATACAGAGACGAGAAGAGGAAGAAGAACACGAAGAGAAGAGAGTAAGAGCTTTACCTGCAAAGTTGTCTACGCCTATTCAGTAAGGGTTTCGAGATAACTTATTATCTAAATTCTTTGGATTCTCATCGATCGCACGCTTCAACCAACCTTCAAACTCGATTCGAACATCAACGCAATCAAAGCATCCAACGCTGATGCCGCAGAATACGATACAATTTCGAAACAGGGGTAGAGCTTTGATTGCAAGAAGCAGTAGTCCGTTCAGAGGCGATTTTGGGTTAAAAGTCGTATTTGGTATGAATCCATTTTGAGGTCGCTTGAAATAGGAATTTCACAATTGAAGAAATTATTTTAGGGATTTCAAGTCGAGATTAAAAACGCGTTTGCAAGAGGAGTTTCAAAGGTGGGATTTGACGACGAAGCATGGTGGAGATTGGACGGAGGAGGAGAACGGTGTGAATGTTTAAGAAGAAGAAGAAGGTCATGACACAATCAAGGGGATGAAGTGGGTTCTGTGTATTTAGGGTTTTTCTTTCTTAACCTTGCCAAGACATTGGACCGGGTTACATTAGCTGGACCGGGTTTTTATTTTCACACTTCTAGTTCTGTTTTCCACATCCTCACTGAATGGGGACCAAAGGCCATTGGGCCTGAATTGAATTCCACACGCCTTAATCACTGCCTGCACCCCCTGCTTCTTTGGAGAGCTTTCAATCATTAATTGTTGGTTGGTTATCCGTTTGGTACCCCACTTTATTTGTCGGATATTGCTTCACCTCCGATGCAATTTCTCTTTGTTTCTTGAGATGTATATATGCATTTGTTGTGTTTTTCCCGGATTGCACTTTCATGGAGGTTACTTGTATGGTTGTGTCTGATACACACACCATACGTCAGTTGTGATTTATTTTCACATCGACAATGATTTGACACTGACGCTCGTACCAGGTCCTGACTCGCTTCTGGTTGCTTGATGATAGCTTGCTCTCCGGGTTTCTTGTTCTGCTTGCGTTGCTACGGATTGTGATCCGTTTGGTATTATCCCACATCCCTTTTAACATTCCTCGCACTTTACCGCTTTCGATACCATGAGAAGTAGGAATAGAGATGCATGACTAGGAGTCCCTACTTTAGGTAGACTGTTTATTTATGTATGTTTAATATTGTGCCTAAGACCTCCAAAGAGGCATCCCATTCCCGTATCCCCTTGTAAGACCTCCAAGAAGGCAATTGACGTAAGGTAGGGTTCGCAACTGACCCCCGTTATTCTAGTTGAGTCGTTCTTAGCTCTCATTACATGATTGAAGCTTTGAACATCACCTGCTCCTGTTGTCGAGTCGGTCACGTGGAAGATAGGGTTCGCAACCGACCCCCGCTCATTGTTATTAGCTCACATCGACCGATGTTGACGCTTATGTGATCTCATTCACATCTTTTTTTATTGATCTACGTTGATATGTGATATCATTGTATTATTTGTTTTAGCTTCAGCTTCCTCATTAGGATACCTGTTCTAACTTGTCCAAGTTAGATAGGTTAGAAAACATAACATAGAACTAATCTTTGCATGACAACATTAGGATAGAATTTCCTTTCTCATCCTCCATCATAGGACCGACAAATGCATGCTAACATTAGGACTACAATTAGTCTCCCCTTAGCATTTTCTGTTAGTTCCTGGATTGGCTGGAATTTTGGTAAAACAAAGGTTATTCAATGTTGATGTCAAGGTGCTGATGTTGTAACATTGAAGTCTTAACACTGGGCTGTGTTAAGTAGTTAAATGCTGAAGTTGGATGTCTGATGTCACACAGGTGATGTTATAACATCAGACATGCAGAATTAATAACAGCAGGATATGTTATTAGGGCACGCGTATTAGCTGGAATTGTGGAGAGTGGTTGACTCATTGGATGAGAATATCTTGGGATAGATATTTTCTGTTACATGGGAGATTTGATTGCAGGTCTGTTGGAGAATTAAAAGGTTGAAGATTTAAAAAGTTTTTGGGGATAAAATCTGTTTTGAAGATTCAGTTTTAATTAACAAATCTGATCAAATATTGTGACAAGTCCAAGCCCAATTCAGGAGCTATATAAAGCGCACAAGACCAAAGGGAAAAAGACGACAGAAAACATTCAGAAGATCAAGAGCAGGAGGCTTAGTGTCTAGAGTTTGTTTAAAGTGCTTGTATTTACACTATTCTAGGGTTTGAATAGGTGTTGAGTTTCTGTCCTCTCTAGAAGTTGTGAAGCAATAGAGAGTGGTTGATTGATCGAAGCTGTGAAGTAAGATCAAGGGTACTCAAAGTGGTTTCTTTGAGTGTTTGTAAGGGATTGAGTGGTGTTCTCATACCTAAGTGGTTTCTTAGGTAGGAAGTCATTAGTAGAGTATAAGTTTAGGAGATTGTCAAGGGTTGTTGAGTCTGTAAATTATATCTACAAGTAGTGAATTCCATCCCTGGCTTGGTAGCCCCCAGAGTAGGTTGGTTGTAACCGAACTGGGTCAACAATTCTTGGTGTTATTTTACTGTTATTGCTGTCCATTGTGCAGAGTGTGTTGTTGTGACATCACACCTTAACATCACACGTCTGATACCAGAATTTCAATTGGTATCAAAGCAGACATCCTGTCTGTCTCTGGGTGAGATCTAGGGAAGTTACTTTCTGGTGAAAAGATGGACAAAGAAGTTGGAGGATTCGTCAACAGACCCCTTATTTTGGATGGATCCAATTATGACTATTGGAAGCCAAGGATGACCACCTTCTTAAAATCCTTGGACAGTAGGGCTTGGAAGGCTATTGTTAAAGAGTGGAAAGCACCTGTCATGTGTGAGAAGGATGATGCTGGCAAAGATAAAGAAGGCACCTCTAAGCTAAAGCCTGAAGAAGAGTGGACCAAGGAGGAAGATGAGCTTGCCCTTGGAAATTCCAAAGCTCTGAATGCTATCTTCAATGGAGTGGATAAGAATATCTTCAGGTTAATTAATACCTGTGAAGTTGCTAAGCAAGCATGGGATATCTTGCAAGCTACTCATGAAGGAACATCTAGAGTCAAGATGTCAAGACTTCAGATTTTAACATCAAAATTTGAAAGCCTGAAGATGAAGGAAGATGAGACTATTCATGATTTCCACATGAGTGTTCTTGAGCTGGCCAATGCATCTAGTGCTCTTGGAGAGAAGATGTCAGATGAAAAGCTTGTGAGGAAGATCCTTAGGTCTCTACCTAAGAAGTATAAGATGAAGGTTACTGCCATTGAAGAATCACAAGACATCAGCAATATGAGAGTAGATGAGCTCATTGGATCTCTTCAAACCTTTGAGCTTGGGTTGAATGAGGAAGAACCAGAAAAGAAGCCAAAGAGTATAGCCCTGGTGACAAATGGTGAAGAAGAGAAAGAGAAGAAATTTGAATCTCAGGAGGATCTGTCTCAGGCCATAGTGATGTTGGGAAGACAGTTCACCAAAGTATTCAAGAGAATGAATAATAACTCCAGGCCTAATGTCAAGAACATGACTTCTGACACCAGCAAGAAGGATGAAGAGAAAACTGCCCAAGATAAAGGAGTGCAGTGCTTTGAGTGTGAAGGGTATGGACATGTCAAGAAAGAATGTCCCACCTTCTTGAAAAAGCAGAAGAAGGGCATGACAGTTTCCTGGTCTGACTCTGATAGTGAAAGTGAAGGCGAGTCAGCAAAGCATGTGAGAGCTTTAACAGGAGCTGTGGTTTCTGATGATGATTCTAGTGATGGAGAAGTAACTTATGAGGAGTTGGCATCCACCTATCAAGAGCTGTGTTTAAAGAGTGCTGAAATTTATCAAGAAAACAAGTGCCACAAGCAACAATTTGCTCAGCTAGAAAATGAAAAGACTGATATGGAAAATGAAGTGGTGCTAGTTAGAGCTCACCTTGATCAAAAGACCAAGTCTGTTAGGATGCTGAGCTGTGGTACAGACACACTTGACAAGATCCATCAGTCAGAAAAAGCTGCTGGAGACAAAGCTGGGATAGGTTATGTGGCTGAGGACAAGGGAACTTCAGAAGGAAGCACTTCAGGTTCAAAGAAGGAAGTATCACAACTTTCATCTCAACATCAGCCAAAGAAGCAGGATCCTACCCCTAAGAAAGCTGATGTTTCACAACCTAAGAAGATTGAGAAGAAGACTGGTCCCTATCAGAAGAAAAAGCAGCCACAGGGAGCTAGCCAATATATGCCCCCACAATACCATGAGAGCATGCAAGCTGCTCAGTTCAAACAGCACATGTCTCATCAGATGTCTCAACATCAGGACAACTGGTATGGTTATGGGTATGGATACACCAATGTTGTTCCTTATATATATGGAAGAAGAAAGCCACACCATCATGGGAGACAATCAAGGAAACAACATTCTCAGCCGTCTTATGGGAGAAGTTATCAACATAATAGATGGCAGGGCAGTTATGGTAGGAGGAGATCACATTATGGATGGCAGCATAGGCAATCTCATAATGGCAGAAGATTCAGAGATGAAAGGGTGAGATGCTATTATTGTGGAAGATTTGGACATATGCAGTACTCTTGCTACAAGCTGCATGGATACCCTCAGCCTCAAAACAGATGGAGAAAGCACAGGCCCAAAGTTGTTAAACAATGGGTACCTAAGGAGAAGGTGAAGTGCTTATTGGCTCGCATGGGTGATAAAGAAGGAACATGGTATTTTGACAGTGGGTGTTCCAAGCACATGTCTGGATGTAGATCCATGTTTGATGATCTTAGACCTTGCCCCTCTCATGAGGTCATATTTGGCAATGGAGGAAAAGGTGTTTTTGCATGAGTTGGGAAAGTGCAAGGTGATGGTAGACCTGAACTTGACAATGTTATGTTTGTCAATGGCTTAAGTGCAAATTTGATCCGCATAAGCCAGTTGTGTGATGAAGGTTACAAGGTAAACTACACTAAGCATGAGTGTGTGGTTTCTGATGAGCATAATCAGATTGTTATGAAGGATGCCAGAACCAAAGACAACTGTTATCAGTGGACCACTCTTGAAGGAGATTCAACTAGTAATGTTCTAGTTGATGTTATAACATCAGACTATGACATCAGGATGCTGAAAGGTCACTTAAAGTTAACAAGTTCTTATGTGAGTGTTTTAAAAGGAAAGTCTTTATGGAGGGAGAAAATTAGTAATTGGTCTTTAAAGAGTTTTCAAAATCAGGCGCCTTACTATATTGAGACTACATCAAGACTTACCAAAACAATCTCATCGCAACGCTTCATCTCCCTAAATCTCAACAGAATAGAGAGTTCTCCTTCAAACCTAGTCTATCACAAAGGAACGATGTCTGTCCCTTCCAAGAAATCTGAGCAGGTACGAACCAGGGTTTCTTCCGAAGAACTCATTTCCGAGTCAAGTAACCCTAAACCCTCAACCACGGTAAACAAACCTGAAGCTAGGTCATCATCCTCTCAAGCTGTTGAGGAGAAGTTTGATGTAGACGAGCATTTGAAACAGCTTGCCACCAAAATCCTTGAGAAGGAGATACGGGTGAAAGGGATTTCCGTCCCTCTAAGGCAAATGCCTGCTGAACAAGTCGACTCTTAAGGAGAGGACAAAAATCTTCAAAGCCAGGCCCTTAGTCAAGAAGCTGAAGGTGAAGATCCTGATGACACTGATGTCAGTCTTGATGTCAGAACATCATCCCCTAGGAATGAAAGCCACAGGGGTAAAGGGAAGGAGCAGGTTGAGGTTATAGAGATTGAGGACTCATCTGATGATGATAGAATTGGAAGAGGGAAGGATAAGAAAAGGACTTCATCTACAGACTGTCCCAAGTCATGGAACAAAGGTGCCAGGTCTGGCAAGAAGAGGAGAATCAGGGAAGAGGCAGATTCTGAGAGTGATGATCAAGACATCAACCCTGCTACAAATCAAGTGCCTGATAACATCTCATCTCACAGTGCCAGAAGTGTATCCTTGTGGAGTTGTGTGAGCCTAAGAAAGATAGCTCTGGAAAGAGAGGTAGTAGCAAAAGACTTAGAGTCTACTAAAATCATAGACCTAATTAAGCTTGCTGGTCTCATAAGGACTGTGTCAGGGTTGACTAACTGTTATGATAGACTGGTCAGGGAATTCATAGTTAATATACCTGAATCGATAAATGACAGCAAGAGCCGTACTTTCAGAAGAGTTACCATTAGGGGTAAGTGTGTCTGGTTTTCTCCAGAGATGATCAATGCCTACTTAGGAAGAAATGAGGAAGATTATGGGGAATTAGAAGCCTCTAACAATGATATATGCAAAGAAATCACTGATGGGCAGGTAGATGTTTGGCCGGTAGAAGGAAAGCGGTTAGCCAATTTGTTGAGTGTCAAATATGCTTTTCTGCACAGAATAGGTATTGCCAACTGGGTTCCTACTAGTCACAAGACCACAATTTCTGTTGAATTGGGGAAGATAATTTATGCAGTTGGGACAAAGCAAAGAATTAACTATGGCTCCTACATCTATGATCATACTATTAAGCATGCTGCTACAAATGCTGTAAAGATGCCCATTGCTTTTCCCTCTCTCATTTGTGGGATTGTCTTGTCTCAACATCCTGGAATTCTACAGCATTCAGATGTTGCTTGTAAAAGGAAGCCTGCCTTGTCACTCCATCACAAGGTGAAACATGTACCTTACAGTGTCAAGACATCTGCCTCAACATCACAACAGTCATCAGCCAAGACTGGGTTGATTACAGAACTAGAGGAGGCTTGCAAGGAGTTAGACGAAGTCATAAGAGTTAGCACTGAAAGGAAACAAAAATTTGAAAGACTTGTCATGGCTCTGAGATTGGCAACAAAGGAAAGTGAAGCTGTCAACACAAGGAAGGATGCTATTGATGAAGACGATAATGATGATCTCAGCTCAGAAGATTCAAGCTTTTAATGATTGCCTTCTATTTTAGTAGGGTTAGCTTTATTTTCTGTATTTGTTTTAGCACTTAAAGTGCTTGGTTTTGTAATTTGAATATTGTGTTGTTTTATGCACTGGTTATGTTTCCTTCTATGATTTGTTTTGCCTGTTTACTAACTGAGAGGCTAACAATGAGAGCTAGGGTATACTGACTATAGTTAATAGGGCTTCTTATAGAAGCTTGCCTAATTATGGCTAAAAAGGGGGAGAAAATAGCCAAAATAGTCAAGAGTTTTATGCTGCTAATGTGATTAAGGGGGAGATAGATTGATGCTGCTAAAACGTGTTTAGTGGAAAAGTGGTAATGCAGTTATTGATGGGGAGTTTTGAAGATATCATGACATTTGAAGAGTGCAGCCAAGCAGACATCTAGGGGGAGTAAATTGCTGCACATTATGAGCTACTGAACAGCTGTGATGCTGGTTCATGTTTTCAAGGGGGAGCACCAATTGGCTGTTGTCAATAATGAAGATGGTGCTGCAGCAGATCAAGTGATGAAGACTATGCAAAGTGTCAAACTGCTGCTAATGAGTTTCAAGTTTCTGAAGATTATTCCGCTGCTGAAATCTCTGAAGGTGCAGAGTGCAGAAGTTGATTGCAGAGGTTGTTTTAGCCAAAATTAGCCAAAGGGGGAGATTGTTAGTTCCTGGATTGGCTGGAATTTTGGTAAAACAAAGGTTATTCAATGTTGATGTCAAGGTGCTGATGTTGTAACATTGAAGTCTTAACACTGGGCTGTGTTAAGTAGTTAAATGCTGAAGTTGGATGTCTGATGTCACACAGGTGATGTTGTAACATCAGACCTGCAGAATTATTAACAGCAGGATATGTTATTAGGGCACGCGTATTAGCTGGAATTGTGGAGAGTGGTTGACTCATTGGATGAGAATATCTTGGGATAGATATTTTCTGTTACATGGGAGATTTGATTGCAGATCTGTTGGAGAATTAAAAGGTTGAAGATTTAAAAAGATTTTGGGGATAAAATCTATTTTGAAGATTCAGTTTTAATTAACAAATCTGATCAAATATTGTGACAAGTCCAAGCCCAATTCAGGAGCTATATAAAGCGCACAAGACCAAAGGGAAAAAGGTGACAGAAAACATTCAGAAGATCAAGAGCAGGAGGCTTAGTGTCTAGAGTTTGTTTAAAGTGCTTGTATTTACACTATTCTAGGGTTTGAATAGGTGTTGAGTTTCTGTCCTCTCTAGAAGTTGTGAAGCAATAGAGAGTGGTTGATTGATCGAAGCTGTGAAGTAAGATCAAGGGTACTCAAAGTGGTTTCTTTGAGTGTTTGTAAGGGATTGAGTGGTGTTCTCATACCTAAGTGGTTTCTTAGGTAGGAAGTCATTAGTAGAGTATAAGTTTAGGAGATTGTCAAGGGTTGTTGAGTCTGTAAATTATATCTACAAGTAGTGAATTCCATCCCTGGCTTGGTAGCCCCCAGAGTAGGTTGGTTGTAACCGAACTGGGTCAACAATTCTTGGTGTTATTTTACTGTTATTGCTGTCCATTGTGCAGAGTGTGTTGTTGTGACATCACACCTTAACATCACACGTCTGATACCAGAATTTCATTTTCTTTCAGCTTGAGTCTCTCTTCTCATCTCAAAACAAAATCAAAAACATGTAATAAAGGCAACAAGTATTGTACGCCATGAGCCTTAATTAAATGGGAAATGAAATAGGGAGGGTCTCCCTTCGCCTTTCTAGAGTGTTTAGCATGTTCTGTTAGGGACGACCATGCGACGCATTCATTCCTATGTCATAGACTTCAGTGCAATATAAGACAAAAACAAGCAACCGTCTTCC
Organism: Lathyrus tuberosus; assembly: GCA_022829125.1. Lineage (NCBI taxonomy): Eukaryota > Viridiplantae > Streptophyta > Magnoliopsida > Fabales > Fabaceae > Lathyrus > Lathyrus tuberosus. The sequence goes on along the minus strand of JALAZF010000021.1, from coordinate 19,181,496 downwards.
TTTGGGATTCTCTTCTCATCATAAAGGATGCGTAATTTTTGTTCTACTACAAACAGGTAAACGCGTAAGGCTCCCACGACGAGCGGCAACACCTAAACTTCTAGAACGCGGACGTTGACGTATTCCACTTAAAAAACACAAACAAAGCAAAGTCATCCCTAGTGAGGGGAACTACGACGCTCTGATTCTTCATTGGTTAATGGAGATACGTAGGCAGGAGAACGTGCGAGATCTCTACGAGCACAACCTTATTTACAAACCCTTTTGTCTCCCTTAGCAACCCGTAGTGAGCCGAACTACGACGCTCTAATTCTAATTCCCGATGAGATACGTAGGCACTGGCGCGATTCCTAGCGAGCACAAAACCATAGTTCCCCGAACTACGTTAACTCTGACTTTCCCACTCCCGAGGGAATACGTAGGCCTAGGACGGAGATGTCCTATCGAGTCACTTCTTTTCCTTTTCCCCTCGTTTCCCGTTTTGCCTGTTTCATTTTTAAGTTAGCAGTTGAGCTTCAGATAACCCTACACCCTTTGATCGATAACAACAAGCGTGAATCCCATCGAGTACTATGGACGCGATGGGGTGCTAATACCTTCCCTTCATGTAACCGACTCCCAAACCCAGGCAATGGTTGCGATGACCATTACTTTCCCTTTGTTGAGGTTTTCTTTGATCGTTTCCTTTCCCTGCGTCGGGATAAATAACGTTCAGTGGCGACTCTTCTGTTCTTTTCCGCCGGTTGATTTTCGCAGATGCGACAGCTGGCGACTCTGCTGGGGAACTTCCCATCCCTATGCGAGTCAATCCTAGCGCCTGTTAGTTTTCAATTATAGGGTGTTTTATCTGTACGCTTTACTTGCTTTATTTATGGCATTGTTGCATGTTTATCGCTTTCATTGCATTTACTTGCTTTACATTTACTGTTGCCATATATTCTATACTGGACTGTGCTGGATTTTCTGTTTGGTGGGCAGGGTGATCTGAGAGATAAGCCCATTGCACAGGCTTGAGTACACACATACGACTAGAGTGGAAAGTAGTGTGGCCTACGTAGCGTCTTGGTATGTTTGGTTTACACGAAACCCACACCCAGACGAGGTTTTCTTGGGAGATGTTCTGATTTGCACGTCTTGTACATTTCGGGGTGTTAACCTAGAGAGCTATCGACTCTGGTGACCATTCTCGAGGACTCAGTTGAGGCACTCCTCCCAATGGGCGATAATGGCAGACCAGAAATGGCAAACCCATTATGCTTCTTGATTCGAGGACCCGAAGCTGTGAACTTGCCATAGAATGATCTTATTTTTGGGGGGAATCAGTGGACGACCTCTTTGTTTGGCGATAGTATTGTACCCATCAGGATGAATGTACTATTGCTTCTCAAATCGAGAATCTGAAATTGAGAATCCCGCTTTTTAGTACCCACATGTGAGAATGGGCGGGTGTTTACAGGTTTGCAGGTAACCGAAACCTCCAACCTACCTAATATTCTGGTCTCCTTATCAGTGTGGACTTATCAGCCTGGTATTATGGTGTTATGATTATTCAGATATTATGGTATTCCAATTATTCCGGCACTCTGACTATCCTGGTATTCTGATTAGGCCGGTATTCTGATTATCCCGGCATTCTGATTATGCCGATATGTTGGCCTTTTGGTATTCTGACTATTCTGATATTCTGATATTCCGAAATTCTTTTCAGAGCAGACCTGTGAACTTATTCAGCCATCAACACAGCAGCTATCCAGATTATGTGGCAGCTTTCATCCCATGTCTTTGTATACATGACATCATATCAGTTCAACACACATGTTCTGTTATTCCCAAGGATCTTAGCTTTGAGAATTACTGTTGAGCATTCCATTTAGTTCTTGTGGCTTATTTTGTTTAAACTTGAACCGAAGCAGGTAGATTCCTTGGAAATAACCGAACATGGCATTTGCATACATTTATGCATGCATGCATTAATGACAGGTGTTCAGAAGCTGATTTCTTATTATGACTTGGTCTTCTCACCCGAATTGCCAACTTAAATTCTCACCACTACTCAACTTCCAACAATCAGAGTTCATTTATGGAATAGATCCGGGTAGAGTGGCTGAAATGAAAATCCAGATGGGGCATTTTATGGTGGATATCCAAGCATTGTCCCAAGGTCAACAGTTGTTGAGAGAGAAATTCAACCAGATGAAGACTCAAGTGAGCCTGGTTATGAAAATCCTGAATACGGTCATGTGCCCAATGCTGCAGCAGAAGTTCATGTTCCCCCCATATCTTTGGGATCTTCTCTAGACCGTGGAGTGCCTACTGAATCTCCTCCACAACCAAATCTTTCCCATCAATAATCCCTTCATACTCCCCAAAAGGATCATGAGCCAAAAAGGTCTGAGAAAAAGTTTGATCCGATCTCGATGCCATATGCGCAACTACTTCAACACTTGCTTAAACTTCAGCTAATTGAGCTTGTCGCCGTGGAATCTCCTCCCACAAAGCTTCCTCTGGGGTATAATGCTAATGCTAGATATGAGTTTCACTCTAGGACACCTGGTCATGACGTGGAGAGTTGTAAGGCATTCAAGCACAAAGTCCAAGGGCTCATTGATTCGAAGGTTATCGAATTCGCTCCAGTTGACACAAGTATACAGAGTAATCCCATTCCAATTGCTGTGAAAAAGGTAGACACTCCTTTCCTTTCTCTGGGATCTCCTCCAGAACATATGACTTTGCTTCCAAAACCTTCACGTTAGCAACTTTTGCCTGTTCCTCAGCCAAGTCTGAAGAGGAAAATGTATGGGTCCAAGTCAGTATTAGCAAGAGAACTGCCCTTGGAAGAGACCAGCAAGATCAAGAAAGCCTGAGAGAGTGTTCACTCCGATTCCTATCCCTCCTAGCCAGCTGCTTACTCGTTTACTCCAGGGATCCTTGGTTCATCTAGTGGAGGCTAAGCCTGTTCCGAGCATTTTCCCTTGGGATTTTAACATAAATGCTAGGTGCGAGTACCACTCAGGAACACTCAGACATTCAACTGAGAATTGCAAAGCTTTCAGGCACAGGGTGTAGGACTTGATTGACTCAAAGGTCATCACGCCATACGCTACTCCCATGATTTAAAGTTTCTTACCAGGATGAGCATCTAGATGGCAAGGACATCGTCAGAAGTAATAGGTCTAGCCGGAGTCAAGTCTCCTCAACAATGGCAATCACCAGTTTCTTAACTGCATCTTCATATGTAGCTTTCATTTGTTTGTTTAAACATTATCTGCATGTAGAAACTTGTTTGTTTTTTGAATGACAATCATAATACAATAAGCATATTTTTCTTGAAGTAATCCATTCATGATCATTCTTAAATGTTTATGTGCTTTGAAATACTGACTTTCTTGCTTAAATTTTTAGAGGGAGAATGATGAAGTAAAAACGCAAAAATCTCTAATCGTGTGTTTAGAATAAGACCATGTTGATGGTGTACAAGCATTGTTTTGAACCCCCAAACACTGAAGATATAAGGGAGATAGACCCTCTTTAACCCCTTCGAGCCTTGAAGTAGGAGTTTCTTTTTGTATGAAAAAACCCTCAAATTTAATCTAGGGGCAGGGTAGGCGTCAGTTAATTTGACCGAGCGTTCAAATTTTGAAAGGAGTGTGCATCTGAGGGTCCATTACCTTCTATTCCACCATCAAGAGGTCAAGAGAAGTGAAACCACAATGGTTATCCATCAACAGTCAAGGAGTGAGGCAGTCACAACCCTTTCAAACAAGTCAGACAAAGCGGTGTCACACAATTTATTCAAAAAAAGAGAATCAAAAGAAAAAGAAAAAAGCTTGCTAAGTCGAAACTTGAAAACAAGCGACTTAGGCAAAAGTTAGGGCATCCCGCTGGACTTCAAAATCTAAAGATTCAAAAGAATCAGTCTAGGAAAAAATTAGGGATCAAAAAACAAAAGAATGAGAAAGTGAAAAACAAAAGGATTACAAAAGAAAATCCTCGAGCAAGAACAAAGTCGTGTGACTAGGAACAAAAGACAAAAGGGGTGACGGTCACTCCAAAACGTCATTAGGTGTCAAACCATCAGTTACATGGGTTCCTTAAAGATCACAAAATCTTTTGAGAGGTGAGCGCTTGTGCAAATTAGCTGAGCCATAAATCCTTCTTTCTCAAACTGTGAACCAGGCCACGTTACAACCCTCAAAAGTCCTAATTGAGGCAAGGTTATTCTGAAGGCGTACTTCTGATAAGACAGCGTTCCTGACTATCATGAGTGATGCTAAAATGTTCTGTTGGTATTGCATGTGCATAATGTCTTTTATTCAAAAATCAGTGTCGCATTTTAACTAGTGATTCGTTCACGAGGTTTGGTGATATCTTTTCAGTAAAAACTTCAAGGTTAACATGTATGTTGCATTAGAATTATCATTCTCAGGATAGACGCTTTCTGCTTGCATACATTGTACTTGACATCGAAGAAGCTTACATGATGAACATCAGTCGAGAAGCTTGATCCTGCCAAGTCGAAATGCTTGAGACTCTAGAGGGCATGTTGCTGAAAGACTATGTGTGGCAAACGCGTTCCCAGCCTGTTGTGTTGAGATGCAGCCAATCTGGGGCAATTGCATTGAGAATGTCTTCGAGGTTCAGCCAATCTGGGGCAATCACGTCGAGATTCAATAAATCTCTCCAAAAACGGTATAATCAGGGGCAGTCACGCCGATAAATCTCTTCGAAGTGTAGCCAAGTTGTGGCAGTCAAGTTGAGAAAGTCTTTTCAGAGAGCGATCAATCAGGGGCAGTCACGTCGAGAAATATCTTCAAAGTTTAGCCAAACTGGGGGCAACCAGGTTGAGATCTGATGAATCTCTTCAAAAGCGTTCAAAATGGGGCAATCAGCTCGATTTGGAAAATCTCTCTAAGATCGGTTAGGGGCAAAGTTTCTTCAACGCTCGAGGCAGGCCACCTCAAGAGTACGAGAAGTTGTCCTTTCCGAAAGATGAATAGTCAGAAGCACCTCTCAAAGAGTTTAAAGACACTGGGGTATTTTGAGTGCTACGTCTTCTATAAAATCCTCTCGAGGAGAATTTCTTCATAGACCTTGCAGTCTGGGGCAAATGGAGAATTAAATGAATCGTTGTTCACTCATGACGATCAATGGGCAGTTGATCAACTCAGAAGCTTGAAACAGAGGTCATTTTCAGTATGAGGTGTCTTTAATCTCTTTTCTCCAGCAGGATTCAGTATGTTGTCTCTTCCCAACAGAGTATCTGAATATCCCTCTTCCTAGCAAGACATCAGGAAGTTTAATTTACCCAGTGGAGTCCATGATCATGGATCTCCCCAAGCAGAAATGGGTCCCTCAACAGGAAAATTCTTCCTTGAGGTTGTCATCCCCAGCAATATACAAGAATTCCTCACTCCCAGCAATGTAAAATGATGGAACGTTCCCAAGCAATTTTGAAAATGGTGGAAAGTCAGAGTATCCTCCTCCTCCTCCAGCATGTCGGATCCATGATATTGCCTGCAATTAAATTCTAATGGGTATTGACAATTCAGACCCATCGGTTGTTCAGAGGTTATCCTCAGTAGAAGTTGGGTTGATTTCAGTCCCCTAGCAAGTGTTTCTTCCCTTAGCAAGAAATGTGGTTGATCTCAGTCCCCCAGAAAATGGTCATTTTCCTCAGCAGAAGTTGGGTTGATTTCAGTCCCTCAGCAGGTATTTCCTTCCTCAACAAGAGTTAGTTGATCTCAATTCCCCAAGCAACCAGGTCAGAAAGTTGTCATTTCCCCAACGGAGTTCTATGGTTATAGTTCTTCCCCAAGCATATTGGTTCAAATGATACCTTCTCAGCAAGGTCATCATTCCTTGCAGTAATCCGCAGCAAGTTTGGCAGTTCAAAGTCCAGATTGGTTCAACGCTTCCCCAACTAAGTTGATATTTTCCAGCGAGCTGTCAGAAGATCAGATTAATGGTTGTTTCCTCAGCACTGTTTGCGACCACAAGGACAATCTAGTTTGTTATCCCCAACAAAGTTGACTTCATTTTCCTCAGCATTTATTTTGCTAAGGAACCTCCTTGCATTTTGCATATAGTAATCATTGCATCCTAAAAAACGAGTAGCATTTCCATTGAGATGGAGCATTACGCCATGGAAAATTCAAACATATGCATACGAAGCATAAGCCAGTTTTGGTACCTTGTGCGAAAGACTAAAATTGTTTCTCTTCAATCAGACCGAAGAAATCAGAAAGAATGCCTCGTTCATTCCCCAACGGACATTTCAAGCAGTACCAGGGTTTCACCTCTTTTCTCCTCACCAGAGTCCCTTTTTTTAGTTTGTAGATCTTTTGATCTTACATCTTAATAGTATATTTTAGGAACCATTCCCGATAGGATTCCTTTAGCCATTCCAGATAGACACCTTCTAAGCTTCGAACCTTAGTCATTCCCGATGGACGTATAGGCCGAGCTTATTTCTTAGGAACCATTCCCGATAGGTTTCCTTTTGTCGTTCCTGACAGGCATACTTTAAGTTTTAAACTTTTGCCGTTCCCGACAGGCATACTCTAAGTTTTAAACTTTTTCCGTTCCCGACAGGCACCTTTACAAGTTTTAAACTTTTGTCGTTCCCGACAGGCACCTTTACATGTTTTAAACTTTTGCCATTCCCGACAGGCACCTTTACAAGTTTTAAACTTTAGCCGTTCCCGACAGGCGACTTTTGAGTTTTAAACCTAGTCGTTCCCGACAGGCTCGTTGTTGCCGTTCCCGACAGGCATACCATAGGTTTTAAACTTTAGTCGTGCCCGACAGGCGACCTTTGAGTTTTAAAACCTAGTCATTCCCGACAGGCCCGCTTTTGCCGATCTCGACAGGCATACCATAGGTTTTAAACTTTATCCGTTCCCGACAGGTGACCTTTGAGTTTTAAAACCTGGTCGTTCCCGACAGGCCCGCTTTTGCCGTTCCCGACAGGCATACCATGGGTTTTAAACTTTAGTCGTTCCCAACAGGCGGCCTTTGAGTTTTAACACCTGACCGTTCCTGACAGGCCCGCTTTTTCCGTTCCCGACAGGCATACAATAGGTTTTAAACTTTAGCCATTCCTGACAGGCACCCTTTTGAGTTTTAAACTTTAGTCGTTCCCGACAGGCGACTTTTGAGTTTTAAACCCAGCCGTTCCCGACAGGCAAAACCTTAGCCGTTCCCGACAGGCGTCCTTTGGGTTTCAATTTTAGTAGGTTCCAGACTCTTTTCCACAAATATCTTTTCCCACAACTGCTGTGTTTGTCATATATCCATTCTTTTTACCCACAGAGCGCAAATTTTCTGGTTATTTTCATATTCAATCCCTATGTACCTTGAATTTCTGACAACCGCTGCTCTCATCCATTCAAGTCAACAGTTGATTGAATAGGAGCAGCTGTAACATCTCAAATTTGCCCTCTTATTTATACCCAATAAGTGGTTTTTGCTCCACATACATGTGCATCTCCATTAGGTCATTGACATAGCATGCATGCATTCAATGAGGCACCATGGTTCAAAAGGATCAGTGACGATTGCAAGCTAGGGTGTATCTTTAATAAAACCAGATTCTTCTGGTTTTTCTTCAAGCATTGAAGTGTGAAATCAGAGTTGTGAAATATGGCTATCATGAACTTCTTCTTATTCAAAGCTACCAGGACCATTTGGCTCCGAAATTCACTAAGGTCTTGATTCAGGGTTTATTTCTCTATATTCCTCAGAAGGCCAGGGTTTCATGCTTCTGTGTATAGAGTGGTTTAGTATTTCTTCTCAGCACGACAGACTTCTTTCATTAATTTTCCTAAAAGATTAAGGTTTTCTACACTATAGGGGTTTTGATCGTGGTCATTCATCATAGGAGAGTACAATTTATTGGTTTTCGTGGTGTGGGGATGATCATTGATTGAGTTTAAGGCACATTCATCCGTACTTGGCCAAAGTTTGGAATTGGATTTAACAAGCTATTTGGTAGTGGAGGTTCATGACCAGATATTTCCTTTATGGATAAGATCCTAGTTTCTCGTGTGTGTTAAGTGATTCTCACTTTAGTGATCAATTATCCTGTGACACAAATTAGTGATCATGGAATCTTATTTTGAATTAGAATTCAAAAGGAAAAAGTTGCATTTGGGCTTCATCAAGATTTGATTAATGAAGGGGATGCTGTATTTGGATTCCATTAAGACTTGAATTTTGAAGAAAGTAGTTGGAAAACGATATCTTCCACTTTATTCAAATGTGATTTAGGTTACAAGTTATTCCATTTATAAGACAATGTTGCAAAGCATTACAATGCTTGCTCACAATTAACATATAAGCCATTCAATAAACATACCCTGTCCAATTTTGTTCACAGCATGATTCTAACTCCAAATTACTACTAACAACTCAACACCATGTTTGTAGTACTCCAACAACTCAATCCATGGGCATGGTTATTTTCACTTTTTGACTCACATACTAATGTCCTAACAAATTACCAATGGCTTGCTAGAGCCAACTTGGCTCTGATTTCTAGTCAGTTTGTTTAATTCTTGGCAAATGCATCTAATTAGCCAATAGCCTTGGTTACGGAACTATGGTGAGGTACATGAGGCAATCTGTGGTTATGAGCAGAGTCAAGAGCTCCAAGGTTTCATTTCCGCTTTTCAATAAACTTTACACAAAAGAGGATCTTTTTAGTTGATTGTATCTGCCTATCCTACAATAAATATTGAAGATGTTGCTACAGAGCAGAATCTAAGTCCTCGTAAATTCCAACGCTGAAATGAAGCACCGATTCATTTGCAAGATCGACATGAATTCTCCAAATACGCAGCCACCGGTTCAGACCAGGCAGTCATTATTTTGGCAAGTCCACTTCCAGCTGCGTCCTCTAAGCCCGTCGACCGTTTGGCATACCTGCAACACAACATTGCCACCATTAAAAACAGCGGCATAATAACACTTCAAATGACATCTCAAATTCTTTAAAGTAAACCATCCATTCAGTCCATCCTACAATTATTGAAAGTATACAATGATGCCGACTTGGATAACACACCGTATGCAGAGTTTGGAACAATATCTAACTGCCCATTGTTAATGTTTGAATTGCCTTGCAAGACCGATGCCGATGACAAGACGAAAGGTCGATCAACATGTGAAATTGCTGTTCAAACCAAACATGATTAGATCCTTGAATGTCCTTAAAATACCAAGGGGCATTGCTAGCAGCAACAATGGCTGATGCAGGTGATGGTGCATTCACTGTTGAAAAAGCACCCACAATAGCAGTCTCGTGTGGAGCAGGGCCACCCTCGAGTTTCTTCTGCAAATTCATCACCAACACATAACAAAAACCAGTGAGCAAAAATGTTAAAAGGATGCATAACAAGTTACAGAAGTATTTCCCCAATCTAATTCAAGATAAAACAAATAAATCTCTTCCTACCACAGAGATTGAAAATCAGACATTGGGGTTGGATAAGGGAACCTTACTAACCTTCAATCCCAGTTACTTTCAGCGGGTTAGTCTCGGTGTATCTTGGCGCCGTTTTTCATTGACAGCACCCTCCCATGGTATCTCAAGGTCATCATTATATTAAGCATCAAGGTGTCACAAAATCTGAAACAAAGGGCAATGTATATAGTCAGTTCAAGTGTAAAATAGGTGGTGTACTACATGAAGTAAATCTTTCATCAGCCACTGATAGTTCTGAATTATTGGGATCTTTTGAACAATATGATGCTTTGCATAATTTTCTCACAGTTGTTGCTCAGTTAAGAGACCGGAAATACTAGGGATGCTAACACCTACCGGTTTGGTCCAATTTCATCCGGCTCTATGTAGGAACCTGTCATTCAAACATTCAAAAATCTAAAGAAATTGCACTGCTTGAAGGTAAACCAATTGTTCAGCTTTACCTTGGCTAATGCCTCCATGGTAGCAATAATTTTCCGCATCCGAGCTGTATCATTCAATTGGTGAGTACAAAACTCATACGACCCCTGAACAAAGTGTTGAGCTTCTTGAAATGACACCAGGTTAACGCTTCGATCTATTGCATGGGTATGATAAAACTGCTCCATTTATCGTATCCGGTTCAAGGGTTCGTCTGGATCGTGATAGGTTTGCCACAATGTCGGGTGCAACTATTGTTGAAATTTCTATTTACCATCATCTTGAAGGCGCTCTTAAGGATCTGGTAGTTCCACTTTGCATACGTACAGGTTGGAGAAACATTCTGGACGAACTGCTGTTGGATCTCATTTCAAATACTAAGCAAGCCTACCATGAGAAAAACAAACACATTAACTCACATAAAACCAACTAAACCCGTTAACAGACTTTCATTTCCATCCACATTAACTAGCTTGCTAATTGAACTCTTAGCTAATTGATCCTCGATACTAGTTAAATAATTGTCATAACTAACTTCACAGACCCTAACTGTCATACCAGTCTCATAACTACCTCTAACTTCCATCCAACACTCCTAACTAACAGACCCCAACTAACTCTAACCTCATAACATCTTGTAACTAACCAAAACAGAATTTCTAACCACTTATAACTTCCCTAACTGTCTAACAGATTTTAAAAAACTGACTTTCAACCACATTCCAACGAATTCAACAGAAAAATCAAAATGTGAAGTGTAGCGAGCGATTTTGGACGTGGTTCTTAAGCACCGTCGCTCTGGGGTACTACAGGTCGATTCATTTTTTATCCTATTGGAACTGATGAAGGAAGGGAAATAGATGTCTCCAACTAACCCTGCTTGCAAACTGAGGTTAAACAGTCAAAACTGTTGGTTTACAGATGCGGTTTTAGTTCGTGGGCCTCTCTCTGCTTCTTTTGTTCAGAACGAAATATCGGGACTGTTCATGGGGAATTTGTTGGGATCCTACGCCAGATTGGATGGAGGTTGGGGACTTTGGAGTTTTTTTTATTAGTGTGCTCGCTAAGATTATTTTTCAATCTTATGCCTACATATACCCAGGATAGGGAAATCAGAGCGATCATAGTTCCTCCTATTCTATGGGAGGAAATGGTGTTTTCGTGTCTTGTTCAAAGCCCAAGACATGAAGTTAAAGGTGGTTTGTATCTTGTTCAAAGCCCAAGATGTGAAGCTGAAGGGTCTATTTGTACTTCTTCGAAGCCCAAGATGTGAAGCTAAAAGGGTGTTTGACTTTAGAGAGAATTTGTCATCTCTAAAGGGGTCTGTTTGTCACAATTGTTGGGTGACTGATTATAAAGGAGAATTACTTTAACTGGGATATGCGAATCCAGCAATGCCATAATTTCCTTTATAGGGGATTTTCAACTTGAAGGAGAAGACTTTAACTCAGTTTAGAGCAATGCCATCTTTCCTTAGGAATTTCTCATGCTAAAAGAGGGACAGTGGTGTGGATATAAATAATCCAGAGGCTTGCCGCTTACAGCAATTAGACGAGGGAAAAGGAGTTGTTGATGTTTGTATGCTGTGACCAAAGCATGATTTGATGCTAAAAGGTTGATTGAATCAAACGGGGATTTCTTTATACAAACCCTAAGAGGAGGCTATTGACCCAACAAGAGGATGCTTTTGTGTCTTGTACGAAGCCCGAGATAGAGGCTAAAAGGGTTGACTCAACAAGAGAGTGTTTTTATATGTGTCTTGTACGAAGCCCAAGAATGAGGCTAAAAGGGTTTGACTCAACAAGAGAGTCTTTTATACTCACCAAGAGAGTGATTTGTATCTCGTACGAAGCCCGAGATAGAGGCTAAAAGAGGATTGACTCAACAAGAGAGTCTTTTATACTCAACAAGAGAGTGTTTTTGTATCTCGTACGAAGCCCGAGATAGAGGCTAAAGGTGATCGACTTAACAAGAGAGTCTTTTTATACTCAACAAGAGAGTGTTTTGTATCTCGTACAAAGCCCGAAATGGAGGTTGCAAAGGTTTACTCTGTTGGGGAGAATCATTGTACAAAGCCCAAGAGGAGGCTAGGGTTACTGTTTTAGTTGAGTGACAGGTCCAGTATGTTGGTTAAAAGAGAAAATCAGTTCTTATATGGGTAATGTTGTACTCATGGATTTGATCTGAGGACCGAGATTATTTCCTGTTCTTTAAGGAAACGGGGAATCCGAAGGGTATTGAGACTGCCCAAGTCTACGGGTGTTTTTTTCCTATTTTTGAAAGGAACTTGAGAATGTCATCAAGACTCAAGGAGATTAGACTGTCCAAATCTAGAGTTTTATCTTTTGTACTATGCTTAAGAGAGATCAAGAGACAGTACGTTCGCCATAGGAAGATCTAGACTCTTTGAAAGACTGTTCTATTAAGATGACTAATTTATGTTCCTATACCTTTAAGAGGTCGTCGGGACAATTTGTACGAAGCCCAAGAGGAGGCGAGAAAAACTTTTAAGAAGCCGAAGGGACAATTTGTACGAAGCCCAAGAGGAGGCTATCTTCCCGGAGGAAGAATCCTTATACGAAGCCTGAGAGGAGGCTGTGAAAACTTCTAAGAAGCCGACGGGTCCTTGTACAACGCCCAAGAGGAGGCGGGGATACTTTTAGGAAGCCTGTGGGTCCTTGCACTAAGCCCAAGAGGAGGCTGATGAACAGTTCCAGAAGGGGTTTCACTTGGAACATTGGCCTTCTGTATATGGACTGTTCAAGGGGGAGATTTCTTAAATCTAGTTATCTAAAATTGTTGTAAAAGAAAATTCTCATGGTTTAGGTTATGTTGAAATATCCGGGAGAACATCGGATGTAAGGAGACGAGGTTTTGTCTAGTTCTAGACGTAGTTGCCGGGGAAACTCTAAATATCTATACTAGTATTACACGGTCGATATGAGTTTATGAAAGAAGAGTTACGGAGAAATAGCCCCACAATACAGTTTTATACATATGAAAGCGGTAAATGAAAACGGGTAAACACTTACTCGGTTGTAGAGCTTCCATACTGTATTGTTAGTTGTTCAACAAAGAAATTGAAAACAACAGTATGTTACAAAATCAAAGGAGAAAGTGCTTTTTGAAAGGAAAATTGGGGCTTATAGCTCAAGGAGTGGCCCAGGGTTTAATCAGTGATCGCACTGTCATTTTGTACAGGGACTTATACAAGTGATTGAGGCCCAAGAAAGGTTTTCTGTACAAGGGGATGAGTCTTACACTCTCTCAAGAGGCCCAAGAATGATTGAAAGTGAACAAAAATAGGTCTTATAGCTCAAGGAGAAGCCCAATGATTAATTTTGAAAAGGGCGATGATCGCGCCGAGGTTTTGAAAACACCGTGGGTCTTATACAACGACTGAGGCCCAAACGTTTTTGGTTTCAAAAGGGGATTAGGTCTTACACTCTATTAGAGGCCCAAAAATGATTTTGAATGGGTCTTATAGCTCGAGGAGAGGCCCAGAGTGTTTGTTATAAACGGGCGATGATCGCGCCGAACTTTTGAAATACAATGGGACTTATACAACAGTTGAGGCCCAACATAGGCTTGTATTTACAAAGGATTGGGTCTTACACTCTATTAGAGGCCCATGATTGTTCGGAAAAGTTTGTTAGGGTGAAAATCAATAAAACCCTAATTTCATCATTTTTTAATATAATTATTCAAAGAAAATTAATACAAATGATAAAAATTCCAAATAAGTTTGAATAAACAACTTGTGATTTTGGTTTTAGGTTTGAAAAATGAGGCTTTCATCACAATATGAATTAAAACCTACTTGGTTTTGATTTTCCAAAATGGATATTTATTTTTAAAAGGTTTAAAAACAAATAAAAGACATTTATTCACAAAAATACTAATTATATTAAATAAATAATATAAATCTAATTTTTTTAGGGAATAAAATATTTCAACATTTTTGTGATTTTTTGCAAAAAGAACCAATAAAAAATAATTAAAATTGAGGGAGTTATTAATTTTTCAAACTATTAAAAATAATATGGAAAATAACAAAAAGTGGGAAAAATAGCAAAAAGAGGATCTGGGGCGAGGGGGATTCAAACCCCAGACCTCTTGTGTATAGGGCGCGCGCCTTACCACAGGGATGGTGATACACCCGTTGATTGAAACACAACCATAAATATACAAGGCTTGCCTTGCTTTTGGCCTGGCCCAAGGCAAGGCAAGGCAAGGCAAGTTTTGACAAGAAACGGAAAGGTCCATAACTTTCTCATTCCTCCATGGTTGGGGACAAAACTTATATGTATTTGGCCTAGAATTTCACAAGGAATCCAATGGTGGTAGTATTTTTTTCATATCATGATCCCTCCTCAAAATCCGATAGTGGTTTTGAAATAGACCATATTTTGCATTTTCTGTGCTACATCTTGGTACAGGTATGAATTACATCATAAATTGATGCAAACACAAGACATATGACATATAGAAGAGATGCATGATCAGTGGACTTCAAAGCAATGCATATTTTGGAAAGTTCAAGTCATGATGCTTACCTCTTTTTGAGCTTTTGGAGCTTTTTGTGCAATCTGCCAAGTTTCTTGGTCCAGAAATGGTTTGATGCTTTGGACACTCTCAAATGATCCCTTAGAAGCTTTTAGGATGATTGAAATCAGCTGGAACCTACAAAAACAAAAACTGGCCCTTTCTTGCAAAAGGGGTTAAAATGGCCAAAATAGCAACTCTCTCAAATGGTGTTCCAGATAGGGGGAACCATTTGGGACAATTCAAGGATGATATTTGGAGTGTGTTTGAGGCTTTATCTGGTTTGGAAAGTGACTGAATCAAGACATGGCTTGAAAAATGCACAAAAAGCCTATTTTGAGGTTTTGAGATGTGACTTTGAGATTTAAGGATTACAGGTCACTTGTTTGAGTTTGTACAACTTAGATATGACAGATTGGATGTGTTTGGATCATGAGCTGTGATGGAAATGCTCTCTAACTCAAAAACTCAGAGTTACCTTGCTAAAGAAGGTATTTTTGCCTAAAGAAAGTGATTTTGAGGAAAACATCTGTTTGATGGCTTTGGTGTACTCAAAATGAGCACAAATGAGCTCTATTTATAGTAGAGCAAGTTCGTTTTAGGATCAATAGTGAATGGGAACTGCAGTAGAGGTTTGGCCAATGTTGATCAATGAGAATCCAAGTTTCCTCTAGCCATTGACTAGAGGTTAGAGCACAGAGTTGTGGTTCCCTAGTTGTTGGATCATTCTTAACTGAATCCAGTTGTAAATGTGTCAGTCCATGCCACCTTGGTGCATCCATTAAATGCTCTAATCCAAAATTGGAGTCTTGTCCCTCTTTTAGGGATTTCTAGGTTTGGCATGCTACTTCTTGTTCCAAAGACTTTGGAGGCTTGGATCAGTGTTTGTTCCCTTTAGATTTGATCCTCAGATGTGTCCAAAGTGATGACAAGGCTTGGAATTATCTGATTTTGCCAAATCGAACAAAAGTGCAAAATTCTGCCTAGCCTTGGCAGTTTTCAGCAAGGCATATTGCCATTGTCATATCTCATGGCTCAAGTGGAATTTGATGGAGTTCTTGGCCATTTTGGAAAGCCCTCATATGATACAATAACTGTTTGATCATAATTGGTTTTGATACTTTTTGGATTCAAGTGAAAAATGCCCCTACATTTGGAAAAAAGTGAAGGCAGATTCTGACTTAGTGAAAATTTCACTAAGTGTTGGAAAAAAGTGACATTTTCACTTTTTGTGATTTTGATCATTCCATAATTTAAAATCCATGGGGAATTGGAATAAGTGGTAGTTGAAGCTTTTGTAAAGGGTAATGAGAGCTACAAATCCAGCTTTGGATAGGAAAAAATGGCCCTGTGGTTTAGGAGTTATGATCCTCCAAAGTTGGTACCCTAGCCACTTTGTTCCATAACTTAGAAAATTTTCTAAGTTTTTTATAGTTACCCCTTTTACAAGTTATCCGACTTTTCTTTACTTTTTTTAATTAATGATGATTCCAATCATACATTAACATCATTTTGGGGTCAAAGAACCATAATTGCGAAAAATCTCAAAAAGTCAAAGTTTGACTTTTGTGCATAGTTGACTTTTTGTCAGATGAATTCCAAACTATGCGATCCTCTATGAAATCAAGTCCTTGACCAAAATCAAACTTGATGGATTGAGTTCATAGGTGTTATAGGGTGTATTGAATCATGTCTTAGGGTTTGGGAGCATGTCCTGGTCAAAAGTCAAAGATACAGTTGACTTTTTCCGCGAAACCCTAACTGTGGTTCTGATGAAATTGAAACTTGTTGCTCAAGCTTCTTGGATCAATCCATTGTTATAAATGAATCAATGTGATGTATTTGAGACCCTCAAATCCCTTCTTGAGGTCTTGGCTCATGTTTTGTCCCAAAAGTCAACTTAGGGGTGAATTAGGTCAAGAAACCCTAATTCCTGATTTTCTGATGAATGCATCCCCTGAGGCTAAATTGACTTGATGATTGGGTTCATGAGATCCCTTGGAACATCATAGGTTATTATTTGAAGCATTGGCTCATGCCTAGAGGAAAATTTCCATCTAGAGGCCCTGGTCGACCAAACCCTAATTTAGTGACACTGGCGATCTTAAGGCTTGATCCACCTAGAAGGGAGAAGCCTTGTGCTTAATCCTTGAAGTAGGAGTCCTTTTGATCCTTTGTGGATGTTTGAGAGGCTAGAAAAGTTGAAGATCATGTCATTTCTTGATTGATCCTTTGTCTAAGAGCTCTGAGAGGGCTTGAAACCTTAAGTCTGATTGTAGTGGATGCCCACCCATCTTTGGGGAGACTAATGGTTCATCCATATTGTGATGTTGATTTGCACAATGATGGGAAATCTTAGTGGTCAAAATTTGGTGTATGACAGATGCCCCTATTTAATCTTCTTGGACCCGAAGATGTGAATGGCGAAGGTATTCGGGTATTCGGGGTGCAAGAGGATTAAAAATCGGAATACCCGAAATTTTGATGGTGGTTATGAATGGCAGTTCGCGCATCCTTCCTCTTTTTCTAAGCAATGATGCTTAGAAAAGGTAAACTTCCCCTCGATCTTGGTTTCCTACCAAGGAACTAGTCTCAGTTTCTGATTTAAACTTCCCCTCGATCCTGGGTTCCCACCAAGGAACTGGTCTCAGTTTCTGAAATAAAATTCCCCTCGATCCTGGTTTCCTACCAAGGAACTGGTCTCAGTTTCCGATATAAACCTCCCCTCGATCCTAGTTTCCCACCAAGGATCTAGTCTCAATTTCTGAAATAAACTTCCCCTAGATCCTGGTTTCCTACCAAGGATCTGGTCTTGGTTTCTTTTGCCAATAAACTTTATTGACAAGGGACGCTATTTGTAGCGGTTCTCCTCAAACTTCTCGCCGAATTTTCCTGGGAAGATGCCATTTGATGGAAAACGTTTTGATTGTAGAGAAGCACAAACTTCTCTGTTTGAGATGCCATTTGTCGATTCTACTGGGGAAAACGAGTCTTCTTGAGAGACTGCTTTCGTTTGGGGAATTACATCATACTTTACTCGAGATCTTCTCAGAGAAATGCCATACGATGTACCCCAATTTTGAGGCGCCGATGACTTTGTTGATATTGACATTCTGGAGAGAAGGACCAATGTGTTGCTGAAAGTCTTTAGTTGAGAGGCTTTCTCTAGGGATTTTCCTTAATCCGGGAAAGCGAAGATATCATCTTCCATGGCGAAGAGTGATGCTGGCTGAGGGTTCTCTGGTTTTTCAGAGGTTCAAGTTATCAAAGTGGTCAAAGGCCGACTTCATTCCAGAAATAAACTGGAGGAGAGAGGTAGTTCAGATGCAACATTTCCTGACGAGGAAAGAACTGACAACTTGATTGAGAGGACTGTTATCACTAGGGGATAAGACCGACCAGAGTGATAGTGATGCAACATGTATATGAACGCAAAGTAGTAATGCATGATGTATGTGTGTATATGCTGACAAAACTGACACGACATACAAACTAATAGATGAACACGACTGGATACTCGGCCACTGCTGGGGATGAAGAGGTAACGCTGGTTCACGATAGCAATTCTGCCTTGCTTAGGAGAAGTAGTCCTCGTGGGGAGCTACGTTGGTCGGGCTTAGGAAATAAGAACTCTGTCGGGGGTGTCAGATGAAACAATGGTCTCTGACACAGCTGATCCTTCATTCAGGTGCACTGGTTTAGAAGGAGTACTTTGATTCTGCACTTTGAAGCTTAACCGCCTTTGGGAGAAGCCCTCGATATTCTTTCGATGTTCAACAGTCAAAAGAATTTTCCATCTTTATTAAAAGCAGAAAAATTTTACAAGTAAATTCATTTTTGTTTTATTTCAAGAATCGTTGATCATGTTAAAATGTCGTCATGTAAAGCTAAAACAAATAAGAATTGCAAACAAAAGCACAAGGGCTCAAATTTTATTGATAGGATGGAAATCAGCCAAACGCGTGATTCTATAGAGTATTTACAAAGTTAGAAAATGGTAATTTAAGGGAAAAGGGCTACATTGAAACATAACGACCACTATCCTTCTACCAACTTTGACTTCGGGGCATCCTGAGCTTCTGTCGAAGATGACCTTGACTGGAGTTTTCCTGACGGATGATGTAACTGCTGCCGAGGGACTTGCCCCTTTGTCGAACGTAGTTACTTGCCATTATCCCTAATTTTTGCCTGGATTGTACTTTAAGGTTTCCAATCCACCAGGATGATTTTTGATCATGTCTCTAATTTTTACCTGGACCGGCCTTTCGGGTTTTCAATCCACCGAGACGTTTTTTTTTTAATTATATATTTTTTTATTTAGGCAAAGTATTTCTTGACTACGTCAACATTTATGGGGTAGGTAAATTCCTCTCCGTCCATGGTTACAAGTCTCAAGGTGCCACCTAAGAAAGCTTTCTTGACCACATAGGGGTCGTCATAATTCGGAGTCCACTTGCCCCGAGAATCAGTGAAAAATGATTGTATCTTCTTGAGCACGAGGTCTCCTTTCCTGAAGACGCGGGGTCGGACCTTTTTGTCGAACGCCTTCTTCATTCGTTGCTAATACAACTGACCATGGCATATTGCCGTGATTCACTTTTCTTCGATCAGATTCAGTTCATCGTGCCGACTTTGGCACCATTCAGCTTCTGTAAGCTTAGCTTCCATCATACCCAGATTGATGGGATCTCTACTTCTATGGGGAGTACTGCCTCCATGCCATATACTAGAGAGAAAGGGGTAGCCCCTGTTGAAGTGCAGACATATGTGCGATAACCGTGAAGAGCAAAGGGTAGCATCTCGTGCCAATCTTTGTAGGTTACGACCATCTTTTGAACAATCTTCTTGATGTTCTTGTTAGCTGCCGCTACCGCTCCGTTCATCTTGGGTCGGTAGGGAGATGAGTTATGGTGTTCGATCTTGAACTTTGTGCAAAACTCTTTCATCATCTTGTTGTTTAAGTTAGATCCATTATCAGTAATGATCTGGCTCGGAACACCATAAAGGCAGATGATATTGTTTTTGATAAATCAGACTACCACTTGTCGGGTTACATTAGCGTATGACGCTGCTTAGACCCACTTGGTGAAGTAATCAATGGCTACCAGGATGAACCGATGTCTATTCGAAGCCTTAGGTTTGATCATGCCAATCATGTCGGTTCCCCAAATGGAAAAAAGCCATGGGGAAGAAAGAATTTTGAGATGTGTAGGTGGTACATGGATTTTGTCTGTGTATATCTATCACTTGTGACATCTCCTCATGTACTTGTAGCAGTTAGATTCCATTGTCAACCAGTAGTACCCTGCTCTTAGAATTTTTCTCGCCATTGTATGTCCGTTGGCATGAGTGTCAAATGACCCTTCGTGAATTTCTTTTATTAGCATGTCTGCTTCTGGTCTGTCGACGCATCGAAGCAAGACCATGTCAAAGTTCCTCTTATAGAGTGTATCACCACTCAGGAAGAAACTGCCTGCTAGCCTTCTGAGGGTTTTTCTATCTTTCCTGGATGCCCCAGGTGGGTACTCTTATTTCTGAACGAAGCATTTGATATCGTGATACCAAGGTTTGTCGTCTATGACTGCTTCAATCGTGAAGATGTAAGCGGGCCGTTCAAGTCCCATTATGTCGATCTTGGGTAAGTCATTCCATTGACCTACACTAATCATGGAAGAGAGAGAGGCTAATGCATCAGCCACGTGATTCTCCTTATGAGAGATATGATGAAACTCGACTCTGTTGAAGAAGGGTAACAACCTTCTTGCGTAATCTTTGTACGAAATCAATCCTGATTGGTATGTGTTCCAATCTCCTTTGATCTGATTGACAACCAAAGCTGAATCGCCATATACATCCAAGTTCTTGATCCTCAAATCAATCGCTTCCTCGAGACCCATGATACAAGCTTCGTATTCGGCCTCATTGTTTGTTCACTTGAACGTAAGTCTAGCGGTGAAAGGAATGTGGGTACCCTGAGGTGTTATGATAATTGCCCCAATTCCGTTTCTGTAATGATTGACAGCTCTGTCAAAGATAAGTCCCCATTGGGAATCTGGTTCTGGCCCTTCACTAGGTAGTGGTTCATCGCAGTCTTTCATTTTAGATACATGACATCTTCGTCTGGGAAGTAAAATCCCTACTGATTCCAGATCGTCAATCGGTTGATGAGCCAAATGATCGGCTAAAACACTTCCTTTAACGGCTTTCTGAGCATGGTACTCTATGTCATATTCTGATAACAACGTCTGCCAACGGGCAATCCTTCCCGTGAAAGCAGGCTTTTCAAAGACATACTTGATTGGATCTATTTCAGAGATTAACCAGGTGGTGTGACAAATCATTGTCGCTCCCAGGATTTTCATCCAGGTTCAAACGCGAGAGTGGCGCAGAAAACAGAGCCGCCAGCCGTGTAAATTTATCCCAAGAGAGGGAAAGGTAACACCGCATAAACCTGAGGAAAAGGGAAAGGAATGGTCATCGCAACCATAACTTGGGTTCGGGAGTCGGTTACGCGAAGGGAAGGTACTAGCACCCCACGCGTCCATCGTACTCGATGGGATCCATGCTTGTTGTCTAATCTAAGGGTGAGTTATCCTAAAATCTATGGCTGTACTGACACGAGGAAGGGGAAAACAAAGATAAACTCGGTAGGACGTCGACGTCCTAGGCCTACGTACTCCCTTTGTGCAATGGGAAATTCAGAGTCAACGTAGTTCGGACCAAGTTCTTTTTGTGTTTTTTATGAGCAACACTAAGTTCGCGTCCGGCAGTTAGGGTCGATGCCTGTTTGCGACTCAGACGGAAAGTAACGTGCCCTTTTCGAAAATAGCCTTTAGTTTGACAATCCCGAAGGACAAAAAGGTTTGAAGTTTGTTTGTATTTTCTAGGACAGAAGTGACTTGAGTTAGTTCATAACTTGTATTGCACCAAAGTCTAGGGCACAGGGACGAATACTTAACGAATCGTCCCAAGACAGGATGCTCGCTAAGTACTCTAGAAAGATGAGAGGAAGCCCCTCATTTCTCATTCCCCACGCTTAAGGCTCGTGCGCAATACACTTTATCCTTATTAAGTGTTTTCAAGAAGTTTTGAGATGAGAAGAGAGAAGACACAAAGGAAACTCTAAAGGGAAACTAAGAGTCCTAATGTTATCATGCATGGGTGACCTACGGTTAGTGAGGTTTGATGACAACCTAAGCCTAAAGAAAAGAAAAGATGAGAGACAGAAAGAGTGAGAGTGGACACGGATAACTATCCACACCCTCAAATAACTTACCTCAGCCTCTGCATAAAAGGTTAGTACAAAACATACATACGTAAAAAAAATAAGATAAATGAAATCCAGGAAATGACATATAATGGCAATCAAGTGACCTATAACAATCTAAACATGGTTTATGAAGTCAAAGACACGATCCCAAAACAATGGCACAAGTGCCTTTTCAAACAGGTAATCAGACATGATCAGAAATATGCATACAAGAAGACCTCAAATAAAAGCAATCAAACAATTAGCAAAACATCTTCTAAAATCACCAAATTAATTATCAAAATAGCTCAACCAGAAACAAACAACATGTCCAAAACCCATGCCAAAATTCAACATATAAGTCACTCAAACAATCATGCAAAGTCAAGAGAGAAACATGGTTCAATATGCAAAAAAGGAGGACTAAAATGCAATATGAAATGATTTTAAAAATGAGAGAAAAATATTTTAATGCAATTCAGTGTGTTGGTGAATGAATGCAAAAGGAATGAGTTAAAAATATTTCATGGATGATGAGAAATAAAATAAACAAGTCATGGTGTGCATATATGAAATAAGTTCAAAAAGAAAATAAACAAATAATTATTTTAGATGCTAAAAATAAAATAAAATGAAAAATAAAATTTGGGAAAATTTTATAAAATTATAATTATGATTCATGAATTTTCTGGGAATTTTTTAATGCAATTAACTATTTTTAAAAATTAAAAATGGATTAATGCAAATTAAATAAAATAAAAGAAGAGAAATAAGCATGGGGGTGTGTTCAGTAATACAAACACGTTGAAAAATGTTAATGGGCTAAAACGTGGGGGTGCAATTAACAAGGCCCAAAGCAACAAGTCCACTAGCGAAGTCAACCATAGCATGGAATTGGTCAACAAATTCAGAATTAATGTCAGCCATACAATCAATCCTACGTACCACATCAAGTCAACAATTCAACATAGTAGTTATGATCAAAGGTCAGGATTCGCACGCACATGGTAATGAAATGATCACGCATACACCAAAGTGCTCAGAACACAATACACACGCCACGTGAGATGCACACTATCTCATTAATTCTTTGGCAAAATTCAGACCACGTGATTAGATCAACGCGTGAAAATGAGTCAAACAATTCACAAATAATCATGATGAGAGGCTGAGATATCACGCACACGGTAACAACCATGGAAGAGCACACATGAAATCAATTAAATAAAACAAAAAAATAGAACACATGGCAGCATATGGACCGTGCGATCAAAGCCACCAACAGCCACGATTGCGTCTTCTTCATCCAAACCCCAACCTCGCCGGAACCCTCACCAGCCGCCGGAGCTAGGGTTCCGGCCACCACCTCCGGCCACCTGCAACCAAAAACTCACAAAAAACGCAAGCGAATATACCATTTTGTCCAGATTTTCACCAGGATCTCAAATATCACATTAAAAATCACAAATAACCATCACATAAGGAGATTCGCATGAAACAAGGTGAAATTCTGGTATCAGACGTGTGATGTTAAGGTGCGATGTCACAACAACACACTCTGCACAATGGACAGCAAAAACAGTAACAAAGCAACACAAAGAATTGTTCACCCAGTTCGGTTACAACCAACCTACTCTGGGGGCTACCAAGCCAAGGATGGAATTCGCTACTTGTAGATATAATTTATAGACTCAACAACCCATTGACAATCTCCTAAACTTATACTCTACTAATGACTTCCTACCTAAGAAACCACCTAGGTATGAGAACACCACTCAATCCCTTACAAACACTCAAAGAAACCTCTTTGAGTACCCTTGATCTTGCTTCCTAACTCCGATCAAGCAACCACTCTCTATTGCTTCACAGCTTCTAGAGAGGACAGAAACACAACACCTATTCAAACCCTAGAATAGTGTAAATATAAGCACTCTAAACAAACTCTAGATACTAAGCCTCCAGCTCCTGATCTTCTGAATGTTTTCTGTACCTTTTCCTTTGGCCTTGTGCGCTTTATATAGCTCCTTGAATTGGTCTTGGACTTGCTACAATATCTGACCAGATTTGTTATTTAAAACTGAATATTTAAAACAGATTTTCTCCTAAAATCTTCAACCTTTTAAATCTCCTACAAATCTGCACCAGATCTTCTATGCAGCAGAAAATATCTATCCCAAGATATTCGCATCCAATGAGACAGCTTGCTCTCCACAATTCCAGCTATCACGCAAACCCTAACAACATCACAGCCTGCTGTTATTAATTCTGCAGATCTAATGTCACAACATCACCTATGTGACATCAGACATCCAACTTTAGCAAATACATACTTAACACAGTCCAATGTTAAATCTCAATGTTGCAACATCAGTACCTTGACATCAACATTGAATATACTTTGTTTTACCAAAATTCCAGCCAATCCAAGAACTAACAATCTCCCTCTTTGGCTAATTTTGGCTAAAACAAGCTCTGCATCTGCAAACAAACTCTGCACTCTGCACCTTCATAGACTTCAGTATCTCTGCACTCTGCACCTTCAGAGACTTTGGCAGCGAAAAAACTTCAATCAATAATCTTGAAACTCCAAGTAGCAGCATCAGTAACATCTTCAATTCACAAAACTCTGCTACTCACATAAAACACTTCAGCATATATCAATCTCCAATTCACCTCAGAATACTTAGCAGCATCTTCAATCAGCTGCACATATTTCATTATTAGCAGCAATGAGCACTCCCCCTCAATGCAACAACCAACATAGCAGCTGTCAATTACTCCCCCTTAATATCAATCTCCCCCTTAATATCTGCATCACATTAGCAGCATTTGGCATTCTTTGATACTCTTGACTCTCTTGGCTATTTCTCCCCCTTTTTAGCCACAATTAGACAAGCTACAACCAGAAGCCCTATTAACTACAGTAAGTACACCCTAGCTCTCATTGTTAGCCTCACAGTTAGCAACCAGGCAAAACAAATCATAGAAATAAAAAAACACAACCAGTGCATATAACAGCACAATATTCAAACTACATAACCAGCATAGCAAGAGCAAAAAAACAAAAAAACAAAACTATTATCTAATGACAGCAGATGGAGGTTAGTCTTCATCCGAGCTGGTACCATCAGCATCTTCATCACCTTCATCTGACCTGGAATCCTCAGTGTCGCCATTCCTATTATCTTCTCCCTGTTCCAAGTCTTTGATCATCTGCTCAATCTTCATTTTCCTGACAGTGCTGGTTTTGATAACCATATCAAGATCCTTGCAGGTTGCCTTTAATTCTTCAATCAGCTCAGATTTTGTACTGACCTTCTTAACCCCAGAACTTGATGTTGTAACAATGTCTAGAACATGACTCCCAGCAAACAGTTTGGGATACAAAGATAAAGCGGACTCCCTCTTACATGCTACCTCTGTACTGGTTAAGATTCCAGGATGTTGATCTAAGATCATTCCATAGATAAGGGAAGGGAATGATATAGGCATTTTGATAGCATTGGTGGCACCATGCTTCACTACTTGATCAAATATATAGCTTCCATAGTTGAACTTGACCTTTTTCCCTACAACATAGATGAACCTTCCTAATCCCACAGTTATGGTAGTTTTGTGATTAGTAGGTACCCAGTTAGCAGCACCAATTCTCTGCAAGATAGCATACTTGATACTGAGTTTGCTAGCTGTCAATTTATTTTTCAGTGGCCACACCTTAACTTGAGTGGCAGTGATTTCTCTACACACTTCATTATCAGTCACCTCCAGCTCACACTCCTCTTGTTCATCTCTTCCCAGATACTTATTGATGGTACTAGGAGAGAAGTCAATACACTGCCCCCTAACAAACACCTTCATGTAGTTCACACTTCTATTGTCAGAAATATCTATGGGAATGTTGACAACAAATTCCTTAACAAGTCCACTATAGCACTTAGAGAATCCGGTCACAGTCTTCAGCAGTCCAACACCATGAATGAGGTCCATAATTTCTTTCATCTCCAAGACATCCTTTCCAAGCTCCCTTTCCAGAGCTAACCTCCTTTGGCACACAAACTTCCACAAGGGAGCACTGCTCGCATAATGAAAGGATATGTTGTCCACTGGCACTTCAGGGACCTTATCAGAAATTCTCTTTAAAATGGTCTTTCTGACTGGTGTGATGTCATGTACATCTTCCTCAACTTCATCCTCAGACTCAGATTCTTCTCTAATCTTTCTCTTTTTGGAGGGTGTAACAACCTTGCTCCAAGGTTTTGTGGGACCAGCAACAGTTTTCTTCTTTCCTTCAGTAGTCTTCTTAGGAGAGGATTCATTAGTCTTTCCTTTCCTTGTCTTTAGTCTCTTGGCAATACTTGGAACAACATTTCCAATGACTTCATTATCAGATAAGTCAACCACATTGATCACATCCTCATCCTTTTCTTCTTCAGGAGTAGTTCTATCATTAATTTCCTCATTCACATCTTCTTCTTCCCCTCCTCTTTCAGAATCCTCAATGACAGACACATCAAGTCTATGAAGATCAGACTCATCTCCTTGCATGTCTACCTTTTCTGTTGGCATCTGATTCAACGGTATAGAAATTCCTTTCACAGGTATTCCTTTGTCCAATATTTTGGTTGCCAGATTACCCATACTCTTGTCAACATCAAACTTTTCTACCACAGTTTGAGACGTGGATGACCTAGGTGTTGATTTATCACTAAATAGGATACTGGTAACCAGCTTCTTTGTTTCAGTGTTTTTAAAAGTAGTTGCTGCCCTTTTAGAAGCAAGTTTAGACGGTCTAGGTTTACCTGACTCTGGTAGCATTACGGAGATGGGTTGTATATTCAGAGCTTCGTCTTCAGAGTACCCATCTGTAGAAACCCTAGCGTTATTCAGCGATGAACTTTTTGAAGGAGAAGATGTCTGCTTTGACATGGTTCCTTTGAGGGAGTATAGATTGAGATGATTCTTCTTGTTGAAGGAGATGAACAGAAGAGAGATATGAGTTTTGATGAACTGTGATTTTGCTATAATAGGAAATGAGGGTCTGAGGTAAGGCGCCAGATTTTGTGTAATCTTTAAAGACCAATTACTAATTTTCTCCCTCCATAAAAACTTCACATCAGGACTCATTAACTCTGAGTGACCTTTCAGCATCCTGACATCATAGTCTGATGTTATAACATCAACTTGAACATCATTAGTTGAATTTCCTTCAAGAGAAATCCACTGATAGCAGTTGTCTTTGGTTCTGGCACCCTTCATAACAACCTGATTATGCTCATCAGAAACCACACACTCATGCTTAGTGTAGTTTACCTTGTAACCTTCATCACACAACTGGCTTATGCTGATCAAATTTGCATTTAAACCACTGACAAACAGAACATTGTCAAGTTCAGGTCTACCATCACCTTTCACTTTCCCAACTCCTGCAACAACACTTTTTTCTCCATTACCAAACATAACCTCGTGAGAGGGACAATGACTGACTTCAACAAACATGGATCTACATCCAGACATGTGTTTGGAACACCCACTGTCAAAATACCATGTTCCTTCTTTAAACTCTTTGTCAGCCATGTGAGCCAATAAGCACTTCACCTTCTCCTTAGGTACCCATTGTTTAACAACTTTGGGCCTGTACTTTCTCCAACTGTTTTGAGGCTGAGGGTATCCATGCAGCTTGTAGCAAGAGTACTGCATATGTCCAAACCTTCCACAATAAAAACATCTCACCCTTTCATCTCTGAATCTTCTGCCATGATGAGATTGCTTAGGCTGCCATCCATAATGTGGTCTCCTCCTACCATAACTGGCCTGCCTTCTATTATGCTGGTATCTTCTTCCATAAGAAGGCAAAGAATGCTGTTTCCTGGATTGTCTCCCATGATGATGTGGCTTTCTTCTTCCATAGATATGAGGAACAGCATTGGTGTAACCATACCCCTGATGTTGAGACACCTGATGAGACATGTGATGTTTGAACTGAGCAGCTTGCATGCTCTTGTGGTATTGTGGGGGCATATACTGACTAGCTCCTTGTGGCTGCTTTCTCTTCTGATTAGGACCAGTCTTCTTCTCAATCTTCTTAGGTTGTGAAACATCAGCTTTCTTAGGTGTAGGATCCTGCTTCTTTGGCTGATGTTGAGACAAAAGTTGTGACACTCCCTTCTTTGAACCTGAAGTGCTTTCTTCTGAAGTTCCCTTATCCTCAGCCACATAACCTATCCCAGCTTTATCTCCAGCAGCTTTTTCTGTCTGAAGGATCTTGTCAAGTGTGTCTGTTCCACAGCTCAGCATCCTAACAGACTTGGTCATTTGATCAAGGTGAGCTTTAACCAGTACAACTTCATTTTCCAGATCAGCTTTTTCATTCTCAAGCTGAGCAATCTGTTGCTTGTGGCACTTGTTTTTTTGAAAAATCTCAGCACTTTTTAAACACAACTCTTGATAGGTAGATGCTAGCTGCTCATACGCTATTTCTCCATCACTGGAATCATCATCAGAAACAACAGTTCCTGTTAAAGCTCTAACATGCTTTGCTGACTCACCTTCATTTTCACTATCAGAGTCAGACCAGGAAACTGTCATGCTCTTCTTCTGCTTTTTCAAAAAGGTGGGACACTCTTTCTTGACATGTCCACACCCTTCACACTCAAAGCACTGAACTCCTTTATCTTGGGCAGTTTTCTCTTCATCCTTCTCTTTTGACTTGCTGGTGTCAAAAGATATGTTCTTGACATTAGGCCTGGAGTTATTGTTCATTATCTTGAATACTTTGTTGAACTGTCTTCCCAACATAACTATGGCCTGAGATAGATCCTCCTGGGATTCAGAACTCTTTCCTTTTACTTCTTCATCATTTGACTCCAAGGCTATACTCTTTGGCTTCTTTTCTGGCTCTTCCTCATTCAACCCAAGCTCAAAAGTTTGAAGAGATCCAATGAGCTTATCTACTCTCATCTTGCTGATGTCTTGAGCTTCTTCAATAGCAGTCACCTTCATCTTGTACCTCTTAGGAAGGGACCTAAGAATCTTCCTTACAAGCTTTTCTTCAGACATTTTTTCTCCAAGAGCACTAGATGCATTAGCCAGCTCCAGAACATTCATGTTGAAGTCATGAATAGTCTCATCTTCCTTCATCTTCAGGCCTTCAAATTTTGATGTTAAAAGCTTAAGTCTTGACATCTTAACTCTAGATGTTCCTTCATGTGTAGCCTGCAAAATATCCAACGCTTCCTTGGCAACTTCACAGGTATTGATTAACCTAAAGATATTCTTGTCTACTCCATTGAAGATTGTATTTAGAGCTTTGGAATTTCCATGGGCGAGCTCATCTTCCTCCTTGGTCCACTCTTCTTCAGGCTTTGGCTTAGAGGTGCCTTCTTTATCTTTGCGAGCATCATCTTTTTCACAAACAACAGGTGCTTTCCAGTCTTTAATAATGGCCTTCCATGCCCTGTTGTCAAAGGATTTTAAGAAGGTAGTCATCCTTGGCTTCCAATAATCATAATTGGATCCATCCAAAATAGGGGGTCTGTTGACGAATCCTCCAACTTCTTTGTCCATCTTTACACCAGAAAGTAACTTCCCTAGATCTCACCCAGAGACAGACAGGATGCCTGCTCTGATACCAATTGAAATTCTGGTATCAGACATGTGATGTTAAGGTGCGATGTCACAACAACACATTCTACACAATGGACCGCAAAAACAGTAACAAAGCAACACAAAGAATTGTTCACCCAGTTCGGTTACAACCAACCTACTCTGGGGGCTACCAAGCCAGGGATGGAATTCACTACTTGTAGATATAATTTACAGACTCAACAACCCGTTGACAATCTCCTAAACTTATACTCTACTAATGACTTCCTACCTAAGAAACCACCTAGGTATGAGAACACCACTTAATCCCT
The DNA here is from genome assembly GCA_022829125.1 of Lathyrus tuberosus. NCBI lineage: Eukaryota > Viridiplantae > Streptophyta > Magnoliopsida > Fabales > Fabaceae > Lathyrus > Lathyrus tuberosus. The sequence goes on along the minus strand of JALAZF010000021.1, from coordinate 19,151,885 downwards.
TACAAACACTCAAAGAAACCTCTTTGAGTACCCTTGATCTTGCTTCCTAGCTCCGATCAAGCAACCACTCTCTATTGCTTCATAGCTTCTAGAGAGGACAGAAACACAACACCTATTCAAACCCTAGAATAGTGTAAATATAAGCACTCTAAACAAACTCTAGATACTAAGCCTCCAGCTCCTGATCTTCTGAATGTTTTCTGTACCTTTTCCTTTGGTCTTGTGCGCTTTATATAGCTCCTTGAATTGGTCTTGGAATTGCTACAATATCTGACCAGATTTGTTATTTAAAACTGAATATTTAAAACAGATTTTCTCCTAAAATCTTTTTAAATCTTCAACCTTTTAAATCTCCTACAAATCTGCACCAGATCTCCTATGCAGCAGAAAATATCTATCCCAAGATATTCGCATCCAATGAGACAGCTTGCTCTCCACAATTCCAACTATCACGCAAACCCTAACAACATCACAGCCTGCTGTTATTAATTCTGCAGATCTAATGTCACAACATCGCCTATGTGACATCAGACATCCAACTTCAGCAAATACATACTTAACATAGTCCAGTGTTAAATCTCAATGTTGCAACATCAGTACCTTGACATCAACATTGAATATACTTTGTTTTACCAAAATTCCAGCCAATCCAAGAACTAGCACAAGGTTTGGGTCCAAAACTTTAAACACACGATACAAGCAAACCATGCGTCCAAACTCAAAGAAAAACACATCAGAATCATCAGTAACAATCACACATCATTAAGCATGTCAAAAAATGGAGTTTTAGGATCATGAAAAATGTTACCAACCTGAGATCAAGCAATCCTAATCTTTGCTATTGGCTGCGAATGGTGGGTGCTTCATGCTCTATGGAACCCAGGGATGAAGATTGTGAAAGTGGATTGTGAAAATCTCTTGAGGATGATGAGATTCCAAGAAAAAAAGATTAGGGTTAAAAGCTTTGTTCTCCTCAAATATCACGTGTCCTCCCTCTCAATAGTGCATGAGTAATCTTAAATACTTAGGGTTATTTCACATCTGATCATTTAGGTCTTAATCACCCCTTGGTTAATGAGTTTTGGGCCTTTTGACAAATTTGCATAATGTGAAATACACCTCCTCCATGCATGCACACCCAAACATTCTATGATGGATCACTTATTGATCAATTGCTAATCACACCTAAATTGAAATTGGGCCTTGAAACATTTTGATTCATGAGTTTAGAATGATCTTACAATTTTGCATAATGGAAAAAAAGTGATGAATAAACCATGGATTCACTTGATTCAAAGGCCAAAAATGATCCTTAAGGAGTGTTCTTTGATGTTAGAATGTGACATGAAGCAATGGAATCAATTATAGGTCACTATGTCCCAAAATGCAAATGGAACCATGAGAAAACCCTAAAAAACCACTTTTCCTTCTTTTGATCATAACTTGAGTTTCACAAATGATATGGAGATCATCTAGTACTTGTTGGAAAGGGGAGAAAAAGATCTTAAACATTCATGTTTGAGGAAAATTAATTTGAAGCTTTCTTGATGATGAAAAGTCTAGTTGAAAGTAGTGTAAGGACTTGCCCAAAAAGGAAACTTTCAAATTATAGGTCATTTCCATATTTAGTAACTTTTGTACCAACCCTTGATTCTTGATAAATGGTATGAAATTTGACTCTTGAAGACCATATGAGGATGTGAGACCTTGAAAACCCTGGAAAGAACCTCAAAATTTCACAGTTGACTTCCCCTCTCACTGTTGACTTTTCCCTAATTCTCCTGATTCCCCATCCATTGGCCAATTGAATCTCTCCTGAACCAACTGATGGACAATCTTCCATTCCTAGATACTCAGGGATCCAAGGTATACCATGGAATCAAGTCTTGCCCAAAAAATCAGAAATAAACTGACTTTATAGCAAACCCTAGTTTTGGTACCCTCAGTCTAGAAGGAAATAGTGCAGTCTCCAAATCCAAATTCCTCTGAATATGATGTGTATCCTCTCCAACAAAGATAAGATATGCCATTTGGTGATGATAAAAACCCAATCATCTTGCCCATGGGAGCAATAAACCCAAGAATCTCAAAACCCTAATTTCTGCACTGGTTAGGAGAGAGTGATCCACTTGAGCTCTCTTGCTTGACCCTTTGAAGAACATCTTCTCCTCTTGAACTTGCCTCTGGTACCTTGACCCCATGCTAAGAACCAATGATATGCACTCATGATAATGCAAAAATGAAATGAAACATAAGCCAGTTAGTACTAAAGTAAGGAGGGCAAATTTTGGGGTACAACAGCTGCCCCTATTCAATCAACTTGGTCCAGAAGGTATGATAGCGACGACTTTCAGACATTCCAGGATACACGGGGATTGAATACCGAAAGAGCCCAGAAATTTGCTAATGGTGGGAATAACGAAATGGAGCGTGCTGAAAAATAAGGAATATGACCTCAATCGCACCCACAAAGGAAATACGAATACGACCTCAACCGCATCCACAAAAAAAAGACGAATACGACCTCAATCTTGCCCACAAAGGAAGACTGACCTCAATCACTCTACCCACAAAGAAAATACGAATACAACCTCAATCGTACCCACAAAACAAATACAACCTCAATTGTACCCTTAAAGGAAGACTGGCCTCAATCACTCTACCCGCAAAGAAAAGGACGAATACGACCTCAATCGTACCCACAAAACGAATACAACCTCAATTGTACCCTCAAAGGAAGACTGACCTCAATCACTCTACCCACAAAGAAAAGGACGAATACGACCTCAATCATACCCATAAAACGAATACAACCTCAATTGTACCCTCAAAGGAAGACTGACCTCAATCACTCTACCCACAAAGAAAAGGACGAATACGACCTCAATCGTACCCACAAAACGAATACAACCTCAATTGTACCCTCAAAGGAAGACTGACCTCAATCCTTGGTTGTTGATGGATAACCATTGTGGTTTCACATCTCTTGACCTCTTGACGGTGGGATAGAAGGTAATGGTTCCTCGGATGAACACTTTCCTTGAAATTTGAACGCTTGGTCAAACTAACTGACGCCTACCCTGCCCCTGGGTTAAGTATGAGGGTTTTTTCGTACGAAAGAAACTCCTACTTCAAGGCTCAAAAGGGGTTAGCGAGGGTCTATCTCCCTTATATCTCCAGTGTTTAGAGGTTTGAAACAATGCCTGTACATCCTCAACAGGGTTCTATCCTTGAACATACAACCAGAGATTTTGCGTTTTTACTTCATCATCCTCCCTCAAGAGTTCTAAACAATAAAATTGGTATTGCAGTGCATATAAACATTTAAGAGTGAACACAAATGGATTACTTCAAGAAAAACATACTCATTGCATTAATATCGTCATGAAAAAAAACAAACAAGTCTTACATGCATACGATGCTTTAACAAGAAATGAAAAACTACAAATGAAAATGCAGTAAAGAAGCTGAAGATTGCCATTGCTGAGGAAGCTTAATTCTATCTGGACGTACTTGCAGACTGAGTGTTCATTCGAGAAAAGAGGCTTCCATTGATGTACATATCATCTTCAGTGAATACAATGATCTATGAGTCTACGAGGTCTTGCACCTTATGCTTGAATACATTACACTCATCAATTGTGTGCACAAACGTTCCCAAGTGGAACTCGCACCTAGCAGTCATGTCATAATCCGAAGGAATAGGGTACGGTACCGGCGTGGTACTCCTCGCTTGAATCAGAGAGTTCTTGAGTAGACGAGCAAACAACTGACTATAAGGGATAGGAATAGGATCAAATACCATCTTGGGCCTTCATGGTCTCGGTTGCCCCTGCTGCTGATAACTCTGCTGTCGATGCTGATTTGGGCGCCCCACCTGCGCTTGCACTTTCATTTCCACATTTGGCTGAGGCACAAACAAAGGTTGCTGACGTGGAGCTTCTGCAGCAAAAGGTTGTGGAGGGGATTCACGAGGAAATCCATGATCTAGAGCAAATCCCACAGAAATGAGAGGATTAAGGACTTCTGTTGTGGAAGCGAGCACATGACTGTTTTCCTTCTTTAACACTATATTCAAAATTTCCATGACTAAACCCATCTGTGTCTTCATCTGATTGACCTCCTCCTTCAGCATCTTATGCTCCTGGGACAAGACCAGCATGTCTTCCCCAAATTGCCTCATCTGAACCTTCATTTCAAACATCTCTGCATGGAGTTGTTCCATGGCTACCCTGGTTATCACAGACTGAGTAGAACACTGATGAACTGGCTGATCAATCCTGTACTGCGGAGGAGAGTAAAGTAAGAACACCAGAGATAAACACCTGTTATGCAGAATGATTATGCAAAATGATTATGAATATGCAAATGCAAATGAACATGTTTGAATATTCGCAGGGCGATCCACCCCTTGATTCCAGTTTAACAACAAAATAGAATGAAACTTCTGCTCATATAACAAGTCCGAACACAATAATCATAGATCCCAACCAACAATCCTGGCGGTGGTCCAAATACAATGAAAGAGAAATAGGAAACTACGGCATGTCATCAAAGTCCACAAGTGTCAATCCCCCCATCCATTATGCTTCTTGCTCCAATCTTGAATTTCTTTGAACAGGTTTTTGGTGTCGGGATGCTTCGGTCTCTGAATTAGCTCTTGAATGAGAACGTCTCTCCTATACATGATCCCTTCCAAGTATCGGCAATGTAACTCCCAAGCGTCTTCTCCGGAAACACCATCCATGCTAGGTCCCTCATGTCTAGATCTCTTCACTTCAGCTTGGACCTTCAGTTCCTCTATGGAGGCTATGGCTTCATTGAGTCGACCCTCGACTGCTTGTCTCTAGAATACCCCTGATTAGATCTCAGCGTCTTTCTTCTTGAGCTGCGACTTCAATTGATCAATATGAGCCAGGTAATCGTCTTCCTTTCTCTTATTCTCAGCCATTGCAGTTTCTCGGTGAGCATTGAACCTGTGAATTTTTAACAAAGCCTTGTCCAATTCCTCCTTCTTAGACTCGAGAACCTTACTGATACTGTCTAGAGCTTGCTTCATCCTTTGTCTGGATGCGACCTTGTCAGCTAGCTCTTTTTCTGCCTCAACGAGCAGCTCTGTCTTCAACTCGGCGATATGAACAGCTTCACCCCGCTCATGCTTCAACTGATAAATCTCTCTTTGTAGCTCACTGTTTTCTTCTCGCAGCTTTTCCTTTTCAGCCCACAACTTGTTAAACTTCTCTATCTCAACTGTGGTAGGAGGCTCAATCGGCAAGGGGTAAGATGGTGGTTCTACCGGGAAGGGAAAAAGCTCTTCTTCTACTCTCTTCTTAATCCACTCTTTATAGGAAGGGAAAGCCCGGTTGTTACATTTCCCGAATGAAGTTTTTCCCCTCTTGGTCACCTGCTTCCAAGCATTCACAATCTTCCTTATCATCTCTTAATCCTCAGTACCATTGAAGAATAAGGACTCTCTGACATCTCGCTCTTCAGGTGGACCTTTCAAAGGATAACCAAACTGCCTGATAACAAGGGAAGGATTATAGTTAATTCCACCTCTTCTCCCTATCAAGGGTACATTAGGGAATTCTCCGCACTTGTAAATAATCTCTATTCCTAGCAAGTCACGGTTAAACCAGACAATGTTGTCAGCAGTCAAGCTCATTAACCTCTTTGACCACTTCAGAGAATCTTTCGTATCAACGAAGGCGCCAGCTTCGGGGAGATGGCTCAGAAACCAAGTAGATAAGAGCGGTGGACAACAACTCACGGTTTTTCCCCGCCTATTTTCATTCTTGTAGTGGACTGAGTGATACACATCACCTAGCAAGGTAGGTATAGGATTCTTTGAAATAAAGATTCTGATAGCATGCATATCCACCAGATCAGGAACATTGGGAAACAAGACAATCCCATAGATGCACATAGCCAGAATAGCTTGGAAAGCAGTCCAATTCTTCTCTTTAACGTGTATGCAAGCTTGATCAAACAAGAACTTCAATAAGAAACCCTTAGCTCCTTGTTTCTCCTCAATATTACTGCTCAGAACGGATTCACCAATATGAAGAGCAATAGCCATTTCTTTTATCCCGGGGTGTTCTTTAGAAAAGAATACTATGTCCTTCCTGATGGGGATTCCCAAAATAAATGAGAACTCCTCCAAGGTTGGGGCCAAGATATAGTCTGGGAAAGTGAAGCAACGCAAAGACGGATCGTAAAACTGAAGAAGTGTATGAATGGCATCCTTCTCATACTTGGAGATATTGTAGACAAACTTCAGAAGTCTCCCATACCCTCCACTGAACTCTGTATGAACTCCGGGACTAGCCATACTAATCAGCTTGTGAATCAACGCTAAGGTCAGATCTGGGAATGAATAGGCAACAGTCTTCTTTCTCTGGACATCCATGCCAAGGCAACCTCAGAAAACCGAAATCAAGAGTAAGATGCAAGCCATGAAAATGTCAAACATGTCAGAACACAAGAAAAATGATATGCTCATGCAAACATGGGATCAAGGCGACACTGCTGGACGTTCTGTGCTGGTAGCTGAACGAGAACCACAACCCAGAAAACCAGAATTCCAAAATATCAAACCACTGAGATAACCAGGAACCCAGATAATCAAACATTGATGAGAAATCCAGAAAAACCGGGTAGGTTGAAGGTTTCGGTTACCTGCAAACCTGCAAACACCCATCCCCTCTCACATGTGGGTACTAGGATGTTCAGTATCCCGGGCTCTCAGGTCGAGAAATGATGATACGTTCACCATTTCTGGTTCGGCATCATCATCAATCGAGGAGGCCTCAACTGATTCTCCAAAACGGAAGGTCCTCAGGTTCTGGCACTGAGGTCGAGAAACAATAGTACATTCATCCCTCAGGGTACAGTACTATCGTCAATCGAGGAGTGCCTCCACTGATTCTCTTCAAAAGATAGGGGCCATCCTATGCGAGTTCCAAAGTGGGCCCTCGGGTGCGAATGGGTTTGCCACAGCATGTGGTCTACCACTGTCACCACTAAAGAGGGATGTTTCTACTAAGGTCCTCGATGATCGGTCACCAGAGTCGACAGCTCTCTAGATCGACATCCTAACATGCGCAAGACACACACGTTAGAATGCGTCCCAAGATAGTCTCGTCTGGTTGTGAATTTTGTGAACACACAAACGTACCAAGCGGGCACGTAGGTCCCACTACTCTCCACTCTAGTCCTAGGGTGTACTCAAGCCTGGGTATTGGGCTTATCTCTTAGAACAACCCAACCTGCAAAACAGAAACAGCCAGCACAACACAACGATATCCAGTATGACAGTAATAAAAATGAAATGCAATGCAGTAAAAGCTGTAAAAATAAAATACAACAAATAAAGCAAAACAAAAACAAAACCACCCAAAGAGAACAAAGACAAGAAAGCGCTAGGATTGACTCGCTTAGGGATGGACCAGCATAGGTTAACCAGATTCCCCAGCAGAGTCGCCAGCTGTCGCTCCCAGGATTTTCATCCAGGTTCAAACGCGAGAGTGGTGCGGAAAACAGAGTCGCCAGCCGTGTAAATTTATCCCAAGAGAGGGAAATGGAACACCGCATAAACCTGAGGAAGAAGGAAAGGAATGATCATCGCAACCATAACCTGGGTTCGGGAGTCGGTTACGCGAGGGGAAGGTACTAGCACCCCACGCGTCCATCGTACTCGATGGAATCCACGCTTGTTGTCTAATCTAAGGGTGAGTTATCCTAAAATCTATGGCTGTACTGACACGAGGAAGGGGAAAACAAAGACAGACTCGGTAGGACATCGACGTCCTAGGCCTACGTACTCCCTTTGTGCAATGGGAAATTCAGAGTCAACGTAGTTCGGACCAAGTTCTTTTTGTGTTTTTTATGAGCGACGCTAAGTTCGCGTCCGGCAGTTAGGGTCGATGTCTGTTTGTGACTCAAACGGAAAGTAACGTGCCCTTTTCGAAAATAACCTTTAGTTTGACAATCCCGAAGGACAAAAAGGTTTGAAGTTTGTTTGTATTTTTTAGGACAGAAGTGACTTGAGTTAGTTCATAACTTGTATTGCACCAAAGTCTAGGGCACAGGGACGAATACTTAACGAATCGTCCCAAGACAGGATGCTCGCTAAGCACTCTAGAAAGATGAGAGGAATCCCTTCATTTCTCATTCCCCACGCTTAAGGCTTGTGCGCAATACACTTTATCCTTATTAAGTGTTTTCAAGAAGTTTTGAGATGAGAAGAGAGAAGACACAAAGGAAACTCTAAAGGGAAACTAAGAGTCCTAATGTTATCATGCATGGGTGACCTACGGTTAGTGAGGTTTGATGACAACCTAAGCCTAAAGAAAAGAAAAGATGAGAGACAGAAAGAGTGAGAGTGGACATGGATAACTGTCCACACCCTCAAATAACTTACCTCAGCCTCTGCATAAAAGGTTAGTACAAAACAGACATACGTAAAAGAAATGAGATAAATGAAATCCAGGCAATGACATATAATGGCAATCAAGTGACCTATAACAATATAAACATGGTTTATGAAGTCAAAGACACGATCCCAAAACAATGGCACAAGTGCCTTTTCAAACAGGTAATCAGACATGATCAGAAATATGCATACAAGAAGACCTCAAATAAAAGCAATCAAACAATTAGCAAAACATCTTCTAAAATCACCAAATTAATTATCAAAATAGCTCAACCAGAAACAAACAACATGTCCAAAACCCATGCCAAAATTCAACATATAAGTCACTCAAACAATCATGCAAAGTCAAGAGAGAAACATGGTTCAATATTCAAAAAAGGAGGACTAAAATGCAATATGAAATGATTTTAAAAATGAGAGAAAAATATTTTAATGCAATTCAGTGTGTTGGTGAATGAATGCAAAATGAATGAGTTCAAAATATTTCATGGATGATGAGAAATAAAATAAACAAGTCATGGTGTGCATATATGAAATAAGTTGAAAAAGAAAATAAACAAATAATTATTTCAAATGCTAAAAATAAAATAAAATGAAAAATAAAATTTGGGAAAATTTTATAAAATTATATTTATGATTCATGAATTTTCTGGGAATTTTTTAATGCAATTAACTATTTTTAAAAATTAAAAATGGATTAATGCAAATTAAATAAAATAAAAGAAGAGAAATAAGCATGGGGATGTGTTCAGTAATACAAACACGTTGAAAAATGTTAATGGGCTAAAACGTGGGGGTGCAATTAACAAGGCCCAAAGCAACAAGTCCACTAGCGAAGTCAACCATAGCATGGAATTGGTCAACAAATTCAGAATTAATGTCAGCCATACAATCAATCCTACGTACCACATCAAGTCAACAATTCAACATAGTAGTTATGATCAAAGGTCAGGATTCGCACGCACATGGTAATGAAATGATCACGCATACACCAAAGTGCTCAGAACACAATACACACGCCACGTGAGATGCACACTATCTCATTAATTCGTTGGCAAAATTCAGACCACATGATTAGATCAATGCGTGAAAATGAGTCAAACAATTCACAAATAATACATGATGAGAGGCTGAGATATCACGCACACGGTAACAACCATGGAAGAGCACACATGAAATCAATTAAATAAAACAAAAAAATAGAACACATGGCAGCATATGGACCGTGCGATCAAAGCCACCAACGGCCACGATTGCGTCTTCTTCCTCCAAACCCCAACCTCGTCGGAACCCTCACCAGCCGCCGGAGCTAGGGTTCCGGCCACCACCTCCGGCCACCTGCAACCAAAAACTCACCAGAAAACGTAGGCGAATATACCATTTTGTTCAGATTTTCACCAGGATCTCAAATATCACATTAAAAATCACAAATAACCATCACATAAGGAGATTAGCATGAAACAAGGTTTGGGTCCAAAACTTTAAACACACGATACAAGCAAACCATGCGTCCAAACTCAAAGAAAAACACATCAGAATCATCAGTAACAATCACAAATCATTAAGCATGTCAAAAAATGGAGTTTTAGGATCATGAAAAATGTTACCAACCTGAGATCAAGCAATCCTAATCCTTGCTGTTGGCTGCGAATGGTGGGTGCTTCGTGCTCTAAGGAACCCAGGGATGTAGATTGTGAAAGTGGATTGTGAAAATCTCTTGAGGATGATGAGATTCCAAGCAAAAAAGATTAGGGTTGCAAGCTTTGTTCTCCTCAAATATCACGTGTCCTCCCTCTCAATAGTGCATGAGTAATCTTAAATACTTAGGGTTATTTCACATCTGATCATTTAGGTCTTAATCACCCCTTAGTTAATGAGTTTTGGGCCTTTTGACAAATTTGTATAATGTGAAATACACCCTCCTCCATGCATGCACACCCAAACATTCTATGATGGATCACTTATTGATCAATTGCTAATCACACCTAAATTGAAATTGGGCCTTGAAACATTTTGACTCATGAGTTTAGAATGATCTTGCAATTTTGCATAATGGAAAAAAAGTGATTAATAAACCATGGATTCACTTGATTCAAAGACCAAAAATGATCCTTAAGGAGTGTTATTTGATGTTAGAATGTGACATGAAGCAATGGAATCAATTATAGGTCACTATGTCCCAAAATGCAAATGGAACCATGAGAAAACCCTAAAAAACCACTTTGCCTTATTTTGTTCATAACTTGAGTTTCACAAATGATATGGAGATCATCTAGTACTTGTTGGAAAGGGGAGAAAAAGATCTTCAACTTTCATGTTTGAGGAAAATTCATTTGAAGCTTTCCTGATGATGAAAAGTCTAGTTGAAAGTAGTGTAAGGACTTGCCCAAAAAGGAAACTTTCAAATTATAGGTCATTTCCATATTTAGTAACTTTTGTACTAACCCTTGATTCTTGATAAATGGTATGAAATTTGACTCTTGAAGACCATATGAGGATGTTAGACCTTGAAAACCCTGGAGAGAACCTCAAAATTTCACAGTTGACTTCCCCTCTCACTGTTGACTTTTCCCCAATTCTCCTGATTCCCCATCCATTGTCCAATTGAATCTCTCCTGAACCAACTGATGGACAATCTTCCATTCCTAGATACTCAGGGATCCAAGGTATACCATGGAATCAAGTCTTGCCCAAAAAATCAGAAATAAACTGACTTTATAGCAAACCCTAGTTTTGGTACCCTCAGTCTAGGAGGAAATAACGCAGTCTCCCAATCCAAATTCCTCTGAATATGATGTGTATCCTCTCCAACAAAGATAAGATATGCCATTTGGTGATGATAAAAACCCAATCAGCTTGCCCATGGGAGCAATAAACCCAAGAATCTCAAAACCCTAATTTCTGCACTGGTTAGGAGAAAGTGATCCACTTGAGCTCTCTTGCTTGACCCATTGAAGAACATCTTCTCCTCTTGAACTTGCCTCTGGCACCTTGACCCCATGCTAAGAACCAATGATATGCACACATGATAATGCAAAAATGAAATGAAACATAAGCCAGTTAGTACTAAAGTAAGGAGGGCAAATTTTGGGGTGCAACAATCATGTACTGGCTAAGACGTTTGGCTGCCCAAGCCAGAACGCAGCAAGTTTTCTCGAGCATAGTGTACCGAGGTTCGCGGTCAGTGAATTTCTTGCTCAAATAGTAGATGGCAGACTCTTTCCTTTTGATTTCATCTTGTTGGCCAAGTTTACAGCCCATGGAGTCCTCCAAGACTGTTAGGTAGATGATCAGTGGTCTTCCTTCCACTGGAGGTGATAGAATCGGTGGGTTCGACAAGTATTCCTTAATACTGTCGAAGGTGGTTTAGCAATCTTCTATCTAAACGCAGTCCTGGTTCTTTTTAAGTAGTTTGAAAATCGGCGCACATGTTGCGGTCATGAGGAATATGAATCTGGAGATATAGTTCAAACGTCCCAGGAATTCTCTGACTTGTTTTTTCAGTTTTTGGAGAAGGCATTTCTTGAATGGCCTTGACCTTTTCAGGATCAACCTCAATTCCTTTCTGGCTGATGATGAACCCTAAGAGTTTCCCTGAATGGACACCGAAGGTGCACTTGTTGGGATTCAAGCGGAGTTGGTACTTTCTCAACCGCTCGAATAGCTTTGACAGGTGGGCCACATGCTCCTCTTCCGTTTTAGATTTGGCAATCATATCATCGACATATACCTCGATTTCTTTGTGTATCATGTCATGAAAAAGAGTAGTCATGGCCCTTTGATAGGTTGCCCCGGCGTTCTTCAAACCGAACGGCATTACCGTGTAACAAAAGGCACCCCATGGGGTGATGAATGAAGTTTTCTCCATGTCTTTCGGCGCCATTTTAATCTGATTATAGCCCGAGAATCCATCCATGAAGGAGAAAACTTTGAACTTTGTTGTACTGTCTACCAGCATGTCAATGTGTGGTAAAGGAAATTCGTCCTTTGGACTAGCCTTGTTCAGATCCCTGTAATCGACACACATTCCGACCTTTCTGTCCTTTTTCGGAACGGGTATGATGTTGGCTAACCATTGAGTATATTTTGATGTGGCGAGGAAACCCGCGTCAATCTGTTTCTGTACTTCCTGTTTGATTTTGATGGCCATGTCTGGATGAGTCCGTCTCAACCTTTGTTTTACCGGCTGACATTCTGATCTCAACGGTAGATGATGTTCCACGATGCTGGTATCCAACCCTGGCATATCCTGATAGGACCAAGCAAATACATCGGGAAACTCTTTGAGAAGTTTCATCAAACTTTCTTTGACAGTTGGACTGGGCAGTGCCCCAATCTTGACTTCTTTTCTCTCTTCTTCTGATCCTAAGTTGATTGTTTCCAGCAACTCTTTGTGAGGTTCAATAGACCTTTTCTCTTGTCTGAGTAGTCGGGAGATCTCCTCTAGAATTTCGTCGTCATTTTCTTCTTCAGCCTCAAATACCGGGAACTCAAAGTTGGGAAAAGGCATTGGATCATATGTTTCAACGGGGTTTAAAACAAGCAATCTGCATGACGTGATGATTTGTGTTTAGAAGAGATTGAGAATGCACGAGTGTGTACAGTGTTTTATATATATATATATATATATATATATATTTTTTTTTTTTTTTGAACAATGCTCATTTTTATTTATTTTTTTTTGTTTTTTAGGATTACCATTTTCTGGAAAAAGCAGAAAGAGAAAACAACAATAACTGCGGAAATTATAGAACGACGTTATTTTATTTATGAACAAGTCAATTCTTGAAACTACAGCCCTATAAAACAAAACTCTGTCGCTTTGGGCGAAGCGAAGAGGGATCATTGGAATTTGTAAACATCCATTTCACCTAGGCAAGGTGAAAGGTTAAAGTAAAGATGGCAATTACTTAAACTTATGAACAATCTTCGGAACATCGACAGCAACCTATTAGCGGCGAACTCCTCGGTGAATCACAAAGTCCGGCACCTTCCTTGATTTGTCTTCAGAAATGACGCTGATTTCTGGTGGAGCAGGATCATTGGAATCTGTCTCCCAGGCAGAGTTGTCGTAGGAGGATTCCTCAGTTGTATTTTGCAGAGTATTTGTTCTCTCAGGTAAATCTCCACATCCAGTTGGCTGGATGTCATCGAGCCTGATACGAGAGCTTTCAGGAGTGGTGTACTTGACCATGAAGTCAAATTTTCCACTTGGTTGTCCCAAGGTGTCCCACACTTCTTTGGAATTGGAGGAAGCATCCCTCTCGATGACGTTGACCTCGGGAAAAGCATAGTTAATGAATTCTAGTCCTGCAAATGTTGCGAATTCATCGTCGTGTTGGGTATTTTCAGGATAACCTGGGTGTTGATCCCATGACATGGTGGGGACGCAGGTATTCTCTTGAATGATGCTCAGCTGATTTTCATTGTTCAGCTGACTTTCTTGCCCCAAGTCTCCTGGGTAAGGCTGCCACATTGGCAGGCCATCCATCGGGCCATAGTAGTTGGGGTCAAAGCTGTCTTTCATCAGAGTGTCCTCCTCTAATGAGTTTGGGGGAGCGCGGCATCCTTCCGGATCACAATCTCCGTACATCATTTTGATATCTGACCTTGGTATAAATCTCGGGCTCTGTGCAGGAAAGCAAAAGGGAGTATGTGTTTCGCCCTGAGACGTATAACCGTCCTCGTTGAGATAGGACTTACATTCTTCCTCCGTATCGGAGGAATCGTCTTTATTGATGGTATGCACGTCTTGAGTCACTGGTTGAAGGAAGCCTCCACTGTGGAAGAAGTTCTGAATGGGATGAAAACTTTTATTGTTCGCAGCCGTCTGAGTACAGGTTGAGGAAAAGCCAAGACCTTTCTTTTTCTTATTGTCAGTAGGAATGACAAGCTACCCCAATCCTATTGTATTGGTATTCTCGACCGCTTTGATAGCATCTTTGTACGAGGAAATCGAAGTTCCCCCTTCGGATTGATTGTCCTTGTGTAGCGAAAGCATTTGGAACTGGGTTTCGATTACCCCCTCCGGTTCTACATAAGTGGATGACGATAAGTTACTTACGAGCAAGGCTTGTTCTCCACAAACTGTGACGAGTTGGCCGTTTTGCACGAACTTTAGCTTTTGGTGGAGGGTTGAAGTGACCGCCCCAACCTGATGTATCCAAGGTCTTCCTAATAAACAACTGTATGTTTCCCGGATGTCCATGACCTGGAAAGTGACTTGGAAAGTGTGAGGACCAATAGTTATGGAAAGGTCGACTTCGCCGATAACCGTTTTTCTGGATCCGTCAAATGCTTTAACGACGACCTCGCTAGTTCTCATCGGAGGTCCTTTGAATGATAATTGCATCAAAGTGGACTTCGGCATAACATTCAGGGCTGATCCTGTGTCAACTAGTACACTGGCTAAAGCATCGTCCTGGCAGTTAATTGTAATGTTGAGCGCCATGTTATGACGGCGACCTTCTTCAGGTAATTCCTCATCACTAAATCCCAAGTTATTGCAGGAAGTGATGTTAGAGACAATGTTATCGAACTTTCTAATTGTTACATCCTATTCTACAAAGGCTTGCTCCAAGACTTTCTGTAGAGCCTCCCTATGCGCTTCTGAACTAAGTAACAGTGATAATACCGAGATCTTTGAAGGAGTTTGTAACAGCTGATCAACAATGTTGTATTCACTCCTTTGGATGAGCTTTAGCATCTCATCATCGTTTTTTGAAAGGTCGGGATCATTGGATTGACCGACTGGTGGATTGGGAACTTCTGTCTGAGGTTCCTTTTCTTTGCTGGGTTCTCCAACTCCTCTGTTGAAGATTCTACCACTCTGTGTTACTCGACTGATGTCTGCAATATTCACGATGGAGGGTAACGGAATTTCCTTTCCATTCTCAATTGTTTTTGCACCGTATTTGTAAGGGATAACCTTAGTTGATTCATACGGTAGTGGTCCCGGTAGATAGATGACTATGGGAGCCTTCTGATTTTTCTGACCATCGTAAGTAATTTCGATCCGTTCCCGGTTGGGAACTCTCGATTCGTCAAGTAGAGGGATAATGGTACAAACATCCCTAGTCCTCTGATGATCAGAGATTACGACGACGTCCTCGATTTGATCAGCAAAATAGTTGACTGATCCACAACTTGACCATGGTTGAATCTCTTTGCGGTCCAACTGACTTTGAAGGGCTGCTCGCACAAGGTAGAATCCTTGATTATCCACTGAGCAAACTCCACACCGCTCATAGCTGTGTAGTGGCACCTGGCCATGTCCACTTTGAATACAGTGTAACCTTACTAGGTCTGTTTCCTTCGACCGAACATCCTGACTTTGATATCTAGTAGGATTCCCGTTAGTGATACTAATTTGCTGGGTGTCTTCATCCATATAGATTGGAAGCCACCAGTGGTTCAACAAGTGCTGAAGTGTTTCCTGGACAAGGCATAGCCCTGATCGTCTTCACAACCCACTTTACAGCCCTGATAATAATGTGATACCAGGAACCTGAGCTGGACTTGTTTAGCATGTAACTCCACCAGGCTGGTATTCATCAAGCGAATATCGAAGATTTGAATCATGTTGATTTGATAATGATTCCTATCATGGTAGTCCTGGATCCATCCAAGATCCATCTGACGCTGGAGGGTCTCTTGTACAAAAGAGCATCCCTGTTTGTTTACCGAGCAAGTCCGACATAAATTATACTCATGCCACGGCAGATTATGATACTGGCTTTGTCGTGAGTGCATTTCCACCAGGTTGACATTCATCGCATGGATATCGTGGTTTTGAATGATGTTGGAATTCGTATAAACCATGTTAACTCCACGAACTCGGTGCTCTTGGATCCATCCAAGATCCATCTATTCCTGTAGAGCTGATTGCACCACAAAACATCCTTGATTGGTTTTAGAGCAGATATCACACTAGTGATAATTATGAGGTGGTACATGGCCATATCCACTCCGTCTACAATGCATATTGACCAAGTTGGCCCTCAATAAGAGTACATCGTGAATTTGATAGGTGTTGTTAGACTCTCCCTCTATCAAATTAACTGTAGCTTTCTCGTGTTGAGGCAGCGGGTTTGTGAGAACATTAGGATTCGTATGCTTGAAAGATAAGACCCCGCTCCTGACAAGCTTTTGCACATCGGACTTGAAACTGAGACAGTTTTCTATGTTATGCCCTGGTCCTCCTTGATAGTAAGGGCAAGTCTGATCCACCTTAAACCAAAAAGGCGGATTTTCCGGTACTGTAAGAGGAGACTTAGTCTGGACATGCCCCTTGGCCAGTAGTAACGGAAATAGTTCTGCATACGATACGGGTATAGGATCAAATCCTGGTGGCCGCGTTGTACGGTTGTTGTTGTATTGAGGATGAGCCTTCTGAAGAGGCTATTTTGTCCTTTGCTAAAATTGTTGCGAATGAGGTTGGCTTTGAGCAACCTGAGGTTGATACGTAGAAATAGGCGCAGGGCTGATAGCAGGAGTTACAGCTGCTACTGGTTGGTATCGTCGCCTTTGCTTTCCGAGAGAGATATTCCCAATATCTTACTCCTTTTTCTTAGGGAGAGCACTACCGTATTTTTTAGTACCGCTTGTCGACCCAGTGTCTTTGACTAGACGTCCTTCTCGAACGACTTCCTCGAGACGCACTCCCATACCGACCATTTCGGTGAAGTCGCTGGGCGTACTGGCAACCATTCTGTCGTAGTAAAATAAGCTCAAGGTCTTTAAGAAAATCTTTGTCATCTCTTTTTCCTCAAAAGGTGGACAAATTTGAGCGGCAATTTCACGCCATCTCTGAGCGTATTCCTTAAAGGTTTCCTTGTCTTTTTGCGACATTGATCTTAGTTGATCTCTGTCTGGTGCCATGTCCAAATTATATTTATATTGTTGGACGAAGGCAGTGCCAAGATCTCTGAAAGTGCTAATCGTAGCGCGGTTTAAACCCATGTACCATTTTAATGCGGCACCGGTTAAACTATCCTAAAAGTAGTGAAACAGTAGATCCTGGTTCTCTGTCTGAGCTGACATTCGCCGAGCGTACTTCACCAAATGGCTTTGAGGGCAAGAGTTACCCTTGTACTTTTCAAAATCGGGTACTTGGAATTTGTGCGGGACTTGCACATTGGGGACCAAACAAAGGTGTGCAGCGTCCTTTCCAAATAAATCCTGACCGCGAATAGCTTGCAGTTCTTTCTGTATTTCCAGGAACTGCTCCTGGAATTCATCCATTCTGTCGAACATACTTTCCTTTCTACCAGAAGGTATCTGTGGAATCTGTCCTTCCGAAACAGTGTGCACCACAGGGGGTGGTACCGTTACTACGACAGTGAATCTTGGCGCTTCCCGAAGTTTGTAACCTTCAGGAGTCCTCATTATGCCTCTGGCATCCTCGCTTTCTCGAAGTTTGTAACCTTCAGGCCCAGCGGCTTCTGCTATGATTCCCTGATCCTTAGTGATCAGCGGAACATATCCTTCCGAGATATAGTTAACAGGCATGCCCCAGGGACGATCTTTCGGCATTTGATACCTAGGATCATACTTCTCTACTATGGGTGTTAAGGTGATCTCTGAGATCACAGTTCTTTGTAGTTGAGCTTCTGCCATGGCTTGCATGTGGTTACAAAGCTTTCTCATATCCTCTCTCAGAGCGTCGATCTCTTCTTTCAACTCTCTGTTCTCTTCCTCGAAATCATCTATCTTTTTCCGACGATTGGCCCAAGTATTGTACGAATGAGAGAGTTTGACTTTAGAACCGAGACACAAACGTGAGATTCGTAGGTAAGAAGAATATGTGACGTGAGAATGATGAATGCAATGATTATATTAATTGTTTTTTTGGTTTAATCAAAATAAACTTTGACAATTAGATTGCAAATATCGAACAGTGGGGACACCCCCGTTTTATTGAAATCAAAGGATTGCGGAAATGGAAATACAGTAAATTACAAGGTGCGGAAATAGAAACCTAAGCTAATGGGTCCCGAGTCCTCTCTGAGGAGAACTCGGGTGCTGATTCTGGTACTTTCCTTTTCTTGGACTGGGGCTCTTGGGCCGTTGTCGGGTTGTCATTCCTTTGCCAAGTGAAAGGAGCGAGCAAATTCCTTTGGTCATCCTAATTTTCTACAGCATGATGCTCTAAAATCTCAATTAGAGCATCCTTATCTTTCAGCAGTTGCTGTATTTTGGTACACTCCACATTGAGAATGCGGTACTTTTTCTTCCAAGACCTCCTCTTTGTTGAACTTTGTTGAGAGTAACCTGAAGTTTTTTCGTTTCAGTCATGAAGTACATGACAGATTTCCTTGGCGGAAGAACTCCGTGACAAGGATAAGGCATCTTTAGCTTGAGAGCTCTAGTTTGTACCCAAGGGAGATAAGGCTCCATCGAGACACATTCCGGTTTTCCTAGAGACTCCCTTCCTTTCTTATGAACATGTTTCCAAGCGTGCACTATTTCCATCTTTAGTGCCCTGTCATTTTCTCCTTCCTTGAAGAAAAGACTTTCCAGATGAGCATTACGCGGGACATGCCTCATCGGGTATCCAAATTGACGAAGAACTAAAACTGGATGATAATTGATTCCTCGTTTAATTCCTACGACGAGTACGTTGGGGAAGTTTCCACAACGGGCAATGATCCTGATCCCGTCATAAATCCAATTGTACCAATCTATGTCAGAGTTGGTAAGAGACATGATTTTCTGCGACCAACGTAAGACACTCTTATGATCCCAAAAAGCACCAGACTTAGGCAAATGGGAGATAAAACACTTATATAGAAGGGCTACACAACACGTGATCATTCCTCCACTGTATAAATTCCTTAAGTGTACAGAATGATACGCATCTGCGAGCAAGGTTGGTACGGCGTTTCCAATGAGAAAAACCTTAAGGGTGTTGATATCGACGAAGTTATCAATGTTGGGATACAGAAATAACCCGTAGGTTAGTAAAACAAAGATGTTTTCAAAAGCAGTCACGTTCCCTATACTAGCAAAGTACAAAGCCTTCTTTACCAGAAACTTGGCTGGTAAACCTGGGATTCCTCCATTGGTGGTCATGTGAGTCTTGATTTCTGAATCATCCAAATAGATTGCTCTTACAATGATTTGATCCTTTGGAATTTCTTCCAGTCCAGAAAAGGGAGCTTGATGATCGCGGCTTTCTGAGTCTAACGGTTACTAACTGCAAGCGCACAGCCTATCGCGTAGTAATAAAGATATCGATCCCACAGGGACTTGATAATCAACCTAGTGCTACGGTTTGCTACTATGTTTAGCTAAGCCGAAGATATTTTTTGTTTTAAGTTCAAACGGGAAACTAAAGGGAATCTAAAATTTAAAATAAACTAGTTGATATTAGGATATTGGTACGTAACTTAGTGTACCATCGTGGATTCAATAAAACCTAAGCGTGTAAAAATAAGTCACATTATATTCCTGTAGAAAGTATCAGTTTAAAAGCCCTCACCTCACACTCTCGTGGTTATTTCTTCGGACTATACTCTTAAATCATAATGTCTGTTCTCGCTAACCCATTTGAGTTTAAAAATACTTTTTGAAAATCAATACAATCTAATTAACTTTAAAGCACTCTCGCTGTTTTTAAAACCAATGCCCGATTTTAGCTATCTGGTTAAAATCTCACACTCTCATGGTCTTAATCCTAACCTTTGCTACCTTTTTACTCTCGTAACAAAAGTCCAATTTTAATTAAGAAATCGCTGTAGCACCTCAAAATTTGCCCTCTTGCTTTTAGCTTTTACTGGCTTATGTTGCATTGCATTTTGGCATAATCATCATTTGCATTTCATTGGTACTTTGGCATGGGATCAGGGTGTCTAAGTCAAATCCAAGGAGCCTTGAGCCTCAAGAGGTCCTAATGGGTCATCACTTCATCATATGATCAAGTTTGACAAGAGAAAGCAAGGGAATCACATTATCCTAATCAGTGCCAAACTAGGGTTTTGGAATTCTTGAGTAGAATGCCCCAATGGGAAAGATCTATGAGCTTTTATCATCTCCAAATGTCATATCTCATCTTTGTTAGACAGAGCATACATCATATTCAGAGGAATTTGGATTTGGAGGATGTGATATTTTCTCCTAGACTGAGGGTTTTAAAACTAGGGTTTGCCAGGAAAGCAGTTTATTTTTTATTTCTTAGGCAAGACTTGATCTCATGGTGTTCTACATGTCCTCAAAGGTTTAAGGATGGAAGATTGGACATTGGTTCATTTCATAAGAGGTTCAATTAGTCAGTTGCTTGAGAATCAAGAAATTAGGGAAAAAAGTCAATTGTGCAGTGAAAAAAGTCAACTCCTGACTTTTTGAGGTCAAAATCATGAAATTCAAGTTACATATGGTCAATGGACAAAATTTGATCAAGAAATGATGGGGGAATCATGAAAAATCAAAGAATGTACAAATTTTCCATTTTTAGAAACTTAGGGTTTCCAAAAATGGCAAGTTTGGACCATTTTGCACCACACTTTGAGGCTTTCTTTCTCCATGATAAAAACTCCAAACCTCAGGCCCAAGTTGAGCCAATTAAATTTCACATTCTAAGCTTCAAATCCATATAAAGAACTCTTCCATTGGATCAAAATTGAGGGAGTTATGATCAATCAAAATTTGGCAAAACTAGGTCAAAAACCAAGTCATGACTAAGAAAGACCAGGCCCATGCGCCATAATTTTGTCAAACACTTGGTGTGCCAAATGTCAAGCCATTTTTCTCATTTAAGGAGGCTTTAAATGAAAAAATGTTGAACATAAAAGTTGTTCATCTCAATGTCCTCTTCAACTTTGATGTTGGACATTTTTCCATTTGAGCAAGTTATGATGGGGTTACGATGGGCCAAAGTTGAGGTGTTCATGCTGAAAATTTATAGGCCATGTTGCCATGCCATGCCAAGTTTTCCACGCTCACAAATAAGTTTTGTTCCCTTGAGTTCATAGCCATTTTTAGGTGTGTTTGAGGTCCCATTTCAATTCAATTTCCACACCAATCTTGTTCTATGATAAATCCTCTTTCATTTGACATCAAAAGCTCCTCTAATCATCCACCATACATAGAGAAATTCATCACCAAACCTCCATGTTTCCATTGATACCAAGCTGCCAAGAATATAATGTTTTTACATTGTTGTTGTTAAAGAACTCGGCTTGCACGCATCCTTACATCAGTCACCCCATTTCCTCATTTGTACCAACACATTCCCTTACACACATACATACATGCTTTACCATACATGAAAGAAGAAAGTGCCAAACTTGTTTAACAAGTTTCTGCAGCAACCTCACTATACACTTCATGAATCAACCACACCATATCACAACCTCATCCACTCGCCCCTAACTAACTTGACTCAGTTAGTTAGGGTGGACTCACTCAACTCAGTCACCAAACTCACTTCCTAACCTCACCTATATAAACAAACTCACACACAGTTTCACGAGCTCTCTCATTTTTTCACATTCTCACACTTCATTTTCACTCTCACTTCACTTCATTCTCACTTTTTCTCTCAAATTCTCTCTGCTCTCTCTCTCTCACCTCACACGGTTCAGTTCTTTTCATCAAACATCTGCATCAATCATCATCATCAGTGTGAATTTTTGAGCAAGAATCAGCAAGAACAAGTGTGGAATATTCAAGTGCAGTCTCAATTTTCTTCTCATACTCAAGATCAACAACATTTATTTTGCTCAGAGTTGAAGTTCTACAAGCTCAAGATCTCACAAGTTCTCTGGTTTTCTCAACAATTCCAAGTTCTTCAAGTTTCAGGTTACAAAATCTACAAACCTTTCTTGCACGATTTCTTGTCTATTTTGCTACTTTTCTGTTGATTTGAGCTTAATAGAAGCACCTTGACATTTCTGGCTAGTTGATAGACCTCTTAGAGATGTAGAGCAAAACCTAGGGCAAACTTATTGAGTTCGATTCTCTGCGTATGATTGTGGTATGTGAAAACTGAGCCTAGATTCTTGACCTACGCGACTTCCTCTTCATTTTGGTGTGCGGTTTGCATGTTTCTGGGAAGTGTGAGATTTGCAGGTGACGGAGGTGTCCGGAGAAGATGACCGGAGGTCCTTCTCCGGCCGGTGAGGAGTTCAATTAGGGTTTTTGGGATTTTATATCATGACCGTCTAATTTGTATGATCCAACGTCTAACAATGTGCCAACGCATTAATGAGAGTTGTTGCATATGTGTGAGTGTATGGTAATTAATGTGTGCTTGCATTCTCATCCATGTGATTGTCTTGCTTTTCTTGATGGTTGACTGAATGATTGATCTTAGGGCTCACAAGTTGCCAGCGCATAAATGAATGTGTGGTCTTGCACGTGCTTCTTTTTTTTGGTTTCAGATGTTCACGTGTATGTGAGTGCATGTTAACTGTGGTGTGCGTGCTATGTCTTGCATTGGATTATGTTGTTTGATTAATTGTATGGCCATGATTGCATCTTCATGTTAACTGCACATACACCATGTCACACGGGCACACATTTGTAGTGGATTGGGTCATTAATTGATATCTGCACCCCACATGTTCAGGCCCAATCATTTTAAAACTGGAAAATTGCTTACGTTACACCCCTTCCCATTTCTTTCACATTTTTATTTTTATTTCATATATTATTTAGTAAAACATTTCTAAAAATCCCAAATTAATTCATGAGTATTCTTAATGCATTTAATTAATTTTCCATTATTTTTATTTCTGACTTTGTGAATTTTTGAGCAAAATTACCTATTTTTCTTTTAATTTCTTTTGAGTGAATTCCTTCTTTGATACTCAAATTTGTACATTTTATTTCTATCATATCACACAATGTTTTTAACTCATTCTTTTTGCATTGATTAGACAACACATTAAAACATCTAAATAAATTTTCTTTTGATTTTTAAAGTCATTTTATCACATATTTGCATGTTCATCTTTACACTTTCTTTTAGTTTGTTCAATGTGATCTTGTGATTTCTTTGAGACATGTTTTCTTTTGATTTTCGCTATGAGTTTTGGTCCATGTTTTTGCCTCTGACTTAGGTTAGTTGTGGTTCATTTTCATAATTTCCTCATGTGCTTTGATGGTTGTTTAATGCCATGCATTGGAAGTTACTTGTGTGCACCTTCTTGTACCTCATTCTTATATGATTTGTTGAGGCATTTATGCTATCATTTGATGATTGTTTAGGCATCTTTTGTATGTCATTTGCATGATATTATAGGTCATCTTAGTCTCATTATAGGTCACTTTGACTTGTGTTTGCATTTGACTTGAGTTTATACATTGTATTTTGAAAGTTTGACATGAATTCTTATATCTTCTCCTCTTATGCTCTACATGTCACCTGTGCACATTTTGTATGACATTTCCCTCCTTCCATTTGCATTAAATCAATGGTATGCCACTGCCCATATTCATTCTTCAATCATTTTACATGTATGCATATCTAATATGTCACTTTGTGCACCTAATTGAACATGTTTCTCTTATGCTCACTTCTCCTTCATCTTGTTTCTCCTACTTGTACTCTTCTATCCATGATTTATATGATGATTCATATGCATTAGAAGACTTTTATAATTGGTATATGGTTCTGACTTTGTTCTTTGGTGAAGCATTAATACAGGATCACTTTGCATGTCCACTCATTCTTCATCTATTTCTTCCATGATTCACTTCTTGGATGTTTAAGACATTTGATTGTGCATAGTTGGTTTGTGTTTAATATCTTAACATTAGAGATCACCTTTAGATGTAGGTTCTAACCTTGATTGAGTTTAATCCCTTAGGATCCTTATTCATTGATGCTTAATTGCTTTGATCACTACTTGTTAGTCTTTCTTCATTTCACTACTTGTAAATGGTTTTTGAACTAACCTTTTCATGTAGGTGCAAATGGTAAGTAAGTGGGTGGATATGCTTCCACATACACTTATTTCTTTCGTCTTCTCTTATTTCTTTTAATAACTCAACTTGTGATCATGATAAGCATTTATATGCTTTCCTTGAATAACTTCTTCTTCATCCCTCTTTAAGATCAACTTAACTTCCATCTTGGAAGTAAGTTGCTTCTTTTGCTCTTCTTCTCTTTTCTTTTAGGATTAGGTTTCTTAAACCATATTAACCATAGAAACAACCATGTATGATAATATTAGGGTGAGTCTTAGTCCCCTTTAGTTTTCACCTTTGGCTCCTATTTGAGTCTCCTCTTCTCATCTCAAAACAAAAGTAAAAAATACTTAATAAAAACATAACAAATATTGTATTTGAGCCTTTCATGTGAGAATAAGGAGGTGATGGGTCTTCTCTCACTTTCTTAGAATATTTAGCGTACGTCCCGTCTTGGGTCGATATGCGAGACATTCGATCCGACATGAAGGACTTAAATACAATATATGTTACAAAACACAAAAAACAATCAAAACACTTCTTTCTAAAAGACAAATACAAACAAACAATTATCTTCTCATATTCTTCACTCATTCTTTAAGGATGCGTCATTTTCGTTCTACCGCAAACAGGTCACGCCTAAGTCTCCATACAGCGAGCTGCAACACCTAAATGCTAGGACGCGAACGTTGGCGTTTCCACTAAAAAACACAAACAACTTTCCCTAGGTGAGGGGAACTATGTCGCTCTGATTCTCATGCTCCCGATGAGATACGTAGGCAGTGGGGTAAGGCACATTCGAGCACTTCTTTTATTTTCCCTACATTTGTTTCTCTTTCTCTCTCCTTTCCTTTTCCAGTTCTCCAGCTAGCAGTTCCTTTTCCAGTATCCTTTCCTTACACCCTTTGATCGAGACAAGCAAGCACGAATCCCATCGGGTACGATGGACGCGTGGGGATGCTAATACCTTCCTCGCGCGTAACCGACTCCCGAACCTAGTTCTCTTGGTCGCAAGACCATGCTCTTTCCTTTCCCTCAGGTTTACGCAGTGTTTCCTTTCCCTCTCTTGGGATAAATACACATTGCTGGCGACTCTATTTCGGTGCCACTTTCGTATTTGTACCTGGATGAAAATCCCGGGAGCGGTAGCTGGCGACTCTGCTGGGGACCGAACCCAGAATCTCTGGTTCCCTTAGCGAGTCAATCCTAGCGCTTGTTTGTTTTTCTTTCATTGGGTGTTTACTTTGATGCTGTAGTTACTGTTTTTACTGTATTGTTGTTTACTGTATTATTGCTTTACTGTACATTACTGTAACACCCCAATTTGTTTAATTGTATTTATTTATTTCATTTATGTGAATTTTGTGATATGTGTGAGTTTATTGTATTTTACCTGCTAATTGAGTTAATTGGTTAATTCCCTTGATAGGTAAAATATTTGCAATAAATTATAATTTCTTTTCAACTTTTATTTCCCGAAATATATTTCATCGCTGTTTAAATTTTATCGCATTTTGAGAGCGTTTGGGAGATATTTGAGCGTAAGGGCAAAATGGTCATTTGGAGAGGTTAGATATTTTAGAAAAAGTAGATATTCTATAAATAGAAATAGAAAGAGAGAAATAGTAAGGAAAAAGAAAAGAAAGAGAAAGAGAAGAGAAGAGAAAAAGAGAAAGAAGGAGAAAAGGAGAGAAAACTTGAGAAAAGAAGAAAATCATCAAATCAAAAGCTTGGTCTTCGATTAATCGGGTAAGGGTGAGAAGTTTCGATTATATTTCAATTGTATATGTATATGTATGTGTTTGTTGGTTTGATTTTTGGTTGGAAAATGTTAGGTTTTAACATGTGATAGAAATGGTAAAATGAATAGAAATCGATGTCTTTACGAACGAAAGTGGGAATAGATTGCGTAGTTGTGTCAGGTAATGTTAGGCCGTGATCGAGTATGTTTGTTTTATCGAATTTGGTTGATTTTGTAAGTTTTTGCATTTTTGGCAATTTTAAGGGTTTAAGATTCGGATTGAAATCGAAAATCGTAGAATTCACATTTGATGGTTCCAAATCACCACTATATGTTTGGTATGAATGAGTATGTGTTTGTTTTGAAAAAAATAATTGAATCGGTAGGATTTTCGGACGAAATTGCTCAAACCCGTAGCAGTCCGCAGGGAATTTTCTGGTTTTCGGTAAAACTTCGAAAATTCATATCTCTTGAACCGTAAGTCGGTTTTGACCCCCGTTTGAAGCGTTGGAAAGCTAACGAGATGTTCTTTCTAGAAAAAATGGTTTTGAGGGCTGTACCTGGTTCAATTATAGCAGAAAACTGAAACCGTATCGTTTTGTTGATTTTTACCGTCGTGAATGTGTGCGATTGAGGTGTTATCGTGCAATATGCTTTTGTAATATAACGTATAGCTTGTGTATGCTGTTATACGATGTGTTGTGGGTAGCCTTATGGCGTGGATCCTAGATTGTGGAATTTATTATGAATTGTGGCCTTTTGGCAAATAAATGCATTGTTTAAATTAAATGTAAATGCATGTTAATTGTGGAAGAGTTTGTTGCCGTTTAGGTGGTAAAGCGATGCTCGTTGCCGTTTGGTGTAATTGCTGTGAATTGGTGTGAATGCATATGATAATATGCTTGTTGTTGTGATTTGTGGTTCATGATGAATGCATTGTGTGAATTGAATTTCAATGCATGATTATTGATGTTAAAATGGTTCACATGGTTGTATATATGTATGCATTGGATTGTCATGAGTCATTTGTATGCCAAGCATCATAATATGCATTGTTTTGACGTCCTGAGTGACGGATTGATTCCAGAGGGAATCTGCTATAACATCGTGAGCCTTAAAATTAAGAGGACCGAAAGCGATTTGATATATCGTGAGCCTTAAAAATAAGAGGACCGAAAGCGATGGTTATAGACGATCGTGTACCCATGTGGGGTGTGAGCGATCGGATCGTGAGCCTTATACAAAGAGGACCGAAAGCGATCCATAAACGTCATGAGCCTTATACAAAGAGGACCGAAAGCGACGGGGAACATCGTATGCCCGACGGGGAGTTACACTAAGTAACGAGCGATGGTTCTAATAGTTCCTGAGTGAACTAGTGATGAGAAATATTGGGAGTCGGTACCGCATGGCATTTGCATAGAGTCGTTGTGTCGGTCTCTGTGCATTTACATAAATCATGGATGCATTATGTGTGGAAAATCATGATTCGATTGATTATGTGTGAGAATTGTGAATGAATGCATTATGTGTGGAAAATCATGATTTGAGTGATTATGTGTGGAAATTGTGCATTGATTTGTTATTTGTTGAGATTGTGATATCATTGGCAATTTGATGTGCATATGTGATAAATGCATTGGTTGTGGATAATATGTTTTATGCGTAGACATATGCTATGTGATGTGTGATGTGTTTCTAAATGCTATGACTTGGTATGCCTTATGTGCAAATAGGTGAGTATATTGGATACTTGATATATGCTATATCGTTGGATTAATAGATATATGTTACGTATATGTGGTAAGTTATATGTATTAGTATGTGGTGTTTGTGGTGAGAATAACTATGCATGTGAATTGTTATGTATTTGCATATTATTCTGCAATCTTGATTTTAGTTGTTATTTCTCACCCTTCTGCTATGGTTTATTGCTCTATGAGGCAATTGCAGATTAGTGTCTTGGAGGCTTTTGTGGAGATTAGTCCTCCGTCCTTTGTTGTCTGTCTGCTCTGATACGTAGCACGGGAGTCAGGGAACGATTATGTTATATATGTATATAATTGTGGAATATATTTTTGTATTACTTTTGTATGTGTACTTTGACGTTATAAACCATTTATTTTGTAAAACAAGTCGGTTATGGATCTTCCGCTTTATTCCATAATTGACATTTCCTTTAATATGGAAAAAGTTTCCCCTTGAGGGTATTCAATTGTTTGTGTTATGTATCAAATATATGAGCAGTGATTGTGTATTCTTTATTTAAATGTGGCATCCTTGTTCCTGTCGGAAAAATAAATTTTTAGTTACTCTGATTTTATTTATGTATTATTTATTCGCGATGGGAATTGGGGTGTTACATTAGTGGTATCAGAGCAGGTCGGTCCGTCCGGCCAAGTTGTTGGGTCAGTTGGTGTGACAGTTGAATACTGTCGGTGTTGTTTGTTCCTTAGTACGTGATATGTGTGTGGAACACTGTCAGTGCTTTCTGGTTTTCTAATTTTTTGTCTTCAGGATTGTGAATGAGATAAGTGGGGGAGAAGCTGGTACATCTCCATGTTGCTTCAGGTGTGGAGCGCTGGCTCAGTGTGTTGTGAATTGCAAGATTGTAAGTGTTGTTTGGACAGTGTTGTTCCCGATTTCGGAAGGAATGCGGAGGTAAGGTTTATGTCAACTAAGGATTTGTGCCTTAGGTAGTTTTGTGTATGGGATGCAAGAAAGGCTATTATAGTTTGGTAAAGACGGTTTATGCCCCATCATGATTGTCGGCTGTCTATTGGCAAATTGAGGAACTGATCACCCTTAATCTCTTGTTGATAGCAGACGGAAATTATGTTGGATGGAATAGGCGGGTCTTTCCGGCTTTGATGGTGTGTTCAGTGAATTGTTTGGAATTTAAGGAAATGGTTACAGATTGTTTTGTTGAGTCGATGAAGATTCTTATATCGGAAGAGGAGGCGGGTTAGAGGTTTTGGTATATTGGTCCAGTTGGGAAACCATTGAGAGAGAATGATTGGGTATTATTAATGGCTGCTTCTCAGAGAGTAGAAAGTGAACTTAAATTGGACGAAGGTGAATAGTTGAGGTTTATATCTGCTAAGTAAGGAGGAAACTCTTAGTAGATAGGACTAAGATATTTGTTTTTTTTGTGATGATAGTGTTCTGGGAAATTGGCAGGAAGTCACAGTGATGGGTCGTCAGTTGTGCACGGTTTTCAGATGTGTTTTTGGATGAAACATTAAGGTGTTGTCTTAGAGAGCTCCAACTTTGTTAGTAACAAAAAGGGAATGATGATTGAATGGAATAACAAGTATGATGTGTATGATGGTATTGGTATTGAGACTATGGAAAGCGAAACTTAGAGTTCTGGTGAGGTTTGGAGTCTTTGGAATTTTAGACCATTAATGGAAATTTTGAGAATGCCCTAGGTGTGGATGTAATATTTGAGAGTTCTTTTTGGTTGGTGGTTAATATATGTTGGGATCTATGGAATCTGGACTGTCACGAGAAGGAATGATGTATGGATTACTGACAGTTGAATAAGGTAACGATTGAGAATAAGTGTCCACTTTCGAGAATAGATGATTGGAATGGTTTGGTTGAGTTTGATTGAAATTACAATTGTTTGGAATGTTTGATAAGAGTGGTGAATTGTGTGAGTTGAGGCTTTGATTGATTTAATGTGACTGGTTATGTTTGTTATCATCGAATTAGGGGGTTATTTACTCGGTTAAGCTTGTATATGAGTAACCAGTTACCCAGTGAAAGTTTTGCAAAAGCTTTAAGAATTTACATCTTTTGGAATTTGGTTGGGCATTACAAGGTGCAGTGATGTTGTTCGGTCATAGTAATGCATTTGTAATATTTGTGGAGTAGAGGAATCGTATCTTCCATATTTATTTGGATAAGTTCGTAGTGGTTTTAATTGAGAATATTTGGATCTGTTATAAACTCAGAGGAAGAACATGTAGAGTGTTTGCGAATTGCATTACAAGTGTTGAAAAGAGACAAAGTGGTATGCTAGGTTATTCAAGTGAGAATTTTGGTTGGAAAATGGTTAGTTTTCTTAGAGTGGTTATTTCAGATGAGAGTATGGTTACTGGCTCCATCGGAAGTAGATGTAGTTCTACAAGGAGAGGCTCCGAAGTTAGTTAAGGAGATTAGAAACTTTTGGGCTCAGTTGGTTGTTATTGCAAGGTATGGAAGACTTTGTTAAGTTTGTACTTCTGGTACCTCAGTTGACTTGCAAAGGGTAAGTCGTTTATTTTGGATGTTCGTTGTGAGTGAGCTTCAGAGAGCTGAAGTAGAAGTTGTCTACGGTTTCAATTTTGGTTTTGTGTGATCCTAATCAACCGTTATGAGGTATTGTGATGTGTCTTTGATGAGGTTAGTCAGTGTGTCAATGCAAGAGGGTAAAGTCATAGCTTATGCTTTACGACAATTGAGGATTCATAAAAGGATCTATACTATTCAGGATTTGGAATTGGTTGCGGTTGTATTGTGTTGGAAAATTTAGAGGTATTATCTTTATGGTTCTAGGTTCGGACTGTTGAGTAATCACAAGAGTTTAGAGTACTGGTTTGGTCTGAAGGAATAAAGGATGAGACAGCGAGGATGGTTAGAATTCGTGATGAGTTATGAATTTGGCTCAGATTATCCTATTGGTAAAGTTAATGTCGTGCGTGATGAGTTAAGTTGGAAGTTTTTATACATAGTAGTTTTGATGGTTGCGAGTAATCAGAGTGCGCAGCGGAAGCGTGAGGGGCACATTTTGTATTTACGTGTGGGACTTGTAAGAGTTCATAGGTTGAACATTGAGAACATGTAGGAATGGTGAGACTATTGGATGTTTCAGAATGGAAGTGTTAGGTGGAAGGTTTGAATATTATTCATGGGCTACTATGTAAATAGATGTTTTGATTGTATGTTCGATTGGTGAATCGTAGCATTGTGGTAATATTGTTGTGTGACAAGGATGTTGGTATTCTGGTTTTGTTGATGTTGTTGAGACGATCTGGTGTCGTGGAACTTTGTGTTCTTGTTGTGTTCTGGTTCAAGAGTGAACCTGTGTGTTCGTAACTTGGGTATCCTTTGAGTCGTGAGTTAGTCGTCAAGTGCATTGTATGGGCTTTGCATCTTGTCGTCGTTGTCGTGTCATTGTTGTAGTTGTCGTCGTTGTCGTGTTGTTGTTGTAGCTGCTGTTAGCAAGGTTGTTTGTCAGTTTGTGGTATTCGTGGTGTGCCTTTGGTTGGATGTTGGTTTGTTAGTCGGATGCGAGAGTCGTATCCCGAGTTGTTCGTCTTAGTGATATTTTCGAGGACGAAAATGTCTAAGTGGGGGAGAATTGTAACACCCCAATTTGTTTAATTGTATTTATTTATTTCATTTATGTGAATTTTGTGATATGTGTGAGTTTATTGTATTTTACCTGCTAATTGAGTTAATTGGTTAATTCCCTTGATAGGTAAAATATTTGCAATAAATTATAATTTCTTTTCAACTTTTATTTCCCGAAATATATTTCATCGCTGTTTAAGTTTTATCGTCGCATTTTGAGAGCGTTTGGGAGATATTTGAGCGTAAGGGCAAAATGGTCATTTGGAGAGGTTAGATATTTTAGAAAAGTAGATATTTTATAAATAGAAATAGAAAAAGAGAAATAGTAAGGAAAAAGAAAAGAAAGAGAAAGAGAAGAGAAGAGAAAAAGAGAAAGAAGGAGAAAAGGAGAGAAAACTTGAGAAAAGAAGAAAATCATCAAATCAAAAGCTTGGTCTTCGATTAATCGGGTAAGGGTGAGAAGTTTTGATTATATTTCGATTGTATATGTATATGTATGTGTTTGTTGGTTTGATTTTTGGTTGGAAAATGTTAGGTTTTAACATGTGATTGAAATGGTAAAATGAATAGAAATTGATGTTTTTACGGACGAAAGTCGGAATAGATTGTGTAGTTGTGTCGGGTAATGTTAGGCCGTGATCGAGTATGCTTGTTTGATCGAATTTGGTTGATTTTGTAAGTTTTTGCATTTTTGGAAATTTGAGGGTTTAAGATTCGGATTGAAATCGAAAATTGTAGAATTCACGTTTGATGGTTCCAAATCACCACTATATGTTTGGTATGAATGAGTATGTGTTTGTTTTGAAAAAAATAATTGAATCGGTCGGATTTTCGGACGAAATTGCTCAAACCCGTTGCAGTCCGCAGGGCATTTTCTGGTTTTCTGTAAAACTTTGAAAATTCATATCTCTTGAACCGTAAGTCGGTTTTGACCCCCGTTCGAAGCGTTGGAAAGCTAATGAGATGTTCTTTCTAGGAAAAATGGTTTTGAGGGTTGTACCTGGTTCAATTATAGCAGAAAACTAAAACTGTATCGTTTTGTTGATTTTTACCGTCGTGAATGTGTGCGATTGAGGTGTTATCGTGCAATATGCTTTTGTAATATAACGTATAGCTTGTGTGTGCTGTTATACGATGTGTTGTGGGTAGCCTTATGGCGCTGATCCTAGATTGTGGAATTTATTGTGAATTGTGGCCTTTTGGCAAATAAATGCATTGTTTAAATTAAATGTAAATGCATGTTAATTGTGGAAGAGTTTGTTGTCGTTTAGGTGGTAAAGCGATGCTCGTTGCCGTTTGGTGTAATTGCTGTGAATTGGTGTGAATGCATATGATAATATGCTTGTTGTTGTGATTTGTGGTTCATGATGAATGCATTGTGTGAATTGATTTTCAATGCATGATTATTGATGTTAAAATGGTTCACATGGTTGTATATATGTATGCATTGGATTGTCATGAGTCATTTGTATGCCAAGCATCATAATATGCATTGTTTTGACGTCCTGAGTGACGGATTGATTCCAGAGGGAATCTGCTATAACATCGTGAGCCTTAAAAATAAGAGGACCGAAAGCGATGGTTATAGACGATCGTGTGCCCATGTGGGGTGTGAGCGATCGGATCGTGAGCCTTATATAAAGAACACCGAAAGGGATCCATAAACGTCGTGAGCCTTATACAAAGAGGACCGAAAGCGACGGGGAACATCGTATGCCCGGCGGGGAGTTACACTAAGTAACGAGCTATGGTTCCAATAGTTCCTGAGTGAACTAGTGATGAGAAATATTGGGAGTCGGTACCGCATGGCATTTACATAGAGTCGTTGTGTCGGTCTCTGTGCATTTGCATAAATCATGGATGCATTATGTGTGGAAAATCATGATTTGATTGATTATGTGTGAGAATTGTGAATGGATGCATTATGTGTGGAAAATCATGATTTGAGTGATTATGTGTGGAAATTGTGCATTGATTTGTTATTTGTTGAGATTGTGATAGCATTGGTAATTTGATGTGCATATGTGATTAATGCATTGGTTGTGGATAATACGTTTTATGCGTAGACATATGCTATGTGATGTGTGATGTGTTTCTAAATGCTATGACTTGGTATGCCTTATGTGCAAATAGGTGAGTATATTGGATACTTGATATATGCTATATCGTTGGATTAATAGATATATGTTACGTATATGTGGTAAGTTATATGTATTAGTATGTGGTGTTTGTGGTGAGAATAACTATGCATGTGAATTGTTATGTATTTGCATATTATTATGCAATCTTGATTTTAGTTGTTATTTCTCACCCTTCTGTTGTGGTTTATTGCTCTATGAGGCAATTGCAGATTAGTGTCTTTGAGGCTTTTGTGGAGATTAGTCCTCCGTCCTTTGTTGTCTGTCTGCTCTGATACGTAGCACGGGAGTCGGGGAACGATTATGTTATATATGTATATAATTGTGGAATATATTTTTGTATTACTTTTGTATGTGTACTTTGACGTTATAAACCATTTATTTTGTAAAACAAGTCGGTTATGGATCTTCCGCTTTATTCCATAATTGACATTTCCTTTAATATGGAAAAAGTTTCCCCTTGAGGGTATTCAATTGTTTGTGTTATGTATCAAATATATGAGCAGGGATTGTTTATTCTTTATTTAAATGTGGCATCCTTGTTCCTGTCGGAAAAATAAATTTTTAGTTACTCTGATTTTATTTATGTATTATTTATTCGCGATGGGAATTAGGGTGTTACAATTACTGTATTTATCGCATTTTTTACATTACATATCATTATTATACTGGACTGTGATGTGCTGGTTTTCTGTTTGGCGGGATGGGTATTCTGAGAGATAAGACCATTACACAGGCTTGAGTACATACATAGGACTAGAGTGGATGGTAGTGTGGCCTACGTAGCATCTTGTTATGTATGGTTTATATGAAATCCACAACTAGACGAGGTTTTCTTTGGAGATGCTCTGATTTGCGCGTCTTGGGCATCTCAGAGTGTTAACCTAGAAAGTTGTCAACTCTGGTGACCGATCATTGAGGACCTTAGTGGAAACATCCCTCTCTAGTGGTGACAGTGGCAGCCCACATTCTATGGCAAACCCATTCGCACCCGAGGGCCCACTTTGGAACTTGCATAGGATGGCCTTTATTTTTGGGGAATCAGTGAACGTTCTCTTTGTTTGGCGATAGCATTGTATGCTACGGGCTGAATATGCTATTGCTTCTCAAAATAGAGAATCCGAAACTGAGGAACCGTTGTTCTAGTACCCACATGTGAGTATGGGCGGGGTTTACAGGTTTGCAGGTGACCATGCCTCCTACATACCCGATTTTCTATTGTCATTACACAAAAGGAGAGTTCATCCTATTATATTCAGATGGTTCCTATCTATGGTTCTATGGTTCTCAGAGCTACACTGACACCGTTCACAGACCAGCACAGACACTTGGCACCTTGATACCATCCCTTTTGCATTGCATTATCATATCATAACATTCATGTTTGTCATTTCCAGGTGCTTATTTTACCTCTGATTCCAGTCAATGGGTTCGACGGAGACAAATGCTAAGAGGAAGAATAATGTCGCTTACAAATTCCCAGAACCTACTTTGGATTTACTACATAAGGTGATAGATATGGCTGACCCGGGTGTTCTTGTCCACTTCCAGAAGAAATATGGGAAATTGGTTGAGATGGTCTGCAGAATCACACAGTATGAACATGATGCTCTTCACACTTTGCTATAGTTTTATGAGCCTTCGTTGCGATGCTTCCTCTTTCCAGATTACATTTTGATACCTACTTTGGAGGAGTTCTCATTTATTTTGGGAATTCCAGTTGAATCAGCAGTACCATTCTTTTCTGGTAGTCATCCTAGCATAGAGGAGATTGCAGCTGCGGTACAAGTGAAAGATTCAGCGCTAAAAGGAAATGTGGTTATCAAGAATGGGGTCAAAGGTTTTCACTTAGCCTTTCTTACTGATCAAGCTCAAGAGGCTGCTGGAGCAAAAGATTGGGCAGTTTACAATTCCATCCTGGCTTTGTGCATCTATGGCATTGTTCTTTTCCCTAATCAACAAGATTTTGTGGATATGCAGGCTATAAGAGTTTTTGTTCTAAAAAATACGGTTCCTACTTTGTTAGGAGATTTTTATTAATCTGTGCACTTCAAGAATGAGAAAAGAAGGGGGGGTCCTGTCAACTGTTGTACTCCACTTTTGTCTGATTGGTTTCTGAAGCATTTGCCTCAATCTGGTGCATTTGTGGACACGAGGGATTCTCTAAAGTGGTCTAAGCGGATAATGGGATTGACTGCCAATAACATCGTCTGGTTCAATCGTAAGTTGATGGGAATAGAGATTATCACCCGTTGTGGGAATTTTCCCAATGTGCCTCTAATCGGCAGGAAAGGGGGAATCAACTATAACCCGATCCTGGCCATTAGACAATTTGGATACGCTTCCAGGTATCCTCCCTCAGATCAGGATGTCGAGAAATCTTTGTTCTTTACAGGGACTGAAAATGAGGAAATGTTGCGAGAAGTTATGAACGCTTGGGGACACCAGCATAAAACAGGAAAAACAGTTTTTGGAAAAATGGAATGTAGATCTTATCCTGAGTATGAAAGATGGATTGAAATGAAGGTGAATGAATTACTCTTGCCTTTTTCAAAGGAACCCCCTTTATATCCCGTAATGCCAAAGTAGCCTACCACGGTAGCCGTGGAGGAGTTTAACAAGCTGCAAGCTTTGGTGAAGGAGCTTCGGGTGGAGAATTCAGATTTGAGTAGTCTTCTTCAAAACGCTCTGCATGCCAACAGAGAGTTGGAACATAAAGCCCAAAACGCCGGAAAAATCTTAGCTGCAAGAGAGAAGGATTTCGCCGAAAGAGCTCAACATTTCTAGAAAATTAGTAAAGGTGCCGATGCTGCCACTCAAGCTCATAAGAAGACCAAGCAGACTTTAGCTCAGACTAAAGACACGCTAGCCAAGCTTCAGCAAGCATGGGATGAAGTCAGAATAGAGAATGCAGAGTTACGAGAGCAATTAAAGGCCAAGGATGACGAACTTCTTAGAGCGCATGAATAACGGAGAAAGCATCGGGAAGACTTTGGGAAAAGCCAAGAGCAGCTGAAGAATGTTAACGATGAATTAAAAGTGTCCAAGAAAAAGCTTGAGGATGCCATGACGGAGATAGGAAGGCTCAAGATACAAGCTGGGGTGAAAAGGTTTAAGGAAGTGAGTACTGATGAAGCTCTCTTGATGCATGCGGATTCATTAG
Source organism: Lathyrus tuberosus (assembly GCA_022829125.1). NCBI lineage: Eukaryota > Viridiplantae > Streptophyta > Magnoliopsida > Fabales > Fabaceae > Lathyrus > Lathyrus tuberosus. The sequence continues at coordinate 19,115,157 of JALAZF010000021.1, read as the reverse complement.
CCGAAGCTCTGAAGAAGAGAGACATTTTGATCAAAGAGATGATTGAGAGGCCAGGTCATCAGCGCACCAGAATCCTCTTTGAAGAAATCAAGTGTTCTAGTGACAAATTGAAAGATTTAGAGTTAGATGTTTGATCTTACTTTTCCACCTCCTTAATGTAGTTTTGTTGATGTAATGATTGACTACCATCAGGTTTGTTGATGGAGCCATTTCCTTGATGTAATTCTCATTTACGGACTCATTGTAAAATACTTCGGCGCTTATTAGTTTTCTGTTGAATTCAATGAATGGCTTATTCAAAGGGGTTTCTTCGGCATCACGTTATTCACCAGCACATTATCACAACATTTTATCACAGCACAGTTCTTTGCAATATTTTTCTATCAACATTATGCGACTATTATTGAGTTTCTTGTGATTAAGACTGGAATCAAGGTGTAAAACGCCCTGGGGATGAAAAACATGACATTTGCATTTTCATAATCATAAGCATTTTTGCATAACAGGTACTTGTTCTGGTTTTCCCTAACTCTTATTTGGTTTCAGGCAGGATAGCTGATCAACCGATTCATCAGTATTCTACTCGTCTCAACCAGAAAAGAGTAATGGAGCAAATGTAAGCAGAAATGGCCGCCATGCAAGCCCGTATCACCTAATTCATGGAAATGGTGCAAGGAGTAGTACAGGGACAGGAGCAACTCAGAACTCTCGTCCAACCTCTCGTGGAAAGGGTGGATGAGAATGGGGTACTTCATGGTGGTGTCCAGAACAATGTTATTCCTCCGGGCGGAGGTGCTAATGGACACAATATTCAGAATAGACCTCCGGGCGGAGTTCCAGTTCCCACTGTTGCCATCCCTCCGGGCGGAGGAGAGAATGTGGTGATTCCTTCTGTGGTTGGAGGAGGAAACAGTATCCATGCAGTTCATGGCCATCACTTTGATGACCAACAAGACGGTTTTCTCTGTACCAGGTGGAGATGCTGGTCTCCCAGTTGTTGATGACCAAAGGATCAGAATGATTGAAGAGCAGCTAAGAGGGGTTGTAAATCAAAAATCTGTGGGAATGGATCTGGATGACCTAGGGCTGGTTCCAGATGTGAGAATTCCTCATAAGTTTCAAGTCCCCACTTTTGAGAAGTACAACGGCACTACTTGCCCCAGTACACATGTTCGGGCCTACGCAAGAAAGATGGATGCGTACTCCAGTGATGAAAAATTGCTGATGCACTTCTTCTAGGACAGTTTGTCTGGAGCGTCCCTGGAATGGTATATGCAACTTGAGAGGAGCCATGTACGCAACTGGAGAGAGATGGTGGAAGCATTTGTGAAACACTATCAATATAATACTGTCTTGGCTCCCAATCGTACACAGTTACAAAATATGTCTCAAAAGAGTGGTGAAAGCTTTAAAGAATATGCGCAGAGATGGCGCGAGTTGGCGACAAGGGTACAACCGCCCATGCTGGAGAAGGAAATGCTGAATCTGTTCATGGATACTTTGCCGGGACATTATTATGAAAAACTGTTACCTTGCATGTCGGGCAAGTTTGCTGACTTAATCATGATTGGGGAGATGCTAAAGGGTGGAATCAAAGCTGGTAAAGTTTCGGGTAATGATGGGTCGTCTTCTAGTCAGGGAAAGAAACCATATGCGAATTACAAAAGGAAGGAGGAAACCAATTTCGTCTCGTCTCATCGAGGTAAATAGAAGCAGCGCCAGAACTATAATCAGCAAGTAGCTTCAGTGACAATTCCTGCAGCGATTCCACCGCAACAGCAAAATCAGGCACCTCGCCGTTATCCAGCTAGACAAAGGACGGCTGATAGGCATTTTGAAACACCTCCCATGCCATATTCCTAGTTATTACAACATTTGCTACAACTACACTTAGTCCAGAAGAGGACATTGGCCCCTCTCACAGGTAATCCACCTCCGAGTTATAATCCCAACGCCCACTGTGACTTTCATTCTGGGGCACCCGAACATCATATCGAAGACTGCAAGGCTTTCAAGCACAAAGTCCAAGACTTGGTGGATTCTAAGGCGATAAACTTTTCAAATGATGTGCCGAATGTTATCCAGAATCCGATGCCGGATCATGGCGGGCCAAGGGTTAATGTTGTGTTAGAGGAGAAGGAATTTTTGAATCTGGTTATGGATGTGAACGAATTAAAGACTCCTTTGATGGTGGTAAAGGAGAAATTATTGATGGGTGGAGTGGATCCTAGTTGTGACAAAAATTGTTCAGAGTGTTTGGTACAGACGAATGGTTGAGGTTGTTGAAATCATGAGTTCAAAAGTTGATCGATGAAGGTAGGTTGCAGTTCGACAGATGCGACCAACAAAAAGAGGTTATTGGCAGCGATGTGGCTACCATCACTATTCCATTTAAGACAATCACAATTTCAGCGGCGACAAGACCAGCGCCGAAGATAATTACAGGTCCTGGACCCATTCCTTATGAGAGCACCAAGGCCATTCCTTGGAACTATGGGGCAAAAGTTTTCGTTAATGGGCAAAAACAGGAGTTAATGGGAACGTCGGTAGCAAGTTCTAGTCTTGAGGAAGCAGGAGCTATTACCCGAAGCGGCAGAATCTTCACTCCTTCCGATGAACAGGCTGATAGTTCCAGATAGAACAAGGGTAAATAGGCTGTAGATAATTCTGTGCAGACCCTGGCAGTGACTGACTCCGTAGTAAAGCCAGCTGATAGTCCTTTCTCCAAGAATGTAGAGGAATTTATGAGATTGATTCGAAGAAGTGACTATAAAATTATGGATCATTTCCATCAGACGCCATCCAAGATATCTATCTTATCCTTGTTGTTGTGTTCAGAAGCTCACCGAAATGCATTGTTGAAAGTACTGAATGCTGGTTATGTGCCCCAAGAGATCTCGGTCAATCAGCTTGAGGGGGTGATAGCCCATGTTAATGCAGGAAATGGTTTAGGGTTTACTGATGCTGACTTGACTCCAGCCGGGAGAAACCATAACAATGCCTTGCATATTTCTGTCGAGTGTCGTGGGTCGTTGATGTCTCATGTGCTGGTGGATACAGGATCATCTTTAAATGTTTTGCCTAAGAAGGCATTGATGAAGTTGGATACCTGAGGGTTGATATGCACGCCCAGTGATTTGGTGGTGCGCGCATTTGATGGTTCTAAGAGGGCTGTTTTTGGAGAGGTTGTGCTGCCAATTAAGGTTGGCCCGGAGGTCTTTGACGCCGTGTTCTACATAATGGATATTCAGCCCGCTTACAGTTGCCTACTTGGTCTGCCATGGATTCATAGTGCTGGGGCTGTAACGTCTACACTCCATCAGAAGCTGAAATATATGGTGGACGGACACGTGGTGACAGTTTGCGGAGAGGAGGACATTATGATAAGCCATCTATCTACTTTCAAATATGTGGAGGTAGATGGCGAGATACAGGAAACGTTATGCCAAGCTTTTGAAACAGTAAAAGTTCATGAAGAAGTTCCCAAAGAGGTTAGCCCATCTGAAATGGTTAAGCAGCTTACAGTGGTAGAGCAGCCAGAGATTTCTATGCCATCCCTTAAAGATGCACGGGCTGTAGTTGAAGCTGGAAACTCACAAAAATGGGGTCAGATTATTGAGGTACAAAAGAAGCAAGATACCTATGGACTGGGTTACAAGCCACCTAGGCGTCCGGAAGAGCCTCCGAAGTTTTACGGCCCGATTCGTTTTACCAGTGCTGGGGTATTCTTTGATAGAGTCAATGCTATTGAAGAAGATGGGGATAGTGATTGCGACATGGATAATTGGATTCTCCCCTGCATGGCTGGTCAAAGTTCATGCAACTGGTCATCAGAGAAGATCATCCAAGTGACTGGACCAGAGTAATTGTCTCTGTTTTTCTGTTATGTTTGATCCTACGCTCTTCCCAAGGCGTAGTGATTCTTGTTTGTAGGGATTGAACATTTCGTATTCTTTTCCTTATCAATAATAAAGGACTTTTCGCATTCAAATATTTTTGATCCCTGTTTTTCTATTTTCTTTTGTGCATAAAATCACATCAAAATGGCAATGTGTTTTGATTGTTGCATACATAATAAAACATGAATCATCTATCATGCAGGTTACCTTGTTCAGATTCCATCCCCCATGATTCAGCTATGGCTCAGTATGATTTCGATAATCTCATATATCAGGCTAAAGAAGAGGCTGAGGAAGGCTGTGAACTTCCTGAGGAATTGGCAGACTACTAAAACAGGAGGAAAGGGTCATCGTGCCTCATCAGGAGGAGATTGAGATTATTAATTTGGGAACTGAGGATGCGAAGAAAGAGGTAAAGATTGGAGCTGCTTTGGAAGACAGTGTGAAGAGAAGATTGATTGAGATGCTTCGAAAGTATGTGGATATCTTCGCCTGGTCTTACCAAGACATGCCTGGGCTTGACACTGACATTGTGGTACACCGGTTGCCGCTCAAAGAGGGATGTACTCTGGTCAAGCAGAAATTGAGAAGAACGAAACCTAAAATGTCTGTCAAGATCAAAGAGGAGGTTCAGAAGCAGATAGATGTTGGATTTCTAGATGTGACAAGTTATCCCCCATGGGTTGCTAACATTGTGCCTGTACCTAAGAAGGACGAAAAGGTCAGGATGTGTGTTGATTATAGAGATCTGAATAGAGCAATCCCAAAAGATGATTTCCCACTCCCTCACATCGATGTGTTAGTGGACAATATCGCTTAATACTCTGTGTTTTCCTTCATGGATGGCTTCTCTGGGTATAACCAAATCAAAATGGCCCCAGAGGACATGGAGAAAACAACGTTCATAACATCGTGGGGGACATTCTGTTATAAAGTAATGCCCTTTGGATTGAAAAATGCTGGGGTAACTTATCAGCGGGCAATGGTGACTCTCTTTCATGATATGATTCACAAAGAGATCGAAGTATATGTTGATGACATGATTGCGAAGTCAAAAATAGAGGAGGGGCATCTGGTAAATCTGCAGAAGCTTTTTGATAGGTTGATAAAGTTCAGACTAAGGTTGAATCCGAACAAGTGCACCTTCGGGGTGAGATCGGGAAAACTACTGGGGTTTATTGTCAGCGAAAGAGGTATCGAGGTTGATCCTGCTAAAGTAAAAGCCATACAAGAAATGCCTGAGCCGAGAACAGAAAAAGAGGTTCGTGGTTTTCTGGGGAGGTTGAACTACATTGCTAGATTCATATCTCATCTTACAGCCACTTGTGAACCAATATTCAAATTGTTAAAAAAAGAGCAAGCGGTCAGGTGGAATGAAAATTGTCAAAAGGAGTTCGAGAAAATAAAAGAATATTTGCAGGAACCTCTGGTCCTTTTGCCACCAGTGCCAGGAAGGCCATTGATTATGTATCTTACAGTTCTTGAGAACTCAATGGGGTGTGTGCTCGGTCAACAAGACGAGTCAGGTAGAAAAGAGCATGCCATATACTACCTGAGTAAAAAGTTCACTGATTGTGAGTCGAGGTACTTAATGCTGGAAAAAACATGTTGTGCAGTCGCTTGGGCAGCTAAGGGTTTGAGGCAGTATATGTTAAACCACACAACCCTCTTGATTTCGAAGATGGATCCGATCAAGTATGTGTTTGAAAAGCAGGCGCTTTCTGGAAGAATAGCCCGTTGGCAGATGGTTCTGACAGAGTATGATATTCAATATGTTTCCTAAAAATCCATTAAGGGAAGTGTTTTGTCAGAATATCTTGCCGAACAGCCAATCGAGGATTATCAACCGATGAAGTTTGAGTTCTCGGATAAGCATATTATGTATCTGAAGATGAAAGACTGTGAAGACCCTTTACATGATGAAGGACCTGAAATTGGATCCCAGTGGAAGCTAGTCTTTGATGGGTCCGTTAACTCATATGGTAACAGAATCGGGGCAGTCATTACGACTCCACAGGGTTCTCATATCCCCTTTACTGCCCGGTTTGCGTTTATATGCACCAACAATAAGGCGGAGTATGAAGCATGCATCACGGGGTTAGAAGAAGCAATTGATTTGAGAATCAAGAACCTCGATGTTTATGGTGATTCTGCGTTGGTGGTTAATCAGAACACAGGTGAATGGGAAACTTGTCAAGCTAATTTGGTGCCTTATAACAACTATGCTAGAAGGTTGTTACCTTTCTTTGACAGAGTCAATTTCCATCACATACCCTGGTTAGAGAATCAGATGGCAGATGCGTTGGCGATGTTATCTTCAATGTATCAAGTGAACCGGTGGAATGAAACTCCCTCGATCAGAATCATGCGTCTGGATAGACCCGCTTTTGTGTTTGCAGTTGAAGGGGTATCAGATGGCAAGCCTTGGTATCATGATATTAAGGTCTTTCTGAAGAGTCAAGAGTATCTGGTTGACGCGTCCACCAAAGATAAGAAAACTCTGAGGAGGTTGGCGGGAAACTTCTTTTTGAACAAAGACGATGTGCTATACAAGAGGAACTTTGACATGGTCTTGCTACATTGTGTTGATGAACACGAGGCAGGCCTGTTAATAGAAGAAGTTCATGAAGGTTTTTTTGGTACTCATGCCAATGGGCATGCTATGGCCAGAAAATTGTTGAGAGCAAGTTATTATTGGATGACTATGGAGTCGGATTATTTCAAATACGCTCAAAAATGTCATAAGTGCCAGATCTATGCAGATAAGGTACACGTACCGCCTACTCCTCTGAATGTGTTGTCATCACCTTGGCCTTTTGCCATGTGGGGCATTGATATGATAGGGAAGATTGAGCCGACTGCTTCCAATGGGCATCGTTTCATCTTGGTCGCCATTGATTATTTTACGAAGTGGGTGGAAGCGCCCTCATATGCTAACGTTACCAAACAAGTAGTAGCCCGGTTTATCAAGAAGGACATCATCTGCCGGTATGGAGTCCCGGAGAGAATCATTACTGATAATGGTTCAAATTTGAATAACAAGATGATGAAAGAGTTGTGTCAGAACTTTAAGATCGAGCATCACAATTCTTCTCCTTATCGCCCAAAGATGAATGGGGCTGTTGAGGCGGCAAATAAGAATATCAAGAAGATTGTGCAGAAAATGGTGGTGACGTATAAGGACTGGCATGAGATGTTGCCATATGCTTTACACGGTTATCGTACTTCGGTGCGTACATCAACTGGGGCAACACCTTTCTCGCTTGTATATGGTACGGAAGCGGTTCTACCGGTGGAGGTTGAGATTCATTCGTTACGGATTTTGGCATATGTGAAGCTTGACGAAGCTGAGTGGGTGCGTTCCCGATTAAATTAGTTGAACCTGATCGAGGAAAAGAGATTGGCAGCCATTGTACATGGTCGGTTATACCAGAGCAGGATGAAGAAAGCCTTTGATCAGAAGGTGCGTCCTCGGTGCTTTCAGGCTGGTGAATTGGTCTTGAAAAGGATCCTTCCTCCCCAAACAGATCACAGGGGAAAATGGACTCCAAATTACGAAGGTCCATATGTAGTAAGACATGTCTTCTCTGGTGGAGCCTTATTACTATCAACTATGGATGGCGAAGATTTTACATCCCCTGTGAACGCAGACGTAGTCAAAAAATACTTTGCGTAAAAGAGACCCGCTGGACATAAAAAGAAGATCCATGCAAAAAGGGGCATCCCGACGAACCATAAAAAGAAAAGGTTCGGGCAAAAGTTAGGGATAAAAAGAAAAAATAAACCCGCAAAGTTGAAAACCTGACAAGGCAACTTTGGTAAAAATGGGTAGCCCGGTGGATTGAAAACCCGTAAAGGGCGATCCAGGTAAAAGTTAGGGATTTGAAAGCAAGAGGCTGTTGTCTGCGTTCGATCTGTGAGCACTTTTGATGCATGGGAATTCTGAAGGAAAAGAATCAGCCCAGTCAGTCTCTTCGAAGGTCAAAACATAAGCGGATGAGCGAGACATACGGGTCATAGCTGAATCAAAGCATGGTGGATATTTGTTACCCACATTGCCGACATGTGTATTTTCTTTTACTTTTTGTGCAATTACCTCTTTTCAGGAATTGCCTCCGAATGTAAATGCTTATTTACAGGCCAATTCATTCAATAAAATTTTCACTTCAGTCAAAGAACTTTCCATTTATGTTTTACTTTTTTACTGTTTGTTTGTGAAAAGTCTGATATTTTGATAAGACATTGCATGCAAAACGTTAAGCTTTGCGAAGCATATCGGAAAACAGTGGAAATTGCTCATGAAATAGTCATTAGGATGATAATCTAGATAGCTATTTTGCGTTGTCTGTTGATCTTGTTTGCAGGGTAGCAGGATTTCCTCCCCAGTAGCATCTGAAAGATCATCATCCTTAGGAGAGCTTACTCTTCCTTGTAAGTGTATCGGGTATTGTGTCCCCAACGGAAGTCAGGGTTGATCTATTACCCCCCCCCCCCCCCGGCAGGTAGTCAGAAGTGGGTTGTTACAAGGGCAGGAAATGTATGTTTCACTAGTAGCTGAATGCTCTAATCCCGGCAAGGTAAAGTGAATCTTTTCCTCAGCAGGTTAATACTCTCCCCAGCCAGAGTACAGAGGATGGTATCCCCAGTTAGAGTGGTGGTTGGTCCATTACTCTCTTAGCAAATTGCCAGAAGCTGATACATCTGTATCCCCAGCAAGAGACTGTTGGAGTATCTTATTGGGACAAAGATGTTATTCCCCCACAGAGTCTGAATACATATCGCCCTCAGCTAATCAGGAAATGTTTTCTCACCAATAATGGTTTGGTCTGATCCTCAGCAGAGGATTAATCTTGGTGGTATCCCCTAGCAGAGCTGATGTTATCAATCAACGTTCCCCAAGCAGAGTTGCTGGTGTTGGTTGATATTCCCCAGCAGGATAAGGGTAAGGGTATCTCCCAATGGCAGGGTAAGTTCAGTAATACCCCGAGCAGGGTTGGCATTGTTGACTTGTTTCCCCAAGCATAGCGTGGTGGTGATCTTTCCAGTGGTTTGTTCAATAGCAATTGGTATCCCCAGTAGGTCTTAAGTCTAACCGTTATTGGTATTCTTTCAGATTCGGGTAGAAGTCATTGGTAATCCTCAGCGGAGAGCATTTCTCTTTGGGCTTCACTTCAATAGTTCCATCCACCCCCAACAGAGAGGAAGTTCTCTCGGAGTTTTCATCTCCAGAAGAATGTGGGATCAGGAAGTTATTCCTGGAAGTCTTCATTAGCAAGGTCTGTTAAGTCAGAGGACAATTTGGTTTGTCATCCCTGGTTGAGCTTCCTTGGTCTTCAGCATTTATTTTGCTGGAGCGCCTCTTTTGCATTGCATAAGCATTCTTGCATGGCATCCTCCCAAACTCGTAGCATTTACATTTTGTATGGAACATTACGCCATAGAGATTCAAGCATATGCATTCGTAGCATAAGCCAGGTTTGATATCTGTGACCAGTATCTTTCCCAGCAGAAAGAGACGATACTCAAGATATGTTACACTGCAACCAGTGGGCCTTTCTTACTGTTGTCCATTCTGGTACTCCCCTACAGAGTTGCCTGGGTAGATTTATCTTCCCCTAGCGGAGTCATTTTCTTTTCAGGTCATAAGTCCGTTGATTCTACTTCCTGTGCATTTGCGGTGGTAATCCCAATTTTTGGTTGGTATTCCATTTGTTTTCCCAACTTTTGGTTGGTATTCTCTGCTCTCACGCAATATTTGTTAGCTTCCCCCATTCCAACTTTTGGTTGGTATACTTGCTTTATCCAACTATTGGTTGGTATTCTCTCGTTATTCCAACTTTTGGTTGGTACCCTTCGGTTATCCCAACTTTTGGTTGGTCTTGCTTATTGTGAGTATGCCTTTGGTCGGCATCCTCGTTATCCCAACTTTTGGTTGGTCTTTGCTTGGTTTTCCCAACTTTGGGTTGGTATCGTTTCTCTATCCCAACTCTTGGTTGGTCTTTTTTGTTGAGTTCGCCTTTGGTCGGCGTTCTTGTATATCCTAACTTTTGGTTAGTATCTCTTATCCCAACTATTGGTTGGTATTCTCTCGTTATTCCAACTTTTGGTTAGTATCCTTCGGTTATCCCAACTTTTGGTTGGTCTTGCTTATTGTGAGTATGCCTTTGGGGCGTCCTTGGTATCCCAACTTTTGGTTGGTATCTCTTGCTTCATTCCAACCTTTGGTTGGTATCCTTCCTTTATCCCAACTTTTGGTTGGTACCCTTTGTTTGTTATCCCAACTTTTGGTTGGTCTCCGTTTGTTATCCCAACTATTGGTCGGTACACTTTCCTTTACCCCAACCTTTGGGCAATAGCCTCTTTGTTATCCCAACTTTTGGTTGGTATCAATTTCTTTTGAGTCCAATTTCGGTTGGCGAGCACTTTATTTTGTACCTCCCCGCAGTGTGCAAATTTCCAGGTTACATTGGTATTCAAACACCACTTATCCCATTTGTCTGAAAGCCGTCGCTATCATACCCTCAGATCCACGAAGTTTGAATAGGGGCAGCTGTAGCACCTCAAAATTTGCCCTCTTGCTTTTAGCTTTTACTGGCTTATGTTGCATTGCATTTTGGCATAATCATCATTTGCATTTCATTGGTTCTTTGGCATGGGATCAGGGTGTCTAAGTCAAATCCAAGGAGCCTTAAGCCTCAAGAGGTCCTAATGGGTCATCACTTCATCATATGATCAAGTTTGACAAGAGAAAGCAAGGGAATCACATTATCCTAATCAGTGCCAAACTAGGGTTTTGGAATTTTTTAGTAGAATGCCCCAATGGGCAAGATCTGTGAGCTTTTATCATCTCCAAATGTCATATCTCATCTTTGTTAGACAGAGCATACATCATATTCAGAGGAAATTGGATTTGGAGGATGTGCTATTTTCTCCTAGACTAAGGGTTTTAAAACTAGGGTTTGCCAGGAAAGCAGTTTATTTCTGATTTCTTAGGCAAGAATTGATCTCATGGTGTTCAACATGTCCTCAAAGGTTTAAGGATGGAAGATTGGCCATTGGTTCATTTCAGAAGAGGTTCAATTGGTCAGTTGCTTGAGAATCAAGAAATTGGGGGAAAAAGTCAACTGTGCAGTGAAAAAAGTCAACTGTACATATGGTCAATGGACAAAATTTGATCAAGAAATGATGGGGGAATCATGAAAAATCAAAGAATGTACAAAGTTTCCATTTTTAGAAACTTAGGCTTTCCAAAAATAGCAAGTTTGGACCATTTTGCACCACACTTTGAGGCTTTCTTTCTCCATGATAAAAACTCCAAACCTCAGGCCCAAGTTGAGCCAATTAAAGTTCACATTCTAAGCTTCAAATCCATATAAAGAACTCTTCCATTGGATCAAAATTGAGGGAGTTATGATCAATCAAAGTTTGGCAAAACTAGGTCAAAAACCAAGTCATGACCAAGCAAGACCAGGCCCATGCGCCATAATTTTGTCAAACACTTGGTGTGCCAAATGTAAATCCATTTTTCTCATTGAAGGATGCTTTAAATCAAAAATTGTTGAACATCAAAGTTGTTCATCTCAATGTCCTCTTCGACTTTGGTGTTGGACATTTTTCCATTTGAGCAAGTTATGATGGAGTTACTATTGGCCAAAGTTGAGGTGTTCATGCTGAAAATTCATAGGCCATGTTGCCATGCCATGCCAAGTTTGCCACGCCCACAAATCAGTTTTGTTCCCTTGAGTTCATAGCCATTTTCAGGTGTGTTTGAGGTCCCATTTCAATTCAATTTCCACACCAATCTTGTTCTATGATGAATCCTCTTTCATTTGACATCAAATGCTCCTCAAATCATCCACCATACATAGAGAAATTCATCACCAACCCTCCATGTTTCCATTGATACCAAGCTGCCAAGAATAGCATCTTTTTACATTGCTGTTGTTAAAGAACTCAGCTTGCACGCATCCTTACATCAGTCACCCCATTTCCTCATTTGTACCAACACATTCCCTTACACACATACATACATGCTTTACCATACATGAAAGAAGAAAATGCCAAACTTGTTCAACAAGTTTCTGCAGCAACCTCACCATACACTTCATGAATCAACCACACCATATCACAACCTCATCCACTCGCCCCTAACTTACTTGACTCAGTTAGTTAGGGTGGACTCACTCAATTCAGTCACCAAACTCACTTCCAAACCTCACCTATATAAACAAACTCACACACAGTTTCACGTGCTCTCTCATTTTTTCACATTCTCACACTTCATTTTCACTCTCACTTCACTTCATTCTCACTTTTTCTCTCAAATTCTCTCTGCTCTATCTCTCTCTCTCACCTCACACGGTTCAGTTCTTTTCATCACACATCTGCATCAATCATCATCATCAGTGTGAATTTTTGAGCAAGAATCAGCAATAACAAGTGTGGAATATTCAAGTGCAGTCTCAATTTTCTTCTCATACTCAAGATCAACAACATTTATTATGGTTTTCTCAACAATTCCAAGTTCTTCAAGTTTCAGGTTACAAAATCTCCAAACCTTTCTTGCACGATTTCTTGTCTATTTTGCTACTTTTCTGTTGATTTGAGCTTAATAGAAGCACCTTGACATTTCTGGCTAGTTGATAGACCTCTTAGAGGCGTAGAGCAAAACCTAGGGAAAACTTATTGTGTTCGATTCTCTGCGTATGATTGTGGTATGTGAAAACTGAGCATAGATTCTTGACCTACGTGACTTCCTCTTCATTTTGGTGTACGGTTTGCATGTTTCTGGGAAGTGTGAGATTTGCAGGTGATGGAGGTTGCCGGAGAAGATGACCGGAGGTCCTTCTCCGGCCGGTGAGGAGTTCAATTAGGGTTTTTGGGATTTTATATCATGACCGTCTGATTTGTATGATCCAACGTCTAATAATGTGCCAACGCATTAATGAGAGTTGTTGCATGTTTGTGAGTGTATGGTAATTAATGTGTGCTTGCATTCTCATCCATGTGATTGTCTTGCTTTTCTTGATGGTTGATTGAATGATTGATCTTAGGGCTCACAACTTGCTAGCGCATAAATGAATGTGTGGTCTTGCACGTGCTTCTTTTTTTTTGGTTTCAGATGTTCACGTGTGTGTGAGTGCATGTTAACTGTGGTGTGCGTGCTATGTGTTGCATTGGATTATGTTGTTTGATTAATTGTATGGCCATGATTGCATCTTCATGTTAACTGCACATACACCATGTCACACGCGCACACATTTGTAGTGGATTGGGTCATTAATTGATATCTGCACCCCACATGTTCAGGCCCAATCATTTTAAAACTGGCAAATTGCTTACGTTACGCCCCTTCCCATTTCTTTCACATTTTTATTTTTATTTCATATATTGTTTAGTTTACTTATTTTAAAAATAGTAAAACATTTCTAAAAATCCCAAATTAATTCATGAGTGTTCTTAATGCATTTAATTAATTTTCTATTATTTTTATTTCTGACTTTGTAAATTTTTTAGCATAATTCCCTACTTTTCTTTTAATTTCTTTTGAGTGAATTCCTTCTTTGATACTCAAATTTGTACATTTTATTTCTCTCATCTCACACAACGTTTTTAACTCATTATTTTTGCATTTATTAGACAACACATTAAAGCATCTAAATAAATTTTCTTTTGATTTTTAAAGTCATTTTATCACATGTTTACATGTTCATCTTTGCACTTTCTTTTAGTTTGTTCAATATGATCTTGTCATTTCTTTGAGACATGTTTTCTTTTTATTTTCACTATGAGTTTTGGTCCATGTTTTTGCCTCTGACTTAGGTTAGTTGTGGTTAATTTTCATAATTTCCTCATGTGCTTTGATGGTTGTTTAATGTCTTGCATTAGAAGTTACTTGTGTGCACCTTCTTGTACCTCATTCTTATATGATTTGTTGAGGCATTTATGCTATCATTTGATGGTTGTTTAGGCATCTTTTTTATGTCATTTGTATGATATTATAGGTCATCTTAGTCTCATAATAGGTCACTTTGACTTGTGTTTGCATTTGACTTGAGTTTATACATTGTAACTTGAAAGTTTGACATGAATTCTTGTATCTTCCCCTCTTATGTTCAACATGTCACATTTGCACATTTTGTATGACATTTCCCTCCTTCCATTTGCATTACATCATTGGTATGCCACTACCCATATGCATTATTCAATCATGTTACATGTATGCATATCTAATAGGTCACTTTGTGCACCTAATTGAACATGTTTCTCTTATGCTCACTTCTCCTTCGTCTTGTTTCTCCTACATGTACTCTTCTATCCATGATTTGTATGATGATTCATATGCATTAGAAGACTTTTATAATTGGTATATGGTTCTAACTTTGTTCTTTTATGAAGCATTAATATAGGATCACTTTGCATGTCCGCTCATTCTTCATCTATTTCTTCCATGATTCACTTCTTGGATGTTTAAGACATTTGATTGTGCATAGTTGGTTTGTGTTTAATATATTAACATTAGAGAACACCTTTAGATGTAGGTTCTGACCTTGATAGAGTTTAATCCCTTAGGATCCTTAGTCATTGATGCTTAATTGGTTTGATCACTACTTGTTAGTCTTTCTTCATTTCACTACTTGTAAATGGTTTTTGAACTAACCTTATCATGTAGGTGCAAATGGTAAGTAAGGGGGTGGAAATGCTTCCACATACACTTCTTTCTTTCATCTTCTCTTATTTCTTTTAATAACTCAACTTGTGATCATGATAAGTATTTATATGCTTTCCTTGAATAACTTCTTCTTCATCCCTCTTTAAGATCAACTTAACTTCCATCTTGGAAGTAAGTTGCTTCTTTTGCTCTTCTTCTCTTTTCTTTTAGGATTAGGTTTCTTAAACCACATTAACCATAGGAACATCCATGTATGATAACATTAGGGTGACTCTTAGTCCCCTTTAGTTTTCACCTTTGGCTCCTATTTGAGTCTCCTCTTCTCATCTCAAAACAAAAGAAAAAAATACTTAATAAAGGCATAACAAATATTGTATTTGAGCCTTTCATGTGAGAATTAGGAGGTGAGGGGTCTTCTCTCACTTTCTTAGAATGTTTAGCATACGTCCCGTCTTGGGTCGATATGCGAGACATTCGATCCGACATGAAGGACTTAAATACAATATATGTTACAAAACACAAAAAACAATCAAAACACTTCTTTCTAAAAGACAAATACAAACAAACAATTCTCTTCTCATCTTCTTCACTCATTCTTTAAGGATGCGTCATTTCCATTCTACCGCAAACAGGTCACACCTAAGTCTCCATACAGCGAGCTGCAACACCTAACTGCTAGGACGCGAACGTTGGCGTTTCCACTAAAAAACACAAACAACTTTCCCTAGGTGAGGGGAACTACGTCGCTCTGATTCTCATGCTCCCGATGAGATACGTAGGCAGTGGGGTAGGGCCCATTCGAGCACTTTTTTTATTTTCCCTACATTTGTTTATCTTTCTCTCTCCTTTCCTTTTCCAGTTTTCCAGCTAGCAGTTCCTTTTCCAATATCCTTTCCTTACACCCTTTGATCGAGATAAGCAAGCGCGGATCCCATCGGGTACGATGGACGCGTGGGGGTGCTAATACCTTCCTCGCGCGTAGCCGACTCCCGAACCTAGTTCTCTTGGTCTCAAGACCATGCTCTTTCCTTTCCCTCAGGTTTACGCAGTGTTTACTTTCCCTCTCTTGGGATAAATACACATTGCTGGCGACTCTGTTTTAGTGCCACTTTTGCGTTTGTACCTGGATGAAAATCCCGGGAGCGACAATCGCAGCCAGAAATTAAGTTGTTTATGGTTTTAGCTTATTTTTATCGAATCCATTCCGGTTAACTAAATTACATACCGATAAATCGGATTTAGCTAGACATATTAATAAAAACAAACATTCATAAATATAGACTACAAAACAATAAATTAGACATGGCAGTGGGAAAACAATAACGCTATTATTAAAGTAATGGTAAAAACCTGATAAACAAGCAATGATTTGGTTCTAGCAATTCCTCCACAAGTCGGTAGGCTTTTGCTCGATTGTACCGGAACAATGAATGATGAAGGAAAGATTAAAAATAAATTCTAACTACGGAACAATAATTCCTCGATGTGAGAAACTATCACTATTTCAGGTAATGGTGAACAAGGAATGAAAAAGGGAACAAACAAGAACGAAAATAATTCTGCAGCAATTCGGGGTAAAATTCTCTAAGTCGTGTGTTCTCCCCTTTTTGTTGTTCTATCAATGCTTTATTTATAGACCAAGCCTTGCTTTACGTTGGAGAGAATATAGGAGCATAACTTTCAGTTGTTGAGAAATCCAAGGGAGACTGGCTCATGTGCAGTGGAAGTTAAGGTTGAGAGAATTCAGGAGGAAATGTTGTACGTGTGTAACTGCATTGGTCTTCCATGTCCACGTCTGTGTTCTGGACGTTATAACAATTTTGGGCGTGTGACGGTCGTGATGACTCTGTGACGAGCATGGCGCGCTTTGGAATTGTGTGACGGTCGTGGTGAGTGTGTGACGATCGTCACACACACCACTTTTCATTTTCTACTTCTTTTTCTTAGTCATTTCTTCCTGTTTTCTTCTCATTTCTTCATGTTTCTCTACTTTGCTCCTTTTTAGCTTGGACAATGAAATACCTGCGAAAACACTAGAATACTCGTGGAATAATCGAAACTTAAGCCGAAATATTGTAATTATTAGATGTAAATCAAGGCAGATATATGATACATTTTCGTGTTATTAAACTCCCCTACACTTGAATCTTTGCTTGTCCTCAAGCAAATAGTCAGTAAGAACGAGGGCAAGTTTTATCAAACGCACACACACATGACATACCATTTGTTTTGAAAATGTTTTGTAAGGCACTTTGTTAAGATGACGAATACTCAAGTAAAACACTAAAGATACATTAGTGACACAAGCAACAAGCATAATCATAGACCTCCCCTCTATACAAGCCAGTTCTAATCATTCTATTATAGCTCAACCTAAAGTTTCTCGTAGCTATTTTACCCGGTTTCATTCTTGCGCAATCACATTAAGCCCTTTGCCTTTACACGTACGTAGTGGAGTAGCCGGTTAGTGACTTTGATTCTTTCTAGCATGGGGTCTGGTACACAAGTGTGGTAACCCTTTATATATATCCTAATCGTAAGTTGTGGGGGATCGAACCGTGGTTTGCCCTACCGAGTTCAGAACCAGGTACCTCTGAACCAACCAACAATGGATTCTTTCTTTTTGTAATACTTTTGCAACCGTAGGTTTGGTGCATTTTTTCAATTTTTCACAGCATCAAAGAATACAGAAGATATTTAAGGATTCGGCATCAAACACTTATCTTCATCGGCTCTCCACGTGGTTTGTGTTTAAGGCGGTGCTGACTGCTAATATAAACTACTTGGGGTCACTCTAGAACTAGAACTGAAGGTATCGGTATAATGGGTATTGAAACTGATCTTGCATATGCAAGAGGTCTAAGGTGTCAAGACGGTATCAATCTTGTTAGATTTTTCTCGATTTCCCAACATAGCCTATGTTTTGGTATGTTAAGTTATGCATTGATCATAAAATTTTTTGTTATAGCTAAATAAAGTGGGGAAATTTGACATGAACAAAAATTTCATATAAAAGCTAGTTTATTTGAAAGGAAATGCGGAAAGGGAATACAAAAGGGAAAATAAAGTACCTCTCCCACACTATATCGGACATTGTCCTCAATGTTACGATATAAATGCGGATAGAAACTTACAAAAAGAAACAAAAACTAAAACAAACTAAAACAAAATCTAATGAGGTCCACGTCCTCTGCCTCGGGTACGAGCGCGTCCATTCTGTGCTACATGATCTGGAATGCCTACATGATGGATATAGTCATGTAGGTCTTGCACTCGTAGCGTTAGGGCACCCATCTCTTCTATCACATCGTCCATCCGCTGGCTTTGGTTGACTTGCCCCTGTTGGATTTGACGCATTAGGTTCATCATTTCATTATACTGCGTCTGTTGTTGTACCTCTCTCTGGGCAGCCAATTGGTTTTGGTACCATATGCCCCTTAAGATTTCTTCATTAGTGATGGGCTCTTGTTCCAGTTCGGCGCGGCGACGACGTCCGGTGGATATTGAGGCCTCTTGGGCAGGAGGTGGTGGGTTCTCAAGAGGTAGTTGATCCATCTCGTGCTCCATTTCATCGACTGCTTCGTCATTTTGATTTTCTGGAGCAGCCACATTAGGCTCAGGAATACGGAGATCAAAAAGCCAGTTTGCTTGTCTTTGAGGGTCGATGCGGTCTCGGCATGGCATGATGATGCTCCTGATGATACCGGTACGGACCAGTGGATGGTATCGTCCATCCGCCCTTGCTTTAATTAGGTGGGAGGAGTGACAATACTCAATATCCAGGGACTCAGGTGGTATGAAAGGTAAATTAGCGAGGTTGTCTCCCAGGCCAAGGCCGAGTGCGATAGAAGTTACAATACCTCCGAAGTAGAAAGGTTTAGAACCTCTAGCACAGTTGGCGTGGATGTGAGCTAGTAGGAACGGAGTTGCATTGATTGGTTTGGGAAGGAGCATACAGCGAAGGAAAAAGAGCTCCTTGGAGTTGACTTTGTGGTTGTTGTCCCTTGCGAAGATTGTGTGTCCTAAAACTCTGTGAAAATATCGTATCGCTGGGTTATGAATATAAGTTGCGTTGAGGCTGTCCCAGCTTGTAGCAGCTACACCTGTGAGTTGATTCCAAAGGTTGAAAGCTTCCTAGAACCAGGCATTGTTAGGAAAACGGCAATGGACATTCGCACCATGATGGAATCCAAGCATTTGGGCAAGTCGGTTTTGGCCCACCGAATACTCAGAACCAAACATTCGGAATGTAGCTACACCAGAAAGTTGGTTTGTATCTCCCGGAGGTGTAACATAAGCAAATGAACTCAGAAATTCCAGAGTCAGAGCTTTGTAGGTAGGCTGCCCTTGTGTACAGAGCTTCCATAAACCGGCATTTTGAAGCATCCAACGTACACCCTCGAGCATACCTAACTCTTCAAGACTGGCAATGTTAACGTACCTCATCGGTTGGAATGAGCGTTGGTAGAAGCTGATGTAACTCGCCCTTTGGCAGTCACCGGATTCTCCCTCTCTAAATGTAATAGCGGAAAGGTCAGGAGCTTGTCTGGTGCGTCTAGCCATGGTGCATGCAAAGTGAAATAAGTTGAATGGAGGAAGTGGGTATGAGTAAGAGTTGTTATGTGAGAATGAGAATGCTTCGTGTGGTTTAAATAAGAGAGTTTGGGAATATGAAGTGGTGGAAAGAAATAGGGATTTAATGTGATGTTTTTATGGAGAGTAATGGGCTGGGGGACGGTTAAGGAAGTGAAAAGAGAGTGGGGCGTTTGAAGAGAAGATGAAGAGAAAAGAGGATGAAGAGGAAGGGTCTCTGTTTAAAATAGAGGGCGCGTTAAAACAACTGAGACGTTCGTCATGGACCTATCACGGTCGTAAGCCGTGTGAAGGTCGTGACAAGGGCGTTACGCCCGTCATGCCCACAAATTTGGCATTCTCACAGCAAGCTTAATAGAAGCTGGCACATAACATACATTGGAAAATTGCAATTATTAATAGTAGTAAAATACTTGATAAATGTCAGAATAAATATAAAATGACAGAAATAAATTAAAATAAGCAGGAACATTATATCATCATCAACACAACCACTGAATACGAATTGAATACTTTATTAAAGAAATTGGAAATTGATAGCAGTGTATTCAAAGTACAATTACAGTAGAGTATTAAAGTTGAAATTGAACTGAAATAAACTTGTTCCTTGACATTAAAAAGAAAATAACAGTAAAGTAAATTTTTCTAAAAACATTAAAAGCAAAGCAATAAAATGGAAATATGCAGTGTGACAGTATTAGCCACATTGTTTCTTCAAGGATTCCACGGCCTGGTTCAGATGATGCAGTTCCTCAACGGTGGTATCCATTAGGCCGACAACGTCAAGACGGATGAGTTAAAGTTCATCTCTCATATCTTGAAGTGTAGTGCGGAAAGCTTCAAGTGTGGCATGGATGTTAGCAGGGGGGACAATATCCGTATTATTCAATGGATGCTCAGGGAAATCATGATAGTGAGGAGGAGTTTCAGGGTCAATCTCAATGTCAGACACATGACTACCAAGATCATGTTCAGGCCGTGGCTCATCTAGATCATATAGCCAGTTGTGGCGGTTATGCACACTAGTTCGCTCGTGATCAGGCAGTGTTAAATGTGAAACAACTTCATTATTGATCAGGAGTTGAAACGGGGGTGGTCCACGATTTCTAATGAGTCCTCGGTTAAAACAGAAATTGATGTTCATTGGCCTATATCCGCCTAGAGGGTTTACTTGGGAAAGTTATTTTCTAAATCCCATGGCATCACCAATTTTTGTTACCAGGCCACCTATCAAAATTGGACTGTGCTCAGCTTAAGCAATCCTGCGGAGATTGTCAAGCATAAAAGTAGCTCCATTAATGGGTCGGGATTGAAATACACAAAACATGATAAAAAGCTCATCTCTAGAGACTAGGGTGTCATTCTCGGCTTTTCCAAAAAGGGTGTAGGCTCAGATCATATGAAAGTATCTTATGGTCGGGTTGTGAATTTTAGTGGACACCATAGGGTGCGGGTCATGATGAGGTGGTCCTGAAATACTACTCAAGAAAAGGTCCAGTTCATCTTCCATTACTAAATCTTCCTATGCCATGGTAAAAACATCGGGTCCATTGGGGAAATCCAACAGGTCCGCAATCTCTCTGATGATGAAACAACACGTGTATCCAAATAGCCTAAAGGTTATATTAAATCCCATGCCATAGTTAGGGTTGTAGGACAATGAGCTTAGAAATTCTAGGCTCAGCCTGTGGTAAGTTGGATACTTCTTTCTAGCAAAACTTTCCCATCCTATCTGGATAAACATAAAGTCTATGCTATCTCCTATACCTAAGGCAGTCATGGTAGGTCCATAGGGGAATTTGGTTAAGGCCATAGGTCTGCGAGAGAGAACCTCATAGCGGTGCCATTGGACAACGTCCTTGAATACCACAACCATGGTGTCTTCATTATCCATCTTAACAGTTAGTCAGAAAAGTAAAGCAGATGAAGAAGGAAGAAGGTAGAAAGACTTTAAAATCTTGTAGCATGTAATTATAAGATCAGCACAGCAGTTTCCATAAAAAATTTTAAATTTTTGAGAAAATAAATGAAAATGAAAAAGTAATGAAAATAAGATTAAGAAAATAAAAGGAAACTAAAAGAAATAAAAATAGAGTAAAGAAATTTAAAAAGAAATGAACATAAAAGAAGGTTAAGAGGAAAGAAAACAATCCCGTGGGTTGCCTCCCACTAAGCGCTGTTTTTAACGTCGTAAGCCTGACGAAAGCTTAGTGATAATTCAGTTATAGGGATGAGCGGGCAGCTCTAAAAGTCTTAGACTATTCAAATAGTCTCTGTTTTCAATATTATGATAATGTTTTAAGCGTTGCCCGTTTACTATGAATGGTTCACTATTTCTTCCTTTTATTTCTATTGCTCCACGTTGAAAAACTTTAGAAATTTCAAAGGGTCCGGACCACCTAGATCTAAGTTTTCCTGGAAAACGCTTAAGTCTCGAATTAAATAGGAGCACGACGTCTCCCACACTAAATTATTTCCTAGATAAGTGCTCATCGTGCCATCTCTTAGTTCTTTCTTTGTATATGCGGGCGTTCTCATAAGCATCTAGTCTTAGTTCTTCTAATTCATGCAAATCTAAGATTCGTTTTTCTCCTGCGGCAGCGTAATTTAAATTGAGGGTTTTAATAGCCCAATAGGCTTTGTGCTCTATTTCTACCGGCAGATGACAAGATTTTCCATAGACTAACTTAAATGGAGTGGTTCCTATAGGGGTTTTGTAAGCGGTTCTATAAGCCCATAAAGCTTCATTAAGTTTAGTTGACCAATCCTTCCTAGAGGTAGCGACAGTCTTTTCTAAAATTTGTTTTATTTCTCTATTTGAAACCTCGACTTGTCCGCTGGTTTGTGGATGATATGGTGTTGCCACACGATGTTTGACTCCGTATTTTGATAGCAGTTTATCGAATATTTTAGATATGAAATGGGAGCCACTGTCACTAATGACGAGTCTTGGCACACCAAATCTAGGAAAGATTATGTTCTAAAAGAGCTTTATCACTACACGTGTGTCATTTGTAGGAGAAGCTACAGCCTCAATCCATTTGGAAACGTAATCGACAGCGACGAGTATGTACTTGTTACCAAAAGAGGACGGAAATGGTCCCATGAAATCTATTCCCCACACGTCAAAGACTTCTACTTCTAGAATTCCCTTTTGAGGCATTTCATCGCGTCTAGAGACGTTACCAGTGTGTTGACACCGGTCGCAATTTATAACCGCGATATGGACATCTTTCCATAGAGTAGGCCAAAAGAGGCCAGCTTGCAAAATCTTAGCACAAGTCTTTGAAGTGCTCGCGTGCCCACCATAGGGCGCTGAATGACAATGAGAAATTATGTCTTCCACCTCGTCTTCGGGTACACAATGACGGAAAATACCATCGGCACCCCTCTTGAAGAGAAGTTGTTCGTCCCAATAATAGTGTTTAAGGCCGTGGAAGAATTTCTTCTTTTGTTGATAGGTTAGATCAGGTGGCAGTACTCCAGCTGCTAGATAGTTGACAAAGTCAGCATACCATGGCAGCGTGGTCTTAGTGTAAACGGATTCTACCACTTCATTAGTTTCTGTATCAGCATACCATGGCAGCCTGGTTGGATGTTCTCCATTCTTGACAAGTGGTCAGCTACTACATTTTCAGTGTCTTTCTTGTCCTTGATTTCCAAGTCGAATTCTTGTAGGAGTAGAATCCACCTCAGAAGCCTTGGTTTGGCGTCCTTTTTGCTTAATAGGTACCTGATTGTGGCGTGATCGGTGTAGATGATTATTTTTGCTCCTACTAGGTAGGAACAAAATTTATCCAATGCGAACACGACGGCCAAGAGTTCCTTTTCTGTGGTAGCGTAGTTCATTTGTGCATGATCCAAGGTTCTACTGGCATAGTAGATTGCGTGAAGATTTTTATACTTTCTTTGTCTTAGGACTGCACCTACAGCATAATCACTTGCGTCGCACATGATTTCGAATGGTTCATTCCAATCTGGGGGTTGCATAATGGGTGCTGATATTAAAGCTTGCTTGAGTGTTTGAAATGCGTCCAAGCATTTGTCATTAAAGACGAATTCAGCATCTTTCATTAACAGCTCAGTTAGGGGTTTGGTTATCTTAGAGAAATCTTTATTGAAACGTCGATAAAAACTGGCGTGTCCTAAGAAACTTCTTATTTCTCTAACGGTTTTCGGTGGCTGGAGATTTTCTATAACTTCGATTTTTGCCTTGTCGACTTCTATTCCTCTGTCGGATACTATATGTCCTAGCACGATTCCTTGTCGGACCATGAAATGGCATTTTTCCCATTTGAGCACTAAGTTGACACTTACACATCGTTCGAGCACCATTTCGAGGTTTGATAGACATCCTTCAAAACTTTCCCCACAGACAGAGAAATCATCCATAAAGACTTCCATTATACCGTCTAAGAAGTCAGAGAAGATGGACATCATGCATCTCTGAAATGTTGCGGGTGCGTTACATAATCCGAAAGGCATTCGTCGGTAGGCAAAGGTTCCATAGGGACATGTGAAAGTAGTCTTTTCTTGGTCGTCAGGATGGATAGGAATTTGGAAGAATCCTGAATATCCGTCTAAATAGCAAAAATGGGAGTGTTTAGCCAGACGTTCAAGCATTTGATCTATAAAGGGTAAAGGGAAATGATCTTTATGAGTGGCTTTGTTTAGTTTCCTATAGTCGATACACATTCTCCATCCGGTTTGAGTACGTTGTGCTACAGATTCGCCTTTTTCATTATTGATGACTGTAACACCTCCTTTCTTGGGTACCACATGAACTGGGCTAACCCATTCATTATCTGATATTGGGTATATGATTCCTGCTTCTAACAACTTTTGTACTTCTCTCTTAACGACATCACTCAGAATGGGATTGATTCTCCTTTGATGTCTATCTTTTGAGCAAGGGCATCTACCTTAGCATGGACATGATCAAGACTACTAACTTCGTACATTCCACCTTTCGTTTGAGTTTTTCCACTAGCATTCTTTCACCTCCCCATTGGTAATGGTTTTGAGCCATGCTTTCGATGAGTTGGTAGGCTTCGGTATAGGGTTTGTCCATAAGTGTACCACCAGCGGCGGCATCTATTGTCATTCTTGTATTGTACAAGAGACCATTGTAAAATGTATGGATGACTAACCAATCTTCAAGACTGTGATGCGGACACATCCTCATCATGTCTTTGTATCTCTCCCATGCATCGTAAAGAGACTCAATATCTTTTTGTCAAAATCCATTAATTTGGGCTCTCAGCATAGCTGTTTTTCTTGGTGGGAAATATCGTGCTAAGAACACTTTTTTCAACTCATCCCATGTAGTGACAGAATTTGATGGCAAGGATTGCAACCAAGCCCAAGCTCTGTCTCTTAGTGAGAAAGGAAAAAGACGTAGTCTTATCGCATCTGCAGTCACACCATTTGCCATCATTGTATCTGCGTACTGCACAAATTTGGTCAAATGTTCATTAGGATCGTCCGTAGGATTTCCAAAAAATTGATGTTGTTGTACGGCTGACAGCAATGAGGGTTTCAACTCGAAATCGTTTCGGTTGATAGCGGGGGCAGCAATGCTGTTATGTGGTTCTTGCTCAGATGGGGTAGCATAATACTTAAGAGGACGGTTATGTGGTCCTTCGGCCATGTTTCGTTCTTTGACTGGTTCAGGAGTATTAGCAAGAAGATCGGGAATATTATACTTGCGTTGATACTCTAGTATTCTGCGTCTTAAATGTAAGAAGCGCCCTAATTCGGCGATTGGTGGTTGCAAGTTTTCGCTTTGTGAGCGAGTACTTGGCATACAATCGAGAAAAATGAAAAGGGAAATAAAATTTGTTGCCTTAGTCTATACTGCACAACAAAGAATTGCACTATTAACTAAATCAAAGTCCCCGGCAACGGCGCCAAAAACTTGATCGCGACTTTCTGAGTCTAACGGTTACTAACTGCAAGCGCACAACCTATCGCATAGTAATAAAGATATCGATCCCACAGGGACTTGATAATCAACCTAGTGCTACGGTTTGCTACTATGTTTAGCTAAGGCGAAGATATTTTTTGTTTTAAATTCAAGCGGGAAACTAAAAGGAATCTAAAATTTAAAATAAACTAGTTGATATTAGGATATCGGTACGTAATTTAGTGTACCATCGTGGATTCAATAAAACCTAAGCGTGTAAAAATAAGTCACATTATATTCCTGTAGAAAGTATCAGTTTAAAAGCCCTCACCTCACACTCTCGTGGTTATTGCTTCGGACTATACTCTTAAATCATAATGTCTGCTCTCGCTAGCCCATTTGAGTTTAAAAATACTTTTTGAAAATCAATACAATCTAATTAACTTTAAAGCGCTCTCACTGTTTTTAAAACCAATGCCCAATTTCAGCTATCCGGTTAAAATATCACACTCTCGTGGTCTTAATACTAACCTTTGCTACCTTTTTACTCTCGTAACAAAAGTCCAATTTTAATTAAGAAATCGCAGCCATAAATTAAGGTGTTTATGGTTTTAGCTTATTTTTATCGAATCCATTCCGGTTAACTAAATTACATACCGATAAATCGGATTTAGCTAGACATATTAATTAAAACAAACATGCATAAATATAAACTAAAAAACAATAAATTAGACATGGTAGTGGGAAAACAATAATGCTATTATTAAAGTAATGGTAAAAACCTGATAAACAAACAATGATTTGGTTCTAGCAATTCCTCCACAAGTCGTTAGGCTTTTGCTCGATCGTACCAGAACAATGAATGATAAAGGCAAGATTAAAAATAAATTCTAACTACGGTGCAATAGCTCCCCGATGTGAGAAACGATCACTATTTCAGGTAATGGTGAACAAGGAATGAAAAAGGGAACAAACAAGAACGAAAATAATTCTGCAGCAATTCGGGGTAAAATTCTCTAAGTCGTGTGTTCTCCCCTTTTTGTTGTTCTATCAATGTTGTATTTATAGCCCAAGCCTTGCTTTACGTTGGAGAGAATATAGGAGCATAACTTTCAGTTGTTGAGAAATCCAAGGGAGACTGGCTCATGTGCAGTTGAAGTTAAGGTTGAGAGAATTCAGGAGGAAATGTTGTACGTGTGTAACTGCATTGGTCTTCCGTGTCCACGTCTGTGTTCTGGACGTTATAACAATTTTGGGCGTGTGACGGTCGTGATGACTCTGTGACGAGTGTGGCACGCTTTGGAATTGTGTGACGGTCGTAGTGAGTGTGTGACGGTCGTCACACACACCACTTTTCATTTTTTGCTTCTTTTTCTTAGTCATTTCTTCCTGTTTTCTTCTCATTTCTTCATGTTTCTCTACTTTGCTCCTTTTTAGCTTGGACAATGAAATACCTGCGAAAACACTAGAATACTCGCGGAATAATCAGAACTTAAGCCTAAATAACGTAATTATTAGATGTAAATCAAGGCAGATATATGATACATTTTCGTGTTATCACTTGATCAGTAATAGGTAGATCAATCAGATGAGAATACTCCTCCAGCGTTGCTGCGAGCTGGTAATCCGGGAATGTGAAACAGTGATAGACCGGATGGTAAAACTGAATGAGTGCCTCCAGGATTCCCTCAATTACATGGACCCTTAACAGAGGTAGCAGACCTCCGTACTTGGCTCTGAAAGCGTCAGGGTTAGCGATCATCCTTGCTAATCCTCTCAAATCCTCTAGTTTTGGAACCTTGATTGTATACTTGTGAGTTTTTCTTCTACCAAAATCCATTAGTGCAATTCTTTTCTCTCTGACATTTGCAATCATTGTCTTAGTTTAATTTGAAAAAGAGAGACTAGAAGAGAAAATTTTTCTTTGCTTAATGTTTTTTTAAAATGAATGCATGAATGCAGCACACAAAAACATAGAAAAAACATGGGGTCAAAGGGTCGGTGTCATGAAGTCAAGGCTCTACCCATCCCAACGGTTTATACTAGTGATTTTTGTACCTGTCTCTCAAAATCATTGATTCTTGTCGAGATAACATCAGCGGGCCGGGAACCGTGCTAGGTGATGTATTTCGAAGAATCTCAGAAGAGGGTAGTATCGCATGACAACAATTTCCGATAGCTTCTGCACTACTGAAAGAGGTTTTTCCTAGGTGTATACTCAATCTTTCCACATGCGGCATCACACGCATTCCCATTAGCAAAAAAATAAACACAGATATCAATTAGGAAAAGCAGTATATATATTTGTCCTAATGTCCTAGACTTTTTAAGAGCTATGAATCCTATGATACTAACAGAAAATGGCTCCCCGGTGGAGTCGCCATTCTCTGGTACCTTCCCAGCTTAAAGGCTTTTGACCTAAGATCCTAGTGAGGGCCGATCCTAGCAATAATGACATTCCCCCACGGTGGGCGCCATTTTTCTGTAGCAAGCGATTTTGGACGTGGTTCTTAAGCACTGTCGCTCTGGGGTACTACAGGTCGATTGATTTTTTATCCTATTGAAGCTGATGAAGGAAGGGAAATAGATGTCTCCAACTAACCCTGCTTTCAAACTGAGGTTAAACAGTCAAAACTATTGGTTTACAGATGCGGTTTTAGTTCGTGGGCCTCTCTCTGCTTATTTTGTTCAGAACGAAATATCAGGACTGTTCATGGGGAATTTGTTGGGATCCTGCGCCAGATTGGATGGAGGTAGGGGACTTTGGAGTTTTTTTATTAGTGTGCTCGCTAAGATTCTTTTTCAATCTTATGCCTACGTATTCCCGGGATAGGGAAATCAGAGCGATCGTAGTTCCTGATATTCTATGGGAGGAAATGGTGTTTTGGTGTCTTGTTCAAAGCCCAAGACATGAAGCTAAAGGTGGTTTGTATCTTGTTCAAATCCCAAGATGTGAAGCTGAAGGGTCTATTTGTATCTTGTTCGAAGCCCAAGATGTGAAGCTAAAAGGGTGTTTGACTTTAGAGAGAATTTGTTATCTCTAAAGGGGTATGTTGTCACAATTATTGGGTGACTGATTATAAAGGAGAATTACTTTAACTGGGATATGTGAATCCAGCAATGTCATAATTTCCTTTATAGGGGATTTTCAACCTGAAGGAGAAGACTTTAACTCAGTTTAGAGCAATGCCATCTTTCCTTAGGAATTTCTCATGCTAAAAGAGGGACAGTGGCGTGGATGTAAATAATCCAGAGGCTTGCCACTTACAACAATTAGACGAGGGAAAAGGAGTTGTTGATGTTTGTATGTTGTGACCAAAGCATGATTTGATGCTAAAAGGTTGATTGAATCAAACGGGGATTTCTTTATACAAAGCCTAAGAGGAGGCTATTGACCCAACAAGAGGATGCTTTTGTGTCTCGTATGAAGCCCGAGATAGAGGCTAAAAGGGTTGACTCAACAAGAGAGTGTTTTTATATGTGTCTTGTACGAAGCCCAAGACGGAGGCTAAAAGGGTTTGACTCAACAAGAGAGTCTTTTATACTCACCAAAAGAGTGATTTGTATCTCGTACGAAGCCCGAGATAGAGGCTAAAAGAGGATTGACTCAACAAGAGAGTCTTTTATACTCAACAAGAGAGTGTTTTTGTATCTCGTACGAAGCCCGAGATAGAGGCTAAAAGTGATCGACTCAACAAGAGAGTCTTTTTATACTCAACAAGAGAGTGTTTTGTATCTCGTACAAAGCCCGAGATAGAGGCTGCAAAGGTTTGCTCTGCTGGGTAGAATCATTGTACAAAGCCCAAGAAGAGGCTAGGGTTACTATTTCAGTTGAGTGACAGGTCCAGTATGTTGGTTAAAAGAGAAAATAAGTTCTTATATGGCTAATGTTGTACTCATGGATTTGATCTGAGGACCGAGATTATTTCCTTTTCTTTAAGGAAACGGGGAATCCGAAGGGTATTAAGACTGCCCAAGTCTACGAGTGTTTTTTCCTATTTTTGAAAGGAACTTGAGAATGTCTTCGAGACTCAAGGAGATTAGACTGTCCAAGTCTAGAGTTTTATCTTTTGTACTATGCTTAAGAGAGATCAAGAGACAGTACGTTGGCCGTAGGAAGATCTAGACTCTTTGAAAGACTGTTCTATTAAGATAACTAATTTCTGTTCCTATACCTTTAAGAGGTCGTCGGGACAATTTGTACGAAGCCCAAGAGGAGGCGAGAAAAACTTTTAAGAAGTCGAAGGGACAATTTGTACGAAGCCCAAGAGGAGGTTATCAACCCGGAGGAAGAATCATTATTCGAAGCCTAAGAGGAGGCTGTGAAAACTTCTAAGAAGCCGACGGGTCTTTGTACAATGCCCAAGAGGAGGCGGGGATGCTTTTAGGAAGCCTGTGGATCCTTGCACTATGCCCAAGAGGAGGCTGATGAACAGTTCCAGAAGGGGTTTCACTTGGAACATTGGCCTTCTGTATATGTTCTGTTCAAGGGGGAGATTTCTTAGATCTAGTTATCTAAAATTGTTGTAAAAGAAAATTCTCATGGTTTAGGTTATGTTGAAATATCCGGGAGCACGTCGGATGTAAGGAGACGAGGTTTTGTCTAGTTCTAGACGTAGTTGCCGGGGAAACTCTAAATATATATAGTAGTATTACACAGTCGATATGAGTTTATGAAAGAAGATTTACAGTGAAACAGCCCCACAATATAGTTATATACATATGAAAGCGGTAAATGAAAGCGGGTAAACACTTACTCGGTTGTAGAGCTTCCATACTGTATTGTTAGTTGTTCAACAAAGAAATTGAAAATAACAGTATGTTACAAAATCAAAGGAGAAAGTGCTTTTTGAAAGGAAAATTGGGGCTTATAGCTCAAGGAGAGGCCCAGGGTTTAATCAGTGATCGCACTGTCGTTTTGTACAGGGACTTATACAAGTGACTGAGGCCCAAGAAAGGTTTTCTGTACAAGGGGATGGGTCTTACACTCTCTCAAGAGGCCCAAAAATGATTGAAAGTGAACAAAAATGGGTCTTATAGCTTAAGGAGAAGCCCAATGGTTAATTTTGAAAAGGGCGACGATCGCGCCGAGGTTTTGAAAACACCGTGGGTCTTATACAACGACTGAGGCCCAAAAGTTTTTGGTTTCAAAAGGGGATTGGGTCTTACACTCTATTAGAGGCCCAAAAATGATTTTGAATGAGTCTTATAGCTCGAGGAGAGGCCCAGATGGTTTTTTTTAAACGGGCGATGATTGCACCGAACTTTTGAAATACAATGGGACTTATACAACATTTGAGGCCCAACATAGGCTTGTATTTACAAAGGATTGGGTCTTACACTCTATTAGAGGCCCATGAGTGTTCGGAAAAGTTTGTTAGGGTGAAAATCACTAAAACCCTAATTTCATCATTTTTTTAATATAATTATTCAAAGAAAATTAATACAAATGATAAAAATTCCAAATAAGTTTGAATAAACAACTTGTGATTTTGGTTTTAGGTTTGAAAAATGAGGCTTTCATCACAAGATGAATTAAAACATACTTGGTTTTGATTTTCCAAAATGGATATTTATTTTTAAAAGGTTTAAAAACAATTAAAAGACATTTATTCACAAAAATACTAATTATATTAAATAAATAATATAAATCTAATTTTTTTGGGAATAAAATATTTCAACATTTTTGTGATTTTTTGCAAAAAGAACCAATAAAAAATAATTAAAATTGAGGGAGTTATTAATTTTTCAAACTATTAAAAATAATATGGAAAATAACAAAAAGTGGGAAAATAGCAAAAAGAGGATCTGGGGCGAGGGGGATTCGAACCCTAGAACTCTTGTGTAAAGGGCGCGCACCTTACCACTGGGATGGTGATACATCCGTTGATTGAAACACAACCATAAATATACAAGGCTTGCCTTGCTTTTGGCCTGGCCCAAGGCAAGGCAAGGCAAGTTTTGACAAGAAACGGGAAGGTCCATAAATTTCTCATTTCTCCATGGTTGGGGACAAAATTTATATGTATCTGGCCTAGAATTTCACAAGAAATCCAATGGTGGTGGTATTTTTTTCAGATCATGATCCCTCCTCAAAATTCGATAGTGGTTTTGAAATAGACCATATTTTGCATTTTCTGTGCTACATCTTGGTACAGGTATGAATTACATGATAAATTGATGCAAACACAACACATATGACATGTAGAAGAGATGCATGATCAGTGGACTTCAAAGCAATGCATATTTTGGAAAGTTCAAGTCATGATGCTTTGGAGTTTTTTGTGCAATCTGCCAAGTTTCTTGTTCCAGAAATGGTTTGATGCTTTGGACACTCTCAAATGATCCCTTAGAAGCTTTTAGGATGATTGGAATCAGCTGGAACCTGCAAAAACAAAAACTGGCCCTTTCTTGCAAAAGGGGTTAAAATGGCCAAAATAACAACTCTCTCAAATGGTGTTTCAGATGGGGGAACCATTTGGGACAGTTCAAGGATGATATTTGGAGTGTGTTTGAGGCTTTATCTGGTTTGGAAAGTGACTGAATCAAGACATGGCTTGAAAAATGCACAAAAAGCCTATTTTGAGGTTTTGAGATGTGACTTTGAGATTTAAGGATTACAGGTCACTTGTGTGAGTTTGGACAGCTTAGATATGACATATTGGATGTGTTTGGATCATGAGCTATGATGGAAATGCTCTCTAACTCAAAAACTCAGAGTTACCTTGCTAAAGAAGGTATTTTTGCCTAAAGAAAGTGATTTTGAGGAAAGCAACTGTTTGATGGCTTTGGTGTACTCAAACAGAGCACAAATGAGCTCTATTTATAGTAGAGCAAGTTTGTTTTGGGATTAATAGTGAATGGCAACTGCAGCAGAGGTTTGGCCAATGTTGATCAATGAGAATCCAAGTCTCCTCTAGCCATTGACTAGAGGTTAGAGCACAGAGCTGTGGTTCCCTAATTGTTGGATCATTCTTGAATGAATTCAGTTGCAAATGTGTCAGTCCATGCCACCTTGGTGCATCCATTAAATGCTCCAATCCAAAATTGAAGTCTTGTCCCTCTTTTAGGGATTTCTAGGTTTGGCATGCTACTTCTTGTTCCAAAGACTTTCGAGGCTTGGATCAGTGTTTGTTCCCTTTAGATTTGATTCTCAGATGTGTCCAAAGTGATGATAAGGCTTGGAATTATCTGATTTTTCCAAATTGAGCAAAAGTGAAAAATTCTGCCTAGCCTTGGCAGTTTTCAGCAAGGCATATTGCCATTGTCATATCTCATGGCTCAAGTTGAAATTGATGGAGTTCTTGGCCATTTTGGAAAGCCCTCATATGATACAATAATTGTTTGATCATAATTGGTTTTGATACTTTTTGTATTCAAGTGAAAAATGCCCCTACATTTGGAAAAAAGTGAAGGCAGATTCTGACTTAGTGAAAATTTCACTAAGTATTGGAAAAAAGTGACATTTTCACTTTTTGTGATTTTGATCATTCCATAATTTAAAATCCATGGGGAATTGGAATGAGTGGTAGTTGAAGCTTTTGTAGAGGGTAATGAGAGCTACAAATCCATCTTTGTATGGGAAAAAATGGCCTTGTGGTTTAGGAGTTATGATTCTCCAAAGTTGGTACCCTAGCCACTTTGTTCCATAACTTAGAAAATTTTCTAAGTTTTTCATGGTTACCTTTTACAAGTTATCCCACTTTTCTTGATTTTTCTTGATGAATGATGATTCCGATCATACATTAACATCATTTTGGGGTCAAAGAACCTTAATTGTGAAAAATCTCAAAAAGTCAAAGTTAGACTTTTGTGCACAGTTGACTTTTGCCAGATGAATTCCAAACTGTGCGATCCTCTATGAAATCAAGTCCTTGACCTAAATTAAACTTGATGGATTGATTTCATAGGTGTTATAGGGTGTATTGAATCATGTCTTAGGGTTTGGGAGCATGTCCTGGTCAAAAGTCAAAGATACAGTTGACTTTTTCCGCGAAACCCTAATTGTGGTTCTGATGAAATTGAAACTGGTTGCTCAAGCTTCTTGGATCAATCCATTATTGCAAATGGATCAATGTGATGTATTTGAGACCCTCAAATCCCCTCTTGAGGTCTTGGCTCATGTTTTGTCCCAAAAGTCAACTTAGGGGTGAATTAGGTCAAGAAACCCTAATTCCTGATTTTTTGATGAATGCATCCCCTGAGGCTAAATTGACTTGATGATTGGGTTCTTAAGATCCCTTGGAACATCATAGGTTATGCTTTGAAGCATTGGCTCATGCCCAGAGGAAAATTTCCATCTGGAGGCCCTGGTCGACCAAACCCTAATTTGGTGACATTGGCGATCTTAAGGCTTGATCCACCTAGAAGGGAGAAGCCTTGTGCTTAATCCTTGAAGTGGGAGTCCTCTTGATCCTTTGTGGATGTTTGAGAGGCTAGACAAGTTGAAGATCATGTCATTTCTTGATTGATCCTTCGTCTAAGAGCTCTGAGAGGGCTTGAAACCCTAAGTCTGATTGTAGTGGATGCTCACCCATCTTTGGGGAGACTAATGGTTCATCCATACTGTGATGATGATTTGCACGATGATGGGAAATCTTAGTGGTCAAAATTTGGGGTATGACATGAAGGGAGTATAAACTCACACACACCTCATTTGGAAATGACTTTTTTTTCCTTGATGGCTCATCTGGTCCTCTCCACTCTCTTCACCAATTTTCCTCACTTTCCTCTTCACAAACTCTTCCTCTCAATTATTCTTCCTCCCTCCACTCTTGAATCCTTCATCTTAAAATTTCCTTACGGGAACCCTCAATTTTCTCAATGGTATAATCAAGCTTCAAGGACCTCACGTAACTCTTCATCAATACACCATCCTCACCATCTTCAAGAGAAAAAACCCATATACAACTCAGAATCAAATCTGCACAATATCACCACACACACCGAACATAAAGAAGGAGAAGAATTCACGAAAGAGTAAGCGGCAGCATGAAATAATTCTATACCTGCTAAGCGCCATTATCGAGCGAATTCGAGCAAGTCCGATAAGGAAAGAGAGCTTTATCTGACCGAGTATTCACCAATCGGTAGCCAATTCCTCAACGTCTTGAATCTGTCATTCATCATCCTTGATTCGATTCGCAATTTCACAACAATTCAAAGTCAAGAAAACAATCAACTTCAGTACAACATCTAGGCAAGAACGCGACGCAAAGAAAATTTTTGACTTCAAAGATTCGAAGCACGACGATAACATCAACAATTCGGAATTCAAGGATTCACAACATACAGAGACGAGAAGAGGAAGAAGAACACGAAGAGAAGAGAGTAAGAGCTTTACCTGCAAAGTTGTCGACGCCGATTCGGTAAGGGTTTCGAGATAACTTATTAGCTTAATTCTTCGGATTCTCGTCGATCGCACGCTTCAACCAACCTTCGAACTCGATTCGAACATCAACGCAATCCAAAGCATCCAACGATGATGCCACAGAATACGATTCAATTTTGAAACAGGGGTAGAGCTTTGATGGCAAGAAGCAGTAGTCTGTTCAGCGGCGATTTTGGGTTAAAAGTCGTATTTGGTAGGAATCCATTTTGAGGTCGCTTGAAATAGGAATTTCACGATTGAAGAAATGATTTTAGGGATTTCAAGTCGAGATTAAAAGCGAGTTTGCAAGAGGAGTTTCAAAGGTGGGATTTGACGACGAAGCATGGTGGAGATTGGATGGAGGAGGAGAACGGTGTGAATGTTTTAGAAGAAGAAGAAGGACACGACACAATGAAGGGGATGAAGTGGGTTCTGTGTATTTAGGGTTTTTTTTCTTAACCTTTCCAAGACATTGGACCGGGTTACATTGGCTGGACCGGGTTTTTGTTTTCACACTTCCAGTTCTATTTTCCACACCCTCGCTGAATGGGGACCAAAGGCCATTGGGCCTGAATTGAATTCCACACGCCTTAATCACTTCCTGCACCCCCTACTTCTTTGGAGAGCTTTCGATCATTAATCGTTGGTTAGTTATCCGTTTGGTACCCCACTTTATTTGTGGGATACCACTTCACCTCCGATGCGATTTCTCTTTGTCTCTCATTCTTGAGACGTATGTATGCATTTGTTGTGTTTTTCCTGGATTGCACTTTCATGCAGGTTACTTGTATGGTTGTGTCTGATACACACACCATATGTCAGTTGTGATTTATTTTCACACCGACAATGCTTTGACACTGACGCTCGTACCAGGTTCTGATTTGCTTCTG
This sequence comes from Lathyrus tuberosus, assembly GCA_022829125.1. Taxonomy (NCBI): domain Eukaryota; kingdom Viridiplantae; phylum Streptophyta; class Magnoliopsida; order Fabales; family Fabaceae; genus Lathyrus; species Lathyrus tuberosus. The sequence goes on along the minus strand of JALAZF010000021.1, from coordinate 19,079,828 downwards.
GTTGCCTGATGATAGCTTGCTCTCTGGGTTTCTTGTTCTGCTTGTGTTGCTACAGATTGTTATCTGTTTGGTATTATCCCACATCCCTTTTAACATTCCTCGCACTTTACCGCTTTCGATTCCATGAGAAGTAGGAATTGAGATGCATGACTGGGAGTCCCTACTTTAGGTGGGCAAGACTGTTTATTTGTGTTTGTTTAATATTGTGCCTAAGACCTCCAAAGAGGCATCCCATTCCTGTATCCCCTTGTAAGACCTCCAAGAAGGCAATTGACGGAAGGTAGGGTTCGCAACCGACCCCTGTTATTCTAGTTGAGTCGTTCTTAGCTCTCATTACATGATTGAAGCTTTGAACATCACCTGCTCCTATTATCGAGTCGGTCAAGTGGAAGGTAGGCTTCGCAACCGACCCCCGCTCATTGTCATTAGCTCACATCGACCGATGTTGACACTTATGTGATCTCATTCACATCTTTTTTATTGATCTACGTTGATATGTGATATCATTGTATTGTTTGTTTTAGCTTCAGCTTCCTCATTAGGATACCTATTCTAACTTGTCCAAGTTAGATAGGTTAGAAAACATAACATAAGACTAATCTTTGCATGACAACATTAGGATAGAATTTCCTTTCTCATCCTCCATCATAGGACCAACAAATGCATGCAAACATTAGGACTACAATTAGTCTCCCCTTAGCATTTCTTTCACCTTGAGTCTCTCTTCTAATCTCAAAACAAAATCAAAAACATGTAATAAAGGTAACAAGTATTGTACGCCATGAGCCTTAAGTACATGGGAAATGAAAGGGGGAGGGTCTCCCTTCGCCTTTCTAGAGTGTTTAGCATACGTTCTGTTGGGGACGACCATGCGACGCATTCGTTCCTATGTCAAAGACTTTAGTGCAATATGAGACAAAAACAAACAATCGTCTTCCTTCGGGATTCTCTTCTCATCATAAAGGATGCGTCATTTCCGTTCTACTGCAAACAGGTAAATGCGTAAGGCTCCCACGATGAGCGGCAACACCTAAACTGCTAGAACGCGGATATTGACGTATTCCACTTTAAAAACATAAACAAAGCAAAGTCATCCCTAGTGAGGCAAACTACGACGCTCTAATTCTTCATTGGTTAATGGAGATACGTAGGCAGGAGATCGTGCGAGATCTCTGCGAGCACAACCTTATTTACCAACCCTTTTGTCTCCCTTAGCAACCCGTAGTGAGCCGAACTATGACGCTCTGATTCTCATTCCCGATGAGATACGTAGGCACAGGCGCGATGCCTAGCGAGCACAAAACCGTAGTCCCCCGAACTACGTTGACTCTGACTTTCCCGCTCCCGAGGGAATACATAGGCCTAGGACGGCGATGTCCTATCGAGTCACTTCTTTTCCTTTTCCCCTTGTTTCCCGTTTCGCCCGTTTCGTTTTCCAGTTAGTAGTTGAGCTTCAGATAACCCTACACCCTTTGATTGATAACAACAAGCGTGGATCCCATCGAGTACGATGGACGCGAGGGGGTGCTAATACCTTCCCTTCGCGTAACCGACTCCCGAACCCAAGCGATGGTTGTGATGAACATTCCTTTCCCTTTGTTGAGGTTTTATTCAATCGTTTCCTTTCCCTACGTCGGGATAAATAATGTTCGGTGGCAACTCTTCTGTTCTTTTCCGCCGGTTGATTTTCGCAGATGCGACAAATACCAATACAGGATGAAGACTTCACTATCTGTAGAACTGTTACAAAGCTAAACTCCCCCGTTTACAACTTTATCCCTAACATCTACCTAATAAACATCTTTACCAAGGCTAAACTCAAAAGTTTATAACCCTGATATGAGATACCCCACTCACATCCTAATCACAACCTGTGATATCTCTGTCATCTGCCAATATAGAACTAGTCGCAGTTTCTTAACCTACACGTTATCTTGGACTTGCTTCAAAGCTTCATCCAAAAACAATACAACAACCATTACCTACAGGTTTCTGGTTGTGTTCAAGCACCTATGTCATCCTCTCTGCATCCCATATTACAGAGGGAAACTACAACCCTAAGAGCCAACGACTCTCAAAACCTAAACCCTTATTTTAACAAAAGAGAACTAGGTTACAATTGTTACATAAGGCCACCCAGCCCTAGGTCTAAGTCTTCATATATATAGTCTTCTGTCTTGGGCTTTCTATTTTTGATCCTTGATCCAGTATTAAAAAGCGTAGCAAATCTTGGACAGATTTGTTACACATTTAAATCCTGCTATATCAGTCCAGGATGTCGCATCTTGCTGTTAGGACATCTTCTTCAACATCTTTGATGTTGGCAGTTTCTTCATCTTTATTGTTGATATGTTTTACCAAAATTTAGTCAAACTATAGGAGCTTTCAATCTCCCCCTTTTGACAAATTTTGGCTAAAACATCTTCTTCTGTATTCTGCCATCAACAAGACTCCTCCATCTTGAGAATTGGTTGGAGTTTGAAGAAATCCCCCCCTCAACACATTTCTTTTTCCTCCCAAGAAAGATCCAGAACCAGTGTAGAAGACTCCTCCAGAAGAGAAACACCAGTTGTAGCCTTTGTAACACCGAGTACAAGAATTATGTAACTCAGGTCACAAGACACAACCTATTTCACAACTCAGATTACAAGACACAAAAACTAGAAATTAGTAGGTAGAGATGATAGAACATCTTCCTCCAACATTCTTGCACTGCCACTGCTCGAATGAACCCAAACACCAGAACACTATTCTTCTCCCCCTTTTTAGCCAAAACTTGGCAAAAGTGACCAAGACTACTCCATATCCAGACGCAACTCATCCAGATCTTGAAAAATGCCATCGAACACTCACTTGGAAAGAAGGAATTATGAGACCAAGAAGTGTCAAAACAATCCTATTTATAGCAGATAATTGCCTTTGAAAGAAACGAACCATCGAACAAAACGCTAGTCAATTCAAAGCGCCAATAACTCTACTAAATGCGCACCGGCCAAGACTGTTGACTGTTTCTCCTTTTAACAACACCGACCAAGGAACCCATTACATGCAGACATGTTTTCTAACAATGTCCTAACATCATGTCAGACATTGTCTATTCTTCCATGATTCTTCTTCTGATTTGGCCATACAGAGAATTCTTCACAAATATATGATCCCAGTCTGCAAGTGAAAAATAAATTCTCCCAGACTCAGTCAATGATTCTTAAGCATCCAATAAGAACCATTCAAGTATGCATTGCCAAGTTTCCCACAACTTGCAACAATACTCTAATGTCAAGACATCCTCCTTGACATCTCAGTTTGCTTGACGCACAAATGCAAACTGGAATTTTCAACAATAATGTCAAGCCATCCTCCTTGACATCTCAGTTTTCTTGACGCACAAATACAAACTGGAACTTCAACAATAATATCAAGCCATCCTCCTTGACATCTCATTTTGCTTGACGCACAAATGCAAACTGGATCTTCAGCAATAATGTCAAGCCATCTTGAAATCTCAGTTTGCTTGACGCACAAATGCAAACTGGAACTTCATCTCAAATCAAGAGGCCTCTCCCCCTGACTAAGGTAACTAGTGCTCATCCACTGAACACCCAAGCTAATGACTAGAAAACATAAGACGCATCTTCATGTCTTCAAGAGCGCACCCTCTATTTAACAAACCTGCTGAACGCAACCATTAACTCTCTTATTGTTCCCTCTGACAAGAAACAATAATCACTCACACATGATCACCATCATGCTACCCGTGAGGAAGTGTATACCAACCATAACAAACTCTTCGCTTAAGATCAAAGTCCCATTGATCCCCCTCATCTAGTAACCATCTACACACCATACGAACTCCTCTTGAATTCTCATGTATAGACCTCCAGCTGCTTGAGGTACAAACCAATTGAATCAAAATGCTTCACATTCCTCAAAGAGATGCACAGGGCCCCTTAGTTTGTTATAACAGTGTCATCTATCGTATGCATGCTCCAGAACTTCACAGCTACTAAACTGATCCACTACTAGCATGACTTGCTCCAAGGGCTCCAATGCCGTATGCAAGATTTTCCACTGACCTCACCCAGTCAGCATTAGAGACAAACACCCCGCAATCCAAAACAGTCATTCCTATCATTCTCCCGTATGATAACCTGGAATACTTCTGATTTATGGTGAATCTCCACTTCTGAACGCATTCAGGAAACAGACTTCCAAGCAATCAACACATGATCCACTTCAGTCTTCACAAACACTTACATCCTCCTTCCAAGGAACCTTTCTACTCCATCATTCTCCCGGATGATCTTGTAGATACTTCTTGGACACGATGCAAGTAACCAGTTCATCATAGAACTTGTAATCCTTCACCAAGGATAACTAACCCAAGGATGTTCTAACATCAGCTAGGACATCTTCAGCACATCACAGACACCACACACCATGGTTCTTGATATGCTCCACCACTGGACTTACTATCAGCATAGTAATCCACACTGAAGATCTTCAAACAACACTGCGCCACAAGCTTGAACAAAGAAAACTTCAGAAACCCAGAGAGAAATAAACTCTCAACCACCAAAGAAGGTATGCTTCCATCCTCAACCCAGAACTCCTGCCATAAGCTCCCAGAGAACTAGAACCTTCAAACAAATTCAACTAACTACTTTTGTGCACAAGACCAATCAGTTTCAAGCATCCTCCTTGAACGCACTTTGTTAAACCAATCAAATGCCACCTTTTAATTGACCTCACTCATCTTCAGAATTCTCACAAGATACCCTAATCTACTAATGAAATTAGATCTTCAAGTCACATGAACTACTTGCCCTATAGCAAGACATCTTGGATCCACCAAGCCTCTTAGTCATGTAACATCTTCTCATCCACCGCTCCCGCAAACGGCATGAGATTGACCTTTTTGAAGAATCCATCACTCCCATTCTCCTGTAGATCACCATATCTTAAGCTGATGTGCCATATCACTAGCTGAGACTTCTGATGTTAAGCTAGATGTCAAAGCATTATGACATCCAACTGTTGAATTCGGATCTTCCTTCTGCCACTTAGAAGAACCTCCTCCCTTTGCAGAAACAGATTTCCATGCTCTCACAGACTTGATTCAACAACCAAATTTTGAGTAGACAACCTCCATTCTGCTTTGAAACTCCAAAGACTTCAAACCTGCCACATATGAATCTTTAGAAAATAAGTAGTCCAAGACTACCCCATAGCACTACCAAATAATGCCACTTCCCTTAGTAGAGCCGTCAGTAGAAAGCCAGATATAACTGCCACTTTTCCTCGACCTTCACAACCAGAGCAAACACTATGCTCCAAAGAACTTAGATCAGAAATAAACTGACCCAAGCTGTAACCATCAAGATTATGATGTCTTCATAGTCTTCCATCTCCATCTTCAACAACATCACCATCTGGACAAGTCATTCACAATACTTTCCAGGAATAGATGGTAAGTCAATAATCCCAGGTCAACACCTAGGAGACTCGTGAGAGAATTCAGAACCCCTCCCATGATTCTCCAAGCCTCTGATGAAAATATGTCAGAACATCTGACAGAACATCCTCAATCTTGACTTTCAAGGATAATCAATTAAATACTTGTGGATTCCACAAATAAAAATTGATCTTAAATCCTTGTACACTAACCCTTCTTCACTGTTGTAGCTGAGCTCCACCAGATCATGTCATGAATACCTATAAAGCATTCAATATTTTTGCAAGTATCTTCTTCAATGACAATGTTGAGATACCAAGGCTGCCACCCTTGACTCAAGTAACTAAGACTTTCTCTGAACAAGTCTTATTTACCTCAACAGTTCTTCAATCACATTGGATCCACTCTTAGGGTCAAGAGAGATGAATCCTTCCTTGCTGTTTTTGGATGGTGAAAATAAATCACCTCCACTTTCTTCAGATTGTGTTTCAAAGAAACACCTTCTAGTCAGAAGAGTAACTAGAAGACTCTAGATACACGACATAGATGCCTTTATGAGTGGACTTGAGAGAATTCTCAAGTATCTTTGACAACCTAGACGACTGAACATTTATCAAACTCCTAGAGCAAGAACCTGATAAACTTTAACTCAACTCCTCTCCTCTTCAACTGACTCCAAACCGCACCAGGAAACCAAGCTTCCAAGTACCAAGTCATCATACCAGATATCTGATCAGAACTTCCTTCACTCCATCGCTCCCGACTTTGGAATAAAAGAATGCAGATATCTTCAAATATAGAGGTCGGCGATTGAGACCTTCCACCAACTGTCTTCAGTAACAACTCCAGAATCCCATAATTCTAGAGCTCTTCCATTAGAAACTCATGCAACGGAACCATCAAGGAACAAATCCTGCTTACCCTAATAAGATGTCACAACATCTTATAAGACACACCAACAAAAGAACAAGCCACTTCTCATGTAGTTGTTGTAGAATCTCCTCAGCAACATGAACAACCTCCAGGTTGCTCCCTTCGATCCAGAACATCCATCTCATTCATTAATACCCTTGAGTATGTCTGAGTTAATTGATCTGATCTTCAAACTCCTCCTTGTTTAAATGCCAGAAAGTATCTCCCAAATATCTTATCCTGAACCAGACAGGATGCCTGCTCTGATACCAATTGAAATTCTGGCCTATGCAGACAGCAGATGTCCTAACACATGTCAAGGCATTGTGCTGCATAATCATTTAAACTTGGAGGCGCAACAGCAGACTGATACCTTGAATATCAGAACTGCACACACAAAGATGTCACGACATCTGATCCAACATGTCAGTCAAGAACATTAACAAAATTGTAAATTTCAGAATGTTAAATAAGACATTAATTGTTAACCCAGTTCGGTGCAATTCACCTACATCTAGGGGATACCAATCCAGGATGAAGACTTCACTATTTGTAGAACTATTACAAAGCTAAACTCCCCCGTTTACAACTTTATCCCTAACATCTACCCAATGAAGATCTTTAACAAGGCTAAACTCAAACGTTTACAACCCTGATATGAGATACCCCACTCACATCATAATCACAACCTGTGATATCTCTGTCATCTCCCAATACATAACCAGTCGCGGTTTCTTGACCTACACGTTATCTTGGACTTGCTTCAAAGCTTCGTCCAAGAACAATACAACAACCATTACATATAGGTTCTGGTTGTGTACAAGCACATATGTCGTCTTCTCTGCATCCCATATTATAGAGGGGAACTACAAGCCTAAGAGCCAACGACTCTAAAAACCTAAACCCTTAATTTTACAAAAGAGAACTAGGTTACAATTGTTACATAAGGCCACCCAACCCTAGGTCTAAGTCTTCATATATATAGTCTTTTGTCTTGGGCTTTCTATTTTTGATCCTTGATCCAGTATTAAAAAGCGTAGCAAATCTTGGACTGATTTGTTACACATTTAAATCCTACTATATTAGTCCAGGATGTCGCATCTTGTTGTTAGGACATCTTCTTCGACATCTTTGATCTTGGCAGTTTCTTCATCTTTATTGTTGATATGTTTTACCAAAATTTAGTCAAACTATAGGAGCTTTCACTGATGTCCAAGTAGTTAAGATTGATACAGAGTTAAAGATGATTCAACCATTAATAAAGATGATGGAGTTTACGGAGCACAAATGGTTTTAGGGTTTCTAAGAAAAAGTGTGGGAGGTGAAAGTAGCGTAGCGTGTGATGGTGAGAGAGTGAGTATTTATAACAAAAAAAATTGATGATTATGAAAAGGTGGGAGTAATAGGAAATAATTACTTGAAACCTAGTCTCACGAAATCACAATGCTCGAGGTGTCTCTTTAACAGTAAGATACAATTTGATTTTGGAAAGGTGTCACAAAATAATCATAGTCGTTTGTTTTCAAGAGAACACATTTGACATTCCCAAAGTCAAGAATACCAAGAGGTATCTGACTATATAAGTTTCTGATCAGGACATATTCTAACTTGTAGAAGTATCGTTAATCAGAAAGACATTAAATAAAATAATAAAACAATTTGCTTAACGTCAGAATCTTATTTCAGAAGTTCTGGTGACTTGACACATTAAAATATCATCTACTCATTCTGGACACGATTTTATAAATAGATTTTCCAAAATGAAGGTGAATTTATCCTTAGCAAGGGGTTTTGTGAAAATATCAGCCCACTAGTGGTCTGTATTCACAAAGTTTAACTGAAAAGTACCCTTCTGAACATAGTCACGTAAAAAGTGATGTTTTATTTCAATATGTTTTGCCCTAGAATGCAAAATAGGATTCTTAGATAAACAAATAGCAGAAGTATTATCACAGAAGATAGGAATGTTACTCTCATGTATCTGATAATCTTCTAGTTGATTCTTTATCCAGAGTATCTGAGTACTGCACAGTGATGCTGAGATGTATTCTGCTTCTGGAGTTGAAAGTGCAATGGTTGATTGTATTTTGCTTGCCCAAGAGACGAGGTTGTTCCCCAGAAATAGACAGTTTCTAGAAGTACTTTTCCTTTCCAATCTGTGTCCAGCATAATCTGCATCACAATAACCAGAAAGCTTGTATTCTGATGTTTTCTTACACATCAAGCCAAGGTTAGTTGTTCCATTTAGATACCTTAGGATTCTCTTAAAAGCTGTTAAGGGAGTTTCCCTTGGATCTGATTGGAAACGAGCACAAAGACATACACTGAACAGAATATCTGGGCGAGAATCAGTCAAATACAGAAGAGAGCCTATCATACCACGATAGAGCTTCTTGAAAAAATTTTACTTACTTCTTCTTTCTCCAGAATGCATTTCGGATGCATAGGAGTCTTTGCAGGTTTACTTTTTGACATATTTAACTTCTTCATAAGTTCTCTTACATACTTGCTCTGATGAATGCACGTTCCTTCTAGACGTTGATCAATCTGAATTCCCAGAAAGAATCTGAGTTCTCCCATCCGATTCATTTCAAATTCAGCCTGCATTAACATAGTAAATTCCTTGCGCAAGGAAGTATTAGCAGAACCAAATATAATATCATCAACGTAGATTTGAACAACCAGAATGTCATTTTTAAAGGTTTTTGTAAAAGAGTGTTGTATCCACTTTTCCTCTAGTAAAGTCATTTTCCTAAAGAAAGTTACTTAGCCTTTCATACCAAGCTCTGGGAGCCTATTTCAAACCATATAACGATTTTTTAAGTTTGAAAACGAAATCTGGGTTTTTACAACTTTCAAAACCAGGAGGTTGGTGTACATACACTTCTTCAGAAATATACACGTTTAAAAATGCACTCTTTACATCCATCTAATATAAAGTAATGTCATGATTCACATGAAAGGAAATTAAAACACGAATAGACTCTAACCTATCCATTGGTGCAAAGGTTTCTGTATAGTCAATCCCTTATTGCTGACTATAACCTTGTGCTACCAGTCGTGCTTTGTTTCTTACGACCTCACCTTTCTCATCTAACTTGTTTCTGAATACCCACTTTGTTCCAATGATGTGGACACCTTTTGGTTTCTGAACAAGATCCCAAACACCATTTTTGGTAAATTGATTCAGCTCTTCTTGCATGGCCAGAATCCACTCATTCTCCCTAAGAGCTTCATCAACTGATGTTGGCTCTATCATAAACACCAAACCCAGAAGAGTTTCTTCAAAAGGTTTGAATTATGAACGAGTTCTGATTGGATCAGCTTTGTCTCCCAGAATCAATTCTTCAGAAAGAAAATTCTTTAGTTTATTCTTCTTCTGATGAGATGGACTATTCGCTGTTTCTGGTAAGGTTATATCTGATTCTGTAGATTCTGCATCTTTGTCTCCTTCCTTTGAATCTTCCTCCTTGGATTCTGATAAAGTAATCTTCAAATCTGCAAACTTTTCAACTAGCTTTGACTTTTCAGGGTCAAGCTTATCATTGAATCTGACATGAATTGATTCCTCAACAACCTGTGTTTCTGTGTTATAGATTCTGTAGCCTTTAGAGCGTTCAGAGTATCCTAACAGTAAACACTTTTGAGCTTTGGAGTCAAACTTGCCAAGATTTTCTTTAGTGTTCAACATAAAACAAATACACCCAAAAGGATGAAAACACAAGATGTTGGGTTTTTTATTTTTCCACAATTCATAGGGAGTCTCACCCAGAATAGGTCTGATAGAGATCCTGTTCTCAATATAACATATTGTATTTACTGCCTCTACCCATAAGTGCTTAGCCATGTCAGTTTCTTGGATCATGGTACGAGCCATTTCTTGCAAAGTCATATTCTTCCTTTCCACTACTCCATTCTGTTGTGGAGTTCTAGGATAGGAGAAATCATGGGAATAAAAAATATTCTCAAAGTATCTGTTCTCAAATTCTCCACCATGATCACTTCTGACTCTGACTATTTTGCAATCCTTCTCTGTTTGCACTTGAGAGCAAAAGGTAGAGAACACAGAATGTGACTCATCCTTGTGTTTCAAGAACTTTACCCATGTCCAACGACTATAGTCATCAACGATAACTAATCCATACTTCTTTCCACTGATTGAAGCAGTTTTCACTAGTCCAAACAAATCAATGTGTAGAAGTTCTAACGGTATAGAGGTGGACACAACATTTTTTGCTTTGAAGGAAGTTTTAGAGAACTTTCCTTTCTGACATGCTTCATAAAGAGCATCTGAAGAATACTTCAGATTTGGTAAGCCTCTGACTAGTTCAAGCTTATTTAGCTGAGAAATCCTCCTCATGCTAACGTGGCCTAAACATTTATGCCATACCCATTACTCCTCATTAACAGACATTAAGCACTTGACATTCTGTTCACAGAGATCAGAAAGTCAAATCTTGTAAATGTTCTTTTTCCTCTTTCCGATAAAAAGGATTGAGCCATCTTTCTGACTGACAGTCTTACAGGACTTTTGATTAAATATGATATCATAACCATTGTCACTAAGTTGACTAATTGACAACAAGTTATGCATCAAACCATCGACCAGAAGAACATCAGTAATAGAAGGAAGTTTACCATTACCAACAGTTCCAGAGCCAATGATTTTTCCCTTCTGGTTTCAAATGAGCTGCTAAGGATATCTGCAACATAGATTATCTTGTCCTTAGGTACCTACTTTCTGGGTCCTCTTTTTTTAGTTTTCCCAAAGTGTTTGACAACTTTGGGCTTTTGTGCAACATGAAAATCAAGTGGAATTTGTGCATGATATTTAGCTTTAGAAATAGATTTCTGTGTCAGTGGGGGTTTTTGTGCAAGCTCAGAACAAACAAGCTCAGTGCCATAAGGCATAAAATGGTCATAGAGAGGTTTTGGTTTTATAGGCCGACTTTCGTCAATTTCAAATGTTTTTGTACACCCCAAACATTTCTTTCCATTTCTGCTAACTCCATAGATCATAGAACCTATTTTGGTTCTATCTATGCTTTTATCCAGAAAGTATTGGAGTGCTCTATCATACTTGTTGACACAAATGGTGTCAGAGACATTGGAGATTAATTCTTCTTCTAGTTTGGAAATTTTGCTTTTCAAAGCACAATTACTATTTTTAAAAGAAAAAATATTTTCAATTAGAGAAGAATTATTCTGCTCAAGCTTATCTCTTGCTTCAGAAGCAATTACATGGGATTTTTTTAAGATCCTTGTATTTACTTTGAAGAGTTTGATATTTTTCCAGCATTTCAGAAAGACACGACTCTAATTCACAATGAGAGAGTTTAGATAATACCTTTGAGTCGGAGTCTGAGTCTGATTCTAGTTCTGATAACATTTTGTCTTCTGGTTCTCTAGAGACTTCAGCGTCAACTGTTGTTGCCACTAACGCAACATTTGCTTATTCTTCATCAGAATCTTCTTCTTCAGAATCAGAGTCATCCCAAGTTGCCATGAGTCCCTTCAGAATCAAAATCTTCTTCCAGAGACATGACATTAACATACCCTCAGAGGGAATGCCGGCCCATTCCCCAGCAGATATTTCAAGCAATCCCCATGGTCATAGATCTGTCGATCTTACCCCGTGTCTACTCTTTGCTTCCCCAGTGGAGTCATCTTTCTGTTTATAGTTTCTCAGGGTTGTATATCCATTGATATTACTTCCCTTCCCCAGCTTTTGAATCATAGATTCGTTGATCTTACTGCTCTCCTTTCGGGTTGTAGATCTGTTGATCCTACTTCCTTTCCATAGATCTGTTGATCTTACTTCTCCTTATCCCCCCTCTGTGTCGTATGTCCGTTGATATTACTTCTCTTCCTCTTTTAGGTCGTGGATCCGTTGATCCTACTTCCTTTTTCATAGATCCGCTGATCTTCTTTTTGGAGTTGTATATCCATTGATATTACTTCTTTTCACCCTTCGGGTTGTAGATCCGTTGATCTTACTTCCTTTCCATAGATCCGTTAATCTTTTCTTTGGAGTCTTATATCCGTTGATATTACTTCTCTTCCACCATTTGGGTTGTAGATCCGTTGATCCTACTTCTTTTCCATAGATCCATTGATCTTTTCTTTGGAGTCATATATCCGTTGATATTACTTCTCTTCATCCTTTTGGGTTGTAGATCCGTTGATCCTACTTCCATTCCATAGATCCGTTGATCTTTTCTTTGGAGTTGTATATCCGTTGATATTACCTCTCTCCACCTTTGAGACATGGATCCATTGATCCTACTTCCTTTTTCATAGATCTGTTGATCTTTTCTTTGGAGTCGTATATCCGTTGATATTACCTTTCTCCACCTTTGGGTCGTGGATCCATTTACCCTATTTCCTTTTTCATAGATCCGTTGATCTCTTATTTTCTTTGGAGTCGTATATCTGTTAATATTACTTCTCTTCCACCTTTTGGGTTATAGATCCTTTGATCCTACTTCCTTTTTATAGATCCGTTGATCTTTTCTTTGGAGTCGTATATCCGTTGATATTACTTCTCTTCATCCTCTTGGGACGTAGATCCGTTGATCTTACCTTTTATTCCCCAACTTTTGAGCCGTAGATCCGTTGATCTTACTTCATATTCCCTATTGAGTCATAAATTCGTTGATGTTACTTCTCTCTTTCCTTTGGGTCGTAGATCCGTGGATCCTACTTCCTGTTTCCAAGCTTTTGGTTTGTAGATCTGTTGATCTCACTACCTTGGTGTTTCCCTTTGAGTTGTAGATTTGTCGATCTTACCTCTCTTTATTGTCCTTTGGGTCGTAGATCCACTGATCTTGCCTTACCTTTCATTGTTACCATTAACCTATTAACAGATCACCATTGTTTAATTATAACCACTCATCGTAAATCTTTTCAACAGAAAACAGAAGAATTACTATATCCACATTCTGATCCCTAGAGTGCAAATTTTATGGTTCTGTTGGTATTCAATCTTCTTCTACCTTGAATGTATGAAAGTTGTTGTTGTTCATACCTTCAGGTTTAAATTGATTGAATAGGGGTAGCTGTTACACCCCCAAATGTTCCCTCTTATCTCTTACCCTAGTTGGCTTCTGTTTCACGTTCATATGAATCTCCACTAGGTCATAACACTCATCATCATGCATTTCATTTGTTTTCCAAGGCATGGAATCAAGGTTTTTTCTTGTGACTCATAATTTTATCTACTCAGATTGTGCAAGCAAAAGCAAAGGAATCAAAATTATCTATTCATTATGTTCAGGCCAAGAACGTTAATTCTAGCGTACATAGCTAAATCAACAGCATCAAAAATCTCCAACAATTATTTTACTCAAAGACTGGATGAGATTACTTAGAATTCAAGCAAGTCTGAGGACATTATGGGTTCAAGACAGGATACCCATCATATTTCAAGCATTATTCAAGGTCAATATCAAAGGTTAAGGTTCAGATACGAAGCCACGCTGAGAACAAGTTGCAACAGGGCATTTTTCTCATTTTTGCTCTGTAGTAACCGGTTACCCAGATTCAGGTAACCGGTTAGACCCCCTTTAGAAGGCGCCAGAATTCAAAATTTCAAACATGTAATCGGTTACCTTGTTTTAGGTAACCAATTACACCTATGTATTTTTGCCAAAATCAATGTATTTCAAGTGCTGCAACAACTATTACTCCAATCCATTTTCATGCTTCAATCATGTGTCAAGTGAATATTCCAGAACATGAAATACCACAACAAATATCATTTCCACATATTTTTCCCCCACTTTATTTCAAATAAATTCCACCATACACCCTCATTTTAAAACCAACTGATCTTGTGATTTGCATTGGAGCCCTAACCGAGTCAACTCATAACTAACCGAGTTATGATTTAACTCACCGAGTTAAGTCTAACTAACTTCATACCTAAAACAAACCCTCACTCCGAACCAAATTTCAAGCCATATTTTGCTCCATACCTAGTTTCTATTTAAACAAACCTCTCTCATTTTTGCAAAGGGAACCATTTTTCACCAAATTTCTGAATTTTCTACACATCACACTCTTGATTCTCACTCACATTTGCTAAGTTTTTCACTCACTCTCTCAATTTTCATCATCTTCCCTAACCTTACCAAAGCTCCACCATCAAAGTCAACAAGCTGTTATTTGAAGCTTGTTAATCTTGGAGCTCAACCTTCATCAAATCACTTCCTCAACATCAAATTATGCAGTAACATAAGATTCTTCAGTAGATCTAAGTCTTGGAAATCAGTTCTCGAAGTGATTTTGAATCAAATCCGGATTCGGTTGGTTTATTACATTGTTCTTCCATTTTCTTATGAGGAACTCTTTGGATCTCTAGTTTTCTTAGCTACATCTATCATTTTCTGTTTGCAACAAGCACCAAGTCAAATCTCAGCCTTGTAGGTTGGTAATTCTTGGATCCTACATTGTATTAGCTTAATTTGCATTTTTCACAATTTAGTATCTTGTGATTTGTGTGTTGATTGGTCCATTGGTTGCATTCTGATTTTGGAAAAGAGCTTTTTCAGCTCTGTTTTGGCTGTTTTTACGCAGTGTAATCGGTTACCCAAAATCAGATAACCGGTTACACCCTTGTTGCGCGCCTTGGGAACAGAGTTTGTGTGTGTGGTAACCGGTTACCCAGATTCAGGTAATCGGTTACACCTGATGCTTTTTGTGATTTTCTTGCTATTTTCGGGCTGTTTTGATCCCATTCCACTTTTATCCTCCATTGTTTGATATGTTTGATATTTGTGGATGTTTCTTGAGCTGTTTAGCATCCTTTGTAGTACCTACATGGATTTATGATCAACTTTTTTGCATGTCGACATTTCTTGTTTTCTTAAGTTTCATGGTTAGTACAAATTCACGTTAATGTTTACTTGCTTGAACTTGTTGATACATGTTTTTGCTTATGAATTTTCATTCCTTGCTTGTTTGTTGCTTTTGCATGCTCCCTTAGGAGTCCTTTAATTCAATTTAATTAATTTGTTTAACTTGATTAATTTGAATTAGAGGTAGGCATTAGGATGTTTATCCAAGCATGACAATATTAAGGTAGAATTCCCTTCATCCTCAACTCTAGGTCTATCTTGCATGGTCACATTAGGATAGAAGTTCCCCTTGATATTAACCTTAGGACCATTTTGCATGAAAACACTTAGGATTGAGCTTCCCCTAGATTTTCTTTCCTTTTTGTATCCATTAAGACAAAAATCTTTTTTCTTGTATCAAATCCAAAAATACTTAATAAATATGACGCGTATGATACGTCACGAGCCTTAAGTACATGGGAAAAGATGAGCTGGAGTTTTCCTTACCCCGTCTTGGAGTATTTTGTACGTCAGATGTTTGGATCATTTGAAAAAAATATTCTCTCCTATTGTCATAGACTTTAGTACAATACGTGTCTCAAATCTTTTCAAAACCTTAACAAAAACACTTCAACAAATCCAAATCATTTTCCTTCAGGATTTTTTCTTTAACATTTTCAGAAAGGGCGTGCTATTTCCATTCGACCGCAATATAGGCTAAATCGTAAGTCTCCTCACATGCGAGCGGCAAAACCTAACTGCTAGAATGTGAACGCTAGCACCATCCACAAAAAACACTCAACAAATCAAACTATTTCAATAAGAACTATGGAGTTCTGATTCCCTCTAGGATACGTAGGCACTGGGTTGCAAAAACCGGACAAACTCAATAATAAAAACCATTTATTTTCCCCCAATAATTCATTTTTTCATTCCCTTAGCGAGTAAGCTTTAGATATACACACCTTTTGATTAGAACAACAAGAGTGGGTCCCGTTGAGTACAACAGACGCGAGGGATGCTAATACCTTCCTCTTGCGTAATCAACTCCCGAGCCCCGAATTTTGTTGTGAGACCATATTCTCTCCCTTCTGAGGTTTTCTCGATGTTTTCCTTTCCTTGTTAGGATAAATAAAGTTTGATGGCGACTCTGTGTCTTTGCCGGTTGATTTTCACGTAGCGACAATACTTAACTTCTTCTTGAAGGAAAGTCTTTAGCAGACATATTTTTCTCATTGGATCATTATCTGCACCACTTTTAAGTGTTATGCACAGACCATTCTCTGATACCAACTGAAGGTGAGAAAAATACACAAGAAGATGGGGGTGAATTGTGTTTTCCGTTTCTTAACTTTGCCTCTAATCAGAGTTTAGAATCTAAACTGGTGTTCAGATTTTGATTATACGTTACAGCGGAATGTTAACATAATCAAATAAAAGATAAAGAACACACAAAGATTTATACTGGTTCCTCCCAAATGAGAGTAGTCTAGTCCCTTTGCAGCACAAGAGATTTTCACTATAACTAAAACATGATTACAGTCGCTTATGCACTATGTCATACCCCAAATTTTGACCACTAAGATTTCCCATCATTGTGCAAATCATCACCACAATATGGATATACTTCCATGCCTCATCAATCTCCTCAAAGATGGTTGAGCATCCACTACAATCAAGAATTAAGGTTTTGAGCCCTCTCAGAGCACTTAGGCAAAGGATCAATCAAGAAATGACATGATATTCAACTTTTCTAACATCTCAAACACCTATAAAGGATCAATAGGACTCCAAAATCAAGAACCAAGCACAAAGTTGCTACATTCCAAGTGGATTAAGCCTCAAGATCGCTAGTGTCACCAAATTAGGGTTTTGATGGACTGAGGCCTCCAGATGAAATTTTTCCTCGGGCATGAGCCAATGCTTCAAAGCATAACCCAAGATACTCCAAGGGACCTCATGGATCCAATCATCAAGTCAATTTAACCTTAGGGGATGCATTTACCAAAAATTAGGAATTAGGGTTTCTTGACCTAATTCACCCCTAAGTTGACTATTGAGGAAAAGCATGAGCCAAGACCTCAAGACATGATTTGAGGACTTCAAATACACTACATTGATCCATTTGCAACAATGGATTGACCCAAGAAACTTGGTTCACCAGTTTCAATTTTATCTGGCCACCATTAGGGTTTTGAAAGGAAAAGTCAACTGTACCTTTGACTTTTGACCAAGACATCCTCCCAAACCTTGGGACATGATTCAATACACACTATATCACATATGGAGTCCATCCATTAGGTTTGATTAAGGTCAAGGACTTGATTTCATAAAGGATCGCACAGTTTGGATTTCATCCGATAAAAAGTCACCTGTGCACAAAATCAAGTTTGACTTTTTGGAATTTTTCACAAATATGGTTCCCCTAAGTCAAAAATAATGTTAATGTGTAATATTAATCATCATTCATCAAGAGAAATCAAGAAAAGTGAGGTTTCATGCAAAAGGGGCAACCTTGAGAAACAAAAAATTTTCTAAGTTATGAAATAAAAGTGATTTTGGTACCAACTTCCAAAGATCATTACTTGAGATCCAAGCAACCATTTTGGGTGATCCAAAGCTGGATTTGTAGGTCTTGCTACACTCTACAAAAGCTCAACTACCTCAGACTCCAATTCCTTATAGATTTTGAGTTATGGAATGATCAAAATGGCAAAAAACATGAAAATGACACTTTTCCAACACTTAGTGAAATTTTCAACAAAAGTTAGAATCTGCATTACTTTTTCCAAAATGTAGGGACATTTTTCATCTTGATCCAAGTTAAACCAGGTCTAGGGGTGAACATCAAAGTTGAAGTATGCCATGAGGGCTTTCCAACAAGTACCAGATCATCTCCAAATTCCATTTGAGCAAGCAGATACAACCCTTGGAACATGGCATCTTGAACTGATTTTTACAAGGAAGAATTTGTGAATTTTGCTCGATTTGTCCAAATCTGATAAATCCAAGCCTTGTCATCAATTTGGACACATCCGAGGATAAAACAAGAAGGGAATGATCTGATCCCCAAGCCTCCAAAGTACAAGAATCTACATTAGCCATAACAAACCTAAAAAGGCTAAAATGGTGCCAAGACTCCAATCTTGTTGTAATGCATTTAATGGATACACCAAGGTGGCATGGACTGACACATTCCTAACTGAATGAGTCAAGAATAAGCTCTGAATCATAGGACCATAAGCATGTGACCTAACCTCAAGTCAATGGCTAGAGGAGACTTGAGATTCCTTTTGCTCAACATTGGCCAAAGGCCTGCTGCAGCTGCCATTCACTATTGCTTGCAAAACAAACTTGCTCTACTATAAATAGAGCTCATTTGTGCTCAGTTTGAGTACACCAAAGCACTACAACTCTTGCTTTCCACAAAATCTATTTCTTTATGCCAAAATGCCTTCTTTTGCAAGGTATCTCTGAGTTTTTGAGTTAGAGAGCAATTCCACCACAGCTCATGATCCAAACACCTCTAACATGTTGTATCTAAGTTGTTCAAACACTCACATGTGACCTGAAACACCAAAATCACAAAGTCAACCTCCAAAACCTCAAAAATTGACTTTTTTGCATTTTTCAAGCCATGTCTTGATTCAGTCACTTCCAGCTGGTTCTAATCATTCTAAAAAGTTCTAAGGGATCAATTGAGAGTGTCCAAAGCATCAAATTACTTTTGGCACAAGGAACTTGGCAGATAGCACAAAAAGATCGACGCGGTGGTTCGCAGATAAGTCTCCTTTTCTCTTTTAGATTGCTGCTACTTGTATATATTGATGCTCTGAATTTTTTGTGTTGTTGATGCGTGGTGTGGTTCTTCAATTCGTGTGATTGCCGTTTGTTGCTTCTCTTGTGATATGCTCTGGATTTTTGCGTGTTTCCGTGCGTGGCTGTTCTTGACGCGTGCGATTTGATGAGCTTGGTTTTATGGAGGAACTATCAAGATTACTTCTTTTCCCAAAGGAACTTCTTCTTCTAATTTGGGCAGTGAAAGTGCCGACGACTCCCTCAATGAATCTCAATCCTTGCAGTATCAACATTTTCTTGAATTTCTTCAAATGTCTCCTGAGGTCTCGAATGAAGAAACCAAAACTGCAAGTGCTCTGGCTTTCCTGTTTGATCACTTTGGACTCAAACTTCTCCAGGCAAACGTCAAAGAGACCAATGAGGCTGATGATCTGCCGCTTAATGCAATGTTCGGTAAGATCTTTTCTGTTGTTGTGCTATGATTTTTTGGTTAAGTCTACACCAGTTTTGTTGCTTGATTTTTAAGAAATTGAATTCATGCGTAAAGGTTCGTGCAATCTTATTTGATTAGGTAAAAGAAGTAATTTGATTAGGTAAAAGAAATAATTTAATTCATGGAAGCTATCATGTTATATCTTAATCCAAGAAGTAATTGTCGTCGAATGATTTATCTAAATTCTGCACTTGTGAGTTTTTCTATCCCAACTGACTGAATATGATTTATATGTTGTGCATTGCAGAAGCTTGGTGTATCATAGAAAAACTGCTTGGTGGTAGAGGATAGTGTTATTGGTTTACAGGTAGTCTGCCAATCAGAAAACCTTGGTCTTTTTTATGAATGAAAATGTGGTTATAGTCATGTTTGATATGGAGACTTTGATATTATGTCGCAAAGCTGCTTTATCAGTTTTTGCTTGTCATAATGCAGAGACAACCTGAGATACATATTTTTTGTGCTCGGTTCAAGGAGCAGGCGGGAGATATACTGGGTGCTAGAGCGGCATATCATGTGCACACTGAAATTTCTCCTGGCCTTCTTGAAGCAATAATCAAACATCGATTGGTATGCTGACTTACAAAAGTGTTCATTGATTGTGACTTGATTTTTAATTAAATTTACAGCTTTTCACATCCATGATACTGCAGGGGAAGTTTGAGGATGCCTTCTCTTTGTATGAACAGGCCATTGCCATTGAGAAAGGAAAAGAACATTCACAAACACTGATGTTGTTTGCTCAGTATTCTCGATTTGCTTACTTGGTAGGTTTGGTAGCATATTAGTATTCTTCGCTTGTTATGCATGCTTGTTTCTGACATTTCTATATTTGGCTTTTGAACATGAAATAGCTACAACTCCTCTTAATTAACAAACCTTTCTTACTTCTAACTTAACCTGGTGCAGTAATTTGAGTTTTGGTGTGATAATTCGTGTAGAGAGTGAGGCATTTAAGGTTAGTATCTTAACGATCAAAAGTTCAAGACTTTCTCAGTTGAACTTGGTAAGTTTCTTCTTCCTTTTCCATTTCAGTATTTCATCTATTTTTTATATTGACTTTAGGTTCAATTGACTAATACAACCAAATGAACTAAAAATCGGTGGCAGTTTGTGCAAATTTATGTCATTATTTTATTATTATTTATAGATAATATGAACCAAATAAACTATAAGAATTCACTAATGCTTGTATAATGGTTCACTTAGTTGGTATATATCAGGTACATATAATAAATGCATCATCATCAAATTCTATGATCGTGCTACCATATTTTATGTCAATATGATTCATGTATTGTCTTAGAGTAGAATGTTCCAAAATCATCTTAGCTAAGACATTTTGTATTCTTAAATTAGCTTGTATGCCGTTGGTATAATGTTCTTGTGTTGTTTCTGTTAAGAACTTTTGGCTTGGATTTGTGGTGTGGTCTTGAGCTTGGTTGTGTTGATTCTCATGTTGAGATGTTGAGATCATAGATTGTGTTGCTTTGGATCTAAATGTAATGGTTCCTGCTAATCCTTTGTTATTCGAATGTGTATGGCCATGTTGGTTTAATATTACCCTATTATTCTTGTATGTTTTCTGTTGTCATGGACCCTGCTGTGGAAATCTCGTACTATGAATTTTGATGTGATTTGTGCGTTAGCTATTCATATATTTTCTATCCGCAGCAGTCCTCTAACCATTTCTTTTTTTCTTTTTCATGTGCTCATAACGATGATGAGGAAACTTGGAGATCATTGGTAGCAGGCCTGGTTACTTGGGGAATTGTGGAGGGTTGCTCTTAGTAAAGAGTTGAGCAACATCACTTATTGGAGCAGAAGCTGCTGCAACTTTACCACTTTAGATTTAGTTTTAGAGCTTTCTTGAGCTTTAGGCAATGTACTTTTAGGCTTAATATTTTGATCCTCTTCATAGTTCTAGGCAATGTATCTCATGTGATACTCTTTGTACTAGGTAATGCTTGGCAATTGTGATCCAATTTCTTGTGTATCAATTATAGTCCCTCATTGTAGCAACATTGTGCTTTTGGATTTGTAATAATATGAAATCTATACAAATCCAACATGGTTACAACTATGCGGCACAAAAAGAAACCGTGGCCTACTTAAAAGGTGTATAAACATGAGCAAAATGTAGCCGCGGTTTTAATTAGTGGCCA
This sequence comes from Lathyrus tuberosus, assembly GCA_022829125.1. Lineage (NCBI taxonomy): Eukaryota > Viridiplantae > Streptophyta > Magnoliopsida > Fabales > Fabaceae > Lathyrus > Lathyrus tuberosus. Next base: position 19,058,171 of record JALAZF010000021.1, on the reverse strand, counting down.
TAAATTAAAACCCTATACATTAAATAAGAACCGTGGATAGATTCGGCCACTGTTAAGAACCGCGGCGCATGATAAACCGCGGCCTTAACCTACCGTGGCCTATTCAAGCCACAGATGTATATAAAACGTGGCCCAAACACGAAAACCGTGGCTTATAATTTAGGCCACGGCTGCATATCCCACAGTCACTTATTCGTGGCCAAAGCTTTCAACCACGGTTATTTTTCATATAACCGCGGTTTACTGGCCATGGCGGATAACCTTTTTTTTAGTAGTGTTAGTGCCATTCCTGGATATCTTGTTCCTCTTGTTTCTCCCAGTGCTATTCCTGGAAGTTTTGCCTCTGTTCTGTAATCCCCATCATATATCTGCTTGGATATCTTTCAGTGCCATTCCTGGAAGCTTTTACCTGTTCATTCAGTGCCATTCCTGAATGAGATTTTACCTTTACTTTCAGTGCCATTCCTGAAAGTTCTTATCTGTTCATTCAGTGCCATTCCTGGATGAGTTTTCTCCTTCTGCATTCAGTGCCATTCCTGGATGTCTTTCTCACTATCATTCAATGCCATTCTTGAATGTAGTGATTTACCTTTACCTTTCAGTGCCATTCCTGGAAGTTTTATCTGTTCATTCAGTGTCATTCCTGAATGAGTTTCTCCTTTTGCATTCAGTGTCATTCTTGGATGTCTTTCTCACTATCATTCAGTGTCATTCCTGAATGTAGTGATTTACCTTTACCTTTCAGTGCCATTCCTGAAGGTCCCTACTCACTTTATTCAATACCAGTCTTGGATATCGTGAACTCTTTTTTATCCAATTCCATTCTTGGATACTTCTGATGTATTTTCCAGAACTTTTCTTACTTCATTTAATGCCATTCTTGGATGTTGTGATTCCTTTGGTCTAATGCCATTCTTGGACACCTTTTCCCCAGCCAAGTCCAATGCTATTCTTGGATATCTATGATGTTTAACCTTGCCATCCAATGCCATTATTGGATGTCCCCAGTGAAGTTTTCAAATGGAATTTTGTTTATATCCAATGCTATTCTTGGATGATTCTGATGCTTGTTATTGCCTTATTCAATGCCATTCTTGAATGTTGTAGTTCCTTTCCTATAATGATATTCTTGGATATCTTATCCCCAATAGAGTGTTTTTCACCTCCATCCAATGCTATTCATGGATGACGCTGTTGCTTTTACCATAAACTTTCTTGTTTTTGTCCAATGCCATTCTTGGACATCTTTTGACATACCTTTTGCCTCGTTCGTAGTTTCCATCCATTGCTATTCTTGGATGTCACTACTCGTCTTCCAGGGTCTTGTCCCTCTCTTTCCAACTATTGATGGATACTTCTTGTCACCTTGACATATCTCCAGAAATAGCTTGTGTTCCCCGACGTGTCTTTTCGCATCATCTCTCTCAATTTACCGTAATCCTTTGTTTCAAGTTTCCCCACAGTCTGTCTCATTCTTTGCATTCATATCATCTTGTGGCATCTCAGGGCTAAAAATTTAGTTTTCTATTTTTAAGTATCTTCAATCTTGTCGAGACGAAGTTTTCAACCTTCATATCTCCTGATAGAAGAAACTTAAATAGGGGCAGCTGTTGAACCCTAATTTTTACCCCTAAGATTTCGCACAATTCATTTTGCATTTCATACCACAAACAAGATCGCAATCTTTGTTTCTCCTAGGCATCTGTATATTCTTACCTACTTTAAATTTGACTGTGTTTACTAACCTCTAACCAAAATACCAAAAAAAAATTGCTGCAGTTTCTCTCTCTGTGTGTTGTGCAGGTTTGTCAAAGGCAATGAAGTGATTTCAAGCCAAATGTGATTGTTTGTTCTTGATCCAGTTCAGATGGATGTTTGACTTAATCTTGGTCAAACTATCAAGCAATTTGTTTCAAAGGCAAGTTATTTGTGCCAGTGGCTATTTTCTCAAGCAGTGACTGTCAAGTTGTGTGGTGATGTCCATCAAGTTCATATGAGTTCACCAGTCCAGATTGTGTTCATATGTGGATTTATTTTTCCAAATAACTGATTCAGACAAGTTCAAACAAATTCAAATGGTTATTGTTCAGTTGTGGCTTGTTCAGTGGTAGCTATGTGCACTGTATCAAAGGCTTGTGAAAAAATTCAAGATTTGTCTTGGGCTAAAAAAAAATCATCACTTTATATCCATTCTCTAAACCATTTTTATCCATAATCCATTCTCCAATTTACAATTATCCAAATCCATTATCCATCTTTTGATCATCCACTTTTTAATATTCACTTCATAAACCATTTCTCTCTTTAAACCAATGTCTAAATCCATTTTATCTTATCCACATTTCCAATTACCCAATTTCCATTTATCCATATTTCAAATTCCATTCATTAATCATTTTACAAATAATCCAAATTTTCTTCATTCATAACCATAAATCCATTTCCAAAAATCAATGTCCATTACAAAAAAATTAATGTCCAAAAATTACAAGCTCTACAAAAACTCATAAGCCCATTTCCCATTTTTTGTTACAAGCCCATGATATATTCAAATAAATTGCCAAGAAATAAAAAGCTCATGTTGTTCAACAAGAAGCCAACACTCCTTGAATTCTACACAGCCCATCTACATTTCAACGAAAAAAAAGTCCATAAAAAGAATTGAAAAAAAAAGAGTATATCACCAAAAAAAAATACATGGCCCATTTCCTTTTTTTTTCTCCATCACAACTTGCAATGAAGTTAAAAAATAAGTACATGGAAAAAGCAAGCTCATGAAAAACATTTGTACTACAAGCTGCATATTCCAAATTCCACACGTTCCAAGCCAAATTCTACAAAGAAAACCGTCACAAGCCGCAAGCTGATACTACCTTTCAAGTCACTCCCACGTTATGCTTCACGCAAAATAATACAAGCTGCATACGCCATCCAAACCATGAACTCCAGCTGTACCAAAAACCACCAAAGCTACTACAGAATACATTTCATCAAGCCTTGCAATCCGTCAAGCCACACGCGAGCTGCAACAACAATCCATAATTTCCAAAGCGCAGCTCAAGTCGTGAATGATAACAGCAGTGTGCACAAAACGCTGCACTTTACACACGCACACAACACAAAATGCAGTGATCCACAACATAAAACGGCAGCATACAAATGGAAAAATGTGAGCATCAAAACGTAGTGCAAGGCAGAGCAAAACGGCAACCGAAACTTCAAAGTTCAAAATCACAAACCTCATGTCTTCATCTATAAATACACCTTTCATTTACTCCAATTTCAAGCTTGAAAGCCTTCAAACCCCTGCCAAAATTCAAACTCAAGCTTCATCATCTTCTTCATTCTAACCTTCAAGTTTCAATCACTTTCAATAAACCAACTACAATTCTTCACTCCATTAAAACATTACAATAAAATTGACTAAACCAAAACTTATCACAATGAACCTTCTTCAACATACAACAACATCTCGCCTCAAATTCATTCGCAAAATCTCATACAACAACTTCGAAGACACGTTTCAGAAGAAGAAAGAGATAAATTGAAGTGATTCTTGCCGTTAATTTGAAGGTATTTGGAGAATTTTTGCCGAAAACTTTACGATTCCGATTCGAGATATCAAGGCACCATTGCACGAAATTGATGATATAATTGAAATCTACACTGTGCTCTGATTATTTCCATGTCAATTTCGCATCCCGCCGCGTCGTGACGAGCTCTTCCGTGATAACATCCATCCGCCGTGAACAATAGTTGTGTTTCTCTTTTTCTCACGAAGAAGAAGACAATATATTTTCTTTTTTTTCTAATCTTTTTTTTTCTTTTTATTGTTTTAGTTGTTCTCTTTATTTTGTTTTTTTTTTGTTTTTAAAAAATTGTCTGGGCCTTGGCCAGTGTAAATTACTAACACCACCACCATATTTCTAATTCAACCTCCATCTTTCATTGTTTTTAAATAAATTTTCTTCAATTTCTTTTTTTAAAATTCTTTTCATTTTAGATTTCAATTTACTATTTTTTTTTTAATTTTGTTTTGAAAACATTTTCTTGAAAAATTATTAAAAATAGTCTTGATTTTATTTTCTTTTCATTTATTTTTGTTGGTTGTGTGGATCATAAATGTTAGATCCACTTTTTCTTCATATATTTTTATTTTGATCGATGAAAGTCTAATTAATCTTGGAATTCCTTTGTTGAATTTCGATCAAGACTAGATCATTACCATTTTTCTTTTCGTGCGGTATTGCTTTCGGATGACGATTTACATATCGTTCATCTAGCATGCATTAACACAAAGATTTATTGACCGACCTCATTGTAGGGTAATTACTCCGTATATTACTCGGCGATTGCTTAACATAGCGCAATATTTGTCCCGCATCGGAAAACTATCAAGAATAGTTGATTATTTGTCTTTTGGTTCAAAACTTATGAAACTTGTTGTTATGAGGCTTTGGTCTTATCAATCCTCTAATGAGTTTTCATTAATCTTGACCTATGTGCAATTATTCAATTATTATTGATCACTAACTCTAACAACTAATCACTAACTTACTAACATTACTATTGTACTAATCCTTTACAATTTCTTCTCGCTCCTTATCTCTTTTACTTTTATGCTGCATTTTTATCATTTCATATCATGTTTATGCTTCCGCAATTGTTCCTTTGTCCGTTGGACACATGTTTATGCTTATGCCTTTTTCTCTTTGTCCACTTGGACCAAAAACATTAATAAAGGCCAAAACCTCTAAAAAACTTGTGCTTCTAATCTTGGACTATGGTTACTATCCTATGCAATGGACATGGAGTTTTGCACCTAGACCTTGGACTTCAATGTTATTCTTGAATCCTTGAACTTAGACCTTGGACATCCAATGCAATTCTTGGAACCTTGGACTTAGACTTAGGAAATTTTCTCCCTTCCCTTTGGAATTATGGTTCGAAGACTATGGAGCTTACTTGTGTGGTTAGGCTATTCTTATCCTTAGCTTTTACTTTATGCTTTAGGATAATCACTTCTTCTCCAGCCATTCTTCAATTTTCAAAACTCTCTCCCTTTTTCAAAACTTTCTTGATTTCAAACTTTCACCTCTTTCATAATCAAACCTTGACTTTGTCAAGTGATTTTACTCTTTTCTTTTCATTTCTTAACAAATGCTAAACTACATAAGCATATTGTTACCTTTTTCAAAAGACTTTAAAAAACATCAAACTTATCACTCTCTTTTTGTGCCCTCGTGCACTTTTCCCTTTAACTTTTTCATAAGTTTAAGACATGATTCATTTCTTTAAGCGGAATTATTCGCTTGGAAATGACGACTTATCTTTACATTTAAAATCAACCAAAACAAACAAATTTCATTCTTTGTACCACGAACTACGGGGTTTTGATCCTACATTGCACATCGTGGGTACGTAGGCATGAGGCGACAAGTGTCTCCAAACACAAAAATCATAAAAACAATTTCTCTTCTCATCTCCTCAATCATTTTCAAGCAAACCTTCTCAGACCAAAAGCGGTAGATATTTCAAAGGGCTCCTATAGAGTACTATAGACGTTTTGGGTGCTAACACCTTCCTATTTCGTAACCAACCCCCCTTATCCAGTCTCTCTTCACTTGTTCTTGTTGTAGAGCTTGTGTAGGTTTTGTTCGCTTTTTTTCCTTTCCTTTTGGGATAAAATAAAAGTGCGGTGGCGACTCTTGCTTTTCGAGTTAAGTTAATCAATAGCTTACACTCACGATTTTGCCACTACAACGAGGTGTCTCCCTTTAGAGATGACAAATTCTCTCTAAAGTCAAACCTTTAGCTTCAATATTGGGCTTCAAACAAGACACAAATACTCAACCTTTTATCTTCAATCTTGGGCTTTGAACAAGACACCAAAACATCTTTTCCTCCCATATAATAGGAGGAACTACGATTGCTCTGATTTCCCTGTTTCTTTAAACAGGAATACGTAGGCATAAGATTGCGAAATCTTAGCGAGCATACCAAACAAAAACTCTGGGTCCAGTACCTTCATACCAAACAAAAACTTTAGGTCCAGTACCTTCACATCAATCAAAACAGAGGTCCATTACCTCACCAAAATCATCAAAAACTCACTCTCTATCTCACACATCTCCCAACCCATTCCCAGATAAACACCATCAAGTACAAAGTGTAACCTAATGCTAACAACCTGTGGATAACCACATATAGGATGGGTAATTGACAACTCCCCATTGTATAACCTGCCCCCGAACTCCCCGAATCTCTCCTAGCGTTTGTTCATTTAAACAATCATGTGCAAGGTTAGTTTTAGATATCTTCCATTTCCCTTCCAGCTTCACGGGATAAATAAGAAATCAGAAAGTAGCACCCCACTCCTCCTCGTTGAGAAGGAAACCATTCTGTGCGATAAGCTGGTCGCGTCACCGACAAAAATCGCATGCTACACACTCAAGCATAAGATTTTTTTTGCTCAGACTCTCAGCCCGAGACTTCCTGCTTACACCCCTCAGGTACAAGACTTCTGCTTAGGTTCCATTAACCCAAGACTTTCTTGCTCAAGCCCCTCAGACTCAAGACTTCTGCTTAGACCCTCGGTCCAAGACTTCCCTACTTAGGTTCCACGAACCCAAGACTTCTGCTCAAACTCTCAAGTACAAGACTTCTGCTCAGACTCACAGTCTAATACTTTCTACTTAATTAATAACTGATCAAGACTTTCAATGCTCTAACACATAGAAAGAGACTTACTTGGCCCAAGCATCTCAACAAGAGACTTTGGTGCTCAAGCACATAGCAAGAGACTTTATCTAAACTACTAAACAACATGTTTAGCAGTATAGAGAACAAGGTGTACTTGATAGAAAATCAGAGGTACAGGTTAATCACCATAACAAAGACCTTAAGCACTTAAAATTTCTAGGATATTCAATGTTTAAGAAATCTTAAGGCTTAGTACAATTTACAACATATAATAGAAATTCTGCATACTCGATATTGTTGCTTATTGTTGATCTTGTTATTCCTCCATCCAGACAGAAGTGTATAACACTTCTATCCTTCTTGGTTATCCTTCTCTCTTTGATCTTTGTTCCTTGTTGAAGACTTTAGTTTGAATCTTTAGCAGCTTATATAGCAGTTGTAAAAGACTAGCCGTTAGAAGAGATAACTTGAACAAATGTCTTTGTTTTTCCATAATACAAGAGACGTTGAAGATTGATACACCAAAAGATCTTAATCCATTGTGTAATATGCTTAAACATTGCGTCTTTCATGTAATCTTGTACTATAGATCTATTGAGAGAAGATATCTGTAAAGCATGTCAACTCTTCTTAAGCCTTGTGAACATAGACTCTAGTTGACAAACTGATTTGACAATGCAACTTGCTTTCTGCATACGGATAACTTAAGCTTTGTTACTGACTCTGAATGTTCACCAGAAGCTGATACATTAACATGGTGTCGAGACAATATGTTGCTCTTCTGATGCTGAGGCCTTCAGCTTCAGAGTCTATGCCTGACATCACTTAGAGAGTGTTCTTCATGTTCTGATCCACCAGAAGCTAGTAATTCATCTCCTCTCAAATGCATCCTTATATCAGATTCTGAATGCCTTCTCTTCAAGCTTTAGAACCTACATACTTATAACACCCATTAGATAACACCATTGTTCTTTCAATACTTTGTTATCATCATAACCCAAGGAATATATGTCATGAACAAATCTTGTTCTAACACAAACAACAAAATGAAACTAGTTGACAAATTTCACTAGTACTTTGAAAAAAACAAACAACTAAATTGATATAAAACCACCATCCAAAGGTTATGCTGTAAACCCCAACAAAATTACCCTAACATTCAATAAAGTTCAAACTTCAAAACACATCTTCAAAGGAGTTTGAACAATACAATAGAAAAATTAACATAAAGCAAAATAGAAATAATCTATATGACTTAAAGCTTTAAAAAATATCACTCACTTATGGCGAGCTTTTCAGTCAATCTACATCCTAGTCATCCTCCATATCATCATTATGCTCTTCTTCTTCATCTTTTTCTTCTTCCTCCTCTTCATCATCCTCTTATTCATCATTCTATTCTTCATCATCTCCATTTTCATCATCTGCCTCTTCATCACTTTCTTCATAATTCTCTTCTTGTCTAGCCTCTTCTTGATGCCCTACTATCACGGTGAAGAATCGGAGACCATAGCTATTGGTTAGCTAGACTCACAAAACATAAGATGTCACCATCGATCTTTTATTTATCCAAGGGAAGGGGAAAAGAACGAATAAACCCAAAGTAAACATGCAAAGCCTAAAGTAAAACTAAAAGCTAAGCAAGAGAAGAGATCTAAGGTATGTGGGTTAGTCATACTAAGGGAAGGTACTAGCATCCTAAGTATCTATAGTATCCTATAGAAACCTCTTGTATTATTTGTGTTATGTTAAAAGTGTTTGCAGAAAAAGATTGGGGTGATGAGAAGAGAAGTGTTTTTTTCTTGTTTTTGTGTTTGGCAAGACATAAAGTCTTGTGCCTACGTACCAATAAAGGATCAAAACCTCATAGTTTGGGGTATAAATAAAAAAAGGGTTTGTTATGGTGGATTTTAATGAAGAATAGACAAGTTTTTGTCTTAAGGAGAATGCTCAACTGATCCACCACAAACATATGGAAGATGGATCTTTGCTTCACAATGAGAGAAGGGCTCAAACTTAGATATAGAATCAACAAGTATGCCTCATACCTCTCTAAAGTGGAAAAGAATCAACATCTTACTAAACAATGTTATGGGGTAGGAGAATTATATCTCAACTAGGGATGTCTCATGTCTAATCTCTTTTGAGAAAAGGTTTTAAAATGAAAAGCCAAATGGCAAAAGTTTTGAATATGGCTTGTATCTTTTAGTCTTATGAAATAGGTTTTGATATGCTTAAGATGTCTTGAAGCATTTGTTAAGAAAAAGGTTTGAAAAGTCAATGACCTAATGTCAAGATTTTTTGTGAAAAGATGTAAGTTAGAAAAAAAGGAACCTAATAGTGAATCATCTAAGGGTGAACAACCTAAGGGTTACACAACCTAAAGTAATCAATCTAAAGACATCAAACTAAGGGGAAACAAGGATCATACAATGGGTCAAAAATGAAAAAGAGATAACAACAATGCATATGCACATGACAAAGAGTCAACTATAAACCCTTCCCTTGGATTCAAACATACTCAACCATAAACATTCAAAAGCCACAAATAAATGTCATAGCAAGTTATACATTATAAGGGTAGTACTCAAGAAACAAAAAACACAGCCTCAAGGTCAACGTTAAACTCATAAACAAGTAATAATACATGTGTATAGCAAGCATCTAGGCATATAGTCAACACAAACTCATAAGGCAAAGCATTACAAGTGACCTCAAACAAAACCCTAATCATGTACATTATGAAATCATCAAACTAATGATACAAAGGTTATAACTACATGTCAAAGATCATCATTCAACACATACAAGTCAAGTCATCTTAAATGAAACAGGATTCAAGGCACAAATCATCCATATAGATATATAATCGTCAAGCATAAGGCATAGCCAAAAGTCTAAGCAACCATCACATAAAAGTATACAAGTATCTGAAACTAGCGGGATTATACCTGAGTGAATCACACACTCAAAGATAAAACAAAGTCACCACCGAACTTTATTTAGTCCCAAAGGACAGGGAAAATATCGATAAAACCCAAGGGGAAGAGAAATAAGTAAGGGGGCGGTTATGCAAGAGGAAGGTACTAGCACCTCACGCATCCGTCGTACTTGACGGGAACCATTCTGCTTGCTTCTAGGCTCGGAGAGGTTATCTATCTAAAGGCTACTAGCTAAGGAGGGAAGGGAAAAAGAGAGAAGAAAGTGCTAGCAGAGGATTGGGCCCCTCGTGCCTACGTATCCTCATAGTGCAATGAGGAAGTCAGAGCTGTGTAGTTCGGGGAACCAAGACAGAAAAAAAAAGAACTGGAAAATGGTATCAAAACCACGAGCAAAATTAGAGGGAAAGACTCAACCGGGGAAGACAAAAGAATGGTGTTAAAATCAGGAAAGAGAGGCAAAGGAATGATGTTTAAACCAAGAGAATAAAGGAGCACAGGAATGGTGTTGAAACCAAGAGAATAAATGAGCAAAGGAATTGAATCGAGATAAGGTAAGATCCACTAGGAATTGGGTAAATTAACTGCCAGGCAGTGATTAACCGAAGAAATAGAAGATTACGACTCTGAGGGGAAAAAAGATTCGTGTCAACAGACGAACTATGATTAACTAGAAAAAGGAGAAAAGAGATTGACTCTGCGGGTAAAGAAAGAAATCGGTTTTAATAGACAAAATGTGATCAACCAGAAAAGGAAAGTATTGAACTAAGATAGGGTGTTTGACTCTCTAGGGACTCAGTGTGTTAACTGACGGACAATGATTAACCGAAAAGAAAAGAGAAATTGGTCTTTTAACTGACGGATGGTGATCAACCAAAAGGACAGGTCTCGAACCAAGCAAAGGTTTTGACCCAGGAGAACGTGTGTGGAACCAAGCAAAGGTTATTACCCAAAGGGGTTTCGATACACTGCAGTTCGGGAATAGAGGTGACTTATTCTAGGTTTAAGGACCAGACGCCCTTTCCAAGAAAATAGTCAGAATAAGGGTAGGACATAGTCCATCCTCATTCCTTCTCTAGCACCCAAAGTGTAGTGCAGAAATTAAAACTGAGAGAGAAATATTGCAATTTGTACAGTGCTCCAGTGTGTTGTGCAGACCTCCAACTGCGCATGGGTTCAAGAAAGAGAAACTCTAAAGAGATCTTAAAGAGGAGAACAATAGGAACAGTAACCAATCGAAACAAGGTTTTGATCAATCGGTCAAAGGAAATGAACAAGCCAACAATATTTCACACGAGTCGAAAGATCATCAAAGCAAACATGTGAAGTAATGATTGTACAAAATTAAATTTGCTCAAGGAAGAACAAATCTAATGCATCCCATTGAAATTACAAAGCATTAACAAGGCCAAGCTAAGCATGCATCACTAAGCATAATCATGTTAACACTTAAGCAAAAGTATGCAAAAAGTGCCTTAAGTCCTGTGATAAAATTGCCAAGCAACATGATTACACAATATCAAGAATGCAAACAATTACGTAATCGAAAAATCGTGCATCAAATACTCACATACATACTGCAACCGAAGGCTAAACAACTCAAGAAAAAGCCACAAATATCAAATATGTCGAGCCATGTAAGTTAAATGTGGAAAGAAATCCAAACAAGCATGCAAAAACACAAAAAACAACTTTTACATTAGTGTTAATCAATTAACCACTTTTGCCTTCAATTTGGTTAATCGATTAACACATTCAAAACAACAAAAATTCACGCAGCAACAGTGTTAATCGATTAACCAGTTTTTCCGGTAAACTGGTTAATTTGTTAACACTTTAAAAAACAGCAACATGAAATTCAGCAAAAAAGCACTTTTCAACAACTTATTTCATGTAATTGCAATGAATCAAAGCATAGAATAAGATGAAAAATTCATGTTAATTCATAGCAAATAAAATCCAAAAGAATTGATCATGCAAAACAAGAATTCAAGCAACAAAACCTCGATTAAGAGCAACATTGTGAAAACGCGAAAACGATCGAAAATAGCGAATTAAGCAAGAATCACCAACCTACAAGGCGGAGGCTTGCCTTGGTAATTGTTGTAAGGAAAATGTGATGCGAAGAAGCAAATAAAACCAGAAAATGTGAGTTGGAAGTTGACTCAGTTAGTTATTTTTTAACTCGGCGGGAGCATCCCAATGCAAGTTCAAAATCCAATGGTTTACATGCTTGGAAATGTAGGTGTATGGTGAGCATAATTGAAAATGATGTATTATAGAAAATGCAAGTGCATTATTGAAGTGTCTTGAAGTGTCTAGAATATTCCACATGATACTAGAACCAAATAGACCAAAAGAGTGAAGGAGAAGCTGCTGCGGCGCTGTAAAATGATGAAATTCTGCAGAACTTGTTGGTGTTAATCGATTAACAGCTGTTGAAAAGCTGAAAACAGCGCTATAAAAGGGTGTTAATAGATTAACCACTTTTGCCTTCAAACTGGTAATCGGTTAACACATGCAAAATTTTCCCAATTTGGCTTGAAACAATGTGCTATGGTCGTGGCTCTGAATTTTGACTCTTTACTTTGATAAATAGGCATGGAAACCCTTGTATTTTGCTTGTGTTGATGTCGTGATAACTCTATGAGGATGTGATTAACTGTGGCCGTGAAACTTTATGAAATTATGGATATGCCTGTAACAAAACCACAGAGAAAAAATGCTAATGCGCATGCGGAAAATGCAAGTGCACATGCTCATGCAAAAAGGCAAAAAGGGAGGTCAAATTTCGGGTTACGACAGCTTCCCCTATTTATTCCTCTTGGACCTGAATGTACAAATTATGAGAGCTTTTCGATCATTCTAGGTGGAAGGGGATTAAATAAAAGAGTAGCTCGAAAATTTGGCCGACGGCGATGGTAGTTTTTAGAGAGGTGAATGTGTAGAGGGTCTGATTAAGTGAGAAATTGGTTGAATATCTGTCGGGGAGATGAATCAGTTAATGCGTAGTATACTTGATGCGCATGCTATGTATGTTTTGTCTTACATGATGCTTTATATTATGTCATGCAACGGTGCAGGTGATGGTATTGTATTGCAGGTAGGTAAGGATTATAGCAAAACAGACTCGGCATCCTCCGCTGGGGAAAGAACCAGCCTTTAAATAAAGAAAAAATATTGGATAAACCAGAGATAAAGGAGATACTCCGGACAGACCAGTAGAAATTAGGAATGTTCTGGACGGACCAGGGACAATTGAAAATATTCTGGACAGACCAGAAAGAATTGAAAAGATTATGGACGGACTAGAGAATTGAAATAACTTTGGACGGAGCAAATAATTGAAAAGGTTCTGGGCAGACCAGAGAGTCAAAAATATTTTGGACGGACCAGAGATAAACTGAAAAGATTCTTGATGGACCAGGGAGAATTGAAAAGATTCTGGACGGACCAGAGAGAATTGAAAAGATTCTGGAAGGACCAGAGAGAATTGAAAAGGTTCTGGATGGACCAGAGAAAAGGTTCTGGATGGACCAGAGAATAAGGAAGAGACTTTGGGCGGACCAAAGATAAGGAAGAGACTTTGGGCAGACCAAAGAGAGTGAAAGAAATACTTTGGGCAGACCAAAGATAAGGAAGAGACTTTGGGCGGTTCAAAGGATAAGGAAAAGAAATTTGGACGGACCAAAGGAAGAAGATAACTTTGGAAGGACCAAAGGATAAGGAAAAGAACTTTGGACGGACCAAAGAAGGGAAAAGGATTCTGAGCGGGCCAGAGAAAAGGACTTTGGACGGACCAAAGATAAGGAAAGAACTTCGGACAGGCCAAAGAGAGTGAAAGAAAGACTTTGGGTGGACCAAACGATATGGAAAAGAACTTTGGATGGAACAAAGAGAGTGAAAGACTTTGGGAGGACCAAAGATAAAGAAGAGAACATTGGAAAAGTTTTCCAAACGAGAGCTGGACTCTGAAAAAGTTTGCCGGATGAGAACTAGACTACTAGACGGGAACTAGATTTTGTTTGGGATGCATGTTTGAACCTACATGGCGTAATGCTCCATCTTGGTGGATATGCTACACGTTTGAGGATGCAATGCTATGCGATGATGATTACTATATGCAGAATGCCAGTAATCGGGTTTTAAAGAGATGTTAAGTATGATCGGGTTTTAGGAACCAAGTAAGGTTGGGTTTCAGAAGTTCCAACAAATATTGGGTTTTTCGGTTTGTTCCACAAGGCTCCATGCTATGCTAGATGATTGGTATGCATGAGTGAAACGATATGACCAATGCATGGTAATGATTGATGCAGGGGCTGACCAGATGCTCTTGTGGAAGGTGGTGGGAGATTTAAGGCTAGGATATCGGTCATAAAGATGTGATTCTCCGACACTTACTTCAGGTTCAGCAGTTGTTGATGCATCATTGCTCTTGCCTCAAAATAGGGAGAGAACTTGTACCTTGGTAGCCTGTTTATGCCCCAGTCTGTAGGGTATCTGCTTGAATTGCCCCAGTCATAAGTTAGGAAGCAGTTGTGTCATAGGATGATCCTGATTTGACTTGCCCCAGTGTATCGAAACAGTATGCCCCTGATTAACCGTCTCTTGGAGAGGTTGGCTTCTCGTGCTCTTGAGGTGTCTTGACCCAATGTGAGCCTCTAAGTGATTTTTCCCCTAGCTAACTGATCTTTTTGGAGGAATGCCCCTGACTAAACTGATCTTTGAGAAATTTGTTGAATCTCGACGTGATCGCACCAGATTGACTGAATCTTGAGGTGGCTTGGCCTTTTGCTCAACTGAGTGCTTAAGCATTTACCCCTATAGTGATCAAACTTCCCATTGTGGAAACTTTCTTGATGTCAAGTGCTTGTTCGCAAGTAGAAAGTGTTGGTTTTGAAAATGATAATTCTAATGCCATGCATATGTCAGCTTTAAAATCCAAGTATGTTCACTAAGATTATGACATATAGTGAATGGATCAACATTTAGAATTCCATGTAAATACCAGCACAAATGATATACAAATCTTTAGGAGTCAGCTTTGACGCGATTTTACCGTAGTATGCTTTCGAAATAAACCCTGCTTCAATTAGGTCTTTTGCGGGTTGTAACGTGGTCTGGTTCACAGTTTCAGAAAGAAAGGATATAAGGCTCAACATTTATTTTAACCCACCCATTCTCCTTGATGTTCTCCAGTCATATGTTCAGCTAGTTTGACACAAGCGTTCACCTTTCAAAAAGGGCTTTGAATGATAGATATGATGGTAGAGGAACCGACGAGGGTTTTGGAGCGGCAATCACTCACCTTTTGTTTTTGTCGCATGTGATCACACGAACTTGTTCTTATTGAGTATTTTTCTCTTTGATTCTTCTTTTTGTTTTTGTTCTGTTTTTTATTTCCCTAATTTTTGCGTAGACTGGTTATTTTGACTTTGCAGTCTACCGGGATGCCCTAATTTTTCCCTAAGTCATTTGTTTTTGAGTTTTTTACTTAACGGTCTTTTCTTTCCCTTTTTTTTGCTTTTGTGATTTTGAACTCTTTTTTTTTGGAACGAAATCGTGTGACATTTGTTTGTTTTGAAAAGGTTGTGACTGCCTCATTCTTTTAGCCGGTGAGGGATAACCGTTGTGGATTTGTGATTTTTCCGACCTCTTGTGAGGGATAGAATGTGGTTAATCCTTAGATGAGGGTACCTTCTTTTTTGAAATTTGAACGCATGGTCAAATTAACTGAAGACTACCCTGCCCCTGGTTAAGATTGATGGTTCCTTATACCTCCGGTGTTTGGGGATTTGAACAAATGCCTTACATCGTCAGCAAGGTTTTATTCAAAAGCATACAGACAACAATCTCGTGTCTTTTTGATTTCATCATTCTCTATTGATTTTACTTGATCAAATGTGTGATACTAATGAAAAGTATGAGTGAACATGAATGAATTTATTCAAAGCATGCATATTCATTTCATTATTATTATCATTCGAAAACACACAAATTTTCAAGTGAACAATGCTTAATAAACAAGAAGGAGTACACATGAAAAAATTGAAATGCAAAATGATTGTTGGCGTGATTAGCCTTTGTATCCACCACAGATTGGTGTCCTCTGTTTCTGTCTTTGATTTCTGTTTCGTTGTGCCGTTTGTTAACTTTGCAGGACCTGACCTTGAGAAGGTTGTTGATATTGGGTTGCAGCAACATGTGAGAATGAGCAGTATGGCGTGAGAGCCAGGGTGATTGAGGATGAATATGATGAGTAGCATATTGTTGGAACACTTGGCAGGGCACATCAAGCCAGTATTAACCATATGATTAATAGTCTGACCAAATTGGATCCCATATGGAGCGTAGGGTGCCCCAAGATAAGCAAGTGGAGGTGCAACAACAGAGGGTGCCCCAGGATAGGCAAGAGGCATTCTAGAATTAGCAGACTGAAAGCCTTGGTAGGGATATCGCTCAACAGGTTGAATGACTAGAGGAGTCAGCATATGAGTAGGAGGACCTCTATTCATTGCCTCAATAGATGTTTTGGCAATCACAGGTGCAGAATTCTGGCAAGGCTTCTATTTAAAGCATAACAAATTTTGATCGAGGAGCTCTTGAACTTTGTTCTTGAAGATGACACATGCTTCTGTTAAATGCCCCACATATCCAGCATGGTATCCACATGTGGCATTAGGATTATGCTTAGGATGGTATGCAAACTTGGTTGGCTTGGTCTCTTTGGGAACAATTGCTCCAATACAAATCAGTTTAGGCAATAGCTGCGTATAAGATGTGGGAATTGGATCAAAGCGAGGATGTCTCCTCCCTTGATTGTTGTTCCCTTTGTTGATTTGCTTCTTCTTTTGTTTCTGATTATATTGAGTGAGATTCTGATTAGACAAGAGGTGAACCGACAGTTTGCTTGCATTCGCATTCGTGATCTTATCCACCTTTTGTCCATTCTGGGCTTGCTTATCAATCACAACCTGATCTAAAAATTTCATTTTCAAATTGTCCATGAGTAGTTCGAAAACCATGTAAACCTTGCCTTTCTTGCATATTGTGTTATTATACCCAACCTATTCCATGATTCTTTGGCTTTTTGCGTCGAATTGTCTTTGGGTTGATGAAGAGAAGAAGGTGAGCTTTTTCTAGTTTGGATGTATGCAATGCAAATGTATGTATGCATATGTTGTTTATGCGAATGGAAATGCAAATAAGATATGCAACACCCATTGATTCAAAGATTTGACGATGCAACAGTTTAAGCTCAAAAGTTCGGCATGTACATGATGCAATAACTCATGATTAAAAAGTTTGGCGTACATGATGATGCGATAATAGTATGCAATAATGTAGATTAGAGATGCAACATCTTCTGGATAGTCTGCATATACTGCTCGATGTAGGTTCAAAGGCCTGACGTGTGCGAGAGAACAAAGGTATGAAGGGTCTTGGTTTCCCGTAGAGAAAACCCAATATCACAATCACAGGTGTGTTTTAGTCTTGAATAAGGATTCCTAATGGTCCTCAGCTTCTCGGGCTCTCAGGTAGAGAAATAATAATACGTTCACCATTCTTGGTTTGGCATTATTACCCCTCAAGGAGGCCACCACTAATTTCCAATGAACGATTTCCAGAGTCATGAGTTTTCTATGGGAATACCCTGTCATCTGCACCAGACGCGCAGGACAGAATATCTCCTAAGAAAACCTCGTCTGGATGTGGGTCTCGTGTCAACTAAACGTAACCAGACGCTATGCAAATCACACGACTATCCACTCTAAACTTGTGTGTATGCTCAAGCCTGGGTAGTGGGCTTATCTCTCATGTAACAACCCATCCCAACAACAATAGAGAATAGCAGATATCCAGAGTATGCAACATATGAATATTTAAAGCAGTAAAGAAATGCAGTAAATAATATAAAGATAAAGCGAGTAAAGCGCAAAGATAAACACCCAAACAACCCAGAAAGCAAACAAAACTAGGAGAGACCCCAACTTGCAAGAGCAAGGACTCCCCAGCAGAGTTGCCAGCTGAAGCCGGGGAGTCCCAGCTAGCCAGTAAACAAGCAAAACTAGGCGAGACTCCAACTTTCAAGAGCAAGGACTCCCCAGCAGAGTCACCAGCTGGAGCTGGGGAGTCCAAGCTTGCCAAGAAACAAGCAAAACTAGGCGAGACTCCAACTTGAAGGAGTAAGGACTCCCCAGCAGAGTCACCAACTGAGGCTAGCGGGATTATACCTGAGTGAATCGGACACTCAAAGATACAACAAAGTCACCATCGAACTTAATTTAGTCCCAATGGACAGGGAAAATATCGATAGAACCCAAGGGGAAGAGAAATAGTAAGGGGGTCGGTTATGCGAGAAGAAGGTACTAGCACCTCACGCATCCGTCGTACTCGTCGAGAACCATTTTGCTTGCTTCTAGGCTCGAATGGGTTATATATCTAAAGGCTACTAGCTAAGGAGGGAAGGGAAAAAGAGAGAAGAAAGTGTTCGCGGAGGATTGGGGCCCTCGTGCCTACGTATCCTCATAGTGCAATGAGGAAGTCAGAGCTCTGTAGTTCGGGGAACCAAGACGGAAAAAGAAAAAGAAATGGAAAATGGTATCAAAACCACGTGCGAAAGTAGAGGGAAAGACTCCACTGGGAAGACAAAAGAATGGTGTTAAAACCAAGAAAGAGTGGCAAAGGAATGGTGTTGAAACCAAGAGAATAAAGGAGGAAAGGAATTAAATTGAGATAAGGTAAGATCCACTAGGGAATTAGTAAATTAACTGACAGGCAATGATTAACCGAATAAATTGAAGATTACGACTCTGAGGGGAAAAAAGATTGGTGTCAACAGACGGACTGTGATTAACCAGAAAAAGGAGAAAAGAGATTGACTCTGCGGGTAAAGAAAGAAATTGATTTTAACAGACATACTATGATCAACCAAAAAAGGAGAGTATTGAACGAAGATAGGGTGTTTGACTCTCTGGGGACTCGGTGTGTTAACTGACGGACAGTGATTAACCCAAAATAAAAGAGAAATTGGTCTTTTAACCGACGGACGGTGATCAACCAAAAGAACGGGTGTAGAACCAAACGAAGGTTGTGACCCAAGAGAACGGGTATGGAACCAAGCAAGGGTTGTGACCCAAAGGGGTTTCGGTACACAGACTAACAAACAGTACTTGACCGGAGAAAGGGTATTTGAACCAAAAGAAGGTTACTATCCCAAAGGCACGAGTGTTTGAACCGAAAAAGGGTTGCTAACTCACAGGGGTATTAGTTTTAACAGACAGACTGTGATCAACCAAAGAACGGGTGATGAACCAAGAGAAGATGATTAACCCAAGGAAGATTAGTTTTAACAGGAGGACTTTGATTAACCAAAGAATGGGTGATGAACCAAAAGGTGATTAACCCAAGAGAAACTCAGTATGTTAATAGACACATTGTGGTTAACTGAGAAAAGGAAAAAATTGGTGTTTTAACTGACAGGTAGTGATTAACCAACGAAAAAGGGTGATGAACCAAGAGAAGGGGATTAACCCAAATAAAGAATGGTTTTAACAGACGGATTGTGATCAACCAGAGAACGAGTGATTAACCAAGAAAAGGTGATTAACCCAAGAAGACATTGATCTTGAACCAAGGAAATGGTGATTAATCAAAGGATAGATTGAAAAGGGATGCGAATGATCAAGGATCAAACTCAAGAGACACTACAGTTTCTGAATAGAGGTGACTTATTCTAGGTTTAAGGACTAGACGCCCTTTCCCAAAAAACAGTCAGAATGAGGGTAGGACATACTTTATCCTCATTCCTTCTCTATCACCCAAAGTGTAGTGCGGAAATTAAAACTGACAGAGAAACGGCGCAATTTGTACAGTGCTCCAGTGTGTTGTGTAGACCTCCGACTCCACAGGGGATCAAGAAAGAGAAACTCTAAAGATATCTTAAAGAGAAGAGCAAGAGGAAGAGTAACCAATCGAAACAAGGTTTCAATCAATCGATCAAAGGGAATGAACAAGTCAACAATCTTTCACATGAGTTGAAAGATCATCAAAGCAAACGTGTGAAGTAATGATTGTACAAAATTAAATTTGCTCAAGGATGAACAAATCTAATGCATCCCATTGTAATTACAAAGCATTAACAAGGCCAAGCTAAGCATGCATCACTAAGCATAATCATGTTAACACATAAGAAAAAGTATGCAAAACGTGCCTCAAGTAATGTGATAAAATTGCCAAGCAACATGATTACACAATATCAAGAATGCAAACAATTACGTAATCGACAAATAGTGCATCAAATACTCCCATACGTATTGCAACCGAAGGCTAAACAACTCAAGAAAAATCCACAAATATCAAATATGTCGAGCCATGGAAGTTAAATGTGGAAAGAAATCCAAACAAGCATGAAAAAACACAAAAAACAACTTCTGCAACAGTGTTAATCAATTAACCACTTTTTCCTTCAATTTGGTTAATCGATTAACACATTCAAAACAACAAAAATTCACGCAACAACAGTGTAAATCGATTAACCAGTTTTGCCTGTAAATTGGTTAATCTGTTAACACTTTAAAAAACAGCAACATGAAATTCATCCAAAAGCACTTTTCAGCAACTTATTTCATGTAATTGCACTGAATCAAAGCATAGAAGAAGATGAAAAATTCATATTAATTCATAGCAAATAAAATCTAAAATCATTGATCATGCAAAACAAGAATTCAAGCAACAAAACCTCGATTAAGAGCTACATTGTGAAAACGCGAAAATAATCAAAAATAGCAAATTAAGCAAGAATCACCAACCAACAAGGAGGACGTTTGCCTTGGTAATTCTTGTAAGCAAAATGTGATGCGAAGAATCAAAGAAAACCATAGAATTCCAAGCTTTAGAGCAATTCCTAGCGTACCCGAAGAAAACGCGATAAATGCTCCAAATATGAGTTTGCACCAACACTCTTGAAATGATCACTTCCAAAGCTTGAATTGAAATAGAAGTTGTTGTAATTACAGAAATCAAAGAAGAAATGTAATGAATTAGAGCTTTAGCTCAAAATAATAGCAAGTTCGATGTGAAGCTTGCTAAGCTTTAATGGTGGAAAAAGAGATTTAGTGTGGTTTGGTGAAGAAGATGAAGATGATTGAGAGAGAATTGCAGAAAATTCAGAGAGAATTGAGAATGAAGAGTGAAAAATGAGAGAATGATTAAAGGTGAAGAGTGAAAAATGATCAAGGGTGAAGAGTGAAAAATGATCAAGGGTCATTTGCAACAAAGTGAAGGTTTCTTTATATAGAGTGGAGGTTTGGAGTGAAGTAGGTTTGGAACTTGGTTTGGATCTAGCTAAAGGTGGTTTGGCATTTTGTTTGGAGTTAGTTACATCTAACTCACTGAGTTGGAAGTTGATTCAGTTAGCTATTTGTTAACTCGGTGGGAGCATCCCAATGCAAGTTCAAAATCCAATGGTTCACACGCTTGGAAATGTAGGTGTATGGTGAGAATAATTGAAAATGATGTATTGTAGCAAATGCAAGTGGATTCTTGAAGTGTCTTGAAGTGTCTAGAATATTCCACATGATACTAGAACCAAATAGACCAAAAGAGTGAAGGAGAAGCTGTTGCAGCACTGTAAAATACTGAAATTCTTCAGAACTTGTAGGTGTTAATAGATTAACAGTTGTTTAAAAGCTAAAAACAACGTTGTAAAAGGGTGTTAATAGACTAACCATTTTTGCCTTGAAACAATGTGATATGGCCGTGGCTCTGAACTTCGACTCTTTGCTTTGATAAATAGGCATGGAAATCCTTGTATTTTGCTTGTGTTGATGTCGTGATAACTCTGTGAGGATGTGATTAACTGTGGCCTCGAAACTTTCTGAAATTCTGGATATGCCTGCAACAAAACCACAGAGAAAAATACTAATGAGCATGTCGGAAATGTGAGTGCACATGCTCATGCAAAAAGGCTAAAAGGGAGGTCAAATTTCGGGTTACAATAGTATCATACCTCGAGGATCAATTCAAGAATCAAACCAAAGTGATAATCAAATTGTTACATGATTATGGTATCCATCACAAAACATATGAAAGAAAAGGTCAAACATCAACCCAAAGGAAGCCATAGCAAGCTAGAAATAGATCATGAAATCAACATAAACAAGAACAACAACAAAATGAAACTTTTCCTTTTTTAGGTTTTTTTAAATAAAATATAAGGATGATAAAATAAATATGAAAAGATAAAATAAAACATTTTTAATTTTTAATATATGAATACAATAAATAAATAAAGGAAGAAATTAAAAAGGAAGAAATAGGAAGGAAAAGAAAAAGAAGAGAAAACATAAAAGAAAAAAAAAAGTAAAGGAAGAACAAAAAACAAGAAAAAACAAGTGTTTAAAAAGAAGGGAGGGGCTGCTAGGGTTTGAACCCGCGCCCTTGGGATAACTAACAAAACCTACCAACCACTGAGCTAGGCCATATGGCCTTGTCAAATGTTCACTTCATAAAAATAAATGTTAAAAGAATATTTAAAATAAAGGAAAATGTGCAAAGGAACACTTTATCTTCAACCTCTGACTGAACAACAACTCAAGAATTTTCAAATTATGATTTTTCAAAACACGAACCAAAAATGACAAGTGAATATAGGGTTTTGCTCATAATTTAAAGAGGAATCCAAATATCATCTTAATTTCTATTGATTTTCACTCTACATCAAGAATTTCTCATAAAAACAGATAAACCCTAATTCTAAAAAATAAAATTAAATCATGTATGAACACAATCAATGGCTATAATCATAGGGCTTTTGATCAGCATATCATCATGAACAAAGTGGTAACAAGAAATAGTTCAAGAGATAACCATAAGCATGAGAACAGAAACACAAAAATCTACCTATAAAGGTGAATTTGTGCTCCTTGATAATGCCCTTGCAGAGGTGTAAGGAGTGTTCCTTTAGCTTCCTTGATGTCCCAGGAATGTTAGGATATGCTCAAAGCTTCTTGGAACTCTCTGAACTGCTCCCTCCAAATCAAGTTGCAGAGTGAAAAAATGAAGTTTGGAAATGATGGTTTGAGTGATTACAACTATGATTTTGTGCATACATCAAGTTTGAAATGGTGTTTGGAATGTGTTTGTGCAAGCAAAGTGGGAGGAAAGTTGAAGGATTTGCATATTCGAGTTTTTGCTCTTCTATAGTTTTTGAAGTTTTTTGAAAAATGCTTTCTTTCTAGGCTTGTTTGTCTGATGTTTCACTCCTCTTCAGATTGCTTATGAAGACTCTTGAAATAGGTTTGGAGTTTGCATTGTGTCTGATTCTTGGTTTTGAGTTTGCTTTGGGTGAACCAAGTCACAAAAATGGCAAAAAGTGACTTGTACTATGGCTTAGGTTTTGTCATGTATTGGACATTTGAAGCTCTCTCCTTGGCTTGTGGAGGTAGCTTTGATGCATTATAAAACATATGGATCATTTGTAGTAGCATGATACTTAGCTAGCAAGTTTTTACCAAGAATGACCTTTGCACAACATGCCAAAAGTTCAACTCAGGTTGATCAATTTAAGAAAACTTTTGTCCTATATGTAAGGGTTAACATTGCACCTATATGGTACCTTTGCAAAGCTGGTACATAAAGGAACAAATTTCATGTTCATCATAAGCTGATTAGAGGCTTGGAAAGGTGAGAATAATGGCTCTCAATTCCTGTACAACAAGCTGATCAATACTTAGAAAATTCTGACTTGAATTTGTCCCTTGATCATCAATGTGAATCTTCAGCTTTTGATCTCAAAATTTTCATCATGATGAAGTAGGAAATATGAACTTTAAATGTAGCCCGCAAATGTTGCAATTGGACTCTTTGATTGTTCATAACTTGGCCATAAAGTCATGTACTTGAAAATATCAAACACTTAGAAAAATTTCTGAGTATTTTGTATCTTGCAATAACTTGAATCTCCAAATTTAGCCACCAATTTCTTCCACTTCAAGATCGCTTTTGGCCTCCAATTTTCATCAAATTTTAGTATCAAATACCCTCTTTTAAAGCAGCCCTCAAGTTTTTTTCATTTGATTCTTGAGGAAGAAGTTACAACCTTGGAAAGTTGGTCATTTAATCATGGATTTTTGTACATAGGGAAATTTCAAAATCCCTAATTTTGACAATTTTTGATCTCTTCTTGATTCCCTTGATTTTACTTGATAAAAATCAATAATTTTCCACATTTTCATGGTCCTTGACTTGAGAAGTTCATAATTGACCAAAAGTCAAACTTTGACTCTGAGCATCAGTTGACTTTTCATCAGTTGAATCAAAACCTTTCAATTGTCAACAAATCAAACTTCTTGAGCCAATTTAAACACATGAATGGACTAAAATTATGTACTTGAAGCATTTGAATCATTTTCCAAGCTATGAGATCATGTATTAATCAAAAAGTCAACCCTAAGCTGATTTTGACCAAAACCCTAATTTGAAGCACTTTATGAATTGGAACTTGGTGAACTTGAATTGATGCACCCTCAATCTTGATTAATGATGGTGGGAAACTGTTTATCACCATGAAGGGGTAGAGGGACTTGAGATGTTTCAAATCACACAAAACTTTGATTGATAAACTTCTTAGCTTCCTTGGTGCAAAACCCTAACTTGTTGTCAAAGCAAAGTTAGACATATTTTTGTATTTTCAAAAGGGGTTAGTAACAACATAAAAGACAAACACAAAAGGTGGTTGATGCTATGAAAATGAAGGTGGAATATTAGGGTTAAAAATTAGGGTATGACAGATGCCCTTATTTAAGTTTCTTCTATCCGGAAATATGACGATTGGAATCTTCGTCTCGACGTGATTGGAGAGACTTAAAAACAAACATGCACAATTTTTGGCCCTAAGATGCCACAAAGATGCTTATGATATGATATGATATGAATTCAAGACGAAAGTTCCTGTGGGGAATATACTGGAAAAAGGTTTCAAATCCACTGGGGAAAATATTGACACTACACCAAGAATGAGATCACAACTCTGACAATTGAATAATGACAAACTTCCATATTGTAATAGGGTTCAGCTTCTAAATAATTAATAAACTTGTCTGAAAGGATAATAAACCTCTCCACGACTCCAGTCATAAGCCACAAACGGGTCTCAGTTTCTTCTTTAACCAAGTCTTCCACCTAGAAAGGGTAAAATGTAAACCTCCCCACGCTTCGGGTCACAAGCCACGAACGGGACTCTGTTTCTTCTTTAACCAAGTCTTCCACCTAGAAAGGGTAAAATGTAAACCTCCCCACGCTTTGGGTCACAAGCCACGAACGGGTCTCAGTTTCTTCTTTAACCAAGTATTCCTCCTGGAAAGGGTAATGTGCAAGCTCCTAAAAGGTAGCCACCAGTGGGAAAATGTCTTCACCGAGGATCAATAACTTCACTGGAGATCTTTGAAAGCGATGCGGGTCAGCTGACTTGCAAAACAGATTTCTCAAATAAAGAGTAAGATCATCTGTAAGAATCTTCACCAAACTTTTCTGAAAGGACTTCTGGAGAGATGCCATTTGATGGGAGAAAATTTTGATAACGAGCTCACTGGGGGAGAACATTACTAGTTGTAGCTTTAAATTGCATTGGAGTAAATGAAATTCTTGTAACAGGGTATCTCAAATTAAGACATAAACGCTTGTAGAAGTCTTCAACAAACTTCTCTGATGGGACTTCCGGAGAGATGCCATTTGATGGAAGATAAAATTGATATGCTGATAACTTCATTGGAGATAGACAAATTGTCCTGAAAAGAGACTGCCATTTGCCATCTAAAAGGAAATCCCGGGATAAACAAGCTTCTGAAATAAAGAGACTGCCACTTGTTGTCAAGCATAACTTCCAAGAGAGTGTTACAGCAACACTTGCAGGGGAATAAAGTTTTGTCTTCAATGGGAACCATAAAATAGGATTCTTCCTGGGGAGACAAAGTATCTAAATGTGCAAAATAAATGCACTCTCAATCTAGGTTTTAACGACCTAGAGAGATTTCAAACCATAATTGTCAGAGACTAAGTTCAATCCAGAAATAAACTAGAGAGAAACAGTCAAACAAGACTCTTCCCAATGAGGAATGAGCTCAACTAGGGATTCATCCTATCCAGTGAGGGATAGGAAAGCTGAAGCAAAAATCTTCCATGAGGAATAAACTCGGCTGAGAATTAGAAAGGATATACATTTTCTACTTAAGGTCGACAACTCTATTTTGAGAGAGGAGAAACATCACACGGGGATAAACACAACCAAAGTGAATGAAATAAAAAAACATCACAAAAATGTGAAATGCACATGTATCATGTATATGTGTATGCATGTATGTATGTCATGTTATGTTTATGTTGACAAAACAGACGAAAGAGATAAACTGGATATGAAATAAACATCATAGTACAACCGGATACTCAGCTAGTCTCAAGAAGATGGGAGCATCACTGTGGATGAAATACAAGCCACAGATGGAACAAAGTCCTGCTATAAGGCTCAAATCTCTTTGGGGAGAGGAAGATACTTCATTTGGGGATAACCCAAAATTTAGTTTTCTAACATCAAAGATCCACTAAGGGATATTAACATGAACTCTGCTTCAGGAACATGAAGATCCACTAGGAAAGGGATCACCCATAACTGGAGAAACTTGGATCAATGTTGTAATTGGGGATACTAGACTTAAGGTTTCACGGGGGTTAAAATAAATATCCTGCTGGCGAAAAGCAACACATTCAACTGGGGAATTTTGAACCCTCGAATCAAGGCTTAGTTGGGGATTCAGGCTTAATACTTCGCTGGGGAGTACTAATTTAAAAGAAGCCAGCTGGGGAAACTCCTAGGTCATACACCAAACATGTCATAGCTACCTGGAGCAAAGACTTATCACTGGGAATATGTGTAAGGCATATCACAAGAACACACTTGCTTAGGAGAACACTTAGTTCTGCACTGATGAACTGCATGGTGGTCATCACAAACTAACGACAAATCTTGTAAATGGATAAAAATAAACTTCAATTCTCAAATGCCCCAGATTACATGGTTTATGAGAATAAGTCATCTCAAGAGGATTTATAGAAAACTTGGCATCCAAAATGGCCTAGTGTCTTCAAACTCTTGGAGAGATTTATCGAATCTCGAAGTAACTGCCTCAGATTGACTGTATTCGGCACAACTGAGTTGTCAAACTTGCCCCATAGGGATGATCAGATTGTGAAAGAAACAACTGGGAAAATAACTTGCCCCTGTTTAATGAGTATTAAGCTCATCACTGATGCTCACAAGTATCTTTCTTGGTATTAAGCAATGTTAGCAAGCAAAAATATCAATTATGAGACTGCTAATGCAACACACATGTTAGTCTTGAAGTTTTTATTGAAAAGATATCACAATAACCTATGAACAAATCACTAGTTAGGATATGACATTAATTAAGTTTTTTACAAAACCAACACAGATTTTGAGCGCAACTTGTAAGAGTCAGGAAACGTTATCTCGTTGAGTATGCTTTCGAAATAACCTTACTTCAATTAGGTCTTTTGAGGGTTGTAATGTGGACAGGTTCATGGTTTTCAAAAAAAAAATTTAGGCTCAAAGTTTATTTGTTCCCACCCATTCTTCATGATGTTCTTCGGTCCTACATTCATCTAATCTTGACGCAAACGTTTATCTCTCAAAAGGAGTTTTGATATGGTTGAGAAAACACTGAGGCTTTGGACACGATACTCACTTACCTTTTGCTTTTGGTGTCTGATCACACGACTTTGTTCTTTGTTGAGGATATTTGTTTTGTGATTCTTTTAGTTTCTTAGGCCTTTTTCCATAACTTTTTCCGGGACTGAGTCTTTTTTATTTGACCTAGAAGTCCAGCGGGATGCCCCATTTTTGCCTAAATCTCCTTCATAGGTTTTGACTTAGCGGACTTTGTCTCTTTTTTTCATTTTTTGATTTATGAACAAATCGTATGACTCTAAGTCGTTTTGACTTGTTGAAAAGATTGTGGCAGCCTCAATCCTAAGCTAGTTGAGGGATAATCACTATGGATTTGACTCCTAGCCTCCTAATGTGTGAGGGATAGGTATGGTGGATCCTTGGATGTTCACTCTCTTTTTGAAAGTCTGGACGCTCGATCAGCTTAACTGAAGACTACCCTGCCCCAGGTTAAAATTGAGGGTTTTTTGTACAAAAGGAAACTCCTGATTCAAGGCTCAAAGGGGTTAATGAGGGTCTATCCTCCTTATATCTCCAGTGTTTGGGGATTTGAAACAATGACTTACATCATCAGTAGTGTTTTATTCAAAAGTATACAACCAGAGTGTCATACCCCAAATTTTGACCACTAAGATTTCCCATCATTGTGAAGACCTTACCACAATATGGATGAACTATCATGCCTCATCAATCTCCTCAAGAATTGTTGAGCATTCCCTTCAATCAAGCATTAGGGTTTTAAGCCCTCTTAGAGCCTTAGACAAAGGATCAATCAAGAAATGACATGATCTTCAACTTGTCTAACTTCTTAAACACCCACAAAGGATCAAGAGGATTGCCACATCAAGAATCAAGCACAAGGTTGCAACATTCCAAGTGGATCAAGCCTCCAGATCGCCAGTGTCACCAAATTAGGGTTTTGGTCGACCAAGGCCTCCAGATGGAAATATTCCTCTAGGAATGAGCCAATGCTTCAAATCATAACCCAAAATACTCTAAGGGACCTCATGGACCCAACCATCAAGTCAATATTACCTCAGGGGATGCATTCACCAAAAATCAGGAATTAGGTTTTCGTGACCTAATTCACCCCTAAGGTTACTTTTGGGACAAAACATGAGCCAAGACCTCAATACATGATTTGAAGGTCTCTAATAAACCACATTGATCCAGTTACAACAATGGGTTGATCCAAGAAGCTTGATCTGCAAGTTTCAATTTCATCAGGACCATAGTTAGGGTTTCGCGGAAAAAGTCAATTGTACCTTTGACTTTTGACCAAG
This sequence comes from Lathyrus tuberosus, assembly GCA_022829125.1. Lineage (NCBI taxonomy): Eukaryota > Viridiplantae > Streptophyta > Magnoliopsida > Fabales > Fabaceae > Lathyrus > Lathyrus tuberosus. The sequence continues at coordinate 19,029,507 of JALAZF010000021.1, read as the reverse complement.
ACATGCTCCCAAACCTTGGGACATGATTCAATACACCCTATAACACCTATGGAGCATCTCTATTAGGTTTGATTTAGGTCAAGGACTTGATTTCACCAAGGATCGCACGGTTTGGAATTCATCTGATAAAAAGTCAACTGTGCATAAAAGTCAAGTTTGACTTTTTTGAGATTTTTCATAATTATGGTTCCTCAACCCTAAAACAATGTTAATATGTGATTTGAATCACCATTCATCAAGAAAAATCAAAGAAAGTGGGATAACTTGTAAAAGGGGTAACCATAAAAACTTAGAATTTTTCTAAGTTATGGAACAAAGTGGCTAGGGTACCAACTTCCAAGGATCATAACTTGAGATCCAAGCAACCATTTTGAATGGTTCAAAGATGGATTTGTAGATCTCATGGCATACTTCAAAAGTGTCAACTACAGCTCATTCCAATTCCTCATGGATTTTAAGTTATGGAGTGATCAAAATGGCTGAAAACACAAAAGTGACATTTTTCCAACACTTAGTGAAATTTTCACTAAGTCAGAATCTGCCTTATTTTTTCCCAAAAGTAGAGGCAGTTATTGATCAGTCACCATTTATGCTATGTATTTTGCAATTCAACTGTGAATAAGTCAGGTAAACTATGTAAATTTGAGTTTGTTTTAGTAGTATTTAGGTGTGTTTTGATTTTGTCAAGTGTGTCATGAATTATGAATTTCTCAAGGATATTTTACGCTTTTGGTATGTCAGCAGGTCGAATACAGATTTGGAAGCTCAGAGGATCGAGCGTTGGATGTACAACTGAGCCGGTGCGAGAAAGCGGAAGAAAATGCAATATTTGGAAGACTTGCTGCCCATATGCGTATTGCTATAGGTGATAAGCGTAAGGCCCTTCCTGGTACGCGTATGGTACGTGAATGGGCAGAGGGTTGAGAAAATTTAGGAAAAAGAGAGCTTCTGTCCATACGCGTATTTGTCTTATCAATACGCGTATCATGTTGCGTGCTGGCTGGCCTCTGGGTCCATACGCGTAGGGAATGTGGTGCAAAATAGACCAATACGCGTATGAGGTACGTCAATACGCGTATTGAGGCCCAAAATGGCTGAAAGCCCAGAGTTAGACTATTTAGTCCCGAAACGCGAATTTGCAAGGGTTGGACGATTTTTGGGGGCAAAATACAAGATTTGAAGGATAGAAACTGAGATTTTCGCAAGCGATTCACATGTTCAAGAGTTTTCGGACGATTGAAGATTGATTCCTTGAGATAATTTGTAATGACAACATTTTCATCTATTATTTTCTTTTTCTTTACGAGTAGCTAAACCCCCCATTGCTAGGGGGGTGACCCTGAATCTTCATGTAATGAATTCGATTTTATTAATACAATAACTATTTTATTCAGTAATCGTTGATTTGTTCTTAGTTCTTTGCTTAATGCCTAAATCATCGAAAAAATGGATTTTGAACCTTTACATGTAATTTTTGCTGGTCAGTGGTTTTATGTTGATCTGACTAAGAACATTTGATAATAAATATTGCCTAGGACTAGGGATACTTTATCAAAACCGGAATTTCTTGATATATACAAACTTGATCATGAATGTAATTATCTATGGACATAGTAATTAGATTACATGATCAAAGATCTTTTCACTAAGGACTTAGGATTAGATAATCTAAAGAACCGATACTCAAACGTTTTTGATTTCGTTATTGCATTTATAAATTGTAATCATTGCATGAGGATTCATTCACCAAACCCTAGCAATTTACTCATATCTGATATTGTTCAACTATTTACTCGTTTTATTTAAATCTTAGTTATAGAAATTTTCAACCACCAAGACTTTTTGTTTAATTGAAAGTATTTTTAAACTCTGTATCGTCAAGCAGTCCTTGAGATTCGATACTTGGGATTTTTCCCTTTATTACTACAATAGGCAAAATAGTACACTTGCTATTTTTCCTATCAAGTTTTTGGCGCCGTTGCCGGGGACTGCCAAAGATTATAGAGTTTAAAGATTTTTCAATTAGAATTTTGTTGCTCTGCAACCAAAATTTTATTTTCCGTTTAATTTTATTTTTCTTTTTATCATTACTAATCTCTGTCTAATTTGTGAATGCGAGGTAAGGCCTCAGTTGATTTTCATTTTGACGCAGAACCAGAAAGAACTTTGCACGCTAGACTCAGACAAGCTAAAAAAGAAAAGCTGGCAACATCTGACGCAGAACTAGTGATTGAAGAACACGTCTCGGTTCATTCTGAAGATACCAATTCAGAAACAGATTCACATCCAGACACTATTAACATGGCTGCAGATCCACCTCCAGTGGAAAGACTCTTGGGTGACTATGGCAGAGAGAATAATCCAGCAGTGTGGTTGACAATAGTTAACCAACCAGTCAATGCCGCCCACTTCCAGTTGCACCCGTCAACTATCCGTTAGTTGGAAAGTAAGCCTTTTGCAGGAAAGATCAATGAAGATGCAAACAAGCACCTACAGAGGTTCCTGACTATGACTACATCATTGAAAATTGAGGGGCATTCTGAAGAGGCAAAGAGGCTGGTTATGTTTCCATTCACCTTATCTGAGGACGCTGAAGAGTGGTTTTATTCCTTACCTGCAGGAAGTAATTCTACTTGGCAACAGATGGAAACCGCCTTCTTGAATGAGTACTTTCCAGCTTCTGTGTATATCCGTAAAAGATATGACATCCTAAATTTTAAACAGAAGGACGGAGAATTACTTGGAGATGCGTACAAAAGGTTCAAGCGGTGTTTAGTCGCATGTCCTACACATAATTTGGATGCAACTGAACAAATGCAAAATTTTGTAAATGGGCTGAAGATGAAAACTAAGCAACTCATTGATACAGCTGCTGGTGGCTCAACCAACTTTACAACAGCCACCGGTATCAAAAAATCATCGAAGCTATTGCTCCAAATGAGCATTTGGAACTATATGACCGTACTGTAAGTCAACCTGAAGGAAAAATTGACTTGAAACTGACAAATCAAGTAGCGAAGATGGAAGATCAGATTGCAGCTGAAGTGGAAAGAAGATTGAAAGCTATGAATTTAGGTACTCATATTGTAGCTCAAGTTCAACCAGTTCAGACTTTGATTTGTGAAATCTGTGGTGGACCGCACTTTGCCATGTATTGTGTTGCCACTGCGGAACAAGTGCAGGCTATTAATTACCTGAGGCAGAATAATCCATATTCAAATACATATAATCCTGGGTGGAAAAATCATCCTAATTTCTCCTGGAAAGATCAGCAGGGTAATGTTCAGAAGCAGGGACCACCGCAGCAACAACCACCTTACCAGCAACAGTATCAACCGCAACAGCAACCTTATCAGCAACAGGTACCAAAGAAAGCAGATTGGGAGATCGCTATAGAAAAGATGGCTGCTCAGAGTGTTCAATTTCAGGAAGAAACCAGAAATAATCAGAGGAACACCAATGCTTCTATAAAAAATTTGGAAGTTCAACTGGATCAGATAGCACAATAGCTAATGAGTTCTCAAGCACCAGGTACCTTACCTAGTGCAACAGCTAACGAGTTCTCAAGCACCAGGTACCTTACCTAGTGACAAATCCAAGGGATCACAGTAAAGTGAATGCTGTAACAACAAGAAGTGGGAAATCAGCTGAAGAACATGAAAAGAAGGATGAAGAGGAAGATCAATTGCTTGAAATGGATCTTGAAATCCTAGAAAATAAAACATCACCTGAGGAGGAAGTGGTACTCCAGCCTATAGTGAAGGAAAAGCCCACGGAACCAAAACCCATCATTAAGCTCCCATTCCCACGGAGAAACAAAAAGAAGAAGCAAGACGAGAAAAATTTCCAGAAGTTTGTAGAGATGTTCAGGAAATTAGAAATCAACATTCCATTCTCTGAGGCACTCGAGCAGATGCCTATCTATGCCAAATTCATGAAAGACATCATCTCCAAAAAGCGCACCACTGACACTGATTCTGTTATACTAACTGAAACTTGTAGTGCTATTTTGCAGGGCATGAAGATTCCAGTGAAGAAGCCAGATAGAGGCTTAGTTACTATTCCGTGCACCATTGGAGATAGGTCCTTTAAAAGGGCACTGATTGATTTGGGGGCTAGTGTGAGCCTTATGTCGTTGTCTATTTACAGGAAGCTAGGAATTGGAAGTGTTCAAGATACCAGAATGACACTCCAATTTGCAGATCATTCAGTTAAGAGACCATTTGGGGTAGTTGAAGATGTTCTTGTCAAAGTTGATAAATTTGTCTTTCCTGTTGATTTTATGATTTTAGAAATGCCAGAAGATGAGGATATCCCTCTGATTCTGGGAAGGCCTTTCTTGGAAACAGGTAGATGTATGATAGACATTGAGGGAGGTACCATAACCCTCAAAGTTTACGATGAAGAGCTGAAAATTGATGTTAGGAATACCATGAAACATAAAGAGGATATAGGTACAAACCACTTAGTGGAAGTGATTGATCAAATAGTGACCAGCACCATTCAAAGCAACTTCCCTAAATCACATTTGGAAAGAGTTATGAGTTTGTCAGCGAAAGAGATTGAGGACCGTGATGATGAGAAAGAAAAAGAAGTTCTTGCTATGCTAGATGCACAACCACCTTGGTTGAAATCCAGACCACACCGGTGGGAGGATCTGAGAGCTTCACCAGAAATAGAGACTGAAAAAGTAAGTGAAACAGGTACAAGTTCTGAACTAAAACAATTACATGTGAATCTTAAATATGTCTTTCTGGAATCGGGAACAAGATGTCCTGCTATTATTAACTCTGAGCTGAATGAAAAGGATGAAGAAAAGTTGATACAGGTCCTTAAGAAACACAAGAGTGTTATTGGGTGGACTATTGGGGATTTGAAGGGAATTAGTCCCACAGTATGCATGCATAAGATACTGATGGAGGATAATCAGAAACCAGTAGTACAACCCCAGAGGAGGTTAAATCCGGCAATGAAAGAAGTGGTACGAAAAGAGGTTGTAAAGTTGTAAGATGCAGGATTGATTTATCCCATTTATGATAGTTCTTGGGTGAGTCCTGTGCATGTGGTACCAAAGAAAGGAGGAACCACAGTGGTTGTGAATGAAAAGAATGAACTGATTCCAACTCGTACAGTAATAGGTTGGCAAGTATGTATTGATTACAGGAGACTTAACACTGCAACAAGGAAGGATCATTTTCCCCTTCCTTTTATTGATCAGATGTTAGAGACACTTGCAGGTCACGAGTATTATTGTTTTCTGGATGGATACTCTGGGTACAATCAGATTATTGTAACCCCAGAAGATCAGGAGAAGACCGCATTAACATGCCCTTATGGTATTTTTGCCTACAAACGGATGCCATTTGGGTTATGCAATGCCCCAGCTACTTTTCAGAGGTGTATGGCATCTATATTTGCCGATATGCTTGAAAAGCATATGGAGGTGTTTATGGATGACTTTTCTGTTTTTGGTTCTTCTTTTGATCATTGTTTGTCTAACTTGTCTCTTATTTTGCAAAGACGCCAGGAAACTAACCTTATTCTCAATTGGGAGAAATGTCATTTTATGGTGTAGGAAGGTATCGTGCTAGGACACAAAATTTCCCGCAAGGGAATTGAAGTGGACAAAGCAAAAGTTGAGGTGATAGCTAACCTCCCACCTCCTGTGAATGAAAAAGAGATAAGGAGTTTCGTGGGACATGCAGGTTTTTATCGCAGGTTTATCAGAGACTTCTCAAAAGTTGCCAAACCATTGACTGATTTGCTTGTCAAAGACAAGCCGTTTAATTTTGATGACAATTGTAAGGTAGCTTTTGAGACGCTAAAGAGTAAGTTGATTACTGCTCCTATTGTAATTGCCCCCGATTGGTCTCTACCTTTCGAAATTATGTGCGATGCAAGTGACATTGCTGTGGGGGCTGTCTTAGGACAAAGGAAGGACAAATTATTGCATGTTATTTATTATGCTAGTCATGTCCTTAACCCGACCCAAATGAATTATGCAACTACCGAAAAGGAGTTGTTGGCCGTGGTTTATGCTTTTGACAAATTCAGGTCATATCTGCTTGGTTCTAAAGTGATTGTGTATACTGATCATGCTGCTTTAAAGTATTTATTTGCTAAGCAGGAATTAAAGCCAAGGCTGTTGAGATGGATACTCCTCCTCCAGGAGTTTGACTTGGAGATCAAGGATAAAAAGGGGTGTGAGAACACAGTTGCGGACCACTTGTCTCGCATGTCCCCAATAAAAGAAACTGAGGAGGAGCACCCCATTCAAGATACATTTGCTGATGAGAGAATACTTGCTGTTACGGGTGTACCATGGTTTGCTGACTATGCAAACTATGTGGTAGGTGGGGTGATACCTTATGATTTTAATTCTCACCAAAACAAAAAGTTTCTTTATGATTGTAGGTTGTATCTGTGGGATGACCCATTCTTGTATAAAAGGGGAGTGGATGGACTGATCAGAAGATGTGTGCCAGAAGGTGAGCAGAGAGATATACTAAAAGCTTGTCATGATTCTGAGTATGGAGGGCATTTTAGTGGAGATAAGACAGCGGCAAAAGTCCTCCAGTCTGGTCTGTATTGGCCCACCTTATTCAAGGATGCTCACTATCTAGTCCGAAAATGTGATAGATGTCAAAGAACTGGTAATATCTCCAGAAGGAACCAGATGCCTCAATTCTATGCTAGAGGTAGAGTTGTTTGATGTGTGGGGTATTGATTTTATGGGACCGTTCCCACCATCTTTCGGCAAGAATTATATACTGTTTGCGGTAGATTATGTGTCAAAGTGGGTCGAAGTTGTAGCACTGCCTACTAATGATGCTCAAGTGGTGGTGAATTTCCTGAGGTATAACATTTTCTCCAGGTTTGGGGTACCAAGGGTGTTAATTAGCGATGAAGGTACTCATTTTCTAAATAAATTGATGGAGAATTTGTTAAAGAAGTACAATGTGAAGCATAAGATAGCCACACCGTATCACCCCCAAATGAGTGGACAAGTTGAAGTTTCTAACAGGCAAATAAAGCAAATTCTCGAAAAGACTGTTAGTGTGTCTCGAAAATATTGGTCTGTGAAGTTAAATGATGCACTGTGGGCATACATGACAGTTTTCAAAACACCAATAGGTATGTCTCCTTATCAACTTATGTATGGTAAAGCCTGTCATTTACCGCTTGAACTCGAGCACAAAGCTTTTTGGGCCTCCAAATTCCTGAACTGTGATCTTTTGAAAGCTGGTGAATCCCGAACGCTTCAACTTTGAAATTCTGGCATAGATATCAGATGTCCTACACAGATGTTGAGACACTGATATCCAACACAATGAATAAGATAACAATAAAAATAACAGTGCAGAAAGTAAATAACACAGTGATATGTTTACCCAGTTCGGATCATCAATTCACAGATCATACAATACCAAATAATCTGCTCACTTAATCACTACCTTTCCTATGACTTCTACCTAAGACTCACCTAGGTATGAGGCCCTCCTCAAATCCCTCTACAACCACAACCCGTGATTGGTTTCTTTCCACACAAGTAACAAACCGAAAGTCACACTTTCAAAACACATAATTCTCAATACTTCAAAGCTTATGAGAATTGACACACAAGAAACTCAATGCTTAAAAGCTTATGAGTAACTGACAGAACTTACAACACAAAAAACCAGTCCTTATACTGTTATCAGAATGATACCAGTTAGGCTCACAAAATACACTCGAAAACCCTAACAAAAACACATGTAAGTTCCACACCTAAACTAGGTTTACATCAGTCAATATATAGCATTTAATATGGACTGAACTGGGCTTCAAAAACGCAGCAAATAGATTGCTCACAAATCTGCAAAATAAACTCCAACAAAATAGGTCTTCAATCTAAAGTTTCCTATTATGTCTCCATAATTAGAAACAGTAGAAAATCCGAAAAACCAACAAATAAACACAATCCAAAAATGCTTTGGATGCCACATAGGATAACCAAATATTCATAGAATATTTAGCAACAAATCTCAGCAACAGAATTTGCTTGTAAAACTGAATCCAGACGCGATGTCCTATAAGCAGGTATGGGACATCTTCATTCGACATGTTGAATGCAGCAAAATAGAACATCATTTATCACCACCTTGCTGCTAGAATAGTTTTAGCTAAATAAATGCCAACCACAGAATCAAAGAAATAACAATCTCCCCCTTTGGCTTATTTTGGCTAAAACTACACACCAAAAAAAACTTGCAAAGAAGCACACACAAAAAAAATCCATATCAGACAGCAGCAAAATACCAACAGTTACCAACAACACACATAGAAAAAAAAATCTAGCATAGCAGCAAAATACCAACAGTTACCAACAACACATAGAAAAAAAAATCTAGCATAGCAGCACTCCCCTTCAACTGCATACAACACACAACACAACATACAACACAACATAGCAGCGTAGCAAAACTCCCCCTCAACTGCAGCAACAATCCACAATCTCCCCCTCAACTACTGCATCAGCACAAGCACACCACTGCATAAGCACAAGCACACCACACACAAACATACTACTCCCCCTTTTTAGCCAGAAATATGACAAAGGCAAGTAGAAGAGCTATTAATATTTGAGAAATGGTCAAATCATAAACCAGAATAAACAGCATCAGAGAGTAGATGCACACCACATCACATGACTAAGCGTCATGCTCAACCTTCAGCATTTTCCCCCTTTTTATATACTGCACTACCAGAACCTCCTTTAATCTTTCCAATCTGGCAACCAGAAGGAACATTAATTGCGATAGTTCTTCATGAATGCAAACCCCAAGTCTGCTCCTCAGGTTTTCAAACTGAACTGCATCCAGAGCCTTGGTAAATATGTCAGCAAGCTGATTTTCTGTGCTCACATGCTCAAGAGTTACGACTTTGTCCTTCACAAGTTCTCTAATGAAGTGATGCCTGATATCAATGTGCTTAGTCCTGCTATGTTGAATGGGATTTTTGGAAATATTAATAGTACTCAGGTTGTCAAAAAATAATGTCATGACATCTTGTGTGACATTATACTCAGATAACATCTGCTTCATCCATACCAGTTGAGCACAACTACTTCCAGCTGCTATGTACTCAGCTTCAGCAGTAGAAAGAGATACAGAATTTTGCTTCTTACTAAACCATGAAATAAGATTATTTCCCAAAAAGAAACATCCTCCAGAGGTACTCTTCCTATCATCAGCACTTCTAGCCCAATCAGCATCACAGTAACCTACTAAAATGGGACTTGAGTCATGGGAGTAAAGCAACCCATAATCACATGTACCACTCACATACTTAAGAATCCTCTTCACTTGATTGATGTGACTGACCTTGGGTTCTGCTTGGTATCTTACACACACACCAACAACAAATGTTATGTCTGGCCTACTTGCTGTAAGATACAGCAGACTGCCAATCATACCTCTGTACAAACTTTGTTCAACATTCACTCCCTTTTCATCTTTGGATAACTTCAAGTGAGTAGGAGCAGGAGTTCTCTTATGCTTGGCATTATCCAGTCCAAACTTCTTCACAATGTTCCTCGTATATTTGCTCTGACAAATAAAAATGGAGTCTTCCATCTGCTTAACTTGTAATCCAAGGAAGTAGGTCAATTCACCCACCAAGCTCATCTCAAATTCAGACTGCATTTGGTTGACAAAATGTTGGACCATTTCATCCGACATCCCACCAAACACAATATCATCTACATAAATTTGAGCAATCATTAGTTTCCCATCCTTCTCCTTGACAAAAAGTGTTTTATCAATACCACCCTTCCTGTACCCATGTTTGACTAAGAACTCAGTCAGCCTTTCATACCAAGCTCGTGGAGCTTGCTTCAACCCATACAAAGCCTTCTTTAGCTTGAAAACATGATCAGGAAAATTTGGATCCACAAAACCTTTAGGCTGCTCAACATAGACTTCCTCATTAAGATAGCCATTCAGAAAAGCACTCTTGACATCCATTTGAAACAATCTAAATTTCAACAAACATGCCACTCCTAGCAGCAATCTGATGGATTCCAATCGAGCCACAGGAGCAAATGTTTCATCGAAGTCTACTCCTTCAATTTGTGTATATCCTTGAGCAACTAATCTGGCTTTGTTCCTGGTAACAACTCCTTGTTCATCAGATTTATTCTTATAAACCCATTTTGTGCCAATCACATTTGTTCCTGCTGGTCGTGGTACCAGTTCTCAAACTTCATTCCTCTTGAATTGACAAAGTTCATCTTGCATAGTACTTATCCAGAACTCATATGTCAAAGCTTCTTTGACATTCTTTGGTTCAATTTTTGAAACAAAACATGCATTTGACATAGCCTCCCTCGTTCTAGTTCTTACACCTTCATTCAGATCTCCATTAATCAATTCCTTAGGGTGATCCTTCTGCATCCTTATAGAGGGTCCCCTGTTAGCATCCTCTACCTCTTCATTCTCAGGTCTAGTGTTGGTTTCTTGAGCATTAACTTCTACAGACTCAATGTCTTGTGAGATTTCATTGTTCATGGGAAGGCATGCTCCAACATCATATGGGACATCTTCGTCTTTGCCAGAGTCATCAACCACCACATTTATGGATTCCATCATCACATTAGTTCTGGAATTAAATACCCTATATGCTTTACTGTTTGTAGAGTATCCCAAAAATATTCCTTCCTCACTCTTAGGATCCATCTTTCGCCTCTGCTCACGATCCGCCAAGATATAGCACTTACTCCCAAACACATGGAAATACTTCACATTTTACTTTCCACCTTTCCATAGCTCATAAAGAGTGACAGAAGTACACTACAAGAAAAATGTCAATTTGCGACAGATAGATTGCGACGGTTCACTGAAAATCGCCCTCTTATGTGTATTACGACGGTTCCTACGATGGTTTTTTGCAACCGTCCTTAAATATTTAAAAAAAATACATGGGTTGCGACGGTTCCATCCCAACTGCCCTAAACTATGGTCTGCGACGGTTCATAAACCGCCCTAACCATAGGGTTGCGACGGTTCCTAAACCGCCTTTAAAAATTATTAATGGATTGCAACTGTTTAGAACCGTCGTTATATTTTTTTATTGGTGCTTAAAAATCTTCTAATAGGTTACCACGGTCTGAAAATACTTTGCCAAAATTTCTTCGCCCTCATGGCTTCCTCTGCTCAAATACACGGTCTTGGAACCGCTTCTTTCTTCTCCCTCAAAAAACCATCTTCCATTTCAGGTAATTCCAAAACCCTATTCTTCGGTCAGCGACTCAATTCCAACCATTATCCCTTCACCCGCGTCGTATTCCCTAAATTGAGTAGCAAAACCTTTAAGAAGGGTTTTACTCTCAGAGTTGTCAGCGAGAAAGTCGTCGGTATTGATTTGGGAACCACCAATTCCGTCGTCGCCGCCATGGAAGGTGGAAAACCTACTATTATTACCAACGCTGAAGGTCAGAGAACCACGCCGTCTGTGGTTGCGTACACCAAGAACGGTGATAGGTTGGTCGGTCAAATTACCAAGCGGCAGGCGGTTGTGAATCCCGAGAACACATTTTTCTCCGTCAAGAGGTTTATTGGAAGGAAGATGTCTGAGGTTGATGAAGAGTCAAAGCAGGTTTCTTACAAAGTTATCAGAGACGATAACGGCAACATTAAACTTGATTGTCCTGCTATTGGTAAATCTTTTGCAGCTGAAGAAATTTATGATCAAGTAGTTTTGATTGTCCTTCAACTTATTTGATGGTCATACTTTAAGCATTCACTTCAACTTATTTGATGGTCATACAAATATTTTATTCCTTGCGGTAGGATTTGTATTTAAATTTGTGTTTGTATTTGTTATTGCAATTCGTAAGCTCCCCATTTTTGAAACCAGAACGCATTTCATTCATAAAATTCATGTTAAATATACAATAATATTCTCTCAATTTCAATTTTATATTTCAAGTACCAATTCTGGCATTTTTCCTAACTTAAGCCGCATGCATTAATTATTTATTATTGTTATATGTTACTTTGATTCAGGCTCTTTTCCCCGATAACACATACGGTGTTGACAGCGGAGGTGACCCTCAAGTTATTCCAAAGTTGACATTTGAGGAATTTAAGGTTTGTTTTAAGAATAAAGTAGGAAAAATATTATTGTGGTATATAGAGATAACACATATCGTGTCTATGTTTTTGTCCATATACCTTTCTAAGTTGTGATAGAATTTTTCATCCTATTTTCTTCTTGTTGTGCTATGTCTATAATTTTTCATCCTATTTCATATTGAATCAGTTTGCCTCTGTACTTTTCCTCTCTCGTTCGATTCCATTCGAAGGGCAAGGCATCGCCGCCGCCACCTGTACAATCTCCCACGCCACTGTTTTTCGTCTTCTCTGGTACTATTCTTCTCTGTCCTCTATTTCTTTTCTTCTTCTTCCTGAATTCTTCCTCTATTCTTCTATAGTACAAATAACCAGACAAAATGTTGTTTAAGTGTAAGTAACCCGACAATTTGTGTTGGCGTGTTTTTGGCTTTGGTACACAGGACGCTGAAAGATCTCGACACTTCTGCTACAGTGGCCGTTTTTTCTATACGCTGTCTGACGACTGAGGTGGTGCAAAGGATGCTAGAATACTAAATCTCTAATTGTAAGGGTACTTTTGTTTTTTTATGATAAATTTAGCTAAATTCAATTTCACAGTTTGCTATTGTAGCAATGATTGTTATGTTGAAGTTTCATAGTGATCTTGGTCATTGAATTCTCAATTTGCCAAACTGTCCAACCAGGGAAATGTCAGCTACATGAAAAATCAATCATGTATGGTGATTTTAGCCCTCTACTTAATTACAGTATTATGATTGTTTTTTTTTTGCTTTCAACGGAACTCCTTTGTGGGCTAGAACTTAAGAGAATGAGATATTTTCAACATACAATCTGATAAATAAGTCCACCATTAATGATTTGTTTAGTATTTTCATCACTTCCCCCCTATCTTGTTTTGTAAATAATTTTCATTTGGCGTAAATCTGCAGAGTTTCAAGCTTATGAATGGCGTGGCTGGAGCTTGGACAGGTGAGTTGACTTCGATAATAAGCACATCTCCCCTTCATTATAAATTGCGTCAGATACGAGAAGTATCCAGATTGCAGATGGTTTTACCTTTCCTGTAATAATTAGTGTCATATAGCTCATTATGTTTCTGATCTTTTCATTACCTAAATGTAGAGAATATATATAAAGTTTACCAGAGCTTTGGCTACAACGTCACGTAAGCATGTGGTAGGGTCAAGTTTTACATCTATATTTGCTGAACAATCTGTTTATGCTTCAGCAAGATGAATGCCTGGTAATTGACATCATTTATGCTTATAATGTTTTATTTTATTCACTTGTATATTATTGTATACTTATACTTTTACATGCTTTAAATAACCTAGTGCAGATTTCATCACTCGCCCTTTTCCTGGTGCGGCTGGTTTTTATATTGGGAGTAAAGAAAGTGGAACACGGTAAGATAGTACCCAAATTTCAAGCTTTAAAATGAGCCATTGATAACTTCACTGTTTAGGTTGTTTAAGAATGATAGCATCATTTGGCCTATGCGTTGTGAATAGGGCTAGGAGTGAGTTCACTTTTAAAGATACGCATAAGATTGGAGGGATGAGTGCATTTTTAAGAAGCTCTTATTTACGTACTGCTCATTAACTAGATAGGTTGCACTACTTTGATGATGATAAAATTGGATATGTATAGGAAGTTCACCAATGCTTTGGCAATAGTTGTGGTGGATATGGTACAAGGTATTTCACAAGCAGAAACACATTTCAATTACTTTCTATACTAACTATGCCTAGTTTTGATGATTGAGTTGAGCTCAATGGTTTACGAAATCATATATGAAATCATGCATGACATCCTGTTTATGAGTTTATGCTAGCTTAAATATAAAAACTCTGTTATGATGTTAATAATGAATCCGAAACTATGATGAAAGCTTGTAGTCTGGTTTTTATTATGGAAAGAATCTGTTAGCCTATTTGCAGAATTTATGTAATGACATTCAGTTGCAAGGTTTGTGATTGCTGTTATGGTGCCAACCTATTGACAACTAGTTGAAATCCTAGACCAATTACGGTTTCAACTGTGTGAGGTCAAATGTGTTTGGAAGTTAAATTGTTAAAGTTAGTAAAAAAAATGAAAATGAATTTGCCTTGTCATGAATGGTTTGTTGTGAACTGTTAGTGTGAACTTGGACTAGTCATGAGTCATTCTGTGACTTTTATGAACTGAACTGCTGATTGCCAACTGTTGGTGTACCTTTTTATTTATTTATTATCGAATTCATTTAACGCAGATAGGGAAGAATAGGAGGGGTTCCGTGAGGATCTGACAGGGTAAGATTTGGGTGGACATTCGTGAATTTTACAACAAAGATGGGAAGAATTTGCCTAGCAAAAAAGGTATTTTTATTCCTATCATTCTCTCGTTTTCTCATTTTTTCTCTTGAATGACCTATATAACTTGTTTGTGATGAATTTGAGTTGTTTGTTCAATTTTTTGGATGCATTCTTGTGTACAAAATATTGTAATGGGTTGTTTGCTTATTGGGTTTTGAAAGTAAATGTTATCTATACATTGCGGTTACCTAGTTTATTATTTTAAGAGATTGTTGAAATGTTCAATAAGATATGATGTTTGAATTGACGGTAACTGCAGTTTCTACTTGTGTATTGATTGTGATTATTAACTATTTTTTTCTTGAGTATGCTCTCCAACATGTTGTAGTAGTGATACATGATGTTTCTAGGTGCTATCCATTTGTACTATTTGTGCTGATTTTATTTGTGTAATGAGAGAACCAAGTGTATGCTTATGTAGTTCTGTCACCCTGCGTTGAATAGATGTAATAGAAAGCTTAGTATCGACAATGTTCTTTGTTTTTGATTCAAAGAGGTGGGCAATTTCATTTCACAATGACCTAAATCGTTTTGAGTGGGCTATGTTTTATGTAAACATTTATATACAAACAACATTTTGCATTTAAGGTTTGAAAGTTTGGAAGTAGTTTTACCGAGTTGGAAATGCTGTAGTTGTTGAATTTAAGAAAGTGAGTTGACACTAAACCTGATGTTTATCAATTTCAAAATTTTAACTGATTGTCATCAATTTTATGGAATTTTTTTTTGTTACATCATTTGTTGGATCATGTTACTAAATTTTTACATGTGGCAAAGGGGGGGTATGATGGCCTTGTGAACACATCTGTGTTGGAAATTTATGTGTTCTTGTCTTTTTCCTTTCATACTGGTTATTGTTGAATGTTGGCTTGCATGTTTGTTTATGTCTAACTTCCTGTCTTTTAACCCAATTTAACCTTATATACAAGGACCTTGGCAAACAAAGTAAAACTGCCAGAATCTGTTTGTTTGTTACATATGACCTTGGAATTGTTTCAGATTGCATGAAAACTTTCCAGTTTGTATCAAGTAGAGTATCTAGATTTTGCTGTCTTCAACTTGTTTTTTAAAAATTTAGTTCTTGATCAAGTTCATTGACATCCACTGATCTTTGTAATTTAGTCCACCAAGTTGGATAATGCTTGGTGGTACTGGTGGCTGTTAAATTGATGTAAAGAAATTATATGTCTATCCCTTTATTCATTAACAATTAATTGTATGTCTATCCCTTTTGTGCAGTGGAATGTGCTTCGTGATCATATTGAAGACATTGACAAGGTTGTCGTTGAGAAATCTTAGGAAGTTGTGCATTAAGTGGAATTACCTGGCCAAATATTATCCTTTAAAATATTTACTGTTTTGAATATGCTGTCGGATATGTTAGCCTTTAAAATAAATGTTGTGGTGAGTTGTGAAGTGTTGCTGGATGAAGCTTGGTTTTAGAAGCCTCCCTGTAAAATCTTGGTGAAGTGGCTGTTGGTGTGAAATATTTTATTTGATCTTCCCTATTGGTTTTTGCAGGTGAATTGAGGCAAGGTGGGAGTCCTATCATTGTAATTAAAAGCACCGCTTTTAATAATAAGGATCTTCTCCACAAGGTAGTCTTCAAGTGAATCACTCAATGCATGGTCTGTGAGAAGGTTGTGCAGAAGATCAAAGCATCGTTCATGGATGAGCCCAATCTTCCCATCTTCATTAGAAGGGTTACAACCATCATACATATTATCTTCAGAATAACAGTCGTGACAGTTAAGTAGGGAAAGCACAATATCAACGCCTCAATTGCTGAGTTTGCTGCAAGCATAAAAAAAAAGAGAAGAATGTCATTCAGTAGAGAAGATGCATGTTTTAACAAGGCTCAGAAGTTCTATAGTAGCCTGAATTGGCATATTTTGATTGCTGGAGTTAGAAACTAAGGCAGCAGCCAGTGGTTGTTCACATCCATCTATAGATCCAATAGACCGCCCTGTCTCAGAAAAAAGATCTCCAAAAAGAGCCTCATCCTCATGGCAAACTGCATTTTCAATTTCGGATGGCCCAACAACTTTTGCAAAACAAGAATGGGATCTTTCCATTTTTTTCCTTTGAATTGAGATGGCACCTGCTATGTATTTCCTTCGCACCTACTATGTATCTGAACTGCCATGAATTTGTTGTGTATTTTCTCTATTGTGTGTTTTTTTTAAGTGAATTTGTTGTGTATTTTCTCTATATGTGATTAACTGCCCCATTCTGTTCATATTTCTACTAAATTTTTTTTTAATTTTAAAAATAAAATACCTGCGGATTTACCTGTGGAAAGGAAATTTCCTACGGATTTATCTGCAGAAGTACCTATGGGACAGAAAGTTACGACGGTTGGAACCGTCGTAATCAACAATAAAAACAAAAATAAAATGGAAAGTTACGACAGTTGATAACTATCGCAATAAGCAGATTACGTCAGTTCCTTACCCGTCGTGAGAGTTAACGATGGTTGGTGTGACGGTTTTGATAACCGACGCGATACAGCCTCGCGACACACGTTTCTGCGACAGTGAAGCAACCGTCGCGATTTGAAAATTACGACGGTTTTAACCGTCGTAAGTTGCCAAAATAACCGTCGTAATCTGCCAATTTTCTTGTAGTGGTACCTGATATGATAGGCACCCTATTGTGTATATAGCAAGCAGTATTCACGGCTTCAGCCCAAAAATGATATGGAAGCTTTTTGGCATGAATCATGACTCTTGCACACTCTTGTATAGTCCTGTTCTTGCGTTCCACCACACCATTCTGCTGAGGAGTGATCGGTGATGAGAATTCATGAGTAATTCCTTCAGATAAGCAAAACTCTTCAAACCTGCTATTTTCGAATTCTTTCCCATGGTCACTTCTGATTCGAACAACACCACAATCCTTTTCCCGTTGAATCCTTTGACATAACTCTTTGAAGGCTGCAAAAACTTCAGTCTTTTCTCTGATAAAGCTTATCCAGGTGAATCTGGAGTAATCATCAATGACAACATAGGCATACTTCTTTCCAACAAGACTTTCGACCTGCTTAGGTCCCATTAAGTACATGTGAAGCAGTTCCAGAACTCTAGAAGTTGTGGTAAGATGTTGAAGCCTCTTGTGTGACACCCTTGTTTGCTTCCCAACTTGACATTCACCACATATTTTATCCTCATCAATCTTTAGTTTGGGAATACCTCTAACAGCTTCACTTGACATAACTTTCTTCATCCCTTTCAGGTGTAAGTGACCCAATTTCCGATGCCACAGTTTGGTTTCATCTTCCTTTGACATCAAACAAGTAGACAAACTTTCTGGTTCTTGAGGATTCCACAGATAGCAGTTATCCTTAGACCTGGTTCCCTTCATGACAACTTCATCTTTCTCATTGGTTACTAGACATTCAGATTTAGTAAAATTTACCTTGAGGCCTACATCACACAGTTGGCTTATATTGATCAAATTTGCAGCCAGGCCTTTGACAAATAGAACACGATCCAGATTTGGTTGTCCTGTGTAATCCAGCTTTCCAACACCTTTTATTTCACCTTTTGATCCATCCCCAAAAGTGACATAATTGGTGGAATGAGGCTTGATATCTGACAAGAATTTCTTCACACCAGTCATGTGTCTTGAACAACCACTGTCAAAGTACCAATCTTCCCTTGCGGATGCTCTAAGAGAGGTATGTGCTATGAGACCGGCCATCATATTTCTAGGAGTCCATCTTCTCTTCACTTTAGCCCAGCTCTGTCCTTTATTTTGTTGATGAGCAATTTTGGGATAGCCGTGCAACTTGTAGCAAAAGGACTTTAAGTGACCAATCTTTACACAGTAATGGCATCTCCATGGTTTATACTTTGATCTACAAGCTCTTTTCTGATGCTTCATCTGATGTTGAAACATGTGATTTGACATCCCCTCTTCTTGCTTTATTTTCTGAGGAACAAACTTCAATACAGGCTTCTTGTAAGTCTCTGCTTGATTGTTAAAGCCAAGGCCTTGCACATTTCCAGCATCTTTCCCAGTCTGAAGAATCTCATCCAGCTACGTGGTACCATTATTCAGCATTCTTATAGATTTGGTCATATTGTCAAGTTTTGACTTTTGCCATTCAACCTCCTCTTTCAGATCAGCAATGGTTGATAGATGTTCTTCCTTCTCAGCTTCTAGTTGAGCTATCAGAACCTTCTGTTCTAATATTATCTGGCACCTTTCTTCATTCTTGATACACAACTTTGAGAACCCTGTGAAGACTTCTTCCTTAGTGAGTTCTCCAATATAGGATTCTTTGTCAGAGTCAGACTCACAAGTAGTTTCTCCACCAGCCTTACAGATCCCAGTCAAAGCTGTCACCAATTTTGCTGATTCTTCTTCAAGATCACTCTCAGACTCTCCTTCTGACCAAGACACTGATAAGCCCTTCTTCTGCCTTTTGAGATACATGGGACACTCAGTCTTTATGTGCCCATATCCCTCACATTCAAAACACTGAACTCTCTTCCCTTGATTGGGGTCTTCTTCAGTTCTGGATCTTCTGCCTCCATCCTGGTTTTTACTGATGTCGAGTGACTTGTTCTGAGCATTTGCTCTCGACTTCCAGTCAATCCTTTTCAACACTTTGTTAAATTGTTTTCCAAGCAATGCCAGATCTTTAGACACTCCTTCATCTCTGACTAGGTCACCTTCATCTTCTGAGTCACCAGCATTTGACACAAAAGATATGCTCTTCTTCTTTTCATACTTTTCACTGATCCCTAATTCAAATGTTTGAAGAGATCCCACCAGTTCATCCACTTTCATCTTGTCTATATCCTGAGCTTCCCCTATAGCAGTCACTTTCATGTCAAATCTCTTAGGTAGAGATCTGAGTATTTTTCTGACCAGTTTGCTGTTAGACATCTTTTCGCCTAGGGCACTAGAGGCATTAGCTATCTCAATAGTGTTCATGTGAAAATCATGAATGCTCTCATCCTCCTTCATCTTCAAACTCTCAAACTTTCTAGTGAGAAGCTGAAGTTTTGACATCTTCACCTTTGAAGTCCCTTCATGAGCAACCTTCAAGACCTCCCACGCCTCTTTTGCAATGGTGCAATGTTCAATCAACCTGAAGATATTCTTGTTGACACCATTAAACAATGCATTCATGGCTTTGGAATTTCCCACGGACCCTTTGTAATCTGCATCATCCCAGTTTTCCTCTTCCTTCACCACATCAGTAGGGGTACCTTTTTCATCTTTAACCTTTGGGGGTCCCCTTCCTTTTATAACAACTTTCCATGCTTGATCATCCATGGATTTGATGAATGCTATCATCCTTGGTTTCCAATAGTCATAGTTGGAACCATCAAGCAGAGGTGGTTTGTTAAAAAATCCTCCATCCTTGTCCATTGTACCAGAAAGTACCTTCCCTGAATCTCACCCAGAACCAATTAAGGGTGCAAGCTCTTGATACCAATTGAAATCCTGGCATAGATATTAGATGTCCTACACAGATGTTGAGACACTGATATCCAACACAATGAACAAGATAACAATAAAAATAACAGTGCAGAAAGTAAATAACACAGTGATATGTTTACCCAGTTCGGATCAACAATCCTACTCTGGGGGCTACAAAGCCAGGGATGAAACCAATATACGATAGTATCAATTCATAGATCATACAATACCAAATAATCTGCTCACTTAATCACTACCCTTCCTATGACTTCTACCTAAGACTCACCTAGGTATGAGGCCCTCCTCAAATCCCTCTACAACCACAACCCGTGATTGGTTTCTTTCCACACAAGTAACAAACCGAAAGTCACACTTTCAAAACACACAATTCTCAATACTTCAAAGCTTATGAGAATTGACACACAAGAAATTCAATGCTTAAAAGCTTATGAGTAACTGACAGAACTTACAACACAAAAAACCAGTCCTTATACTGTTATCAGAATGATACCAGTTAGGCTCACAAAATACACTCGAAAACCCTAACAAAAACACATGTAAGTTCCACACCTAAACTGGGTTTACATCTGTCAATATATAGCATTTAATCTGGACTGAATTGGGCTTCAAAAATGCAGCAAATAGACTGCTCACAAATCTGCAAAATAAACTCCAACAAAACAGGTCTTCAATCTAAAGTTTCCTATTATGTCTCCATAATTAGAAACAGCAGAAAATCCGAAAAACCAACAAATAAACACAATCCAAAAATGCTTTGGATGCCACATAGGATAACCAAATATTCACAGAATATTCAGCAACAAATCTCAGCAACAGAATCTGCTTGTAAAACTGAATCCAGACGCGATGTCCTATGAGCAGGTATGGGACATCTTCATTTGACATGTTGAATGCAGCAAAATAGAACATCATTTATCACCACCTTACTGCTAGAATAGTTTTTGCAAAATAAATGCCAACCACAGAATCAAAGAAATAACAAACTTCATGAGTTGGAGGAGTTTAGGAATCAAGCTTATGAGAATGCCAAAATTTATAAAGAAAACACGAAAAAATGGCATGATCAGAAGATCCAGAAGAAGGAATTTTGGGAAGGATAGTTGGTGTTGTTGTTTAATTCCAGGTTGAAGCTGTTCCCTGGTAAGCTGAAGTCAAGATGGTCTCGTCCGTTCATCATTCACAAGGTGTTCCCTCATGGAGCAATAGAACTAAAGAATGAGAAAAATGGAGATACCTTCAAGGTTAATGGACAGAGGTTAAAACCTTATTATCAAGGCCAAGGAGGACCAATAGAAGAGGTTAAGCTCATCTGAGCATGAGGTAACCCGTCGAGCCATGCGACGTTAAAGGAAGCGCTGCTTGGGAGGCAACCCAAGGGAGTTTTTATTTTATTTTAATTTTGTCTGCGTAATTTAAGTTTAATTTGAAACATTGTTGGTTTGTGTTTCATGTCTTTTGAGTCAAGTTTCATCAAGGGAAGGCATCGGAAAAAGGTGGACTTAGAAAAATCTTGAAAAAGACAAATTTTTGGAAAAAATCACATGTCCACTGCCAATACGCATATGGAGTGAGTGATACGCGTATTGGTGTGAAAGAATAAGGGCTCCCTGGTGAAACGCGTAGCATACGTGTATTATTCTCTTACGTGATCCAGGTACGTGTAAGGAAAACTAATACGCGTAAGGCCTTACAAAATATGCGTATCATCCTTCATACGTGATCTGTTACACGAAAGTGTAATTTACACTGAGTTTTCGTGCGTAACGTACGCGTAACAGATATCCATACGCGTAACGCCTGCGTATGATACGCGTATTAATTTTTGGTCAGGTTTATATTTATTTTTCGTACGATTACGTCATTTTTGCATCTTTCTGTTACGCGACTTCGTCGTATCACTCTGCTTCTCTGTGTTTTTGTTATCTTTTTCTTCCAGATTCATAGGAAATCGTCACGATGGTTGTCCCATCTGAAGAAACTAGGATCTTTCTCTCTGACGATCATGAATCAAGGTACAACCATCTCAGAACTCACACATTCATAGAAGAGAAACAATGGAGTTTTGGGGAAGGTGAATTGCCAAAAGTTGCTACTATTCTGAAAAAGCAAAAGCTGGGCTATTTGAATAAGAACATAAGGCCGGTTGCAATGGATCTGGTGAGGGAATTTTACGCCAATGCCTACAAGGTACCAGGGCGAGCCGTAGAGAACGAGGTCGTTGAGATGACTTCTTGGGTCCGCGGGAAAGAAATCAAATATGATTGGAAGACTATTAACAGTGTACTCAAGTGTAGATTTCATGATTTGCATTGTCAGTTCTTCAACATGAAGCTTTCAGACAAGAACAGATGGCCCTACATCACCATAAAGGATCTGATTGCACGACCGGGCAAAGATTGGCATCCGACCACCAAGTCACATCCATCTAATATCTTAGTCGTTGATCTAGCCCTTATTCCTAAAGCCTGGGCTTATTTCATTCACCATACTTTGGACACGAATCGGAGTGGCTCAGATTTGATCACTGAGAGAGCCCTGATGCTCTATTTCTTTCTAGAGAAGATACAAGTAAATATTGGGAGAATTATTTCGAAGGATATGGATGAGATAGCCCAATCATCGAAGAAGTCTCTAGGACACGCTTCAGTGATTGAGTTCCTGTGTAAGAAGGCTGGCGTGGCGGATTTGAGCGGTAATGTGATGGTGAGACCGGCACGTTGTCTTGATACTATGTGGCTGAAGGAACACACTATTTCCGTTGATGAGCACCGACCCCTCCGACGCTCGCATGATCATGAGGCGGATACCAGGACTCAGCACCAGGATGACCATCAGACAGCACCAGAGGCACATCCAGTACCCCCACCAGTTACGGATGAGGATTCACTTGAGCATAGGATGCAGATGTCCCATTTTTGCATAATGCAGGACTTCTGCTATCATTACGGACTCCCTGGTCGATATCTGATGCATCAGACAGATGTGTGGGAAAGGGCTTAGAGGTTCAGAGACAAGATCGGTGGCGACCCTCCAGCACCTTATTATGGACAGTTTACTTTTCCTGGGTAGACTCACCCAATTCAGATTGGTGGGCCGGTATCTTAGCCTCGGCAGTCCACACCGCGACCGCAGCATCAGAGTCCTCACCGACCTCAGCATCAGCAGACACCCCCAGAGCGATCGGAGGAGATGACACCGGTCACTGCCTTTGTCCATGGGCGATTACAGATGGAGCCGACTGACCTCATAGACTTTGACGCTGAGATGCGGGATAGAGATGACGGAGCAGGATTTTGATGACTATTTTGAGTTATTTTCTTTTTATTAGTATTTTATTCTTATTGTACTTTCTGGTATTTATATTTGGTGTACTTCTATTTTTATTTTTATTTTCATGCTGTACTCTTAAGTACCCATTTTCGAGTTTTTCTAATTTAATGAATTTTGGTTTGCATACAGTTTCTTGAGTTATTCCAGTTGATATTGTATGATTACTAGCTATAGTGGATGAGTCTGATGACTTTCACAACTTATCTACTTGTCCTCGCATAAAGTCACCCTGATGGTTTGATACTGTTGTTTATGATCGGACGCACTGATGAAATAAAGTGTTAAAACCAGGAGCCAAAGAGACTTGATCAAGGAGACACTGTTGAAGCTATCAGTTTTACCTATCCTGGTGAGAGAAGAAAAAGCCAAACACATATATCATCAGGAGAGAAATATCAGGTATGACTTTATCTATTATAGTTTGCTTCCGTTCTTTTTGAATATTAACTGTATGAGTACACACACTGAGGCAATTCTTTTGTTTATCACCTAGAGCCTTTCTCGCCATCCCGTTATAATTATTATCCTTCGTTCACCCCATTTGAGCCTGTATCCTTTGTTTTTCCCTTACCCATTATTATTAACCCATTGGCCAAGTATTTTTCCCTACCCTGTTCAGAGTACGTGTAATTCTTTTGAGATCTATGTTCAATTTTAAGTTTGGGGTTGCTTTTGGAATAGCAACATTTAAGTTTGGGGTAGCTTTGCAGTTGAAAGTAAAACACGGTGAGTAAAAAAAAAAAAGAAAATAATAAAATTGCACTCACCGAATGGATTTTAAAATTCCCCACAAATGCACTAATGGACGAACATGGCTCGAATGATCTCACATACTCTGAACCAAAAACTCTTGTTTTCCTTTTTATATCCTACCTTAACCCAAGCCCTGTTACAACCCAAAGACCTCAAAAAGTGTGTGTGTTGTACATGTTGATAAGAATTGAGAATTTATTCAAACTACTAATATAATATTGCTTACCTTGATTTGAGCGTGTTAACACTTTAACCCTAAGAGACTTGGTGAGAGTGTGACATGAGCTGACAGGTGAAATAGTGTTTTCAAGAAAAAGGTTTCTGGCTTAATGGTTATGAGGAAAAATCAGAAAGCCCAAGGCAACATCGAAGGGTCCAGTACGAAAGATTTCAGCAGTGTTGTGGTAAGAACTGTCTTTACAGTAAGTTTGGGGTGACGTGATATGTTTTATGTAGAATGTTACTTGAGGGCAAGCAACAAGATAAGTTTGGGGTTGTGATCAGTCACCATTTATGCTGTGAATTTTGCGATTCAACTGTGAATAAGTCAGGTAAATTGTGTAAATTTGAGTTTGTTTTAGTAGTATTTAGGTGTGTTTTGATTTTTTCAAGTGTGTCATGAATTATGAATTTCTCGAGGATATTTTACGCTTTTGGTATGTCAGCAGGTCGAATACAGATTTGGAAGCTCAGAGGATCGAGCGTTGGATGTACAACTGAGCCGGTGCGAGAAAGCAGAAGAAAATGCAATATTTGGAAGACTTGCTTCCCATACGCGTATTGCTATAGGTGATACGCGTAAGGCCCTTCCTGGTACGCGTATGGTACGTGAATGGGCAGAGGGTTAAGAAAATTGAGGAAAAAGAGAGCTTTTATCCATACGCGTATTAGTCTTGTCAATACGCGTATCATGTTGCGTGCTGGCTGGCCTCTGGGTCCATACGCGTAGGGAATGTGGTGTAAAACAGACCAATACGCGTATGAGGTACGTCAATACGCGTATTGAGGCCCAAAATGGCTTAAAGCCCAGAGTTGGACTATTTAGTCCCGGAACGCGAATTTGCAAGGGTTGGACGATTTTTGGGAGCAAAATACAAGATTTGAAGGCTGGAAACTGAGATTTTCGCAAGGGATTCACATGTTCAAGAGTTTTCGGACGATTGAAGATTGATTCCTCGAGATAATTTGTAATGACAACATTTTCATCTATTATTTTCTTTTTCTTTATGAGTAGCTAAACCCCCCATTCCTAGGGGGTGACCCTGAATCTTCATGTAACGAATTCGATTTTATTAATACAATAACTATTTTATTCAGTAATCGTTGATTTGTTCTTAGTTCTTTGCTTAATGCCTAAACCGTCGGAAAAACGGATTTAGAACCTTTACATGTAATTTTTGCTGGTCAGCGGTTATATGTTGATCTGACTAAGAACATTTGATAATAAATATTGCCTAGGACTAGGGATACTTTATCAAAACCGGAATTTCTTGATATATACAAACTTGATCATGAATGTAATTATCTATGGACATAGTAATTAGATTACATGATCAAAGATCTTTTCACTAAGGACTTAGGATTAGATAATCTAAAGAACCGGTACTCAAACGTTTTTGATTTTGTTATTGCATTTATAAATTGTAATCGTTGCATGAGGATTCATTCACCAAACCCTAGCAATTTACTCATATCTGATATTGTTCAACTATTTACTCGTTTTATTTAAATCTTAGTTATAGAAATTTTCAACCACCAAGACTTTTTGTTTAATTGAAAGTATTTTTAAACTCTGTATCGTCAAGCAGTCCTTGAGATTCGATACTTGGGATTTTTCCCTTTATTACTACAATAGGCAAAATAGTACACTTGCTATTTTTCCTATCAGTTATCAATGTAATTCAGGTTGGATCAAAACCCAAGTTGGACATCATGATAAAATAGGATATATCAGCTTTCCAAAGTGTCCAAGAACTCCATTAGTTTCCATCTGAGCTAGGAGTTATGGTGGTTGCAATGTGCCTTGATGCAAACTGCTTGGCAAGGCAGATTTGTGCACAAAGGCTCGATTTGAACAATTTGTGCAAATGACAAACAAGTTTATCCATTTGTACACCTCAGGGGGGGACCAAGGAGGAACAAACACTGATCCATAAGCCTCCCAAGTCTTTGGAACTACAAGTAGCATGCCAAACCTAAAAAGCCTAAAGGAGACCAAGACTCCAATTTTGTTTCCAAGCATTCAATGGATGCACCAAGGTGGCATGAACTGAGCCTATTCCAACTAAATGAGTCAAGGATAAGCTCTGAACCAAAGACACATAGGTCTGTGTTCTAACCTCTAGTCAATGGCTAGAGGAGACTTGAGATTCCAAAGTGATCCAATTGGCCACAGACCTGTACCAGTTGCCATACCTTATTCCTTGCAAAACAAACTTGCTCTACTATAAATAAAACTCATTTCTGATCAGTTTGAGTACACCAAAGCACCCAAACTGATGTTTTCCTCAAAATCACCTTCTCACTTCCAAAATTACCTTCTAAAGTAAGTCACTATCGAGTTTTGAGTTTGAGAACAATTCTAACCAAACCAATCACCCACACACCTCATAAACATCTTATAGAAGTGATCCAAACACTTAAACAACATCTGGAACACCAATTTCACAAAACCACCAGCCAATTGCTCAAGCTTTCAACCAAGTTGCAGTTGAGGTGCCATAACCTGTTCCAGTCTATTTCCAATCACTCCAAGCATTCAAACACATTTCATATGGTGTAGGGAAGTTGTTCAGATCATCACAACTCATCTGTAACACCTCCAACTCAAAAATCAAATTGCTCTTGCTGTCACGACCTTCAAGTAAGCCTAAACTTTGTCTTTTCATGATTCATTCATATTTCCTCGCACAATAATTTTGCCATATGTTCATAATCATGTATGGAGGGTTTCCCCTCAATTAATTGCTTTGTATGAATCGTATATCAAAATTCCCAGCCTTCATGCAGAATTTAGGGTTCTTGAGGTTTTGTCTTGATTTCTTATTCCATGCTTAAAATAAATGAAATTAAAGACCATAGACATGATCGTGAGGAGAAAATGAGTAGATTGATATGTGGATTGTGTGATTTCATCAAATATTCAGTGAGATTGAGGGGAAAATGTAAATCTGAAGAAACAGAGGGTGCGGGCAAGAACTTGGTGTTCTTGGCGCCCTTTTTTGAATTTTTAAATATTTGAAGTTTTGTGATTTTATTTAATTGATTCAAAAATTAATTTCTCTCCGGTTTTTAATGATTTTGAGTTGATTCTTTTTTTAATAATTCACAAAAATGTTAAAATATTTTATTTTACAATAATTTCCCAAAAATATTATTTATTTCATATACTTGATATTTTTGCAAAGAATTAATTTTTATTTGTTTTTTGACATTTAAAGTATTTTTTCTTTCTTGATTTTCCAAACTTAAATGGTTTCCAATCATTTTGTGGATAAAAACATGATTTTTCAAACATTAATCCAAGATCACAACTTGTTTTTCACACATGTTTGATAATTTTAATCAAATTTTTATTTAATTAAAATACATTTTGAAATTAATTTAGGGTTTTGATCTTAATCACCCTAAACAGATCTTTTTCAAAATCTTTTGGGCCTCTAATAGAGTGTAAGACCCAACCCCTTTTGAAAACCAAAATAATTTGGGCCTCGGTCATCGTATAAGACCCACTGCGTTTTCAAACCTCGGCGCGATCGCCATTTTTCAAACAAATAATCATCTGGGCCTCTCCTCGAGCTATAAGTCCCATTCCTTTTCTTAAAAATTCTTATGGGCCTCTTGATAGAGTGTAACCCCCACCTCTTTGTAAATAAAACTTTTTGTGCCTCAGTGTATTGTATAAGTCCCGATACAGTCGAAAATTTCGGCGCGATCGCCGTTTTCAAATGAAAATTATTTGGGCATATCCTCATGTTGTAAGTCCCATTTCTTTTCTTTAAAATCTTGTGGGCCTCTTGAGAGAGTGTAAGACCAATCCCTTTGTACGAAAAACCTTTTTTGGGCCTCAGTCACTTGTATAAGTCCTTGTACAAATTCAAACAACAGTGCACTCACAGTTAAAATTTGGGCCTCTCCCTGAGTTGTAAGCTCCAATCTCTGTTCAAAATACTTTCTCCTTTGATTTTGAATCCAAATGTATTGTTTCTATCAAAACTTTCTTTAATTTCTTTGTTAAACAACTAACAAAACAGCATGGAAGCTCTACAACGGGTAAGTGTTTATCCGCTTTCTTTTATATGCTTTCATATACATAACTGTATTGTAGGAAGCTGCGCATGGTTAATCTTCTTTTATACCTTTTAAAAAAGTACTTGTCATATATCAACTGTATATATACTAGTATAGTTATTTAGAGTTTTCCCCGACAACTACGTCTAGAACTAGGTAAAGCCCTGTTGGTCACTCTTTAAATACAAACAAAACTAGATCCCCATAGGATTTCCAGATACAGTCTTCCCTTCTCTTGGGGTTAAACAATATGGAACAAAGAGAAAGGTAGTATTCTCGGTGAACCTTTTCTCAGATTGTCACCCCTAGAAATTGTCAAAGAAATTCTACTCCCCAGAGTTGATCTATTCTCCGTGAATAGCATCTCTTGAGTTTCTTCCAAACCCTCAAACTTTCCTGGAATGATCTCTTCTCTGTGAATTACATTTCTTGAACTTCTCTAGGTTTGGGGACCCACAGGCTTCCTAAAAGCATCCCCGCCTCCTCTTGGGCTTTGTACAAGGACCCTTCGCCTTCTTAGAAGTTCTCATGCCTTCTCTTAGGCTTAATACAAGGACCCTAACAACCTCTTAAAGGTATAAGACATAACTTAGTTATCCTTTGCTAGAGCAGTCTTTCCAGTGTCAAACCTCAGGCCACTTTAGGGTTGATTCTCATCCCTTAAGGCCCTTGCCCTCTTTTTGGCATCCTACAAAAGATAAAACTCTTCAAAACCAGTAGACTTGGATAGTCTAAACCCCCTTTGAGTCTCAAATACATTCTCAAGTTCCTTTCAAACATAGGAAAAAACACCGATCACTCTGGTTAAATCTCCAGCAGAAACCCGGTCTCTCTAATGAGAGTTCTCCACCCTTAAGCCTGCCTATGGATCTAATCCTCAGCGGTAAGATAGCCTCCTCTTAGGATTTGTATAATGATCTTTCCTCAACACAGTCAGCCTCCTCTTGGGCTTTGTACAATAATTCTCCCCCCTAGCGGAGCTAACCTTTTCAAACTCTCTTGTTGAGTCCATCACTTTTCAAGACTCTCTTGTTGGGCCAATCTCGTTTTAGCCTCAATCTCGGGCTTCGTACGAGACATCAAAACACTCTCTTGTTGAGTATAAAAGACTCTCTTGTTGAGTCAATCAACTTTCAGACTCTCTTGTTGGGTCAATCACCTTTGCAAGACTCTCTTGTTGAGTCAACTCTTTTAGCCTCCGTCTTGGGCTTTGTACAAGACATATAAAAGCACTCTCTTGTTGAGATAAACTCATTTCAGCCTCCATCTTGGGCTTTGTACAAGACACATATAAGCCTCCCCAACGGAGTCAAAAATCCCTTTTAGCCTCAATCTTGGGCTTTGTACAAGATAGAAAGAACATTTTCCTCGAAAAAGTCAAGTTGTTAGCCTCCTCTTAGGCTTTGTATAATGATATCCCCGAAGAGTCAGTCTCTTTTTTGCCTCAATCTTGGGGCTTGTACAAGACATATACACTCTCTTGTTGAGTCGGTCTTATCTAGCCTCCTCTTAGGCTTCGTATAAAGAAATCCCTAGCTGAGTCAATCAACCTTTTAGCATCAAACTTGTGCTTTGATCAAAGCACACAAACATCAACAGTTCCTCTTTAGAGATGACAAATTCTCTCTCAGCCAAAACCCTTCAGCTTCATATCTTGGGCTTTGAACAAGATGCAAATCCCTTTTTAGCTTCAATCTTGGGCTTTGAACAAGACACCAAAACATCTTTTTCCTCCCTTAGAATAGGAGGAACTATGATTGCTCTAATTTCCCTGTTTCGTTAAACGGGAATACTGTAATACCCCAAAATTTGCTCTCCCTCTTTGTCATCATAGCATGGCATTATCATTTATCATATCATATCCACCTCATTAACATTACATTGCATTTAAAATAGAAAAATGAAGCATGGCATCCTTCTTACCATCAGGGCATGTGATCAGGTGGAAGGTGGACAATCAAGGGATCATTCAAAGCACAAAAAGGTCAATCAAGTGCCCTCAAGGCAAGCCAAGAGGTCTTTCATGTCTCATACCATCTCAATTGATCATCCACAACCTCAAGGATAAGAGATACAATGGGAGATTGAAGCATTACATCTTTCACTATGCAAGAGGTTCAAAAACTAAAGGAAAACCCTCAAAAGAGATAGCTCATTGATCCAAAATCATCCTCAAATGGCATATATCATCATCCTTTAAGAAGGTACACAACATACTCTGAGGAATTTGAAATTGAAGACTGCACATTTTTCTCCTAGGAGGTGGGCACCAAAACTAGGGTTTCCCATTAAATCAGGGAATCTTTGATTTTTTGGACAAAACTTGATGTCATGGTATTCTACATGTTCTTAAGTGTATGTGTATGGAAAATTGCCTCTCAATTGGTTTTGGAAGTGTTTCAATTGGAAGAAAGATCAGAAATCAGGAAAATTGGGGCCAAGTCAAATAATCAGAGGAAAAAGTCAACTCTTGACTTTTTGAGCCCAAAATCATGAAATTCATGTTACATATGTCCAATGTACAAAATTTGGTCAAGAAACTCCAAAGGAATCATAAAAAAATCAAGAGGTGGAAAGTTGCCATTTTTGGAAGATGAAGGGTTACTAAAAATAGCAAGTTTTGGCCATTTTGCATCAGAGTTTGAACCAAGGCCATTTAAAATTGAAGCACCAAATGAAAATTCCACTCGGCCACAACAAAAGATCTTGTTTTAAGCTTCACATCCATATGTGGAACATCTCCATTGGATAAAAATTGAGTGAGATATGATTGATCAAAGTTTGAGCAAAGTAGGTCCAAAACTAGGTCATGACCAAGATTTTCAGGGCACGCGCGCAGTCATTTTCTCAAACACTTGGTGGGCCAAATGTATTGATCAATTACTCATGATTAGAGGCTTCAAATGGAAAACTTTTCAACATCAAAGTTGTTCCTCTATGTGAGATCTTCAAAGTTGGTGTTTATCAATTTTTCATCTGATCAAAGGTTAAGGAGTTATGATGGCTCAAAGAATGGTCATTGCAACTGAAATTTGACCAGGTCACAACCAGGTCATGCCACAAGTCTGCGCGCCCATGTACCAGTCTCTTTTTCCATCTGTTTGTGGTCATTTTTAGGCATGTTAGAGACCTCATTTCACTTCAATTTTCAAACCAACATTGTTCTTCAATATCTCCTCTTTCAATTGACTCCAAAAGCATACCAAACCATTCATTGAATAAGGAGAAAAACTTCAACAAACTACCCTATGTTGGCACTGGTACATTGACAGTTCAGTTCATAATTTGGTTCACTCACACACCAAACACTTCTTCACTTCAATTTCCTCTTTTGACCAAGCATACACTACTTACACTAAGCACAGTGGCACGTGCATTGCATGAGAATAGAAGGGGGAAAACTTGCTTAGCAAGTTTTTGATGAACAAGCTTCTATTTCACAAACCGTGCCATTTATTTTTCCCACATCATAGCATGTCATGAGCCCTCTTCACCATAGCACTGCTCTCCCTAACTAACTTGACTCAGTTAGTTAGGGATGACTCAGTTAACCAACTTGACTCACCCTAACTCAACTCATTTAACCGTGGTTAGTTCACCTTATAAATAGAAATCACACACTCTAACTTCATTTTCTAACTTCATTTCCACACATTCACTTCAGAAACACTTTCTTCTTCTCTCTCGATTCCACCATTGCCACTGATTCTTGAGCTCTACCTTGTTCATTCCACTTCAACAATCTCTCTGATTCTCTCAAGTTCTCCACAGTGATACTTGTTTGGAGCTTGGTTTCAACCTCTTCTCCATTGAATCATCATCAAGTTCTACATCCCAGCCTTTATTTGGCCAAGTGAAGATTGTAGAAGAGACAAGACCTCTGGTTTTCTGAAGAACACTTCAAGGTTTCAAAACTTCAGGTACGAATCTCCACCATTATAGACCTAATGTGAAGTTGTTTTCAGGTTCTTGAAGCTTCTTATAAGCTCAAGAACTTGCCTGGCTAGTTGATAGGCCTTTAGAGGCATAGACCAAATGTTAGGGCAAATTGTTTTGGCTCGGTTTGTGTTATGCGTGCATGATCTATGAAAACTGATTGCATATTCATGATGTGTGTGAGCTCGGCTTCATTTTGGTATTTCATTTGTGGATTTCTGGAGAAATTAAGGTTGCAGACGGTGGTGGTTTGGTCGGAGAAGGTGACCGGAGATCACCTCCGGCCGGTGACTGTTAGAACTAGGGTTTATGCATGTTATAATCTCATCCGTCCGTTTTTCATGATCGTGTGGTCCAAAAGGTGCCAACGCATTAAAATCCATGTGCGTGTCACGTGTGTTATTTCTGATTTTATTTAAGCATGGTGTGGCATGGTACATGATAGTAAGGGTGTTCATGCGTGCGCGTGCGTTGATTTGGCATACTTTGACTTTGGCTTGACTGAGACCTCATCCAATGGTTATTAATGAGTCAGTTTTGTTGACTGAGTGTGCATGGTTATTGGTGTGGATTGCGCAGAATTGGACTTAAGACATTTTGATATTCACACCTCCTCTTTTTAAAGCCCAATAATGTTGAACTGAAATTTACTATGTCTGCACCCCACACTTGCTTTTCATTTCATTTTAATTTTTCTATTTTTCTACACGTTTTCTTTTTAATTTTTAAAAATACTAAATAGCATCATAAAATTCCACAAAAATTCATGAGCCTTCTTAAAACATTTAGAAATTTTTTCATGATTTTGTTTCTTGATTTTATGACCTTTTTGCCCCTGTTCCATAATTTTCTTTGAATTTCTTTGGTGTGCATTCTTAATGTGGTACATGATTTTGTTTAATTTTGTTCTTGATCATTAAAAATTGTTTTGATGCTATTCTTTTTGTATTGAGTCATTAGCATCTTGAGGTATGTTAAGTGATTTTTATTTGATTTTTTAGGTCATTTTATGGCATGTTTGGTGTTCACTTTTGTGCTACTTTGTATGATATGTCTATGTGACCTAAGTGCATTGTTTGACATCATTTTGCCTTGGTTCCTTGCATGCTACTTTGATATGTGATTCATCTCTGATTAGTGAACTTCAATACCATGTTTTCATAATTTTCATGAGGCCATTTGATTTTTGTTTGATGCATTTCATTTAAAGCATTATAACATGTCATATCATTGTAATCTTTTGTGCATGTTTACATGTTTTCTTTTGTGTATACTTGCATGATCATTTGCCTATTTGGTGAGCTACACTCTTGACATTATAGGACATAGATACATATCATATGTCATCTTTGCTTGTTGATTATCATTTGAACCTTGTGCACCTTTAACATGTTGTGTTTGCACTTTCCTTTGTTTGGAACTTCCATTTCAATCCTACTTCTTCTATCACTTCTTAAATGCCTTGATGTGCTTCATGAATACTTGTGAGAGTTTTGTGAATCATTTTTCATTTCATTTCAATTCTGATACATGGATTACATGTTCCATTTATACACATTTCTTCTTTTCTCTTTCATCTTTCATTCTCCCTTTTCTTATGATATCATGTTCTAATGTCATGGAGGATGTTTGTTGCCTATCCACTTGAGTTTGATTGATAATAACCATTTGTTTCCATATGATGTACATTCTGGTTGTGGCTCTAGGATTTGGTTTCTCATTTAATTCTTTTGAGTTTTATGATGCATTACATGTTCTTTTACTTCTTATACTTCTTATACATGTTTACTAACCATGTAGGGGCTTTGGTAAGTTTCAATTGAGTGTGGATAAGGAATCCACATTCAACTTCTATCCTTTCTCTTTTACAATTCCATTTTATGTTTTGTTAAGCACTTATGTGCTTTCTTTTAATAACTCATTACTTTCCCTTTTTGAATTACAATTCATCTTCTACTTTAGAAGTGAATTGTTTAATTCTTTCTTTCTTTAGACTTTAGGTTGAAACCTCACAAACCTTTAGGATCACTCCCTTTAATCTTCAATTAGGATTGAGTCTTAGTCCATATAGGTTTTACCTTTTCTCCTCTCTTGAGTCTCTCTTCTCATCTCTTAAAGAAAATTCAAAATATCTAATGAAGGTAGGCATTTATTGCATTTAGGCCTTTCATATAAAGAAAAGATTATAAGGGGTCTTCTCTTATAATCTTAGAATGTGTAGCATATAGCCCTTCTTGGGTCAATGTGTTAAACATTTGATCTTGTATGAGGGACCTAAATGCAATACTTGTTGAAGGTACAAATAATAAAAAGCACTTCTTCATTTCTTAATCAACAAAAACACTTAATAAACACAAGTATGCTAGTGTGTTTGAACCTTGACAATTGGAACTAAGTGTGGGGGTCTTCTTCACCCTTAGTGTGCTTTCTTACTCATTCCATCTTGGAATGTGAGAATGTACACATTCCAATGACTAAGATTCAGATACACTATCATATGCAAACAAATGAAAAAACTCTTAAAAGACAAAAACAAACAATAACGTCTTTCCTTCGGGAATTCTTTTCTCACCTCACTCACTCTCAGCGTACGAACGTGCTTCTACTCGTTCTCTTGCAAGATGGTAACGCACTTGGACCAGCGAGCCTGCAACACCTGAGCTAGAACGTAAGCCGTTCTCTAAAAAACACAAACAACTTTCCCTAGTGAGGGGAACTACGTCGCTCTGATTCTCATGCTCCCGATGAGATACGTAGGCAGTGGGGTAGGGCCCATGCGAGCACTTCTTTTATTTTCCCTACATTTGTTTCTTCGTTTCTTTCCGTTCTCGTTCCTTTTCCTTTCCAGTAGCAGCGGAGCTCCAGTTTTCTTCACCCTTTGATCGAAACAAGCAAGCGTGGATCCCATCGGGTACGATGGACGCGAGGGGGTGCTAATACCTTCCTCTCGCGTAACCGACTCCCGAACCCAGTTCTCTTGGTCGCAAGACCATGCTCTTTCCTTCCTTCAGGTTTATGCGGTGTTTCCTTTCCCTCTCATGGGATAAATACACATTGCTGGCGACTCTGTTCGGTGCCACTTTCGCGTTTGTACTAGGATGAAAATCCCGGGAGCGACAAATACGTAGGCATAAGATTACGAAATCTTAGCGAGCATAATAATAAAAAACTCTAGGTCCAGTACCTTCATACATCAATCAAAAAAATTTTAGATATAGTATCTTCCCAAAAGCCTCATGAACAGTCAAGACACTTTATTCTTAAGCCAAATAACCTAAGAGAGACCCACTATTTTGATAGCATCTGTAAACCAACAGTCATCTATTTAAACTCAGTATGCAAGCAGGGTTAATCGGAGACATCTATTTCCCTTCCTTAATCAGCTTCACAGGATAAAAAATGAATCGAACTGTTGCACCCCAAAGCAATAGTGATTCGAAACCACAAAAATCGCGCTACAGAAGAATGGCGACCACAGTGGGAGATGAACCATTCTCCCATCTCTTAGGTAGAATCCCTTAAGTTTAGAAGGTACCACGGTGAATGGCGACTCTACTGGGGTGTCATTGACTGTTAGGATCATAGGACTAGAGGTCTAGGATATTAGGACAAATATATATACGGCTTTTCCTAATTGATATCCGTGTTTATTTTTTTGCTAATGGGAATGCTTGTGATGCCGCATCTGGAAAGATTGAGTATACACCTAAGATAAGTGATGCCACTATACGGGTAATCTTACAGGGAGTGACTCCCAAATAAGAGGTCCTAGTCGACCATCGAATCAGTGGAGATGCCCTTTGCGGATTTAATGCCTATATGACTTCGGTTGTTGAAAGCAGATTGTTCGATTGGGTAATCTGAGAAGCTGAGGATTTTAGTAGATTGAAACCATGTTACTATTTTGTAGTGCGGAAGCTATCGGAAATAGTTGTCACGCAATACTACCCTCATTTGAGATTACTCTAAGATACTGCAGCTCGCTCGGGTGATTCCAGCCTGCTGTTGTTATCCCAAGAGGGGTCAATGATTTTGAGGACAAGTACAAAAAACCAACAGTATAACCTTTGGGGATGGGTAGAGCCTTGACTTCATGACACCGAACCTTTGACCCCATGTTTTTTCTATGTTATTGTGTGCTGCATTCATGCATTCATTTCATTAAAAAACATTAAACAAAATTTTTTTTCTCTTCTAGTCTGTCTTTTTCAAATTAAACTGAGACAATGATTGCAAATGTCAGAGAAAGAGATTGCGTCATGGATTTCGGTAGAAGGAAGACTCACAAGTACACCTTCAAGGTTCCAAAATTAGAGGATTTGAGAGGTTTGGCGAGGATGATCACCAACCCTGATGCTTTTAGAGCCAAGTACGGAGGACTGCTGTCTCTGTTAAGGGTCCATGTAATTGAGGGAATCCTGGCTACGTTCATTCAGTTCTACGATCCGGTCTATCACTGTTTCACATTCTCGGATTTTCAACTAGCACCAACACTGGAGTAGTACTCTCACCTGACTGATTTACATATCACTGATCAAGCTCTATTTTCTAGACTGGAAGAAATTCCAAAGGATCAAATCATTGCAAGAGCAATTTATTTGGATGAGTCAGAAGTCAGTACTCACATGACCACTAAGGATGGAATCCAGGGTTTGCCAGCCCAGTTTTTGATAAAGAAAGCACTGTACTTTGCCAGTATATAGAACGTGGCCGCTTCCGAGAGCATCTTTGTTTTGCTCACCTACGGGTTATTTTTGTTTCCCAACATCGATAACTTCGTAGATATCAATGTCATTAAGATATTTCTGATTGGAAACCCTGTACCGACCTTGCTCGCGGATGCTTATCATTCCGTACATTTAAGGAATTTGTACAGCGGAGGAATGATCACCTGCTGTGTACCCCTGCTATACAAATAGTTCATTTCCCACTTGCCCAAGTCTGCTGCATTTTGGGATCCTAAGAATACTTTATGTTGGTCGCAGAGAATCATGTCTCTTACCAACTCTGACATAGACTGGTACAATCGAATCTATGACAGGATCAAAATCATTGACCGTTGTGGAAATTTCCCTAACGTACCCCTCATAGGAACTAAATGAGGAATCAACTATCATCCAGTTTTAGTTCGTCGTCAATTTGGATACCCGATGAGGCATGTCCCGCGTAATGCTCATCTGGAAGGTCTTTTCTTCAAGGAAGGAGAAAATGACAGGGCACTAAAGCAGAAATAGTACATGCTTGGAAACATGTTCACAGGAAAGGAAGAGAGTCTCTAGGAAAACCAGACTGTGTCTCTGTGGAACCTTATCTCCACTGGGTACAAACTAGAGCTCTCAAACTGATGATGCCTTACCCTCGTCAAGAGGTTCTTCCGTTAAGGGACCCTGTCCTTTATTTTATGTCAGATACGGAAAAACTTCAGGTTACTCTCAACACAGTTCAACAAGAGAACTGGTCTTGGAAGAACAAGTACCGTATTCTCAATGTGGAGTGTAAGAAAATACAGCAACTGTTAAAAGAAAAGGATGCTCTGATCGAGATTTTAGAGCAACATGTTGTAGAAAATCAGGAAGACCAAAGGAATTTGCTCGCTCCTTTCACTTGGCAAAGGAATGATAACCCGTCAACGGCTCGAGAGCCCTGGTCAAAGAAAAGGAAAATACCAGAACCAGCACCTGAGCTCTCCTCAGAGAGGAATCAGGATCCATTAGCTTAGACATCTCCTTTTACAGCACTATGTAAATTACTGTATTTCCATTCTGCAATCTTTGAATTCAATAAAACGGGGTTTCCCCACTGTTTGATATTTGCAATCCAATTATCGAAGTTTATTTTGATTAAACAAAAAAATAAATATAATTAATATAAATCATTGCATATCATTCATCATTCTAACGTAACACATTCTTCTTACCTACGAATCTCATGTTTGTGTCTCGATTCTAGAGTCAAACTGTCTCATTCGTACAATACTCGGGCCAGTCAACAAAATAAAATGAATGATCTCTAGGAATAGAATAGGGAGTTGAGAGAAGAACTCGATGCTTTGAAAGAGTATTTGAGAAAGCTTCACAATGATATGCAAGCTCTGGCAGCAGCGCAGATGCAACAACAAATGACCGTGATCTTAGAGATCACATCAACACCCATAGTGTAAAAGTATAATCCTCGATATACCATGCCTAAAGATTGTCCCTGGGGCATTCCACTCAACTATATCCCGGAAGGATATATTCCGCCGATCACTAAAGATCCAGAAACTACAGCAGGAACCGCAGGGCCTGAAGGTTACAAACTTTGGGAAAGCGAAGATGCCAGGGGCATGACAACAACTCCTGAAGGTTACAAACTGTGGTACACACTATCCCGGAAGGACAGATTTCCCAGATACCATCTGGTGGAAACGAAAGTATGGACAAGAGAATGAGGGAATTCTAGAAACAGTTCATGGAGATGCAGAAAGA
Source organism: Lathyrus tuberosus (assembly GCA_022829125.1). Taxonomy (NCBI): domain Eukaryota; kingdom Viridiplantae; phylum Streptophyta; class Magnoliopsida; order Fabales; family Fabaceae; genus Lathyrus; species Lathyrus tuberosus. The sequence continues at coordinate 18,990,807 of JALAZF010000021.1, read as the reverse complement.
ACTGCAAGCCATTCACGGTCAGGATCTATTTGGAAAGGACGCCGCAGACCTTTGTCTGGTCCCCAATGTGAAAGTTCTGCACAAATTCAAGGTGCCCGAATTTTAAAAATACAAGGGTAACACTTGCCCTCAAAGTCATTTGGTGATGTACGCTCGGAGAATGTCAACTCAGACAAAGAACCAACAGCTACTAATCCACTATTTCCAGGACAGTTTAAACGGTGTCGCGCTCAAACGGTACATGGGTTTAAACCGCACTAAGATCGTCACTTTCAGAGATCTTGGCGCTGCCTTCGTTCAACAATATAAGTATAAGTTGTACATGGCACTGAACAGAGATCAGCTCAGAGCCATGTCACAGAAGGATAAGGAAACCTTCAAGGAAAATGCTCAGAGATGGCGTGAAATTGCCGCTCATATTTTTCCACCTCTTGAGGAAAAAGAGATGACAAAGATCTTCTTGAAAACCTTGAGCTCATTTTACTACGAAAGAATGGTCGCCAGTGCGCCCATTGACTTCAGTGAGATGGTAGGCATGGGAGTTCGTCTGGAGGAAGTAGTCCAAGAAGGACGTTTAGAAAAATATACTGGATCATCAAGCAGTGCCAAAAGATACGGTAGTACTCTCCCTAAGAAAAAAGAGCAAGATATTTGTAATATCTCTCTCAGAAAGCAAAGGCGGTGGTAACAACCTGTAGCAGCTGTAACTCTGGCTATCAACCCTGTGTCTGTTCCTACGTATCAACCTCAGGTTGCTCAGAGCCAACCTAATCAACAACAATATCAGCAAAGGACACAACATCCTCTTCAGTAGGCTCGTCCTCGGAACAACAACAACCGTACAACGCGACCACCAGGGTTTAACCCTATACCCATGTTGTACACCGAACTGTTTCCATTATTAATGGTCAAGGGGCATGTCCAAACTAGGTCTCCTCTTACAATACCGATAAATCTGCCATTTTGGTTCAAACTGGATCAGACTTGCCCTTACCATCAAGGAGGACCAGGACATAACATAGAAAACTGTCTCAACTTCAAATCCGACGTACAGAAACCTGTTAGGAGCGGGGTCTTATCCTTGAAGGATACGAATCCAAATTTTCAGACAAACCCGCTGCCTCAACATGATAAAGTTGCGGTAAATTTGATAGAGGGAGAGTCTAACCACAACTATCAAATTCATGATGTCCTCTTATTGAGGGCCAACCTGGTCAAAATGCATCGCAGACAGAGCGGATATGGGCATGTACCATCTCATAACTATCACCAGTGTGATATCTGCTCTAAGAACAATCAAGGATGTTCTGTGGTGCAATAAGCTCTACATGAACAGTTGGATCTCGGATGGATCCAGGATCACCGAATTCATGAGGTCAACATGACTTATACAAATTCCAACGTCATTCAGAACCACAGCATTCTGGCCATGAATGTCAACTTGGTGGCAATGCACTCAAGGCAAAGCCAACATCATGATCTGCCACAACACGATTACGATTCCTGTTTGATTTTCTCGGTAAATAATCAGGGATGCTATTTTATACAAGAGGCCCTCCAGTGTCAGATGGATCTTGGATGGATTCAGAATTATTGCGATAGAAGTCATTATCAAGTGAATATGATTCAAATCTTCGATATTCGCTTGATAAATACCAGCTTAGTGGAGTTGCATGCTAAGCAGGTCCAACTCGGTTTTCTGACTTTGCATAATGAACTGTAAGGGATGTCGTGAGAGCGACCAAGGATGCGCTCTCATTCAAAGAACTTTGCAACACTTGTTAAACCACTGGTGGCTTCTGATATATTTAGACGAAGACACACAACAAGTCGGTATGATTAATGGGAACCCTACTAGGCATCAAAGTCCGGATGTTCGATCAATGGAAACAGATCTAGTGAGGTTATACTGCATACAAAGTGGGCGTGGCCAGGTGCCACCACACAACTATGAACACTTTAGAGTTTGCTCTGAAGATAATCAAGAATGTTACCTCGTGCGAGCAGCCCTTCAAAGTCAATTGGATCACAACGAGATTCGACCGTGTCCAGATTCTAGGTCAATCAACTTGATGCCAGACTTTTTTGCTGATCAAATCAAGGACATCGTCGTAATATCTGATCATAAGAGGACCAAAGATGTTTGCGCCATCATTCCTCTACTTGACGAATCGAAAGTTCTCAACCAGGAACTTATTGAAATTACTTACAATGGTCAGAAGTATCAAAAGGCTTCTGTAGTTATCTATCTGCCGGGACCACTACCGTATAAATCAACTAAGGCTATCCCTTACAAATACGGTGCAACAACAATTGAGAATGGAAAGGAAATTCCATTACCCTCCGTCTTGAATATTACAGACATCGGTCGAGTAACACGGAGTGGTCGAATCTTCAACCGTTGAGTTGGAGAACCTACCAGAGAAAAGGAACCTCAAACGGAAGTTCCTGATCAACCAGTCGGTCAATCCTGTGATCCCGACCTTTCAAAGAACAACGATGAGATGCTGAAGCTCATCAAGAAGAGTGAATACAACATTGTTGATCAGTTGTTGCAAACTTCGTCAAAAATCTCAGTGTTATCACTTTTACTCAGTTCCAAAGCTCACAGGGAGGCTCTACAGAAAGTCTTAGAGCAAGCATTTATGGAACAAGATGTGTCAATAAGACAATTTGACAGCATCATCTCCAACATCACTTCCTGCAACAACTTGGGATTTAGTGATGAGGAACTGCCAAAAGAGGGCCCAAGACATAACATGGCACTCAATATTATAGTCAACTTCCAGGACGATGCTTTAGCCGGCGTACTGGTAGACACCGGATCAGCTCTAAACATGATGCCAAAGTCCACTCTAATGCGACTATCATTCAAAGGATCTCCGATGAAAGGCAGTGAGGTCACCGTCAAAGCATTTTACGGATCCCAAAAAACAGTTGTCGACGAAGTCGACCTTCCTATAAATATCGGTCCCCATACTTTCCAAGTCACTTTCTAGGTCATGGACATCCAAGCAACATACAGTTGTTTGTTGGGAAGACCTTGGATACACGAGGCTGGGCAGTCACTTCGACACTTCACCAGAAGCTAAAGTTCGTCAAGAACGACCAACTCATCACCGTCTGTGGAGAGCAAGCCTTGATCGTGAGCAACTTATCATCGTCCACTTGTGTAGAACCAGAGGAGGTTGTTGGAACCTATTTCCAAGCACTTTCAGTGAGCAGCGACAATCAGTCAGAAAGAGGAACATCAATTTCCTCGTACAAAGATGCTCTCGAAGTAATCAAAAGTAACAATGCGAAAGGATGAGGACAGCTTGTCATTCCTACTGATAACAAAGCAAAAAAGTGTCTTGGTTTATCTTCAACCTATGCCCAGACAGCTACTAACGATGAAAGTCTTCATCCCATTTAGAACTTCTTCCATAGTGGAGGTTTCCTTCACCCAGTGTCTCAAGAAGTACATACCATCAACGAGGATGACTCCTCCGATAGAGATAAAGAATGGAAGTCCTATCTCAACGAGGACGGTTATATGTCTCAAGAAGAGGTGCCTACACCATTTTACTATCCCGCACAGAGCCCGAGATTTATACCGAGATCAGATGTCGAAATGATATACGAATATTGTGATCCAGAAGGATGTCGTGCTCCACCCGACTCATTAGAGGAGGACACTATGTTGAAAGACAACTTTGACCACGAATATTATGGCCAATGGATGGCTTGCCTATTTGGCAGCCTTACCCGGGAGACTTGGGGAAAAAGAGTCAGCTGAGCATCATTGAAAATAATACCTGCGTCCCCACCATGTCATGGGATCATTACTCAGGGCATTCAGAAAATATACCGTATGACGATGAATTTGCAAAGATTGTAGGACAAGAGTTCCTTAACTATGCTTTTCCCGAGGTCAACGTCATCGAGAGAGATGACTCCTCTAGTTCCAAAGAAGTGTGAGACACCTTGGGACAACCAAGTGGTAAACTCTACTTTATGCTCCAACGATCATGCTCCACCAGAAATCAGCGTTATTTCTGAAGACAAATCAAGAAGGAAGGTACCAGACTTTGTGATTCACCGAGGAGTTCGCCGCCAATGGGTTGCTGTCAACGTTCCGAAATTCGTTCATAAGTCTAAGTAATTGTCGTCTTTAGCTTAACCTTTCACCCTGCCAAGGTGAAACGAATGTTTTGATAGGGCTCACTTTCTGTAAATATACCTGTTCGCTTTGCCCAAAGCGGCAGAGTTTTGTTTTATAGGGCTGTAGTTTCAAGAATCGACCAAATCATAAATAAAATAACGTCGTTCTGTAATTTTCGCATTTATTGATGTTTTCTCTTTTCGCTTTTTCAGAAAATGGTAATCCTAAAAAATAACTCAAATAATAAAAACAAGCATTTTTCAAGAAAAAAAATTGCACGCACTCTTTCATTCTCTCTATCTCTTCTAAAAACAATCATCACATCATGCAGATTGCTTGTTTTAAACCCCATTGAAACATACGATCCAATGCCTTCTCCCAACTTTGAATTCCCGGTATTTGAGGCTGAAGAAGAAGATGACAAAGAAATTCCAGAGGAAATCTCCCAATTACTCAGACACGAGGAAAGGTCCATCAAACCTCACAAAGAACCATTGGAAACGGTCAACTTGGGTTCAGAGGAAGAAAGAAAAGAGGTCAAGATTGGGGCACTGCTCAGTCCAACTGTCAAAGAAAGTTTGATAAAGCTTCTCAAAGAGCTTCCTGGTGTATTCGCTTAGTCCCATCAGGATATGCCAGGGTTGGATATCAGAATTGTGGAACATCATTTACTGTTAAGTTCAAAATGTCCGCTGGTAAAATAAAGGTTGAGACGGACTCATCTGGATATGGCCATCAAAATCAAAGAGGAAGTACAGAAACAGATTGACGCGGGTTTCCTCGCCACGTCAGAATATCCTCATTGGCTAGCCAACATAGTACCAATTTCGAAAAAGGACGGAAAGGTCAAAATGTGTGTAGACTACAGGGATCTGAACAAAGCCAGTCTGAAGGATGACTTTCCCTTACCGTACATTGACATACTGGTAGACAGTATAGCAAAGTTCAAAGTCTTCTCCTTCATGGATGGATTCTCGGGCTATAATCAAATCAAAATGGTGCCAAAAGACATGGATAAAACTTCCTTCATCACCCATGGGGCACTTTTTGTTACAAGGTAATACCGTTCGGTTTAAAGAACGTCAGGGCAACCTATCAAAGGGCCATGACTACTCTGTTTCATGACATGATACACAAAGAAATCGAAGTATATGTCGATGATATGATTGCCAAATCTAAGACAAAAGAGAAGCATGTGACCCATCTGTCAAAACTGTTCGAGCGGGTGAGAAAGTACAGACTCTGCTTGAATCCCAATAAGTGCACATTCGTTGTCTGCTCAGGAAAACTTTTAGGGTTCATTGTCAGCCAGAAAGGAATTGAGGTTGATCCTGACAAGGTCAAGGCCATTCAAGAAATGCCTTCTCCAAAAACTGAGAAACAAGTCAGGGGATTCTTGGGATGTTTGAATTACATTTCCAGATTAATATTCCTCATGACCGCAACATGTGCGCCAATTTTCAAATTATTAAAAAAGAATCAGGACTGTGTTTGGACAGAAGACTTTCAAACCGCCTTCGACAGTATCAAGGAATACCTGTTAAACCCACCGATTCTATCACATCCAGTGGAAGGAAGACCACTGATCATTTACTTAACAATCTTGGAAGACTCTATGGGTTGTGTACTTGGCCAACAGGACGAAACAAAAAGGAAAGAGTCTGCCATTTACTATTTGAGCAAGAAATTCACCGACTGCGAGACTCGTTACACTATGCTTGAGAAAACTTGCTGTGCTTTGGCTTGGGCAGCCAAACGACTTCGCCAGTATATGATTTGTCACACTACTTGGTTAATCTCCAAATTGGATCCAATCAAGTACGTCTTTGAAAAAACTGCTCTCACGGGAAAGATAGCCCGTTGGAAGATGTTGTTATCAGGATACGACATCGAGTACCATGCTCAGAAAGCCATCAAGGGAAGTGTTTTAGCCGATCATTTGGCTCATCAACCGATTGACGATCAGGTATCAGTCGGGTTCGACTTCCCAGACGAAGATGTCATGTACTTGAAAATGAAAAATTGCGATGAACCATTATCCAGTGAAGGGCCAGAACCAGGTTCCCAATGGGGACTTATCTTTGACGGAGCTGTCAATCAATATGGGAATGGAATTAGGGCAATCATCATAACACCTCAGGGTACCCACATTCCTTTCACCTCCCGACTGACATTCAAGTGTACAAACAACGAGGCCGAATACGAAGCTTGTATCATGGGTCTTGAAGAAGCAATTGACTTAAGGATTAAGAACTTGGATGTATATGGCTACTCAGCCCTGGTTATCAATCAGATCAAAGGAGATTGGAACACATACCAATCAGGATTGATTCCTTACAAAGATTATGCGAGAAGGTTGTTACCCTTCTTCAACATAATCTAGTTTCATCATATCCCTCATGAAGAGAATCATATGGATGATGCATTGGCCACTCTCTCTTCCATGATTAGTGTAGGTCAATGGAAATAAATACCTAAGATCGACATAATGCGCCTAGAACGACCCGCTTACATCTTCACGATCGAAGCAGTCATAGATGACAAACCTTGGTATCACGATATCAAATGTTTCCTTCATAAACAAGAGTACCCACCTGGGGCATCCAGGAAGGACAGAAAGACCCTCAGAAGGCTAGCTGGCAGCTTTTTCTTGAGCGGTGATACACTTCATAAGAGAAACTTTGACATGGTCTTGCTCCGATGCGTAGACAGACCAGAAGCAAATACGCTGATAAAAGAAATTCATGAAGGATCCTTTGGCACTCATGCCAACGGACACACAATGGAGAGAAAAATTCTAAGAGTCGGGTACTATTGGTTGACCATGGAATCAGACTGCTACAAGTACATGAGGAAGTGTCACAAGTGTCAGATATACTCAGACAAAATCCATGTACCGCCAACACATCTCAAAGCTTCAAACGGACATCGTGCCATCCTGGTGGCCATTGATTACTTCACCAAGTGGGTTTAAGTAGTATCGTACACCAATGTAACCCGACAAGTGGTGGTCCGCTTTATCAAAAACAATAAGATGATGAAAGAGTTGTGCGTTGAGTTCAAGATCGAACACCATAACTCATCTCCCTACCGACCTAGGATGAACGGAGCGGTAGAAGCGGCTAACAAGAACATCAAGAAGATCATTCAAAAGATGGTTGTAACCTACAAAGACTGGCACGAGATGCTACCCTTTGCTCTTCACGGTTATCGCACATCTGTCCATACTTCAACAGGGGCAACCCCTTTCTCTCTAGTATATGGCATGGAAGCAGTACTTCCCATAGAGGTAGAGATCCCATCAATCCGGGTATTGATGGAAGCTAAGTTAACAGAGGCTGAATGGAGTCAAAGTCGACATGATGAACTGAACCTAATCGAAGAAAAATGAATAACGACTTTTTACCTAGGTCAGTTGTATCAACAAAGGATGAAGAAGGTGTTTGACAAAAGGGTCCGACCTCGCGTCTTCCGGAAAGGAGACCTTGTGCTTAAGAAGATACAATCATTCCTCACTGATTCCCGGGGCAAATGGACTCCGAATTATGACGGCCCCTATGTGGTCAAGAAATCTTTCTCAGGCGGTGCCTTGAGACTCACAACCATGGATGGAGAGGAATTTCCCTACCCCACAAATGTTGACGTAGTCAAGAAATACTTCGCCTAAATAAAAAAAATGTCTCGGTGGATTGAAAACTCAAAAGGGCAGTCCAGGAAAAAATTAGAGACATAATCAAAAATCATCCCGGTGGATTGGAAATCTCAAAGTACAATCCAGGCAAAAATTAGGGATTAATGGCAAGTAACTACGTCCAACAAAAGGGGCAAATTCCCCAGCAGCAGTAATGCCATCCGTTAGGAAAACTCCAGTCAAGGTCATCTTTGACAGAAGCTCAGGATGTCCCGAATTCAAAGTTGGTAGAAGAATAACGGTCGTTATGTTTTAATGTAGCCCTTTTCCCTTAAATTACCATTTTCTAAACTTTGTAAATACTCCATGGAATCACGCGTTTGGCTGATCTCCATCCTATCAATAAAATTTGAGCCCTAGTGCTTTTGTTTGCAATTCTTATTTGTTTTAGCTTTACAGAACGACATTTTAATATGATTAACGGTTCTTGAAATAAAACAAAAATGAATTTACTTGTCAAAAAATTTCTGCTTTAATATAAAGATGGCAATTTCTTTTGACTATTGAACATCAAAAGAACAACGATCGCTACTCCAAAAGCGATCGAGCTTCAAAGTGCAGAATCAAAGTACTCCTTTTAAACTATTACAACTAAACGAGGGATCAACTATGTCAGAGACCGTGTTTCATCTGACACCCCCGACAGAGTTCTTATCTCCTAAGCCCGACCAACGGTTTTCCCCACAGGGACTATCTCTCATAAGCAAGGCAGAATTGCTATCTTGAACAAATGGTGCTTCTTCATCCCCAGCAGTGGCCGAGTATCCAGTCGTGTTCATCCACTAGTCTGTATGTCGCGTCAGTTTTGTCAGCATAAACATATATACGTCATGCATTATTGATTTACATTCGTATTCATATTGCATCACTATCACTTTTGTCAGTCTTATCCCCAAGTGATAAAAAGTCCTCTCAATCAAGTTGTCAGTTCTTTCCTCGTCAGGAAATGTCTCGTCTGAACAACCTCTTCCAGTTTATTTCTAGATCGGAACAGGTCCCTTGACCACTTTGATAACTTGAACCTCTGAAAAGACAAAGAGAACTGTCGACAAACGTCACTCTTCACCATTGAAGATGATATCTTAGCTTTCCCGGATTAAGGAAAATCCCCAGAGAAAGCATCTTAATCAAAGATTCGGCAATACAGCAGTTCTTCTTCAGAAATTTCGCTGACAAAAAGGTCATCAGCACCTCCATATTGGATTACATCACATGGCATTTCCTCCGAGAAGATCTCGAGGAAAAGTATGATGTAATATCCCCAAGCGAAAGCAGTCTCTCAAGAGACTCGTTTTCCCGAGTAGAGCCAGCAAATGGCATCTCAAACAGAGAAGTTAGTACACCTCTATCACTCAGACGATGGGTTTCCCCAGCAAGTTTGACATCAAAACATTTTTTCGTTAAATGGCATCTCCCCAGGAAAATTCGGCGAGAAGTTTGAGGGAAACCGCTATAAATAGTGTCCCTTGTCAAGAAAGTTTATTGACAAAAGAAACTAAGACCAGTTCCTTGGTTGGAAACCAGGATCGAGAGGAAGTTTATTTTAGAAACTGAGACTAGTTCCTTGGTAGGAAACCCGGATCGAGGGGAAGTTTATTTCAGAAACTGAGACCAGTTCCTTGGCTGAAAACTAGGATCGGGGGGAAGTTCACATCAAAAACTGAGACCAGTTCCTTGGTAGGAAACCAGGATCAAGGGGAAGTTTACATCAGAAACTTAGACCAGTTCCTTGGTAGGAAACCAGGATCGAGGGGAAGATTATTGACAAAGGAAACTTAGACCAGTTCCTTGGCTGAAAACCAGGATCGAGGGGAAGTTTTTACCTTTTCTAAGCATCATTGCTTAGCAAAAGAAGAAGGATGCGCAAACTACCATTCATAACCACCATCAAAATTTTGGGTATCCCGATATTTAATCCTCCTTCACCCTGAATGCCCGAATACCTTCGTCATTCACACCTTGGCGTCCAAGAAGATTAAATATGGGCATCTGTCATACCCCAAATTTTGACCACTAATATTTCCCATCATTGTGAAGACCTTACCACAATATAGATGAACTATCATGCCTCATCAATCTCCTCAAGAATTGTTGAGCATTCCCTGCAATCAAGCATTAGGGTTTTAAGCCCTCTTAGAGCCTTAGACAAAGGATCAATCAAGAAATGACATGATCTTCAACTTGTCTAACTTCTCAAACACCCAAAAAGGATCAAGAGGACTCCCACATCAAGAATCAAGCACAAGGTTGCAACATTCCAAGTGGAACAAGCCTCCAGATCGCCAATGTCACCAAATTAGGGTTTTGGTCGACCAAGGCCTCCAGATGGAAATCTTCCTCTAGGCATGAGCCAATGCTTTAAAGCATAACCCAAAATACTCTAAGGGACCTCATGGACCCAACCATCAAGTCAATTTTACCCTAGGGGATGCATTCACCAAAAATCAGGAATTAGGGTTTCTTGACCTAATTCACCCCTAAGTTGACTTTTGGGACAAAACATGAGCCAAGACCTCAAGACATGATTTGAGGCTCTCTAACAAACCATATTGATACATTTACAACAATGGGTTGATCCAAGAAGCTTGATCTACAAGTTTCAATTTCATTAGGACCACAATTAGGATTTCGCGGAAAAAGTCAACTGTACCATTGACTTTTGACCAAGACATGCTCCCAAACCTTGGGACATGATTCAATACAACTTATAACACCTATGGAGCATCTCCATTAGGTTTGATTTAGGTCAATGACTTGATTTCACCAAGGATCGAACAGTTTGGAATTCATCTGATAAAAAGTCAACTGTGCATAAAAGTCAAGTTTGACTTTTTTGAGATTTTTCATAATTATGGTTCCTCAACCCTAAAACAATGTTAATATGTGATTTGAATCATCATTCATCAAGAAAAATCAAAGAAAGTGGGATAACTTGTAAAAGTGGTAACCATAAAATCTTAGAATTTTTCTAAGTTATGGAACAAAGTGGCTAGGGTAACAACTTCCAAGGATCATAACTTGAGATCCAAGCAACCATTTTGAATGGTCCAAAGATGGATTTGTAGATCTCATGGCATACTTCAAAAGTGTCAACTACAGCTTATTCCAATTCCTCATGGATTTTAAGTTATGGAGTGATCAAAATGGCTGAAAACACAAAAGTGACATTTTTCCAACACTTAGTGAAATTTTCACTAAGTCAGAATCTGCCTTATTTTTTCCCAAAAGTAGAGGCAGTTTTCAATGTAATTCAGGTTGGATCAAAACCCAAGTTGGACATCATGATAAAATAGGATATATCAGCTTTCCAAAGTGTCCAAGAACTCCATCAGATTCCATCTGAGCCAGGAGTTATGGTGGCTGCAATGTGCCTTGATGAAAACTGCTTGGCAAGGCAAATTTGTGCACAAAGGCTCGATTTGAACAATTTGTGCAAATGACAAACAATTTTATCCATCTGCACACCTCAGGGGGAGACCAAAGAGGAACAAACACTGATCCATAAGCCTCCCAAGTCTTTAGAACTACAAGTAGCGTGCCAAACCTAAAAAGCCTAAAGGAGGCCAAGACTCCAATTTTGTTTCCAAGCATTCAATGGATGCACCAAGGTGGCATGAACTGAGCCTATTCCAACTGAATGAGTCAAGGATAAGCTCTGAACCAAAGACACATAGGCCTGTGCTCTAACCTCTAGTCAATGGCTAGAGGAGACTTGAGATTCCAAAGTGATCCAATTGGCCACAGACCTGTACCCGTTGCCATACCCTATTTCTTGCAAAACAAACTTGCTCTACTATAAATAGAGCTATTTTGTGATCAGTTTGAGTACACCAAAGCATCCAAACTGATGCTTTCCTCAAAATCACCTTCTCACTTCCAAAATTGCCTTCTAAAGCAAGTCCCTATCGGGTTTTGAGTTTGAAAACAATTCCAACCAAAACAATCACCCACACACCTCATAAACATCATATAGAAGTGATCCAAACACTTAAACAACATCTGGAACACCAATTTCACAAAATCACCAGCCAATTGCTCAAGCTTTCAACCAAGTTGCAGTTGAGGTGCCATAACCTGTTCCAGTCCATTTCCAATCACTCCAAGCATTCAAACACATTCCATATGGTGTAGGGAAGCTGTTCAGATCATCACAACTCATTTGTAACACCTCCAACTCAAAAATCAAATTGCTCTTGCTGCCACGACCTTCAAGTAAGCCTAAACTTGGTCATTTCATGATTCATGCATATTTCCTCGCACAATAGTTTTTCCATATATTCATAATCATGTATGGAGGGTTTCCCCTCAATTAATTGCTTTGTATGAATCGTGTATCAAAATTCCCAGCCTTCATGCAGAATTTAGGGTTCTTGAGGTTTTGTCTTGATTTCTTATTCCATGCCTAAAATAAATGAAATTAAAGACCATAGACATGATCGTGAGGAGAAAACGAGTAAATTGATATGTGGATTGTGTGATTCATCAAGTATTCAATGAGATTGAGGGGAAAATGCAAATCTGAAGAAACAGAGGGCGCGAGCAAGAACTTGGTGTTCTTGGCGCCCTTTTTTGAATTTTTAAATATTTGAATTTTTGTGATTTTATTTAATTAATTCAAAAATTAATTTCTCTCTGGTTTTTAATGATTTTGAGTTGATTCTTTTTTTAATAATTCACAAAAATGTTAAAATATTTTATTTTACAATAATTTCCCTAAAATATTATTTATTTCATATACTTGATATTTTTGCAAAGAATTAATTTTTATTTGTTTTTTGACATTTAAAGTATTTGTCTTTCTTGATTTTCCAAACTTAAATGTGAAATTCTGGCCTATGCAGATAGCAGATGTCCTAACACATGTCAAGACATTGTGCTACATAATCATTTAAACTTGGAGGTGCAACAGCAGACTGATACCTTGAATATCAGAACTGTACACTCACAGATGTCACGACATCTGATCCAACATGTCAGTCAAGAACATTTACCAAACTGTAAATTGTAGAATGTTAAATAAGACAGTAATTGTTAACCCAGTTCGGTACAATTCACCTACATCTGGGGGATACCAATCCAAGATGAAGACTTCACTATCTGTAGAACTGTTACAAAGCTAAACTCCCCCGTTTACAACTTTATACCTAACATCTACCCAATGAGCAGCTTTATCAAGGCTAAAATAAACCGTTTACAGCCTTGATATGAGATACCCCACTCACATCCCAATCACAACCTGTGATATCTCTATCTTCTGCCAATTCAGAATTGTCGCGTTTTCTTGACCTTCAAGTTATCTTGGACTTGCTTCAAAGCTTCGTCCAAGAAAAATACAACAACCATTACCTACAGGTTTCTGGTTGTGTCCCAGTACCTATTCCTTCCATCCTGCATCCCATAATACAGAGTGGATACTTACAACTCCTAAGAGAGCCAATGACTCTCAAACCCTAAACTCTTATTCAACACAAAGGAACTAGGTTAGAAAGTTACAAGTGATACAAATGTACAGTCCTTAATCTAGGTCTAAGTCTCCTTATATAGTCTTCTTTTTGTCTTGGGCTTTCAATCTTTGATTCTGTGTTCCCTTGATCCATTCCTTAATTCTTGCAACAGATTAAAACCTACTAACTTACCAAGTCAGTCATGATGTCGAGACATTTCCTTCGACATATGTTTCTTCTGCAGATTCTTCAAGTTTATCATCAGAATGTTTTAGCAAAATTTAGTCAAACAATAGGTGCTTTCAATCTCCCCCTTTTGAGAAATTTTGGCTAAAACAAACATTTTCTTCTGCATTCTGCAAACAGCAAGGCTCCTTCATCAAGACTTCTTTATCTTCATAATTGATTGGAGCTAAGGTCTGAGAGAGTCTCCCCCTCAACATATTTCCCCTCCTTCCAAGAGAGGTCTTGGGAACCAGAAGACTCCTCCAAAAAAGAAACAGCAGTTGTAGGCTTCGTAACACTGAGAGCATAGATTGCGTAACTCAGGTCACAAGGCACAACCTGCTTCACAACTCAGATCACATGACACAAGGAAAGATAAATATTGTTAAGATGTTAGAACATCTTAACCAACATTCTTGCAAAACAACTACAGGAATGTACCCAAACCCAGACAACATCAGAAAACCAAAACCATTCTCCCCCTTTTTAGCCAAAACATGGCAAAGGTGACCAAGACATCCCCAAACCCAGACACAACATACCCAGATTTTGAAGAACACCATCTGCCACCAACCCAAGGAGAGTATTGAGACTAAAGAAGATCAAGGCAATCCTATTTGTAGCCGAGCCATTTCCTTAGGAAGTAACGAACCCAGAAACATAATGCTGGTCAATTCAAAGAACCATTAATCGAAGGTAATAACTCCACTAATAGTGCTTTGACCAAGACTCCTTTGACAGTTTCTTCTTTTGAGAACGCCGACCAAAGAACCTATTACATGCAAACATGTTCTATAACAATGTCCTGACATCATGTCAGATATTGTCTATTCTTCCTAGACTCTTCTTCTGATTTGACAATATAGAGACTTCTTCACAAATATATGATCCCAGTCTGCAAGAGAAAATTTAAATTCTCCCAGACTCAGTCAATTATTCTTAAGCATCTAATAAGAACCATTCAAGTATGCATTGCCAAGTTTCCCGTAACTTGTAACAATACTCCAATGTCAAGACATCCTCCTTGACATCTCAGTTTGCTTGACGTGCAAATGCAAATTGGAATTTCCACAATAATTCCAAGCCATCCTCCTTGACATCTCAGTTTGTTTGACGCACAAATGCAAACTGAATCTTCAGCAATAATGTCAAGCCATCCTCCTCGACATCTCAGTTTGCTTGACGCACAAATGCAAACTGGATCTTCAACAATAATGTCAAGCCATCCTCCTTGACATCTTAGTTTGCTTGACACACAAATGTAAACTGGAACTTTATCTCAGATCAAGAGGCCTCTCCCCCTGACTAAGGTAACTGGTGCTCCTCCACAGAACACCCAAGCTAATAAATGGAAAACATAAGACGCATCTTCAAGAGCGCACCCTCTGTTCAACACACCTGCTGAACACAATCATCAACTCTCTTATTGTTCCCTCTGACAAGAAACAATAATCACTCACACATGGTCACCGTCATGCTACCCGTGAGGAAGTGTATACCAACCATAACAATCTCTTGGCTTGAGATTAAAGTTCCATTGACCCCCCTCATCCTGCAACCATCTACACACCACATGAACTCCTCTTGAATTCTCATGTATAGACCTCCAGTTGCTTGAGGCACAAACCAATTCAATCAGAATGCTTCACATTCCTCAAAGAGACGCATAGGGCCCCTTAGTCTGTTATAACGATGTCAGCTATCGTATGCATGCTCCAGAACTTCACAGCTGCTAAACTGATCCACTACTAGCATGACTTGCTCCAAGGGCTCCAATGCCGAATGCAAGATTTTCCACTGACCTTACCAGGCCAGCATTAGAGATAAATACCCCGCAATCCAAGACAGTCATTCCTATCATTCTCCCGTATGATAATCTGGAATACTTCTGATTTATGGTGAATCTCCACTTCTGAACGCATTCAGGAAACAGACTTTCATGCAATCAACACATGATCCACTTCAGTCTTCACACATACTTACATCCTCCTTCCAAGGGGCCCTTCTACTCCATCATTCTCCCAGATGATCATGTAGATACTTCTTGGACACGATGCAAGTAACCAGTTCATCACAGAACCTGAAATCCTTCACCAAGGATAACTAACCCAAAGATGTTCTAACATCAGTTAGGAGATCTTACATACATCACAAACACCACGCCATGGTTCTTGATATGGTCCACCACTGGACTTACAATCAGCATAGTAATCCATACTGAAGATCTTCACACAACACTGCACCACCAGCTTGAACAAAGAAGACTTCAGAAACCCAGAGAGAAATAAACTCTCATCCACCAAGAAGGTATGCTTCCATCCTCAACCCAGAACTTTTACCACAAGCTCCCAGAGAACCAGAACCTCCTTACAATTTCAACTAACTACTCTTCTACAAAAGAGCAATCAGTTTCAAGCATCTTGCTTGAATGCATATTGTGAAACCAATTAAATGCCACCTTTTGATTGACCTCACTCATCTTCAAAACTCCCACAAGATACCCTGATCTACTAATGAAATCAGATCTTCAAGTCACATGAACTACTTGCCCTATAGCAAGACATCTTGGATCCACCAAGCCTCTTAGCCATGTAACATCTTCTCATCCACAGCTCCCGCAAACTCCATGAGATAGACTTTTTGAAGAATCCATCACTCTCATTCTCCTGTAGATCACCTTATCTTAAGATGATGTACCACATCACCAGCTGAGACTTCTAATGTTAAGTTAGATGTCAGAACATTATGACATCCAACTGTTGAATTCAGCTCTTCCTTCTGCCACTTAGAAGAACCTCTTCCCTTTGCAGAAACAGATTTTTGTGCTCTCACAGACTTGATTCAACAACCAAGTTTTGAGCAGACAACCTCCATTCTACTTTGAAACTCCAAAGACTTCAAACCTGCCACATCTGAAACTTTATAAAATAAGTAGTTCAAGACTACCCCATAGTAATACCAAAGAATGCCACTTCCCTTAGTAGAGCCGTTAGTAGAAAACTAGAGATAACTGCCACTTATCCTCGACCTTCACAACCAGAGCACACACTATGCTTCAAAGCACCTGGATCAGAAATAAACTGACCCAAGCTGTAACCATCAAGATTATGATGTCTTCATAGTCTTCCATCTCCATCTTCAACAGCATCACCATCTGGACAAGTCATTCATAATACTTTCCAGGAACAGATGCTAAGCCAATAATCCCAGGTTAACACCTAGGAGACTTTTGAGCGAATGCAGAACCCCTCCCATGTTTCTCCATGCCTCTGATGAAAAGATGTTAGAACATCTGACAGAACATCCTCAATCTTGACTTTCAAGGATAATCAATTAAATACATGTGGATTCCACAAGTAGCAATTGATCTTAAATCCATGTACAATAACCATTCTTCACTGTTGTAGCTGAGTTCCACCAGATCATGTCATTAACACTTATATAGTATTCAATCTTTTTGCAAGTATCTTCTTCAATGAGAATGTTGAGATACCAAGGCTACCACCCTTGACTCTAGTAACTAAGTCTTTCTCCGAACAAGTCTTATTTACCTCAACAACTCTTCAATCAGATTGGATCCACTCTTAGGGTCAAGAGAGATGAATCCTTCCTTGCTGTTATTGGATGGTGAAAATAAATCACCTCCACTTTCTTCAGATCGTGTTTCAACGAAACACCTTCTAGTCAGAAGAGTAACTAGAAGACTCCAGATACACAACATAGATGCCTTTATGAGTGGACTTGAGAGAATTCTCAAGTATCTTTGACAACCTAGCCGATCAAACATTCATCAAACTCCTAGAGCAAGAACCTGATAAACTTTAACTCAACTCCTCTCCTCTTCAATTGACTCCAAATTGCACTAAGAAACCAAGCTTCCAAGAACAAGTCACCATACCAGATATCTAACCATAACTCCTTTCACTTTATCGCTCCTGACTCTGGAATAAAATAACACAGATATCTTCAAATATAGAGGCCGACGATTGAGACATTCCACCAACTGTCTTCAGTAACAACTCCAGAATCCCATACTTCTAGAGTTCTTCCATCAGAAACACATGCAGCGGAACCACCAAGGAATAGATCCTGCTTGCCCTAATAAGATGTCACAACATCTTATAAGACACACCAACAAGAGAACTAGCCACTTCTCCTGTAGATGTTGTAGAATTTCCTCAGCAACATGAACAACCTCCTGGTTGCTCTCTTCAGTCCAGAACATCCATCTCATCCATTAATACCCTTGGGTATGTTTGAGTTGATTGATCTGATCTCCAAAACTCCTCCTTGTTTAAACGCTAGAAAGTATCTCCCAAAGATCTCATCCAGAACCAGACATGATGCCTGCTCTGATACCAATTAAAATTTTGGCCTATGCAGACAGCAGATGTCCTAACACATGTCAAGACATTGTGCTACATAATCTTTTAAACTTGGAGGTGCAACAGCAGACTGATATCTTGAATAAAAGAACTGCACAGTCACAGATGTCATGACATCTGATCCAACATGTCAGTAAAGAACTGCAATTCACCTACATCTGGGGGATACCAATCCAGGATGAAGACTTCACTATCTGTAGAACTGTTACAAAGCTAAACTCCCTCGTTTACAACTTTATACCTAACATCTACCCAATGAACATCTTTATCAAGGCTAAACTCAACCGTTTACAACCTTGATATGAGATACCCAACTCACATCCCAATCACAACCTGTGATATCTCTGTCTTCTGCCAATTCAGAACTGTCACGGTTTCTTGACCTTCAAGTTATCTTGGACTTGCTTCAAAGCTTCGTCCAAGAACAATACAACAACCATTACCTATAGGTTTCTGGTTGTGTCCCTGTACCTATACCTTCCACCTTGCATCCTATAATACAGAGTGGAGACTTACAACTCCTAAGAGAGCCAACGACTCTCATACCCTAAACCCTTATTCAACACAAAGGAACTAGGTTACAATGTTACAAGTGATACAAACGTACAGTCCTTAACCATAGATCTAAGTCTCCTTATATAGTCTTCTTTTTGTCTTGGGCTTTCAATATTTGATTCTGTGTTCCCTAGATCCGTTCCTTAATTTATGCAACAGATTAAAACTTGCTAACTTACCAAGTCAGTCAGGATGTCGAGACATTTCCTTTGACATCTGTTTCTTTATGCAGATTCTTCAAGTTTATCATCAGAATGTTTTAGCAAAATCTAGTCAAACAATAGGTTCTTTCAAAAAGGTTTCCAATCATTTTGTGGATAAAAACATGATTTTTCAAACATTAATCCAAGATCACAACTTGTTTTTCACACATGTTGATAATTTTAATCAAATTTTTATTTAATTAAAATACATTTTGAAATTAATTTAGGGTTATGATCTTAATCACCCTAAACAGATCTTTTTCAAAATCTTTTGGGCCTCTAATAGAGTGTAAGACCCAACCCCTTTTGAAAACCAAAATAATTTGGGCCTCGGTCATCGTATAAGACCCACTGCGTTTTCAAACCTCGGCGCGATCGCCATTTTTCAAACAAATAATCATCTGGGCCTCTCCTCGAGCTATAAGTCCCATTACTTTTCTTAAAAAATCTTGTGGGCCTCTTGATAGAGTGTAACCCCCACCTCTTTCTAAATAAAACTTTTTGGGCTTCAGTGTATTGTATAAGTCCCGATATAGTCAGAAATTTCGGCGCAATCGCCGTTTTCAAACAAAAATTATTTGGGCTTATCCTCGTGTTGTAAGTCCCATTTCTTTTCTTTAAAAATCTTGTGGGCCTCTTGAGAGAGTGTAAGACCCATCCCTTTGTACGGAAAACCTTTTTTGGGCCTCAGTCACTTGTATAAGTCCTTGTACAAATTCAAACAACGGTGCGCTCACTGTTAAAATTTGGGCCTCTCCCTGAGTTGTAAGCCCTAATCTCCGTTCAAAATACTTTCTACTTTGATTTTGAATCCAAATGTATAGTTGCTATCAAAACTTTCTTTAATTTCTTTGTTGAACAACTAACAAAATGGCATGGAAGCTCTACAACGGGTAAGTGTTTAACCGCTTTCTTTTATATGCTTTCATATACACAATTGTATTGTGGGAAGCTGCGCATGGTTAGTCTTCTTTCATACCTTTTAAAAAAATACTTGTCATATATCAACTGTATATATACTAGTATAGTTATTTAGAGTTTTCCCCGACAACTATGTCTAGAACTAGGTAAAGCCCTGTTGGTCACTCTTTAAATACAAACAAAACTAGATCCCCATAGGATTTCCAGATACAGTCTTCCCTTCTCTTGGGGTTAAATAATATGGAACAAAGAGAAAGGTAGTATTCTCTATGAACCTTTTCTCAGACTCTCACCCCTAGAAATTATCAAAGAAATTCTACTCCCCAGAGTTGATCTATTCTCTGTGAATAGCATCTCTTGAGTTTCTTCCAAACCCTCGACCTTTCCTGGAATGATCTCTTCTCTGTGAATTGCATTTCTTGAACTTCTCTAGGTTTGGGGACCCACATGCTTCCTAAAAGCATCCCTGCCTCCTCTTGGGCTTTGTACAAGGACCCTTCGGCTTCTTACAAGTTCTCATGCCTTCTCTTGGGCTTATTTGAAGGACCCTGACGACCTCTTAAAGGTATAAGACAAAACTTAGTCATCCTTTGATAGAGCAGTCTTTCCAGTGTCAAACCTCAGGCCACTTTAGGGTTGATTCTCATCCCTTAAGGCCCTTGCCCTCTTTTGGGCATCCTACAAAAGATAAAACTCTTCAACATCAGTAGACTTGGATAGTCTAAACCCCCTTTGAGTCTCAAATACATTCTCAAGTTCCTTTCAAACATAGGAAAAAACACCGATCACTCTGGATAAATCTTCAGCAAAAACCCGGTCTCTCTCATAAGAGTTCTCCACCCTTGGGCCTGCCTATGGATCTAATCCTCAGCGGTAAGATAGCCTCCTCTCAGGCTTTGTATAATGATCTTTCCTCAACACAGTCAGCCTCCTCTTGAGCTTTGTACAATAATTCTCCCCCCTAGCAGAGCTAACCTTTTCACACTCTCTTGTTGAGTCCATCACTTTTCAAGACTCTCTTGTTGGGTCAATCTCCTT
Source organism: Lathyrus tuberosus (assembly GCA_022829125.1). Lineage (NCBI taxonomy): Eukaryota > Viridiplantae > Streptophyta > Magnoliopsida > Fabales > Fabaceae > Lathyrus > Lathyrus tuberosus. Next base: position 18,970,201 of record JALAZF010000021.1, on the reverse strand, counting down.
TTAGCCTCAATCTTGGGCTTCGTACGAGACAGCAAAACACTCTCTTATTGAGTATAAAAGACTCTCTTGTTGAGTCAATCAACTTTCAGACTCTCTTGTTGGGTCAATCACCTTTGCAAGACTGCCTCTGTCTTGGGCTTTGTACAAGACATATAAAAGCACTCTCTTGTTGAGACAAACTCATTTCAGCCTCCATCTTGGACTTTGTACAAGACACATATAAACCTCCCCAACGGAGTCAAAAATCCTTTTAGCCTCAATCTTGGGCTTTGTACAAGACAGAAAGAACATTTTCCCCGAAAAAGTCAAACTGTTGCCTCCTCTTAAGCTTTGTATAATGATATCCCCGAAGAGTCAATCTCATTTTTGACTCAATCTTGGGCCTTGTACAAGACATATACACTCTCTTGTTGAGTCAGTCTTATCTAGCCTCCTCTTAGGCTTCGTATAAAGAAATGCCTAGCTGAGTGAACCAACCTTTTAGCATCAAACTTGTGCTTTGATCAAAGCACACAAACATCAATAGTTCCTCTTTAGAGATGACAAAATCTCTCTCAGCCAAAACCTTTTAGCTTCATATCTTGGGCTTTGAACAAGATGAAAATCCCTTTTTAGCTTCAATCTTGGGCTTTGAACAAGACACCAAAACATCTTTTTCCTCCCTTAGAATAGGAGGAACTACGATTGCTCTGATTTCCCTGTTTCGTTAAACGGGAATACGTTGGCATAAGATTGCGAAATCTTAGCGAGCATACTAATCAAAAACTCTAGGTCCAATACCTTCATACATCAATCAAAAAATTTTGAGATATAGTATCTTCCCAAAAGCCTCATGAACAGTCAAGACACTTTATTCTTAAGCCAAATAACCTAAGAGAGACCCACTATTTTGATAGCATCTGTAAACCAACAGTCATCTGTTTAAACTTAGTATACAAGCAGGGTTAATTGGAGACATCTATTTCCCTTCCTTAATCAGCTTCACAGGATAAAAAATGAATCGAACTGTAGCACCCCAAAGTGATAGTGATTCGAAACCACAAAAACCGCGCTACACAGAGATCTTACGTTTTCACTTTCGTCATCCTCCCTCCAATATTCTGCCTAGGTAGGAGATTGGGTATCATTGGGATTATAAAGCAGACAAACATTTTATGAGTGAATACAAATGGATTACTTCCAGACAAACATACTCATTGCATTAATCATTCAAAATAAACAAGTTCTTACATGCATAATCAGTGCATTATCAAGGAAAGTTACATATGAAAAAAAACAGTAATGGACTAAAGATTTTAAAAGACAGATGCTTAAAGAACATCCTTAAACTCCAGAGCATTAATCAACCCTGTTCACAGAGGAACTCACTCCGTGCTTGAACAACAAAGTGACTTGGACCTTGGGATCAAACATTTTGAAGGACAGAATACCCCTTTTAACCAGCTTTTGCACTTTCTTCTTGAGAGCGAAACAATCTTCAATGTCATTCACATATGACTCTTAGGCATAACAGGTGGTGAGTAGAAGGAGGAGAAGGAGGCCGACACTGAGAAGCGACCAGAGCTTTAACCAAAGCAATCAGACGTTCCATACCAATCCTTAAACTAACCTCTTCGCGGACTGCACGATTCTCTTGTTCTAGTTACCCATCTTTCTTCGACGACTAACTTGAGTGTTGTACTGGTGAAATAACTTGACAAACGGAGACAAAAGACATGTGTCATACCCCAAATTTTACCCCCTAGATTCCACCATTGTTAGTTGCATCATGTGCATAGCATTAAGAAGACCAAATGTTTGATCATTCAAAGTTTGATGTGTTCATCAACATCTCAACTATTTCACTTACTCATGGATTAAGAGTTTCTCTCCATCAACAACCAAGGTTGAGATTACATCAAGTCAAGATCATTAAGTCTCAATTCCTCAAGTGCACCAAATTAGGATTTTTTGGTCAAAGTTAACTAGATATTGACTTTTTAACCAAGACATGATCCCATGCTTAGGAACATGATTCAAGACCCTTAAATACATATTTGGAGTCCAGTCACATGACCCAATTAGCTCAAGAAGCTTGATTCATTGACAAGTTCAAGATTGGATTTCATCTGATACAAAGTCCACAATTGATCAAAGTCAATGTTTGACTTTTGACATTTTTGGTCAAACATGACTTCGTCAAGTCAATAATCATGATAATATGGAAAATGAGTGAATTGGATCATGATTAATCAAGAAAATCACAAAAAGAATCAAAGTTGTCAAATTATGGTTCTTGAAATTTTTCTATGTTATGGAAATGCATGAATAAGTGACCTACTTTTCAAGATCATAACTTCTTCCTCATGCATCCATTTGAAACACTTGAGGATTATGTTTAAAGAAGACATTTAATACTAGAAGATGATGGAAATTGAAATTCAAAATATTTCTTGAAGTGAAAGTTATGATTGATCAAAGTTAAGATTCTTCAAGTTGTTGAAAATCCCAACACAAATTTTTCTAAGTTTTTCACCTTATCAAGTGCATGACTTTATGACCACTTTGTGATCAATTCAAGCAACCATTTTTCATGCCCAAGGGATGTACTTTAAGATTACATTACATACTTCAATATTGTGGAAGAATTGGATCAAAAGCTCATGATAATTGGAAGTTATGAAGTTCCAAAGTTGAGATTTCAAAGTTCTTAAAATTGCCAAAATACCCAGAATTTTTGTAAGTGTCAGACAGATGAAAGATACAATTTTGATGACCAGTTTTCTTCATGATGCAAGCTGAATTTCCACAAGTGATCAACATGAAAAGTGTAGTATATTATGTCTTCTTTCTAATGGTACCAAGAGCATAAATTTATTTTTCTTGAGCATGAAGTTTCGAAGAGGAGAAGTAGCCATGGTAGAGCTGATTGTCTAAACCATAATTTTTTCTAAGTACTAGGCAGATTTGGTTACACGAATTTGGGGCCACTTTTGGGCACTTTCCAACCACTTTCTCAACATGTGATCAACTGGAAACTTGTAGTATCACATGAAATCTTCAAGTCGGTACCAAATTCTGCAACATTTGATCATCATTCACCATAGAAAAACTTAATCCAATGTGCCAACATAAGTTGATTATGGGCAATGCATGAATTTATACTTTAATCATGTTGACTTGTTTTTGAAGGCACTGAACTGATCCAAACCTTAGATGTAGCCTGTACAAGCTGATAACAAAGACAGGAAAAATCAACTTGAGGCTACTAAAGCAAGAAACTACTTTTGTACTTTTGTCCAACTTTATGGGTTTCCTCCAAAATCCACAAAATAAAGTCAAAGACCATTGCATTTCTTCTGATCCATTCCACTATAAATAGAGAGCACGTTCATCAACCAAAGGGACAAAGCAAGAGCCTTAAACTGCAGAAACCACATTGTTGCAAAATCACAAAATCCCACCATTGTCAAAATCACCAAATTTTCACATTTCTTAGTTCTCTTAACAAACCTCCATTCTAACTTCGCAGACATCATCAACACACAACATATGAACTTCTGTATGCATTAGAATCATTCTGAAACGCCCCAAGCACCATAGCCATAACCTCACTTTTCATCATTGTAAGTGGATTTGGGCAAAGGAATTGAGAGCTTTCCAAGGCAAACTAAATACTCCAACACATTCTTGGGTGGACAGTGGAGTTGTAGGGATCATTACATTGCATCTGGAAGTGCTCTAACAAGAATCACGATTTCACTCCATTGAGGTAAGTTGGCATTTCAGGAACTCCGTGTTTTGAGCATCATTTCGATTATTTCTTGATACCATTTTGCTTGCTTTAACATGTTGAGTGAAAGCCCCATTAAATGGGCATTGGTTGATCATGTACGCAATTTAATTTCAATTTGAAAACTTAGGGGTCATGTGGTTTTTCATGAAATTCGTGAACTACAATTAATATAAATAAAATCTAATTGCATTTTTGAATTCCTGGTGAAATTTCAAGCAAAATGGTATATTCACTTTTCTCATTTGGTCAAGAAATAAAAAAGTTGTATTTTTGAGAAAAAACAATGTTATAGTAATGTATGAAGGTAGGGGATGAAGATGGTGGCGCCATTTTTCTGTTTTTGAATGCAATTTTAATAGTTATTTTATTGGCTGCTTATTTAATTGAACGAACCCGCATGAGGCGTAGTGGTGTGAGTGTTGGTCCAGCATTGTTGAGGTAGAGGGCGTGGGTTCAAGTCCCAGCCCCCTCATAAGCCTGTTTTTCATCCTTTTTCTTCCTTTCCTTCTCCCTTTCCCACTTTCTCTCTTTTTTAATTTTTTTTTCTTTTCTTTTATTAAACTAATTTATTTTTTTAATTTCCTTTTCCTTTTAATATCTTTTATTATTTACCATTAAAATCCAAAAAATATTTATATTAGTTATTTTATTTTCCTTTTTTATTATTTTATTACTTTAAAAAATTCAAAATATATTATTATCTTATTAATTAATTATTTTGTTTAAACCTAAAAAATCTAAAATATTTATTTCTTTATTTTCTTGGGTTTCTTTAAAATATTTTAATCAACTTTCGATCTTTATTTAATCCACATGAACATGAACATATTGCATGCTATACACTAATTCCTTCATTCTTTCTCAAATCCTTAAATTCAATTAAAACTTAAATTCCACAAGTTTAAACCTTTCCTAAACAAGACTTTGGCCTTTTGTCGAGTGCCCTTTCAAACCTTGACTCTTTGTTAAGTTCCCTCTCAAAATTCTCCTCCTTCTATAAGAATGGCTAAAATACTTCAAAATACATCAAAACTCTTTTTGAAATAAACTTGAAAGAAAAGGATTGTTGGAATCTAGCCAATTATTTTTTTCTTTCATCCTTAAAACACTTAATAAATAACTTGGAACAAGAGGTGTTAGAATCTAGCATTCTAGCACAACCCTTTGACCCATTGATCACTATCAATGTTCATGGTCCACAAACAATTTTCTTAATCAATATTGAATGAAAGAGGTTGTTAGAGTTTAACACTATAGCATAAACTCTTTGAACCATTGATCATCATCAATAGTTCATCATTCCTAAAATATATCCAAATGATTTCAAAACTTCCAAGTTATGGATAAACCATGATAATTATCAAGGGACTAAATACCTTTATAATTATGAACAAACCTTGATTATCATCAAGTGTATTTTCTTAGGCAAAACTTCAAGACATCTATTAAGGTCTAAAGATTCTATTTCAAAATGAAAGATGTTGTCTTAATAAACACTAGGGCAATGTTTTGCCTACAACATTGAGTTGAGATAAGGGGCATGAATGAGATTTGTAAATCCATTCAATGTCGTGAAAATGTCCACTCCTGATTTCTTTTGGATAAAACAAAGTTCCTACGTTGATTAATACAATTTATCTTTCGCTAAAATCAACCAACAAACTTTCACCCGAACTACGATTGCTCTGATTTCTTCCTTATAAGGATACGCAGGCACTTGACTACAAAGTCTTGGTGAGCACCCTAATAATAAAAACCTCTTTAGGTTTCATTTCTCTTAATAAAAATCTAAAAACATTTCTTCTCTCTTTTCCCACTCTATAAGCAGAAGATTAGAAACTAACATTAAGCTAACATTTATTCAACCCTAACTAAATGGTTCCCGTTGAGTACAACGGACGTGAGGGGGTGCTAATACCTTCCCCTTACGTAACCGACTCCCAAACTCAAATATTGGTTGTGGTGACCATATCCTTGTCCCTTTATTTTTAGGGGTTTTATTCGATATTTTCCCTTTCCCTCTATGGGAATAAATTAAGATTGGTGGCGACTCTATTAAATCCATCCCGCTGGCATGCGATTTTGCTTTGCGAGGTCGTTCTCATTTTCCGAGGTATGACAGATGGCGACTCTACTAGGGAAAATCCAATCCCTAAGTGAGTCAACCCTAGTTTAGTTAGGTGTCTTTGTATGTGTGTTAGCTTTGTTTGTTTCTTTTTCTTATTTAATTATATGTTTATCTTTGCTTTATGGCATTTATATATCTCTATCATGTGTGGGCTTTGGGGATCTGATATCTTGAATAAAGCTCTACACCCGAGCTTTGGAAAATGCAGAGGGAAAACATAAGTTTAGATTTGGTAGTTAGTAGTGTTAGTCTTCAAGGACATTTCCTTGTTGCAACTAGCATGAAGGCTCCTCTAGAGTAGACCTGTTTGTAGATCTCGTTATAAAACAGCTAGCCTGTTGCATGATGCTGATTCATGAAGGGTCCATGACTCTAGGTCCCCCTTTTAGAACCAGTTTCTATTTTGGTGGTTGTGTAATATTGGACTTAAAGGACATCTCCTTGTTGCAACCAATATGAAAATCCTACTCAGAAGAGACCTTTTCGTCACTCTTGTTATAAAGCGGATAGCCCGTTGCATGAAGTTGATACGACTAAAGTTCATGACTCTGAAAACCCTATCCAAAATCTAGAAACTATCTAGTGAGCGGTTTATGGGTAGAAGACATATGGCTATCCGTTAAGAAGCCTACCTAGTAGGGTGTTCTAAATTACTCATGTTATCTCAGATTCTAACCATACCTACATTGCATTTTCTTTATTCCAATACAAAAATCAATTCATCCGGCATTGCATGACATTACATATCATTTGCATCCTTTGTACACGTCCAGGTTGTCCAGTAACTCATTCTAATTGTCTCTATCTTTCATTCGTCTGTCAGTCGTCAAGCTGATTCCTCATCACCGATACAGGACTAGAGCTAACATCAGACGCAGAATGTCAGAACAAGAACAACACAACATAGAGATCATAATGGAGATTGATGATCTGAAGTCAGGCATGACTAAGCTTACTGAGATGCTCCAAGTCTTGATTTCCAGAGGAGAGCAACCTCAAAGAACTGTCATCCAGAAAGTTTTAGGTGCTGTTACTGATCCTCAGCTTGTCCAGATGCCACCTTCTACATGGCCAGAATTTGGTTTACCCCATAACTATTCTCCACCTCTTGCAACTACTTTTATGATTGGCCAAGCTTCCAAACCAGTATTTCAAGCTCCTGTTTTCTCTGAACCCAGACCTGTGGTTCATACTATTGCCCAAACTGCCCAAGCTCCCTATGAGAATCCTCTCTTTAAGTAAAATGCTGCTAGTGCTCAAGGTGAAGATCATGAGGATGTTGAACTTGAATATGTCCACGAAAAGTTTCAGACTTTAGAGAAGAGATTCAGAGCCGTGGAGGGTAATGAATTCTTCAGTGTTGATGCAGACAACATGTGCCTTGTTTCTAATCTTGTCATGCTTACCAAATTCAAGATTCCCGAATTTGTGAAATACAAAGGTCATTCTTATCCAAGAGCTCATCTGGTTATATACTTTAGAAAGAAGGCTGCTTATACTAATAATCAGATGTTGCTTATCCATTTCTTTATAGACAGTCAGAGTGGAGCTTCACTCAAGTGATACACGAACCTTGAACATAACAGTTTCCAGTGCTTCCAGGATCTCGCTAATGCCTTTATGAAGCAATACAAGTACAATCTTGACATGACTCCTGACCGTCGTCAACTTCAGAATATGTCTCAGAGTGAGAGAGAATCTTTCAAGGAGTATGCTCCACATTGAAGAGAGCTAGCTTCTCAGGTTGAACCTCCTCTAGTAGAGAAAAAACTCACAGGAATGTTTAAGGACACCTTCTCTCCCTTTTATTGGGAAAATATGATTGGTAGTGTCTCCTCCAGCTTCACAAATTTGGTGACCATTGGCCAAAGACTCGAAGAAGGTATCAAGAATGGTAAAGTATCTAAAGCTGCTAAATCTTCTAATGTTTCGAAGAAACCCTATGGGAATTTCCAGAAGAAGAGAGAAGACCAAACCAATGATATCTTGACTGAGGATAAAAGACCTCGTCACAGACCTCAGTATTCTAACCAGACTTATGTTATTATTGTTACTCTTGTGGTTACTGCTCGACCAACTCAAGTTCCTTAACGTTCGGCTGTTGGACAAAACCAGAACCACAATAGGACAAACGTTGATCCAATTCCCATGACGTACATTGAACTATATGCTGGTTTGGTTCAGAGAGGTTTGATTACCACTAGGACTCTACCTCCTCCTCCAAATCCTCTTCCAGTCGGCTATAGGGTTGATCTTTATTATGAATTCCATCAAAGTGGTGCAGGCCATAACTTGGAAGGATGTTATGCGTTAAAGGCTATAGTACAAGAGCTGATCAAAGACAAGATCTTCACCTTTCATGATACCAATCCTAATGTCAAGAACAATCCTCTACCAAAGCATGAGAAGTGAAGCTTCAGTCAACTTCAGCAAGTCAGGCTATTCTCCTAAAGCCAGTGTGTCAGACAGGACATCTCATCCTTGTTTTTGTTTAGTTATTAGGCCTCGTTTCTTTCTGCTTGCATTTTCTATTAACTGTATTAACTGTTTGCTTTTAAATTTTGTTTGTACTTCCAGGTTAATGAAATGAGCTTTGCAATATTTTGATTAATTTACATCTGTTATTTGTATCTTTATGCTTTCTCTTTCAAAATGTATCTCCTATTCACTTTTTATTATCAAACTAGTGTTTATGCAAAAATTGAGCGAGGATGATGAAAACTTAATACCCATAATTACTGTTGGTATGCTTTCAAATCAAAACTTTGGTGACGATGTAAGGCATTGTTTCAATTCCCAAACACTGGAGAAATAAGGAAGTTAATCCCTCGTCAAACCATTCGAGCCAAGAAGTTGGAGTTTCTTTCTGTATAAAAAACCCGCAATCTTAACCTGGGGATGGGTTGTTCTCAGCTAACTTAGTTGTGCATTCAAATACAAGAGCTTCATGCAAGCCACCTTTCAATAAAAGTTGCATTCACAAGTGTCAAAGATGTTTTTCAAATCAAAAGCCAATGATGGTTCACCGTAATCATTGAGCCAGGAATTCACCTTCTTTCTCAAAAAAGAAAATAAATCAAAACAAAAGGCCTGCTAAGTCAAACCCTATGAAGGAGACTTAGGCAAAAACTGGGGCATCCTGTTGACTGTAAGCCTCAAAAGAAACAGTTCAGAAAAAAGTTAAGGATAACAAAAAAGAAGATGTCCTTAAATTCTTAGTCCTCACCATGAAAGTCCTCAATGGGAGAGACAACTAAATGTTGTAAGGAAGCAGTGACTGACATCTCAAGGGTCCCTCGACTTCTGAACCATCACCATCACTATCATCAGTACAATTCCTAAACTCTTGGAACTTGAGTGCATAGTTTGAGTTAACTGAGCGTAGGACTAAGGATCATAACGAAGATTGGGTGGGTACAAACAAACTTTGAGCCTTTATCCTTTGTTTCATAAACCATGAACCATGCCACGTTACAACCCTTAAAAAACCTAACTGAAACAATGTTATTTTGAAAGCATACTACAACAAGGTTGCGTAAACTGACTCAAAAAGGATTTTTTGCAAATCATTTGTTTTGGGTACCATACCTTTGCTTTACCTTTCGCTTTCAATTTCTTAAACCACCATGTTTTGACCAGTGATTCATAAGTTTTCCATCATTCCAAAAATGACTTTAGTTGCATGAGCTTTACATTAAAATTGCCATGTTTGAATGAACACTTTTGTTTGCAAACTAGCTTTTCTCAAGGAATTTTCAAATAGTAAATAAACTTGGTCAGTGATCCTATCAGGGGCAAGTTTCTTCCAGATCCTGTTGAGAATCAGTTCAAGATTTGTTGGTCAGTGCCAGTCCTTCTCAGAATTGGTTTATCCAAAAGATATTTCAAGACTCATAATGGGAAAAACCTTATAGTAAAGAAGTCATTTCCAAAATCAGTCAAGCTGAAGCAATGATCAGTTCATCTATAACAGTCAGCTAATCTAGGGGGCAACTTACTTGAAGAATCCCCAGGAAGCTCATCATCCTTCCTCCAAGGATCATTCAACTTGATACAGATTACCAATATGGCAGAGATGTGTTCAACAATAGCATCTTTAGTCCCCAAGCAGAGTGGCAGTGATATTTGTGTCGAGGGATCAGTCTTCCAATCTTGTCCTCTCCCAAAAGAGTCAAGCCATGTCGTCAACATATACATTACATTCATTTGATCATATATCATAATAAAATTCATATACCATGTATAGAAAGAGTGTTTCATCGTCATTGGTGGTCAATGTCCAACTTTCTTGGCACCTACCAAAGCAGATATGTGTCTGTCTGTTCTACTTTTGCACCCAATGCTATTCTTGGATGTCTCTATTTCCCATCCAATGCAATTCTTGGATGTCTCTATTTCCCATCCAATGCTATTCTTGGATGTGCCTGCTTATTTTTTCGTTTCCAATGCTATTCTTGGATATATCTGTCATTTCAATTTCCATCCAGTACTATTCTTGGATGTCTTTGCTTGTCTCTCTCTTATACCCAATACCATTCTTAGATATCGTGACATATCTATACCTTTGTCCAATGCCATTCTTGGATGCCTTGCTTCTATTTGTATCTAATGCCATTCTTGGATATCCTCATTCCATATCCAATGCCATTCTTGGATATTGTGATCCATTTTTCATCCAATGCTACTCTTGGGTGTCATTTATTCATTTTCATTTAGTACCATTCTGGATATTGTGATTCTGTTTCGTCCAATACCATCTGTGGACATTGTTTTTATTTTCATCCAATGCCATTCTTGTATGTTGTGTCTCCGTTCATCCAATGCTATTCGTGGGTGTCGCTGATGTTTTTATCCCAAAGTTGAATCTTGCCTCCATCCAATGCTATTCTTGGATGTCTTTATCATTCTTGCCAAAGTTGTTGTGTTTTCGTCTAATGCCATTCTTGGATGTTCTTACTACCTGTTCCAGGGTTTATCCTTTTCTCCCCAATTATTTCTGGATATTCTTTGTCACCTTGATAGATTTCCAAAATATCTTGTATTCCCCGGTTGTATCTCTTTGAGATCTATTACTTATGCCACAGAAGTTCTAAACCTTTTCCCCAGTGGAATCTTGCCTAGATAGTCTGTGGCATCATTCCCCACATGTCCATCATCATTCATCATAAATATATAAAAAAACATGCTAAGGTTTATTCCATTTCACATCATATCCCCAGCTAAAAAATAAGAAAACAAGAGTCTGTTTGTCCATAGCATAGCATGTCATTGCATCTAGGAAAAAATTTCGGGTCTTTTTATATTTAAATACCTTTCACCCTGATTTCATGAGGATTATCATCACTCATGCCATCCGGTAAAGATATTTAAATAGGGGCAATTGTCATACCCCAAAATTTACCCCTTAGATTCCATCATTGTTAGTTGCATCATGTGCATAGCATTAAGAAGACCAAATGTTTGATCAGTCAAAGATTGATGTGTTCATCAACATCTCAACTATTTCAGTCACTCGTGGATTAAGAGTTTCTCTCCATCAACAACCAAGGTTGAGATTGCATTAAGTCAAGATCATCAAGTCTCAATTCCTCAAGTGCACCAAATTAGGGTTTTTTTTGGTCAAAGTCAACTAGATATTGACTTTTTAACAAAGACATGATCCCGTGCTTAGGCAAATGATTCAATACCCTTAAATCAATCTTTGGAGTCCATTCACATGACCCAATTAGCTCGCGAAGCTTGATTCATTGACAAGTACAAGATTGGCTTTATCTTATACAAAGTCCACAATTGATCAAAGTCAAAGTTTGACTTTTGACATTTTTAGTCAAACATGACTTCCTCAAGTCAATAATCATGATAATATCGAAAATGAGTGAATTGGATCATGATTAATCAAGAAAATCACAAAAAGAATCAAAATGAACAAGTGACCTACTTTCCAAGATAATAACTTCTTCCTCAAGCATCCATTCGAAACATTTAAGGATTATGTTTAAAGAAGACATTTAATACTACAAGATGATGGAAATTGTAAGTCAAAAGCTTTCTTGAAGTGGAAGTTATGATTGATCAAAGTTAAGATTCTTCAAGTTGTTGAAAATCCCAACACTTAGAAATTTTTCTAAGTTTTTCAGCTTAACAAGTGCACGACTTTATGACGACTTTATGATCGATTCAAGCAACCATTTTTCATGCTCAAGGGATGTACTTAAAGATGACATTACATACTTCAATATTTTGGAAGAATTGGATCAAAAGCTCATGAGAAATGAAGTTATGAAGTGCCAAAGTTGAGATTTCAAAGTTGTTAAAATTGCCAAAATACCCAGAATTTTTCTAAGTGTCAAACAGCGTAAAGATTCAATTTTGATGGCCAGTTTTCTCCATGATGCAAGCTGAATTTCCACAAGTGATCAACATGAAAGTTGTAGTATATTATGTCTTCTTTCTAATGGTACCAAGAGCATAAATTTATTTTGCTTGAGCATGAAGTTTCAGAGAGGAGAAGTAGCCATGGTAGAGCTGATTGTCCAAACAAGAATTTTTTCTAAGTACTATGCAGATTTGGTTACATGAATGTGGGGCCACTTTTGGGCACTTTCCAACCACTTTCTCAGCATGATCAACTGGAAATTTGTAGTATCACATGAAATCTTCAAGTTGGTACCAAATTCTGCAACATTTGATCTTCATTCACCATAGAAAAACTTAATCCAATGTGCCAACACGAGTTTATTATGGGAGGTCAGGGGAGCTGTAGGGATCATTACATAGAATCACGATTTCACTCCATTGAGGTAAGTTGGCATTTCAGGAACTCCATGTTTTGAGCATCATTTCAATTATTTCTTGATACCATTTTTCTTGCTTTAACATGTTGAGTGAATGCCCCATGAAACAAGGCATTGGTTGATCATGAATGCAATTTAATTTCACTTTGAAAACTTAGGGTTCATATGGTTTTGCATGAATTCGTGAGCTACAGTCAATTTAAATAAAATCCAATTGTATTTTTTAATTCCTGGTGAAATTTCAAGCAAAATGGTATATTCACTTTTCTCATTTGGTCAAGAAATAAAAAAGTTGCATTTTTGAGGAAAAAAACAATGTTACAGTAATGTACGAAGGTAGCGGATGAAGATGGTGGCGCCATTTTTCTGTTTTTGAATTCAATTTTAATAGTTATTTTATTGGCTGCTTATTTATTTAAACGAGCCCCGTGTGGCGTAGTGGTGTGAGTGTTGGTCCAACATTGTTGAGGTAGAGGGCGTGGGTTCAAGTCCTAGCCCCCTGATAAGCCTTTTTTTTTCATCCGTTTTCTTTCTTTCCTTCTCCCTTTCACACTTTCTCTCATTTTTTTTAAATTTCTTTTTCTTTTCTTTTATTAAACTAATTTCTTTATTAATTTCTTTTTCCTTTTAATATCTTTTATTATTTACCATTAAAATCCAAAAAATATTTATATTAGTTGTTTTATTTTCCTTTTTTATTATTCTATTACTTACTTTTAAAAATTCAAAATATATTATTATGTTGTTAATTAATTATTTTGTTTAAACCAAAAAAATGTAAAATATTCATTTCTTTATTTACTAGGGTTTCTATAAAATATTTTAATCAACTTTCGATCTTTGTTTAATCCACATGAGATGAATACTTTGGATGTTGGATCATTTTTATTTATGTCAGATTGTTATTTGATTGATAAATAATGAACATGAACCCATTGCATGCTATACCCTAATTCCTTCATTCTTTCTCAAATCCTTTAATTCAATCAAAACATCAATTCCACAAGTTTAAACCTTTCCTAAATAAGACTTTGGCCTTTTGTCAAGTGCCCTTTCAAACCTTGACTCTTTGTCAAGTGCCCTCTCAAAATTCTCTTCCTTCTATAAGAATGACTGAAATACTTCAAAATACATCAAAACTCTTTTTGAAATAAACTTGAAAGAAAAGGATTGTTGGAATCTAGCATTCTAGCAAAACCCTTGAAAGATTGGTCTCAAGTCTTGCACATTGAGATAGCCAATTATTTCCTTCTTTCATCCTTAAAACACTTAATAAATAACTAGGAATAAGAGGTGTTAGAATCTAGCATTCTAGCACAACCCTTTGAACCATTGATCACTATCAATGTTCATGGTCCACAAATAATTTTCTCAATGAATATTGAATAAAAGAGGTTGTTAGAGTTTAACACTCTAGCATAAACTCTTTGAACCATTAATCATCATCAAATGTTCATCATTCCTAAAATATATCCAAACGATTTCAAAACTTCCAGGTTATGGACAAACCTTGATAATTATCAAGGGATTAAATACCTTCATAATTATGAACAAACCTTGAATATCATTAAGTGTATTTTCTTAGATAAAACTTCAAGACATCTAATAAGGTCTAAATATTCTTGTCAAAATGAAAGATGTTGTCTTAATAAACACTAGGGCAATGTTTTGCTTAGAACCATTGAGTTGAGATAAGGGGCATGAATGAGATTTGTAAATCCATTCAATGTGGTGAAAATGTCCACTCCTCATTTGTTTTGGGTAAAACAAAGTTCTTACGTTGATTAATAACATTTAGCTTTCGCTAAAATCAACCAACAAACCCGAACTACGATTGCTCGGATTTCTTCCTTATAAGGATATGTAGGCACTTGACTGAAAGTCTTGGCGAGCACCCTAATAATAAAAACCTCTTTAGGTTTCCTTTCTTTTAATAAAAATCTAAAAACATTTCTTTTCTCTTTTTCCACTCCATAAGCAGAAGATTAAAAACTAACATTGAGCTAACATTCATTCAACCCTAACTAAATGGTTCCCGCTGACTACAACGGACGTGAAGGGGTGCTAATACCTTCCCTTTACGTAACCGACTCCCGAACTCAAATATTGGTTGCGATGACCATATCTTTGTCCCTTTCTTTTTATGGGTTTTATTCTATATTTTCCCTTTTCCCTCTATGGGAATAAATTAAGATCGATGGCGACTCTGTTAAGTCCATCCCGCGGGCGTGCGATTGTGCTTTGCGAGGTCGTTCTCATTTTCTGAGGTACGACAACATGGATAAGCTTGCGAAATGCAAAGACTCAACGTTGAATGATGCATGATACGCAATGAAAATGAGTTATTAGTTTTCAAGGAACACAATCATCATAAACCTGTAAACATCATAAAGAGATAACACTTTTGAATAGCTGAAAAAACTGCATTTCTTTAATAATGGAAGGATTACAATTTGAAGTACAGTTTCTAAAGATCCAGAAAATAAGAGGAAAATAGCTAAATCCTATGGGTCCTATGGAATCCCTCCTTTGGAAGTAAAATTTGCTTTCACATAAGATGTCTCCAAATGTAGGGCTTCTGCAATGACTGAAGGTGCCGGAATCTTCTCTAAACCACTGAACGGTACGTTGTTTGATACTGACAAACCAACCCAATACGAATACTCCTCTAAAGTAGGAACACGCTGGTAATTAGGGAATGTGAAGCAATGATATAGGGGATCATAAAACTGCACCAGGGTGTCAAGAACTCCATCTTCAATCTTAGTCTTCAGAATAATCAAAAGCTTCCAGTGTAAAATACACCCCCTGGAAATTTAATTATTCAATTATTTTGTTAATTAAATTAATATTTATCATTAGAATTTAATCTGAGATAATTAGGGTTAATCTAGGTTATTATGGTTTTGAATAATTAATTTGTTAAATTTTGGATTTTATGTATTTAAATTATTTTGTTAAATAATTAGGAGTATTTTAATTAAGAGTTAATTTATATTTTTTTGGGGATATTATAAATTTTTTAATTAAATAATTAAGGGTTATTTTCTATTTTTTGGGATATTATAAATTGTTTAATTAAATAATTAAGGGTTATTTTATTATATTGGGATATTATAAATTATTTAATTAAATATTAGGATTCGTTTTATATTTTTAAATAATTGGGTATTTTATATTATAAACATTTGGGATATTTTATGGGTTTAAAATAATTGGGATTTATTTTATAAATTAATTAAGTATTTGGGATTTATTATCTATTTTTTTTAATGGAGATTTATGTTTGGATATCACACATTGTTTAATAATTGGGGTTTACGTTATATTTTTTAATAATTGAGATAATTTTATATTTTTTGGGATAATTGGGACTAATTAAATTTTTAGAACAAGATTTAATTTATATTTTGGGATTTCATAATATTATTCATTTAAATGATTATATGATTATTTTTGGGATATTATAAGTTTTTGTAATTAAATAATTGAGATTAATTTGTATCTTGGGGACATTAAGGTATTTATTTTCATAATTAAATAAACCTTTTTAAATTTATGTATCTTGAGGAATTAATTTATGTTTTGGGATATTATTTTTCAATTTTATAACTAATTAAATGTGGAATAAACCCTTGTTTTTGGGATTATTTAATTTACATTATGGATTAAATAAGATATTATGTTTTTACAAATAATTTAGGAGGGAGTTAGGGATAAGGATTCAAATTACAAATTATTGATATATTTCTTAAGTAATTTAAGAATTATAAATATTAGGGATATATTAGATATTAAGGGATATGATTGGGTTAAAATGGATAAGTCATGGGATATAAAGGGATAAAGACCTTGGGATAAAACTCTTAGGATCCAAGAGTATAAACATAATCTTAAGGATAAGGGATATGAGTTTTATAATATAAATGTTATATTATTTGTATAATCAAATTTAAAGGGATATTTTTGCAAATTCAAAAGGGGTAAGAGGATCAAAAACATCCAACTCACTTAAACTATAAGTCCTCTACCCTTGCGCATTGAGGCATTTTTGTAAAACGAATCTTCTTCCACCCCCGTTCTGTGAAGGTCTATTAAAGGGATAAAATCAACCAACCAACCTAAATTAGGGAGGTGACCTACGGAAATACTGATCCTTCAAATTTGAGGGTACGTAGGCATAGAGTTGTAAACCCTAGCGAGTACAATAATAATAAAAAACTTAGGGTCACCCTCTTATATCAAAGTCATCTGCTTTGTATAACAATAAGGATATTTGTAAATAAAATAAATAGTCAGACATTCAAGTAGTAAGAAAACATGCCCTAGAACTTAAGGAGGATCCTATTGAGTACAATAGAGGTGAGGGGTGTCTAACACCTTTCACTCACTTAAGCAACTCCCGAGCTTAGTGCGACGCCCCCCGATCTACACCCCCAATTAACACGCAATTAAAGCGGTAAAAAGAAAATTCGAAAATTGATCAGAGTATATTTGAAACATCATGGCATAGAAAAGGGGAATCACATCAAAGTAACCAAACATACACATAACATGCAACACCTGCTCATTTAGATATGCAACGTGGGGTAGCAATCATACAGAGGAAACTTTGTTCCTTACACCCACTTTTCAGAAATTAGAATTAAAGCGGAAAATCTAAAATCTGATTAACATATATACATGTACACATATAAACAGTTTTTCATACATCAGGTAGCATATGTACAACCAAAATATATCATCAGATATACAAAATAATAGCACGCGGCCACCCTAACTACCCGGAGTTACATATTAGAGCCGACCGACCAAAATAATGAAGACGCAACGCTTCACAAAAAGGAATACCTACAGCAGCTCTAATCTGCAATGCCTCATAGAGCGTTATAAAACAGCAGAAGGGTGAGAAAAACAACCATAATATAATTGTATAAAATTATATATTAACACAAACATTCACAAGTAACGTATTCTCACCACCAAAGCACACAGATAAATTATAACAACACACAGTACAATTCACACGTATCAATTACCACTGCACATCAATCATTCACAATACAATCACACATATTCCATTTCATTAATCACATTCACAATTCCATGCACAAATGACTCATGATGAATGCAAATGCACATAGATCGACACAACGACTCTATGCACATGCCATGCGGTACCGACTTCCATTGTCTCATGTCTCATCATCAGTTCACTCAGGAACTATTGGAACCATCGCTCGTTACTGAGACTTAGTCAAGTAACTCCCCGTCGGGCCTACGATGTTCACCCGTCGCTTTAGGTCCTCAGGCATCGCCTCATATTTTCGAGGCACACGACATTAAGGATTGCTTTAAGTCTCCAAAGGAGCCCACAATCGTCTATACCCATCGCTTTAAGTCCTCAGGCATCGCCTCATATTTTCGAGGCACACGATGGTATAGCATATTCCCTCAGGAATCAAACCGCCACTCAGGACATTTCCACAATACATATCATGATGCTTGGCATACAATGACTCATGACATTCACATTGCATACATACACACATTCATGATCATGCATTTATCATCAAATATCACACATAGTATTTTCTTGCCCTTAGGCCACAAATTATCATTGACACATAGTATTCTTATCCCAACACAGCACACAATCCATACAACATTCATATTAACAGTACGGTGTACCTTACACATCCAATTCACACAATTATAACAACAAAAGTCGACAAAATGACACTATTCCCGATTTTTCGACATAATTAAATCGGCTAACAATTCCAAAATCATCATCATCCAAAAGTACATTTCATAAGCTTTCCAACGATATAAATATCACTCAATTCAGAAATACGGTTCGAAAGATATGGATTAAAAAAAAAAAAAAAGGAAAATTGTTTTCAAAAACAACCAACCGCCCGGCGGAGCATGCTCACCGCCCGGCGAAACGCACTTCGCCTCTGCTTCGCCCGGCGAAACACAGGCGATACCAATCCCCCAAAATAATTCAAAGAGGCAGAAGCTTGGCACCTCTGCGCCTCTCGAACCGCCCGGCGAAAAGAACGCATCGCCCGGCGCTCAGGGCCTTTCGCCCGGCGCTCTGCACCGAAGCAGAAAAATTCTGCTGCGTGAACACTGTTCCATACCTCCAATTTTTCCCATTTTCTTCCCCAAATCATTTCCAACAGCAAAACAATTACTAGCAATGGTTCATACACATACATAGATCATACAACACAAATTATATCGAATTCCGTCCGTGAAAACATCGATTTCTACTCGATTACACGATTTCGACCTATATCCGAAAAACTACCGAACGAGACAATACAACATGCAACCGCACATACATAATCATACACAACAATAAGATAATCGAGTTTCACACCCTTACCCGATTTAATCGATTCCTAGAACTTGTTCTCTTGATTTCCCAAGCTTTTTCTCCAATTTCTCTCTTTTCTCTCTTCTCCTCTTTTCTTCTCTTTTCTTCTTTTCTTTCTCTTCTACTATTTTTCTCTCTATTTCTATTTTTCTTTTCTTTACTAACTTAACAAAATACACCCAAATGCCCAAAATACCCTTACACTCAAATATCTCGCAAACGTTCCCAAAACCCGATAAAATATATTCACGACGAAAAATAACATATTTTCACATAAAAGTCAGAAATAAAATAATATAATAATAAAATAATCAAAAACGACTCAATTAAAGTAAAAGACCAAAACTGGGGCGTTACAATTCTCCCCCACTTAGAAATTTTCGTCCTCGAAAATCTCACCTGAAACAAACAACTCTGGATACGACTCCCGCATCCGACTCTCCAATTCCCACGTCAGATTACCATCAGCAGCGCCTCCCCACGCCACTTTCACCAAAGCAATATCCTTGCCTCGCAACTGCTTCACTTCGCGATCCAAAATACTAACAGGTAAGGCCTCAACTGTAAGGTTCTCCCTTACCTCAACCTCGTCCATTAGAATCACATGTGAAGGGTCTGGAACATACTTCCGAAGCTGTGAAACATGAAAAACATCATGCAAATTCGACAGATTCGGCGGCAACGCGACAGCACCAACTCTCGCAGATATCTGGTAAGGACCAATAAATCGAGAAGTAAGCTTCTTAGATTTCAAAGCACGACCAACACCCGTTACCGGCGTAACTCTCAGAAATACGTGATCACCCTTTTGAAACTCAAGATTCTTACGTCTCCGATCATGATAACTCTTTTGTCTATCCTGAGAAGCCTTCATTTTCTCACGAATAAACTTTACCTTTTCCGTCGTTTGTTGCACCAATTCCGGTCCAACCACAGAACTCTCACCAGTTTCGTGCCAACACAACGGCGTTCGACATCTTCGTCCATATAAGGCCTCAAAAGGTGCCATTCCAATACTAGAATGGAAACTGTTATTATACGTGAACTCAATCAAAGCAAGATAACCGTCCCACGCACCACCTTGTTCCAAAACACACGCTCTCAACAAATCCTCCAAAGACTGAATAGTTCTTTCGGTCTGACCATCTGTCTGCGGATGATAAGCCAAACTCAACCTCAATCTAGAACCCAAAGCCTTCTGTAAACTTTCCCAAAATCTCGATGTAAACCTAGGATCTCGATCAGAAACAATACTCAATGGAATCCCATGCAATTTCACCACCACACTGATATAGATCTCAGCTAACCGTTCCAAAGAAAAACTGAGGTCAATCGGAATAAAATGCACCGATTTAGTCAGCCTGTCCACAATCACCCAAATAGCATTATGCCCACGCTGAGTACTTGGTAATCCCGTCACAAAATCCATCGAAATGCTATCCCATTTCCACTCAGGAATATCCAACGGTTGCAACAAACCACTAGGTCTCAAATGTTCCACTTTCGATTTCTGACAAGTCAAACATGCATACACAAACTGAGCCACATCTCTTTTCAAACCAGACCACCAGAAAATCTTCTTCAAATCTTGGTACATCTTATTCGCACCCGGATGTATACTTAAATTACTCCGGTGTCCTTCCTCCAAAATCATTCTTTTCAACTCTGCATCATCAGGAATGCAAATACGACCACGGAATCTCAAAACACCAAAATTATCCACCTTGAAATCCACATTCTCATTCCTCATCAAATCAACGAATTTCAAATCCAGCTTTTGTTTCTCACTAACCGACAACAAAAATTCATTAGCAACCTTCAACATTCCAAGCCTTACACTAACCAAAGTCACTTCACATACCAAACTCAAGTCTCTAAACGACTCCAAAAGTTCCAACTCTTTCACCATCAATGCGGACATATGCAACAATTTTCGGCTCAATGCATCGGCTACCACATTAGCTTTACCAGGATGGTAATTCAAGCCAAAGTCGTAATCTTTCAAGAATTCCAACCATCTCCGCTGCCTCATGTTCAACTCTTTCTGATCAAATAAATATTTCAAGCTTTTATGATCACTAAAGACCTCGAACCTTGCACCATAGAGATAGTGCCTCCAAATCTTCAACACAAAAACTACAGCCGCTAACTCAAGATCATGAGTAGGATAGTTTTTCTCATGAACTCTTAACTGCCTTGAAGCATAAGCTACAACCTTACCTTCCTGCATCAAAACACCACCCAAACCAATCCAAATGCTCGTGGAAAATCCGATTTATGTATTCCATAAACACACCAGGCGCATTAGAAACCCCGAACGGCATCACCGAATATTCATAATGACCGTAACGTGTTCTAAAGGCCGTCTTCTGAATATCCTCTTCTTTCACTCTTATCTGATGGTACCCCGATCTCAAATCGATCTTACTAAATACACAAGCACCAACCAACTGATCCATCAGATCATCGATCCTTAGAAGCGGATATTTGTTCTTAATCGTCACTTTATTCAACTGGCGATAATCAATACATAATCGCATACTCCCATCCTTCTTTTTTACTAACAAAACTGGAGCACCCCAAGGAGAAACACTTGGCCTCACGAACCTCTTTTCCAACAACTCATTCAACTGCTTTTTCAACTCCACCAATTCAGATGCCGACATTCTATAAGGTGCCATAGATACAGGTCTAGTACCAGGAACTAGATCTATAGAAAATTCAACCTCTCTCTCTGGCGGCACATCTGAAATATCATCAGGAAACACCTCAGGAAATTCGCACACAACAGGAAACACCTCCAATGAAACTTGATTATCCACAGTCAAAGATGCAAATAATCCAAACAACTGAGCTTCATCCGCCAAAAGTTTCTTCAACTCTTTGGTAGATAAGAAACTTGAGTCTTCGTCTTCCTCAAGAGAAGGAAACCTTACAAGCTTATGATAACAATCAATGTTCACCCGGTTAAATTGCAACCAATTCATTCCCAACACCACATCTAAACCTTCCAACGGTAAACACACCAAATCCATCGCAAAGTCTTTACCATAAATGGTCAAAGGACAACTCAAACACACTAAAGAAGTAGTTACTGACCCCATCGCTGGAGTATCAATAACCATCTCACCATCCATCAAAGACAACCCAAGATTCAAACGTTCCACGCACTCAGACGAAATAAATGAATGAGTCGCTCCAGTATCAATTATAGCAATTAAAGGCGTGTTATTAATAAAGCAAGTACCTCTTATCAGACGATCAGCACTTGAAGTCTGAGTTCCCGCCAATGAAAACACTTTCCCACTAGTCGGAGCTTTCTTCTGATTCGGACACTTCGAGCTAATGTGACCAGGTTCCCCACAGTTATAACACTTCACCATATTCTTCCTTTTACAATCAGCTAAAACATGTCCGATACCACCACAATTAGAACACTTATCCACTTTCTTCCTACATTCCATCTGGCGATGACCCAATTCACCACATTTAAAACACCTATGAGCATTAGACATACCTCCTCCACTTGACCTTCGATCAAAATTACCCCTTTGTTTACCTTTATCAGCCAGTGACACATACGGACCACCACGGAACTGTTGTTTCCCTTTCCTGTCACTTACACTCTTATAGTGAGCAGAACGAGCCTTACTGTCTTCATCATAAATCCTACAGCATTCCACCAAATCAGCAAACCTTCGAATCCTCTGATAACCAATAGCCTGCTTTATCTCAGGACGCAAACCACTCTCATACTTCACACACTTTGAAAATTCAGCAGTCGCTTCCACATAATGAGGATAAAACTGCACAAGTTCCACAAACTTAGCAGTATAGTCAATAACCGACATATTACCTTGTCTTAGCTCTAGAAACTCAATCTCCTTCTTTCCTCGGACATCCTCGGGAAAATACTTCCTTAGAAACTCTCGGCTAAACACCTCCCAAGTGATCTCTTCTTCCTCCTCATCAGCTTCCAACACCTGACGAGTACTGACCCACCAGTCATCAGCCTCTTCGTGTAACATATGAGTGCCCAGCCTCACCTTATCATCATCGTCATCACAATCCATTACCCTAAAAATCCTCTCAATCTCTTTCAACCACAACTGCGCACCATCCGGATCATGTTTCCCTTTAAAGACCGACGGCTTATTCTTTCTAAACTCATCATTTCCGACAGCATTCGGTGCACCCTGCACAGCTCGTACCATCGCTTCCATCGCCGCAGCCAAAGCAGCATCATTACGACCAGCCATATTCTGTTCGTCCAAAACAGAAACTATGGTTAAACAACAACTTGCTCAACACAACTCGCCCAATATGCCAGACACAACTGACACGGACTGGCTCTGATACCACTTAATGCGACGCCCCCCGATCTACACCCCCAATTAACACGCAATTAAAGCGGTAAAAAGAAAATTCGAAAATTGATCAGAGTATATTTGAAACATCATGGCATAGAAAGGGGGAATCACATCAAAGTAACCAAACATACACATAACATGCAACACCTGCTCATTTAGATATGCAACGTGGGGTAGCAATCATACAGAGGAAACTTTGTTCCTTACACCCACTTTTCAGAAATTAGAATTAAAGCGAAAAATCTAAAATATGATTAACATATATACATGTACACATATAAACAGTTTGTCATACATCAGGTAGCATATGTACAACCAAAATATATCATCAGATATACAAAATAATAGCACGCGGCCACCCTAACTACCCGGAGTCACATATCAGAGCCGACCGACCAAAATAATGAAGACGCAACGCTTCACAAAAAGGAATACCTCCAGCAGCTCTAATCTGCAACGCCTCATAGAGCGTTATAAAACAGCAGAAGGGTGAGAAAAACAACCATAATATAATTGTATAAAATTATATATTAACACAAACATTCACAAGTAACGTATTCTCACCACCAAAGCACACAGATAAATTATAACAACACACAATACAATTCACACGTATCAATTACCACTGCACATCAATCATTCACAATACAATCACACATATTCCATTTCATTAATCACATTCACAATTCCATGCACAAATGACTCATGATGAATGCAAATGCACATAGATCGACACAACGACTCTATGCACATGCCATGCGGTACCGACTTCCATTGTCTCATGTCTCATCATCAGTTCACTCAGGAACTATTGGAACCATCGCTCGTTACTGAGACTTAGTCAAGTAACTCCCCGTCGGGCCTACGATGTTCACCCGTCGCTTTAGGTCCTCAGGCATCGCCTCATATTTTCGAGGCACACGACGTTAAGGATTGCTTTAAGTCTCCAAAGGAGCCCACAATCGTCTATACCCATCGCTTTAAGTCCTCAGGCATCGCCTCATATTTTCGAGGCACATGATGGTATAGCATATTCCCTCAGGAATCAAACCGCCACTCAGGACGTTTCCACAATACATATCATGATGCTTGGCATACAATGACTCATGACATTCACATTGCATACAAACACACATTCATGATCATGCATTTATCATCAAATATCACACATAGTATTTTCTTGCCCTTAGGCCACAAATTATCATCGACACATAGTATTCTTATCCCAACACAGCACACAATCCATACAACATTCATATTAACAGTACGGTGTACCTTACACATCCAATTCACACAATTATAACAGCAAAAGTCGACAAAACGACACTATTCCCGATTTTTCGACATAATTAAATCGGCTAACAATTCCAAAATCATCATCATCCAAAAGTACATTTCATAAGCTTTCCAACGATATAAATATCACTCAATTCGGAAATACGGTTCGAAAGATATGGATTAAAAAAAAAAAAAAAAGGAAAATTGTTTTCAAAAACAACCAACCGCCCGACGGAGCATGCTCACCGCCCGGCGAAACGCACTTCGCCTCTGCTTCGCCCGGCGAAACACAGGCGATACCAATCCCCCAAAATAATTCAAAGAGGCAGAAGCTTGGCACCTCTGCGCCTCTCGAACCGCCCGGCGAAAAGAACGCATCGCCCGGCGCTCTGCACCAGAAGCAGAAAAATTCTGCTGCGTGAACACTGTTCCATACCTCCAATTTTTCCCATTTTCTTCCCCAAATCATTTCCAACAGCAAAACAATTACTAGCAATGGTTCATACACATACATAGATCATACAACACAAATTATATCGAATTCCGTCTGTGAAAACATCGATTTCTACTCGATTACACGATTTCGACCTATATCCGAAAAACTACCGAACGAGACAATACAACATGCAACTGCACATACATAATCATACACAACAATAAGATAATCGAGTTTCACACCCTTACCCGATTTAATCGATTCCTAGAACTTGTTCTCTTGATTTCCCAAGCTTTTTCTCCAATTTCTCTCTTTTCTCTCTTCTCCTCTTTTCTTCTTTTCTTTCTCTTCTACTATTTTTCTCTCTATTTCTATTTTTCTTTTCTTTACTAACTTAACAAAATACACCCAAATGCCCAAAATACCCTTACACTCAAATATCTCGCAAACGTTCCCAAAACCCGATAAAATATATTCACGACGAAAAATAACATATTTTCACATAAAAGTCAGAAATAAAATAATATAATAATAAAATAATAAAAAACGACTCAATTAAAGTAAAAGACCAAAACTGGGGCGTTACACTTAGCGTCTCACCCTTAGAATTTAGGTTTTATCATTATTTTTCTATTTCTTAGGATGAATAAAGGATGATGGCGACTCTGTCATTTTTGCCGGCCGCGACATCTGGCGACTCTGCTGGGGAGTTCTTATACTTCCCTAAAAAGAGAGTCAATCCTAACCTTGGGTTTTAGGGTTCTTGTTTGTTTGCCTTGCTTGTTTACTGTTTATATATATATATATATATTCTATGTTTTTATATATATTTTTTGTTTATGTTATTATATATATATATATATATATATATATATATATTAATGTTTATTATATATTTATATCATATATTATTGTCATCATACATTGGTTGGGATATGATTATGTGTGAAGCTACAACCCAAGCTTGGAGTACAATCCTAGATTAGGGTGTAGAACGAAAATGTTTTGGGGGGATGTGACATCCGAACAATTCATTGATGCTACACTTAGAAGAGATCCTCCAAAGGTGTCTTCATGGTAGGGCTAGCCCCTAACATGGATGATGATTTGGATGTGGTCCTTGACTCTGGAAACCTTTAGCCTACCCTTGACAACTCATGGTGACCTTTTGTATTCAACCCCAAGGGTCGTTACTAGGGTCCCGCCTAGATGAGGCTTATCCCGAAGGGTTACCAAAGGAAGACTTGCTCCTTCTCATGGTAAAACAAGGGTATAGTCTGTAAATTCTAGGGTTGTTATGCTGCCAAAAAATTGTATATTCTACATGTGAGGAGATTGGGTAGACAAAACTTAGATCTAGCAAAATTATAAGGAACCTACCTAAGCTAGGTCAAGCTTGCATATCACCTTACCCTAACCAAAAAAATGTATTAACCAAAAAAAATTCATTCATCTTCCTCATGAAAATCCTGTTTCCATTGTGTGTTACAAGGATCTTAAAAATTTTCTTTTAAAAAAAACCAAGTTAAGGATAATGGAATTTGGAAAGAAAAGGACTGTCACAATTAGGATAAGGAAATCTGACATAGGGGGACTAAAGGCCTATGCCATGGGATTACCTCAAGAAAGAAGAAAATCCATAATTCATAAGTTTGGGGACATATTGGATCTTGTTACCATTCATGTTCGAGAAGAAGGTTTGACTGCCCTAGCTCAATTCTATGACACTGAGTTAAGGTGCTTCCAATTTCAAGACTTTCAGATAGCCCCTACACTTGAAGAGTTTCATAGGATCTTGGGGTATCCTAAGAATAATAAGGGTCCTTTCAGGACAATAGGATATCGTCCTTCACTTAAGGAGATTTCTAGGTGTCTTCATATTCATCAGGAGGACCTACAAGCTAATCTGAGAATTCAAGAAGGGTTCCATGGGTTTTCTAAAGGTTTTTTGGAGAAGAGAGCCACTAATTTCGCTGCCTACAAAAATTGGGGAGCAATGGATAATATTATGGTACTTCTTATTTTTAGGTTGGTTTTGTTTCCAAGTGAAAAGAAATTTGTGGACATCACAGCCGTTAATCTATTCTTGGCTGCAACTATTGGGGAAGAAGATCCTACACCGGCCCTTCTTGTCGACGTGTATCTTACCCTCCATCAGAGGTATGAAAGGAAGGGAGGGGTTATGTTATGTTATGCTCCGTTGTTATACAAATGGCTTGGCTCACACTTAGTAAGGGACATAAAGGTCATTGAACAAATAAAGGGGTATGCATGGTCTCAATACTTGGTTTCTCTCACTGATAAGAACATCTTATGGTTCCCTCAAGTCCTTCACCGAGAAGACGTGATCCTAAGTTGTGGGGACTTTCTTAGTGTACCATTGATAGGATCAAGAGGATGTATTAGTTACAATCCCATTCTGGAAATGAGACAATTTGGGCACCTGTTGGCAAACAAACTCGAAGATAAGCTATTGGAGGGTTTTGTCCTACAAGACGTGACTACCAATCATCCTGATGTTCTTAAGATTGTTCAAGCTTGGAGGCAATGCATCAAGGGGAAAAGTAGTCTCAAAAGACCAAGGGAAGAATCTGTGGTACCCTATACTTAGTGAATGAGAGAAAGGGTAAGTGTAGTCAAGTTACCCTTCACTTTGGATCATCCTGTTAGACCAAAGTTTCCACCATTTGTTGTAATCTCCTTGGAAGAGGGAGAAAGGTTCAAAGAGGCTGTCCTACAATTAAGAAAAGAAAAAGAGGAGTTGGAAGGTAAATTTTACTATGCCACATGCGAAAAGAATTAACTGAGTAGAAGGCGTAATGAAGCTCTAGAACGATCAAGGGTTAGTGAAGGGATAGCTAAAGTGGAGGAGGAAAAGAAAGAACGAGCTTATGCGAACCTTAAAGTCTTAAGTTCAAGTTATAAAAACCAAATTGAGGAACTAGATAGGGCTTGGCATCAAAGAGACGAGTGGAAGAACATATGGCTAAGATCTATTCAAAGGGGAGTCAAGGAAGGGTATGAAAGACACATTCAAAATTTGGAGACTGAAGTATGAAGCTTGGTGAATACCCTCCGTAAGAGTAAAAGGCAAGCCATAGATGTAATGTTTCAAAGGAGAGTCGCTGAAGAACTTCTTGCCTAACGACCACGTGAATGGAGAGAAACTCAAGAAGAGAATCGAGATCTTAGAAGGCAATTGGAAGTGCTTGAAGGGGTTTATGAGGAGCTAAGGGATTGAGGCATATACATTGAAGAATATAGCCAACAATTGGAGTGCACCATTGTAGAGGACAATACGATCATGGCAGAACTTCAACAAAAGGAAGGATATTACAGAGAAAGATATCTGAAGCTGGTGATATTGTCCAACGACTTAATCCACGAGATCCCTCAGAGTCTGAGAGAGGCAGAGTATATGGCGGACATTTCTAAGCCTAAGGAAGAAATCACTGACTTTCTAAAGCTATGTTGTTTCATGGTGGAAGAATTTAGGGCTCAGATTAGGCATCGTTGTTAGATTTCCTTATGTATAGTTTCAAGTTTGTTTCCTTTAATTGCGAACATGGTATTGGGGTTTTTTCCCTTGGTGTTTCTATGAATAATGTATAGGGTTTGTAATACCCCAAAATTTGCTCTCCCCTTTTGTCATCATAGCATGGCATTATCATTTATCATATCATATCCACCTCATTAACATTACATTGCATTTAACATAGAAAAATGAAGCATGGCATCCTTCTTACCATCAGGGCATGTGGTCAGGTGGGAGGTGGACAATCAAGGAATCATTCAAAGCACAAAAAGGTCAATCAAGTTGGCTCTAGGCAAGCCAAGAGGTCTCTCATGTCTCATACTATCTCAATTGATCTTCCAAAACCTCAAGGAAGTGAGATTCAATGGGAGATTGAAGCACTACATCTTTTACTATGCAAGAGGTTCAAAAATTGAAGGAAAACCCTCAAAAGAGATAGCTCATTGATTCAAAATCATTCTCAAGTGGCATTTCTCATCATCCTTTAAGAGGATACACAACATACTCTGAGGAATTTAGATTTGGAAGATGTGCAATTTCCTCCTAACCAGAGAGGGTCAAAATTAGGGTTTCTAATAAAATCAGGATATCTCTGATTTTTTGGACAAAACTTGATGTCATGGTATTCCATATGTCCCTAAGTGTATGTATGTGGAAAATTACATCTCAATTGGTTTTAGAAGTGGTTCAATTGGAAGAAAGATCAAGAATCAGAGAAATTGGGGCAAAGTCAAATAATCAGAGGAAAAAGTCAACTCTTGACTTTTTGAGGCCAAATTCATGAAATTCATGTTATATGTGTCCAATGTGCAAAATTTGGTCAAGAAATTCCAAAGGAATCATGAAAAATTCAAGATGTAGAAAGTTGCCATTTTTGGATGAAGTAGGGTTACTAAAAATAGCAAGTTTTGGCCATTTTGCATCAGAGTTTGAACCAAGGCCATTTAAAATGGAAGCACCAAATGAAAATTCCACTCGGCCACAACAAAAGATCTTGTTTTAAGCTTCAAATCCATGTGTGGAACATCTCCATTGGATAAAAATTGAGTGAGATATGATTGACCAAAGTTTGAGCAAAGTAGGTTCAAAACTAGGTCATGACCAAGATTCTCAGGTCACGCGCGCAGTCATTTTAACAAACAGTTGGTGGGCCAAATGTCCACTCATTTTTCTCATGGTTAGAGGCCTCAAATGGAAAATCTTTCAACATGAAAGTTGTTCCTCTATGTGAGGTGTTCAAAATTGGTGTTCATGATTTTTTCATTTGATCAAAGGTTAAGAAGTTATGTTGAGTCCAATTTGCTATGATTATGCTGAAAACCCAGGTGCCAAGATGCCTTGCCAGCCAACCCCTTTGCCTCGCCCATGACTAGTTCCAAACTCGTGTGTTCAATCCATTTTTCAACCTATGTCAAGCATCATTTCAGTTCATTTTTCATACCAAACATATTCTCTCATATCATCTCTTTTCAATGACTCCACAACTTTGTCAAACCATCCCTTGATTAGGGAGAAAATCATCACCAAACTACCATGTTTGCATTGATCCCAAACTGTCATAAAGAATCAGAAAAAACAAGTGTTGTTGTTGTTGTTATTTCAAAGTGTATGCATATATCCCACACCTCATGACACTTTGCCATTTTAAGCCAAGCATTGTCCTTGCTTGCACGCTCCTCTAATGCTTATTACACATGAAAATGGAAAAGTTAAAAGCTTGTTGAACAAGTTTATGTTGCTGCAGCATACACGAGTAAGTTTCATTCTATGAACCTCCACCATAGCTCACCATAAGTCATCGTCACCATAGCAAAACCATTGCTAACTCGTCCCCTAACTAACTTGGCTCAGTTAGTTAGGATGGACTCACCTAAACTCAACTTGGACTCAGTTAACCAACTCAGGTTAACCATGGTTAAAGCAACTTATAAATAGCAAGCTTCACTCACATTTCAATCTTCAGCTTCATTTTTTTACTCTCCTTCTCAAACACTTCAAACTCTCCCTCTCTTTCTCTCCATTTTCTCTCTGAGTTTCGCGAATTCATCATCATCTTCCTCTAATTCCACCTTCAAGCTTCATCTTCAATCATCACTGAACATTGAAGCAGCATTGGATCTTTGAAGTAAGCACTCTACAAATCCATATCCATCATCATTCTTCAGAAGTTGAAAGCCTTTATTTGGCCAAGAGTAGCTCAAAGAGGAAGCAAAATCTCTGGTTTTCTGAAGAATATCTCAAGGTCACAAATCTTCAGGTACGAATTTCCACCATTATAGACATGATTTGAAGATGTTTTCAGGTTCTTGAAGCTTCTTATAAGCTCAAGAACTTGTCTGGCTAGTTGATAGGCCTTTAGAGGCATAGTTCAAAAGTTAGGGCAAAACTTCCTCTGTTCGATTCTTTTATGTCATGAATATTTTGTGCATTTTATCACTGGATCCATGCTCCTCATCACTTCAGCTTTCCAATGATGTATGTTTTGTCCATTTATGCTTGCCTGAAAATCAGTGTCACCGGAGGTTGGCCGGAGAAGATGACCGGAGGTCATATCCGGCCGGTAGCTTCGTTCTAGGGTTTTTCTTGCCAGTTGGAATTACAGCCGTTTGATCTTGTTGATCCAACGCGTGAAACATTGCCAGCGCATTAAAAGAAGCATGCACCTCACGTGCCTATTTTCTGAATTCACTTATGCAACGTGTGGTGCAGTGCATGTTAATGAATGTGTTCCCTCGCGTGTGTGTGTTGATTCCAACTACTTTGACCATGAATTGACTTTGACTTGATCCATTGGCTAAGAATGAGTCAATTTCTGTTGACTGAAGTGCATGATTGTTATGGTGTTTTGCGCAGACTTGGACCTATTCAGATTGATAATTACACCCCCATGTATTGAAGCCCAATGATTTTGAACTGTGACTTTGCTATGTTCATACCCCCCTTCATTTTGCATTTATTTTTCATTTTTATTTCTTTCTACACGTTTGATAATTAATTTTTAAAAATACCAAAACATATTGGAAAATTCTACAAAAATTCATGAACATTCTCAAGACATTTAGAAAATTTTTGACATTTTTATCTCATGATTTTATGACATTTTTACCCCTGTTCCATAATTTTCTTTGAATTTCCATTTGTGTGCTTTCTAATTGTGATACTTGAATTTGTTTAATTTTGTTCTTGTTCATTACCAACTATTTTGACATGATTCTTTTTGCATTGATTCACTAATACATTGAAGCATGTTAGGTGATTTTTGTTTGATTTTTTAGGTCACTTTATGACATGTCTTGATGCCTATATTTGTACCACTTTGCATGACATTTCAACTTGACCTAATTGCTTTGTTTGAAGTCATTTTGCTTTGAATTTTGATATGCTATTTTGATATGTGATTCATCTCTGATTAGTGAACTCCAATACCATGTTTTCATATTTTTCATGAGGCCATTTGATTTTTGTTTGATGCATTTCATTTAAAGCATTATAACATGTCATATCATTGTAATCTTTGGTGCATGTTTTCTTTGGTGTACACTTGCATGATCATTTGCATATTTGATGAACCATTCACTTGACATTATAGGTCATTGGTACATATTATATGTCATCCTTGTATGTTGACTTTCATTTAAACCTTGTGCACCTTTAACATGTTGTGTTTGTACTTGTGTTCTCTTTTGAACTTCCATTTCAATTCTATTTCTTCTATCACTTCTTAAATGTTTTGATGTTTACCTCATAAATACTTTTGAGATGTTCATAAACCTTTTTCCATTTAGTTTCAATTCTGGTTGTTGATTTACATGTTCCATTTATGCATGTCCTCTTCATTTCTTTCCATCTTTCATCTACCCCTTCTTCTTGTAACATGTTTAAATGCTAATGGGTGATGCTTATTCACTTGCACTTGTATGATAATAACCATTGGTTTCCATATGATGTACATTCTGATTGTGGCTCTAGGATTTGGTTTCTCATTTAATTCTTTTGAGTTTTATGATGCATTACATGTTCTTTTACTTCTTATACTTCTTATACATGTTTACTAACCATGTAGGGGCTTTGGTAAGTTTCAATTGAGTGTGGATAAGGAATCCACATTCAACTTCTATCCTTTCTTTTTTACAATTCCATTTTGTGTTTTGTTAAGCACTTATGTGCTTTCTTTTAATAACTCATCACTTTCCCCTTGTGAATTACAATTCATCTTCTACTTTAGAAGTGAATTGTTTAATTCATTCTTTCTTTAGACTTTAGGTTGAAACCTCACAAACTTTAGGATCACTCCCTTAACTAATCAATTAGGATTGAGTCTTAGTCCATATAGATTTTTACCTTTACCCTCTCTTGAGTCTTTCATCTTCTCATCTCAAAGAAAATCCAAAACATAATAAAGGTAGGCATTTGTTGCATTTAGGCCTTTCATATAAAGAAAAGATTATAAGGGGTCTTCTCTTGTAATCTTAGAATGTGTAGCATATAGCCCATCTTGGGTCAATGTGTTAAACATTTGATCTTGTATGAGGGACTTAAATGCAATACTTGTTGAAGGTGCAAATAATAAAAAACACACTTCTTCATTTCTTAATTAACAAAAACACTTAATAAACACAAGTATGCTAGTGTGTTTGAACCTTGATAATTGGAACTAAGTGTGAGGGTCTTCTTCACCCTTAGTGTGCTTTCTTACCCATTCCATCTTGGAATGTGAGAAGGTACACATTCCAATGACTAAGATTCAGATACACTATCATATGCAAACAAATGAAAAACTCTTAAAAGACAAAAACAAACAATAACGGCTTTCCTTCGGGAATTCTTTTCTCATCTCATTCATTCTCAACACACGAACGCGCTTCTACTCGTTCTCTTGCAAGATGGTAACGCACTCGGACCAGCGAGCCTGCAACACCTGAGCTAGGACGTAAGCCGTTCTCTAAAAAACACAGACAATCCATCCCTAGTGAGGGGAACTACGTCGCTCTGATTCTCATGTTCCCGATGAGATACGTAGGCAGTGGGGTAGGGCCCATGCGAGCACTTCTTTTATTTTCCCTACATTTGTTTCTCTTTCTCCTTCTCTTTCTTTCTTTCAGTTCCTTTTTTCCAGCATTCTTTTCTTTCACCCTTTGATCGAGCAAGCAAGCGTGGATCCCATCGGGTACGATGGACGCGAGGGGGTGCTAATACCTTCCTCTCGCGTAACCGACTCCCGAACCCATTTCTTTTGGTCGTAAGACCATGCTCTATCCTTTCCTTCAGGTTTATGCGGTGTTTCCTTTCCCTCTCTTGGGATAAATACACATTGCTGGCGACTCTGTTTCGGTGCCACTTTCGCGTTTGTACTAGGATGAAAATCCCGGGAGCGACAGCTGGCGACTCTGCTGGGGACTAGATTTTGACCTATTGCTGGTCCATCCCTAAGCGAGTCAATCCTAGCGCTTGTCTGCTTTTCTTTCATTGGGTGTTTACTGTTGTGTTGTATTTACTGTTTTATTGTATGGTTATTTACTGCTTTACTGTACATTACTGTATTTACCGTATTTTAGCATTTTCATTTCATATGATATATTATGCTATACTGGACTGTGCTATTTTCTATTTGGCGGGATGGGATTTCTGAGAGATAAGCCCATTACACAGGCTTGAGTATACACTTAGAATTAGAGTGGAGAGTAGTGGGACCTACGTGCCGTTTGGAGTGCGTTGGGTGTTCACGAAATTCACAGCTAGACGAGGCTATCTTGGGACACGTCGTGGCATGCGCATCTTGCGTATTCCAGGATGTAGATCTAGAGAGCTGTCGACTCTAGTGACCGATCATGAGGACCTTAGTGGAAATATCCCTCTTTAGTGGTGACAATGGCAGACCACATTCTGTGGCAAACCCATTCGCACCCGAGGGCCCACTTTGGAACTTGCATAGGATGACTTTTATTTTCTAAGGGGAGTCAGTGGACGACCTCTTTGATTGGCATAGCATTGTATCCTACGGGCTGAATGTGCTATTGCTTCTCAAACCTCCGAAGCTGACAAGCCTTATTTTCTAAGAACCACACGTGAGCATGGGCGGGATGTTTACAGGTTTGCAGGAAACCCAGCCTCCTACCTACCTTACTTGTGATTCTATGATGATTTCAGACATTGTATCCTATGACAGTGATTTAAGTGTTCATCTCAGATATTGCCAGATTCAGTACAGAGACACAGTGCACACAGTTCAATACAGACACCGACACTTGATTACCTGATCACATGCCCTTTTGCATTGCATTATCATATCATAACAGTTATGTTTGTCATTTTCAGGTGCATAATACATTTCTGATTCCAATCCATGGGTTCAACAGAGATCGTCGCCGAGAGAAAGAACAATGTGTCTTACAAGTTTCCAGATCCTGTCTTGGATTCATTGCTCAAAGTTATAGATATGGCTGGTCCGGGTATTCTTGATAGGTTTCAGAAGAGCTACAGGAATTTGGTTGGGATGGTCCGTACAATCACCAAGTATGAGCATGATGCTTTGCACACTCTGCTGCAGTTCTACGAGCCTTCGTTGAGGTGCTTTCTTTTTTCAGATTACATTTTGATGCCAACACTGGAAGAATTCTCATTTATTTTGGGAATTCCGATCACGTCGGCAATACCATTCTTCTCTAGTAGTTCTCCCAGCGTAAAAGAAATTGCTGCTGCTTTACAAATGGATCAGGCAGTGATAAAGAGTGGTGTGAGCAGTAAAAATGGAGTTAGCGGATTTCATTTAGAATTTCTGTCTGGACAGGCCCAGGAGGCTGCAAGTGCTAAAAATTGGACGGCTTACAATTCCATTCTGGCTCTCTGCATATATGGCCTAGTTTTCTTTCCCAATCAGCAAGACTTTGTGGATATGCAAGCGACAAGAGTTTTCGTTCTTAAAAATCCAGTCCCTACTTTGTTAGGAGATTTTTATCATTCCGTGCACTATAAGAATGAGAAAAGGAGGGGAGGATCTGTTAGTTGTTGCACTCCACTGCTGAGTCATTGGTTTTTCAAACATTTGCCTCAGACAGGTGCCTTTGTGGAAACCAAAGATGTGGCGAAATGGTCTAAACGATTGATGAGTTTAACTGCTGATAACATTGTATGGTTTGATCACCGGTTATTGAGAATAGAGCTTGTCACAAGATGCGGAAATTTTCCAAATGTGCCTTTGATTGGCAGAAAAGGAGGGATCAATTATAATCCAGTTTTGGCCATCCGACAGTTTGGGTATGCTTCCAGGGATCCTCCTACAGAGCAAGATGTGGAAGAATCTTTATTCTTTACAGGAACTAAAGATGCGAAGGTGGTAGAAGTAGTGAATGCTTGGAAAGATAAGCACAAAATTGGAAAAGCAGTTTTTGGAAAAGGAGATTGTAGATCTTATCCTGAATATGACAGGTGGATTGAGACGAAAGTAAAGGAATTGCTTTTACCCTTTTCAAGGGGACCTCTTTTATGTGCAGTACAGCCAGAACAACCCACTATGGTGGCTATTGAAGAATGTGAGAAGTGGAAGAAAATGGTCAGAGAGTTGCAGATAGAGAATTCTGGAATGAGCAGATGTCTTCAGAAAGCTCTAGCTGACAACAAAGAGTTGGAAAAGAGAGCCTTGAAAGCGGAAAAAACCTTGGCTGACAAAGAGGAAGATTTTGATGACCGAGCTCGGTACTTTCGGAAACTTACTTTGGGAGCAGATGACACTAGTCAGGCTCACAAGATTACAAAACAGGCTTTAGCCCGAAGCAAGGATTCATTAGCTCAACTTCGTCAAGCTTGGGATGAAGTCAGAATTGAAAATGCCGAGTTAAAGGATCAGTCGAAGACTAAAGACGAGGAGCTTAAAAAGGCGCATGAGCAGAGGAGAAAGTATCGGGAAAGCCTCGGTAAGAGTCAAGAACAGTTAGAAGAAGTTAGAAGCCAGTTGAAGAATACCAAGAAAGAGCTTGAAGAAGCCATGATAGAAAGAGAGATACTTAAGACGCAAGCCGGCATAAAGAGACACAAAGGAGTGTGTGATGACGAAGCTCTGATGCTGCATATGGGTTCTTTAACTGAAGCTCTTGAGAAAAGGGATGTCTTGATCAAAGAGATGATTGAAAAGCCGAATCACCAGCGTACCCGTATACTTTTTGAGGAAATCAAGTATTCAAGTGATAGGCTGAAGGATGTGGAATTGTCAGATTGATGTGCTTTTCCCTGTATTTTGTTGTTAATGGCTACTATCAGGCTTGTTGATGGATCCATTTTTTCCTTGTATTGCATTTGCGGTTGAACCTTTCTTAAATGTACTTGAATATTTTATTGAATGAGTACGAGCAGTTTTATTCAGGATTATTTCTTATCAGATAGCTGCACACAAGCACATGACCACGACACGTCTCTTTATATCACGATTTCTGGTCTTCAGATTTCTGTGGATTGGATTGGAATCAGGGTATAAAAGCACCTAGGAAATGACAAACATAGCATTGCATGGCATTGCATATCATTTTGCATTTTGTTACTTGCTTTTCAGGTACTCGTTGCAGGGTCTCTAACCTTTATTTGGTTTCAGGCAGTATAGCGGAGAATCATATTCACCGATATTCGACGCGAAGAAATCAAGTAAGAATCATGGATCAAGTGCAAAGTGATTTAGACGAAATGAGGGCGCGTATGGACCAGTTCATGACCCTCATGACTGGCATGGCGCAAAATCAGGAGAGACTGAGGCTTCTGGTAGAGCGTCCAGACAATGGGCCCGAAGGTGATCAACATGACAATTCACAGGGACACGGCATCCCTCCTCCCGGTGGCAACCCTCCTCCTGGTGGTAACAATCGGGGTAATGGAAATGGTAGGCATGCTGGTGTTACTCTTGAAGATACTCTGGAAGACCAATTTACTCTACTAGATGCTGATGTGGGTAATCAAGGTGATCGAAGGTATGAGGAGTTACCAGAAAAGATCAGGGCCATAGAATGCAAGAACTCTATGGGTATTGATGTTACCAGCTTGGGGCTGGTCTCAGGAGTCAGAATTCCCCCTAAATTCAAACCTCCTACTTTTGATAAGTATCACGGCAATGCGTGTCCCCAAACGCATCTTCAAGCTTACTTTGGGAAGATTTCAGCCCATACGGATGACGAGAAGCTATGGATGCACTATTTTCAGGACAGTCTGGCTGGGGCGTCCTTGACCTGGTATATGAAGTTGAATAGAGCTGCTGTGAAGAGTTGGAAAGATCTGGCAGAAGCGTTCCTGAAGCAATACCAGTATAATATTGACATGGCGCCCAACCGCACTCAATTGCAGGGGTTGTCACAAAATGCCAAGGAGAGTTTCAAAGAATATGCACAGAGGTGGAGGGAAATGGCTGCCCAGGTTCAACCTCCCTTGTCAGACAGAGAAATGGCGGATATGTTTATGGGCACCTTGCAAGGGGCTTATCTTGAT
Source organism: Lathyrus tuberosus (assembly GCA_022829125.1). NCBI lineage: Eukaryota > Viridiplantae > Streptophyta > Magnoliopsida > Fabales > Fabaceae > Lathyrus > Lathyrus tuberosus. The sequence continues at coordinate 18,932,035 of JALAZF010000021.1, read as the reverse complement.
AGATTAGCTGCTTGTCCGTCAACTGGATTTGCTGATATTGTGATTGCGGGAGAAAGAATAGAAAGTCTGTTAAAGCTTGGAAAGATCCAGGATGTGAGTGGGGCTGGCTCTTCGGGGACGAAGAAACCGTTCGCTAGTAACCAGAAAAGAAGAGAAGGTGATACGAATGCTGTGTTTAGAGGACGAGGCAGAGGGCGTTCTCGAGCTTATTATCAGGTAGATGCTGTGACAATCCCCACACCGTCTGTTCAGAAACAACAACCCCAACAACAAGTTCAACAGCAACAACCTTTTTTCCAGCAAAGGTCTAGACAGAGGGATCGTAAGATGGATCCTCTCCCTATGACTTATGCCGCGCTGTTGCCCCGGCTACTCGAGTTAAAGTTGGTAGAACTTCGTACTATGAAAGCTCCGGTTGCTGGAAACCTGCCACCTAACTTCGATGCTAATGCTCGTTGTGAGTTCCACTCAGGTGCTCAGGGGCACTCCATTGAAAAATGCTGGGCTTTCCATCATAAAGTACAAGATTTGATTGATGCTAAAGCCATCAATTTCTCTCCCGCTCCTAATATTACTCAGCATCCCATGCCTGATCATAGTGCAGCCAATGTATATGCTATTGAAGATGGGAGGAGATTGAATTTGGTGTTAGACGTTCATCAAGTGAAAACTTCTTTGTTGGTTGTAAAAGATCGTTTATTGAAGGGACAGGTGTTCCCGGGCTGTAATCAAGATTGCTCTGAGTGTATGAATCAGGAGAACGGCTGTGATAAGTTGAAGATGGGTTTACAGAATCTGATCGATGAAGGATGTCTACAGTTCGACAGAGTCGTGAAAGACACTGATGAGATATCAACCGTGACCATCTATTACACTCCCGCTGAGATTCAAATGCCGGTCAATGCAGTTCCCGTGGCGAGTGTTGCGCCAGAAGGGCCCAGTCCTGTCACTATCACGGTGCCAGGACCAATTCCGTTCACATCTACGAAAGCTATCCCATGGCACTATGGGGCAGATGTATATTACGAAGGTAAAAAGCAGGAAGTTGAGCCGTCAGTCAGCCCAAATATTGATAATGTAGGGGGTGTAGGGGGCTTTACAAGGAGTGGAAGGTTGTTCGCTCCCCAAACCTTGAGAAGTGATAAGGAGGTAGAAGCTACAGCAAAGGCTAAGGGTAAACAGGTGGTTGAAAGTGCGCCTACACCTGAAGCAGAGACAAAGATTACTTTTGATAAGGAAATGGAAGAATTTATGAAGATAATCAAGAAAAGCGATTATAAGATTGTGGACCAACTGAATCAGACCCCTTCAAAGATTTCAATCTTGTCACTATTGATGTGCTCTGATGCGCACCGGCAGGCGTTGTTGAAAGTGTTGAAGAGTGCGTACGTGCCACAAGAAATTACTGTTAATCAGCTCGAGGGCGTAATCTCCAATGTTAATGTTAGCCATGGCTTGGGCTTTACAAGTAGAGATTTGACGGTTGAAGGAAGAAACCATAATAAGGCTTTGCATATCACGATGGAGTGTAAGGGCGCAGTGTTATCTCATGTACTGGTAGACACTGGTTCATCACTCAATGTCTTGCCCAAGAAGGCATTAATGAAGCTGGAAGTTGATGGTTTGATCTTAAGGCCTAGTGAATTGGTGGTCAGAGCATTTGATGGAACTAGACGATCTGTGTTTGGTGAGGTGGAATTGCCCATACAAATTGGACCACAGGTATTCAAATCCACGTTCCATGTAATGGACATACAACCTGCATATAGCTGCCTATTGGGACGCCCTTGGATTCACGGAGCCGGGGCTGTTACCTCTACTCTACATCAAAAGCTGAAGTATGAGTTTGAAGGGCAGGTTGTGACAGTGTGTGGGGAAGAAGACATCTTTGTGAGTCACTTGTCTACGTTCAAGTACATTGAAATGGATGGGGAAATTCATGAGATGCTGTGCCAATCATTTGAAGCAGTCAATATTGACGATGCACCTGAGTCTTCTTCTGTACCAGTTGGGGCTGGTACCTCCATTTCATCTTACAAACAAGCTGTCGAAGTCGTCAGGGCAGGCAACGCCCAAGGTTGGGGCAGGTTGATAGAGACCCCAATGAAGGAAGACAAATTTGGTATTGGTTATCATCCCTCTACAACTTCAGATGCGGGGAGCAGGGGACCCATTACTTTCAATAGTGGGGGAATTATCTACATGGACCAGTCTTGTGCAGCCACGGAGGATAGTGTTGACAGTGATTGTGACCTGGACAATTGGGTACGCCCTCATGTTCCGGGACAACAAGTGCAGAACTGGTTCGTTGAAGAAGTCATCCGGGTTACTCTTCAGACAGAGTAATTTTTCTTTGTTTTTTCTAACCATAATGCATGACAAAATCTTGCGCTCTGCCCAAGGCGTATAGATTCATTTGTAGGGCCACCATGGTTGCATTTGCAATGTTTAATCATTAATAAAGGACGTTTTGCAATCAAATTTTGTTCTCTGTCTTTCAGTTTTTATTTTTGCACAAAAAAAATAATAATAAAATGGCAATGTTTCATTTTCTTTTGTTTTGCTTAAAAATAAATTCTAAAATAAGGCATGAACCCGTTCATGCAGACTTGATCCTCCGGATACCACTGATAACGATTTTGATATGGCTATGTATGACTTTGACAATCCGATTTATCAAGCCGAAGAAGGGGATGAGAAAGATTGTGAACTCCCTGAAGAACTGGCCAGATTGTTGAAACAAGAGGAAAGGGTCATCCAGCCTCATCAGGAGACTGTAGACATCATCAATATTGGTACCAAGGACGCCAAAAAAGAGATCAGGATTGGTGCCAGCTTGCAAGCAGATGTGAAGCAAACTTTGACGGAAATGTTGCGCGAGTATGTTGACGTCTTCGCCTGGTCGTATCAAGACATGCCAGGGTTGGATACGGATATTGTCGTGCACAGGCTACCATTGAGAGAAGAATGTCCGCCAGTCAAGCAGAAACTTCGTCGGACTCACCCCGACATGGCTTTAAAGATTAAGGAGGAAGTCCAGAAGCAGTGGGACGCTGGTTTTCTTGCTGTGACAAAGTATCCTCCATGGGTAGCCAACATCGTGCCAGTACCGAAGAAAGATGGAAAAGTGAGAATGTGTGTGGATTATCGAGATCTTAATAAAGCTAGCCCGAAAGATGATTTTCCACTACCTCATATTGATGTGCTGGTCGATAATACAGCTCAGTTTTCAGTGTTCTCATTTATGGACGGTTTCTCCGGGTACAACCAAATCAAGATGGCACCTGAAGATATGGAGAAGACCACGTTCATTACTCCGTGGGGTACATATTGTTATAAAGTAATGCCTTTTGGGTTGAAAAACGCAGGGGCAACGTACCAGCGGGCGATGGTGACATTGTTTCATGACTTGATTCATAAGGAGATCGAATGTTATGTAGATGATATGATTGCCAAGTCGAGAACAGAAGAGGAACATCTGGTTAACCTGAAAAAGCTGTTTGAAAGGTTGAGAAAGTTCTGTCTGAGATTAAATCCAAACAAGTGCACGTTTGGGGTGCGTTCTGGAAAGTTACTGGGTTTCATTGTGAGCGAAAGAGGAATCGAGGTTGATCCTGCCAAGGTGAAAGCAATACAAGAAATGCCTGAACCGAGAACAGAAAAAGAGGTTCGTGGTTTCTTGGGTAGATTGAACTACATTGCAAGGTTCATATCTCACCTAACAGCCACGTGTGAACCAATATTTAAATTGTTAAGGAAAGATCAAACGGTCAGGTGGAATGACGATTGCCAATTGGCATTCGATAAGATAAAAGAATACTTGCAGGAACCTCCAATTCTAATGCCTCCAGTTGAAGGGAGACCACTGATAATGTATCTGACAGTGCTTGAAGGATCCATGGGTTGTGTTCTCGGTCAACATGACGAGACAGGTAGGAAGGAGCATGCTATTTACTACCTGAGCAAAAAGTTCAATGATTGTGAGTCCCGATACTCAATGCTTGAAAAGACATGCTGTGCACTTGCATGGGCCGCTAAGCGATTGAGGCAATATATGGTTAGGCACACGACCTTGTTGATTTCAAAAATGGATCCTATCAAGTATATTTTCGAGAAACCAGCATTGACAGGCAGAGTTGCACGGTGGCAAATGGTCTTGACAGAGTATGACATTCAGTACACTTCACAAAAGGCCATCAAAGGAAGTATCTTGTCCGATTATCTTGCGCAACAGCCAATGGATGATTACCAACCCATGAAGTTTGACTTCCCTGATGAGGACATCATGTTTCTCAAAGCTAAAGACTGTGAGGAACCACTCCCGGAGGAGGGGCCAGACCCTGAATCCAAATGGAGTCTGATGTTTGATGGGGCTGTCAATATGAATGGGTGCGGAGTTGGAGCAGTTCTTATCACGCCGGAAGGTGTTCATATGCCTTTCACTGCACGAATAACTTTCGGGTGCACCAACAATGAAGCAGAGTACGAAGCTTGTATAATGGGGATCGAGGAGGCGATTAATCTACGGATTAAAACCCTTGATATATTCGGTGATTCAGCTTTGGTAATCAATCAAGTGAAAGGGAGTTGGTACACGCACCAAGCAAATCTAGTGCCGTATAGAGATTATACGAGGAGATTGCTGACATTTTTCACAACAGTGAAACTGTACCACATTCCTCGAGATGAGAATAGGTTCGCTGATGCCTTGGCCACTTTGTCTTCCATGATCAAAGTGCAAAGATGGAACCATGTACCTAAGATTGAGGTATCCCGCCTTGACAGACCAGCATTTGTGTTTGCGGTCGATGCAACGTCTGATGACAAGCCATGGTTTCATGACATTAGGTGTTTCTTGAAAAGTCAAGAGTACCCGTCCGGGGCATCGTCCAAAGACAGGAAGACGTTGAGAAGGTTAGCTGGTAGTTTCTTCCTGAACAAAGATGGCGTGCTGTATAAAAGAAATTTTGACACGGTCCTGCTTAGATGTGTGGATAGACATGAAGCAGACTTGTTGATGATTGAAGTGCACGAAGGCTCTTTCGGTACTCATGCCGGAGGGCAGGCAATGGCTAAAAAGTTGTTAAGGTCGGGATATTATTGGTTGACTATGGAGTCAGATTGTTGCAAATATGCCCGGAAATGCCATAAATGCCAGATCTACGCAAATAAGGTGCATGTGCCTCCAAATCCGTTGAGTATCATGTCGTCGCCTTGGCCGTTTGCCATGTGGGGCATTGATATGATCGGAAAGATTGAGCCTACAGCTTCCAATGGTCATCGTTTCATCTTGGTGGCAATTGATTACTTCACCAAATGGGTTGAAGCCTCATCCTATGCCAATGTTACAAAACAAGTGGTCGCTCGTTTCTTAAAACGGGATATCATTTGCCGATATGGAGTTCCCGAAAGAATCATTACTGATAATGGTTCTAATTTGAACAATAAGATGATGGCTGAGTTATGCCGGGACTTCAAAATCGAACACCACAATTCTTCTCCGTACCGCCCAAAGATGAATGGCGCGGTCGAAGCGGCCAACAAAAATATCAAGAAGATTGTACAGAAGATGGTTGTCACGTACAAAGATTGGCATGAGATGTTACCATTTGCTTTGCATGGGTATCGAACGTCGGTACGCACGTCCACTGGGGCAACCCCATTCTCACTTGTATATGGTATGGAGGCAGTGCTACCGGTTGAAGTAGAGATTCCGTCCCTCAGAGTCATGATGGATGTTAAGCTAGATGAAGCTGAATGGGTACGAGCCAGATTTGATCAGCTGAGCCTTATTGAGGAAAAGCGATTGGCGGCTGTATGCCATGGGCAACTATATCAGCGCAGAATGAAGCAGGCATTTGACCAGAAGGTGCGTCCTCGGGTTTATAAAGTCGGAGATGTGGTACTCAAAAGGATCCTTCCTCCCAATACAGATCACAGGGGCAAATGGACTCCTAATTATGAAGGTCCATTCGTGGTTAAAAAGGTCTTTTCGGGCGGAGCCTTATTGCTTACAACCATGGATGGCGAAGAATTTTCATCCCCTGTCAACTCGGACGTAGTCAAAAAATACTTCGCATGAATAGACCTGCTGGATAATAAAAATAAAAAAAATCCAGGCAAAAAAGGGCATCCCGGCGAACCAAAAACAGAATAAGGTTCGGGCAAAAATTAGGGATATAATTGAAAAAATTGTACACCCGGTAAGTTGAAAACCCGAAAGGGCAACTTAGGCAAAAAAGGGTATCCTGGTGGATCGAAAACCTGAAAGGGCGGTCCACACAAAAGAGGGATTTAAGCGAATGACTACGGTTTGAGTTATCTGTACCCCATTATCGTTTGAACAACTGACGTTCTGAAGGATAGGAATCGGTCTGATCATTCCTCAGAAGGCAAGGTCGGGGAGTTTTGAAGACATACTGGTCATAACAGAATGGAAACTCAGTGGAATTCCGTTTTCACATTGCCATTAGGATAGTTTCTTTTCTCAATTTTCAGCGATCACCTCTTTCCAGGGATTGCTTCCGGATGTAATTGCCTATTCTGGGCTCTCAGTCAATAAATTGAATTTCAATAAGAAGCTTTCTATTTTTGTTTTATTGCTTTGTTTGCAAAAACGTCCTAATTTTTGATAAAACATTGCATTTGAAAACATGGCAGCCTTGCAATAACATGCGCAGAAAAAACATTTGAAATTACTTCGAATGTTGAATACTCCCGGATGGTGGATTCTAGCCACGCGATATTCGGGGCATGTGGGCATATTCTTTTGTTGCAGGTAGCAGGTGCAGATGATTTTAAGCACAAGACCAGCAATAAATCACCCCACGCAAAAGACTGGGGCAATTATGGGTAAGGAGATCGGCGTTCATCGTTCGGTCGACGATTGTGCATAACGGGTCGATATCAGTGAATTAAGTTCAACTGGGTACCGTTGCATCCTATTAGGTCGATTCGCTTATTCGGTCCTTCCAACGGCTACAAGCTTTTCTATGTCGGTAACGGTCACAGGTTCCCCAAAAGAAGGGTCTCGTCGACACCGAAACTGATGGTCATTATCCCCAGCGAAGTCACAAGAGTTTGAAGAGGCTAGATCTTCTGTAAAATCCTCTTATGACATCCTCTTCGGGGACTAATTGTTGTTTTGTCCAAGCATGGGGCATGTTTGTTTCCCCAGCATGAAGTGTTGATCATCCCCAGTAGAGTTTGAGGACAGTTGGTCTTCTGTAAAATCCTCTCAAAAGGCATTCTCCAGCACGAGACGTTTTAAAGCAGTTTCCGCCAGCAGAGTTTGTTATAAACTCGTCATCCCTAACAGAATTGTCTAAAGGGAAGCTCGCCTAACATGGGGCATTGTGGTACTTATCCTAAGCTTGACAGTCATATTCTTCAGCAAACTACTGTGGATTTGCTTTGGGTTTCCCCAACAGATCTCTAAGGACTCTTTCCTAGCAAGTTGCAGGGGAATGTTCTAACCAGGATTCGCATATCCCTGGCAAAGTAGCCCTAGTCCCCAGCAAGTTTGTGTCTCTGGTAATGATCCCCCACAGAGGTCAGCATCGAATCTTGTCAGCAATACTCCCCAGCTGAGTTGTTGTTCTCCCCGCAGAGGTTTATAAGATCGGCAGAATCTATTCCTCAACAAGGGTGGCACAGTCTTTCCCCAGCCGGGTCAGAAGGTTGATAACCCCTACAAAGGGTCTTGGATTGGATAGATCCTCAAGCAGAGTTTTTATGACTCTTCCTCCCTAGCAAGACGCCATGCAAAGAAATTCTCATCCCCAGCGGAATCACTGTGACCAGAATTCATTCCCCAGCAGATGAAGTGATTCCTGGTAGATTTATTATTCTTCAAGTCCAATTTATTTTTGGCGAACTTGACAATTCGAAGCAGACGGATTGTTCATTTATTCTCCCACAGAGATACTATCCTCTCAGGAACCTCTAAAGTCAAGTCATTGATCATTGTTCCTCAGCAAAGCCGGCAGAGATATCTGACACGGATGCAGAGTGTAATCCGTTATTGGAATATTCCAAAAGTCCAACAGTGGATTGGCAAAAGTCCATCTTCGGGTGGCAAAGCAGCTAAAAGTCCAACAGTGGATTGGCAAAAGTCCGTCTTCGGGTGGCAAAAGTCCAACAGTGGATTGGCAAAAGTCCATCTTCGGGTGGCAAAGCAGCTAAAAGTCCAACAGTGGATTGGCAAAAGTCCGTCTTCGGGTGGCAAAAGTCCAACAGTGGATTGGCAAAAGTCCGTCTTCGGATGGCAAAAGTCCAACAGTGGATTGGAAAAAGTCCAACAGTGGATTGGCAAAAGTCCGTCTTCGGATGGCAAAAGTCCAACAGTGGATTGGCAAAAGTCCGTCTTCGGGTGGCAAAAGTCCAACAGTGGATTGGCAAAAGTCCGTCTTCGGGTGGCAAAAGTCCAACAGTGGATTGGCAAAAGTCCATCTAAGGGTGGTATATTCCAAAAGTCCAACAGTGGATTGGCAAAAGTCCATCTTCGGGTGGCACGAAGCTGCAAAGTCCACCAGTAGTGTGGCAGGCCAGTAGTCGTCTGGAATTGCATAAAAGACATTATTAAAGTCCACCAGTAGTGTGGCAAGCCAGTAGTCGTCTGGCGTCGTTCAAAAGACGTTATCAAAGTCCACCAGTAGTGTGGCAGGCCAGTAGTCGTCTGGAGTTGCATAAAAGACATTATTAAAGTCCACCAGCAGTGTGGCAAGCCAGTAGTCGTCTGGCGTCATTCAAAAGACAGATCTCTCCGACGTTTCATCGAAGATTCAATCCAGCAGTCTCGTTGGGTTTATATCCCTTTTCTTCTTCACCCAGAGCAAATTTTTGGTTATATTTGGTATTCAATCACTATATACCTTGAAAGTCCGAAAGCAATTGCTTTCAGGCATTCAGGTCTACAGCGCTTGAATAGGGGCAGCTGTAATACCCCAAAATTTGCTCTCCCCTTTTGTCATCATAGCATGGCATTATCATTTATCATATCATATCCACCTCATTAACATTACATTGCATTTAACATAGAAAAATGAAGCATGGCATCCTTCTTACCATCAGGGCATGTGGTCAGGTGGGAGGTGGACAATCAAGGAATCATTCAAAGCACAAAAAGGTCAATCAAGTTGGCTCTAGGCAAGCCAAGAGGTCTCTCATGTCTCATACTATCTCAATTGATCTTCCAAAACCTCAAGGAAGTGAGATTCAATGGGAGATTGAAGCACTACATCTTTTACTATGCAAGAGGTTCAAAAATTGAAGGAAAACCCTCAAAAGAGATAGCTCATTGATTCAAAATCATTCTCAAGTGGCATTTCTCATCATCCTTTAAGAGGATACACAACATACTCTGAGGAATTTAGATTTGGAAGATGTGCAATTTCCTCCTAACCAGAGAGGGTCAAAATTAGGGTTTCTAATAAAATCAGGATATCTCTGATTTTTTGGACAAAACTTGATGTCATGGTATTCCATATGTCCCTAAGTGTATGTATGTGGAAAATTACATCTCAATTGGTTTTAGAAGTGGTTCAATTGGAAGAAAGATCAAGAATCAGAGAAATTGGGGCAAAGTCAAATAATCAGAGGAAAAAGTCAACTCTTGACTTTTTGAGGCCAAATTCATGAAATTCATGTTATATGTGTCCAATGTGCAAAATTTGGTCAAGAAATTCCAAAGGAATCATGAAAAATTCAAGATGTAGAAAGTTGCCATTTTTGGATGAAGTAGGGTTACTAAAAATAGCAAGTTTTGGCCATTTTGCATCAGAGTTTGAACCAAGGCCATTTAAAATGGAAGCACCAAATGAAAATTCCACTCGGCCACAACAAAAGATCTTGTTTTAAGCTTCAAATCCATGTGTGGAACATCTCCATTGGATAAAAATTGAGTGAGATATGATTTACCAAAGTTTGAGCAAAGTAGGTTCAAAACTAGGTCATGACCAAGATTCTCAGGTCACGCGCGCAGTCATTTTAACAAACAGTTGGTGGGCCAAATGTCCACTCATTTTTCTCATGGTTAGAGGCCTCAAATGGAAAATCTTTCAACATGAAAGTTGTTCCTCTATGTGAGGTGTTCAAAATTGGTGTTCATGATTTTTTCATTTGATCAAAGGTTAAGAAGTTATGTTGAGTCCAATTTGCTATGATTATGCTGAAAACCCAGGTGCCAAGATGCCTTGCCAGCCAACCCCTTTGCCTCGCCCATGACTAGTTCCAAACTCGTGTGTTCAATCCATTTTTCAACCTATGTCAAGCATCATTTCAGTTCATTTTTCATACCAAACATATTCTCTCATATCATCTCTTTTCAATGACTCCACAACTTTGTCAAACCATCCCTTGATTAGGGAGAAAATCATCACCAAACTACCATGTTTGCATTGATCCCAAACTGTCATAAAGAATCAGAAAAAACAAGTGTTGTTGTTGTTGTTATTTCAAAGTGTATGCATATATCCCACACCTCATGACACTTTGCCATTTTAAGCCAAGCATTGTCCTTGCTTGCACGCTCCTCTAATGCTTATTACACATGAAAATGGAAAAGTTAAAAGCTTGTTGAACAAGTTTATGTTGCTACAGCATACACGAGCAAGTTTCATTCTATGAACCTCCACCATAGCTCACCATAAGTCATCGTCACCATAGCAAAACCATTGCTAACTCGTCCCCTAACTAACTTGGCTCAGTTAGTTAGGATGGACTCACCTAAACTCAACTTGGACTCAGTTAACCAACTCAGGTTAACCATGGTTAAAGCAACTTATAAATAGCAAGCTTCACTCACATTTCAATCTTCAGCTTCATTTTTTTACTCTCCTTCTCAAACACTTCAAACTCTCCCTCTCTTTCTCTCCATTTTCTCTCTGAGTTTCGCGAATTCATCATCATCTTCCTCTAATTCCACCTTCAAGCTTCATCTTCAATCATCACTGAACATTGAAGCAGCATTGGATCTTTGAAGTAAGCACTCTACAAATCCATATCCATCATCATTCTTCAGAAGTTGAAAGCCTTTATTTGGCCAAGAGTAGCTCAAAGAGGAAGCAAAATCTCTGGTTTTCTGAAGAATATCTCAAGGTCACAAATCTTCAGGTACGAATTTCCACCATTATAGACATGATTTGAAGATGTTTTCAGGTTCTTGAAGCTTCTTATAAGCTCAAGAACTTGTCTGGCTAGTTGATAGGCCTTTAGAGGCATAGTTCAAAAGTTAGGGCAAAACTTCCTCTGTTCGATTCTTTTATGTCATGAATATTTTGTGCATTTTATCACTGGATCCATGCTCCTCGTCACTTAAGCTTTCCAATGATGTATGTTTTGTCCATTTATGCTTGCCTGAAAATCAGTGTCACCGGAGGTTGGCCGGAGAAGATGACCGGAGGTCATATCCGGCCGGTAGCTTCGTTCTAGGGTTTTTCTTGCCAGTTGGAATTACAGCCGTTTGATCTTGTTGATCCAACGCGTGAAACATTGCCAGCGCATTAAAAGAAGCATGCACCTCACGTGCCTATTTTCTGAATTCACTTATGCAACGTGTGGTGCAGTGCATGTTAATGAATGTGTTCCCTCGCGTGTGTGTGTTGATTCCAACTACTTTGACCATGAATTGACTTTGACTTGATCCATTGGCTAAGAATGAGTCAATTTCTGTTGACTGAAGTGCATGATTGTTATGGTGTTTTGCGCAGACTTGGACCTATTCAGATTGATAATTACACCCCCATGTATTGAAGCCCAATGATTTTGAACTGTGACTTTGCTATGTTCATACCCCCCTTCATTTTGCATTTATTTTTCATTTTTATTTCTTTCTACACGTTTGATAATTAATTTTTAAAAATACCAAAACATATTGGAAAATTCTACAAAAATTCATGAACATTCTCAAGACATTTAGAAAATTTTTGACATTTTTATCTCATGATTTTATGACATTTTTACCCCTGTTCCATAATTTTCTTTGAATTTCCATTTGTGTGCTTTCTAATTGTGATACTTGAATTTGTTTAATTTTGTTCTTGTTCATTACCAACTATTTTGACATGATTCTTTTTGCATTGATTCACTAATACATTGAAGCATGTTAGGTGATTTTTGTTTGATTTTTTAGGTCACTTTATGACATGTCTTGATGCCTATATTTGTACCACTTTGCATGACATTTCAACTTGACCTAATTGCTTTGTTTGAAGTCATTTTGCTTTGAATTTTGATATGCTATTTTGATATGTGATTCATCTCTGATTAGTGAACTCCAATACCATGTTTTCATATTTTTCATGAGGCCATTTGATTTTTGTTTGATGCATTTCATTTAAAGCATTATAACATGTCATATCATTGTAATCTTTGGTGCATGTTTTCTTTGGTGTACACTTGCATGATCATTTGCATATTTGATGAACCATTCACTTGACATTATAGGTCATTGGTACATATTATATGTCATCCTTGTATGTTGACTTTCATTTAAACCTTGTGCACCTTTAACATGTTGTGTTTGTACTTGTGTTCTCTTTTGAACTTCCATTTCAATTCTATTTCTTCTATCACTTCTTAAATGTTTTGATGTTTACCTCATAAATACTTTTGAGATGTTCATAAACCTTTTTCCATTTAGTTTCAATTCTGGTTGTTGATTTACATGTTCCATTTATGCATGTCCTCTTCATTTCTTTCCATCTTTCATCTACCCCTTCTTCTTGTAACATGTTTAAATGCTAATGGGTGATGCTTATTCACTTGCACTTGTATGATAATAACCATTGGTTTCCATATGATGTACATTCTGATTGTGGCTCTAGGATTTGGTTTCTCATTTAATTCTTTTGAGTTTTATGATGCATTACATGTTCTTTTACTTCTTATACTTCTTATACATGTTTACTAACCATGTAGGGGCTTTGGTAAGTTTCAATTGAGTGTGGATAAGGAATCCACATTCAACTTCTATCCTTTCTTTTTTACAATTCCATTTTGTGTTTTGTTAAGCACTTATGTGCTTTCTTTTAATAACTCATCACTTTCCCCTTGTGAATTACAATTCATCTTCTACTTTAGAAGTGAATTGTTTAATTCATTCTTTCTTTAGACTTTAGGTTGAAACCTCACAAACTTTAGGATCACTCCCTTAACTAATCAATTAGGATTGAGTCTTAGTCCATATAGATTTTTACCTTTACCCTCTCTTGAGTCTTTCATCTTCTCATCTCAAAGAAAATCCAAAACATAATAAAGGTAGGCATTTGTTGCATTTAGGCCTTTCATATAAAGAAAAGATTATAAGGGGTCTTCTCTTGTAATCTTAGAATGTGTAGCATATAGCCCATCTTGGGTCAATGTGTTAAACATTTGATCTTGTATGAGGGACTTAAATGCAATACTTGTTGAAGGTGCAAATAATAAAAAACACACTTCTTCATTTCTTAATTAACAAAAACACTTAATAAACACAAGTATGCTAGTGTGTTTGAACCTTGATAATTGGAACTAAGTGTGAGGGTCTTCTTCACCCTTAGTGTGCTTTCTTACCCATTCCATCTTGGAATGTGAGAAGGTACACATTCCAATGACTAAGATTCAGATACACTATCATATGCAAACAAATGAAAAACTCTTAAAAGACAAAAACAAACAATAACGGCTTTCCTTCGGGAATTCTTTTCTCATCTCATTCATTCTCAACACACGAACGCGCTTCTACTCGTTCTCTTGCAAGATGGTAATGCACTCGGACCAGCGAGCCTGCAACACCTGAGCTAGGACGTAAGCCGTTCTCTAAAAAACACAGACAATCCATCCCTAGTGAGGGGAACTACGTCGCTCTGATTCTCATGTTCCCGATGAGATACGTAGGCAGTGGGGTAGGGCCCATGCGAGCACTTCTTTTATTTTCCCTACATTTGTTTCTCTTTCTCCTTCTCTTTCTTTCTTTCAGTTCCTTTTTTCCAGCATTCTTTTCTTTCACCCTTTGATCGAGCAAGCAAGCGTGGATCCCATCGGGTACGATGGACGCGAGGGGGTGCTAATACCTTCCTCTCGCGTAACCGACTCCCGAACCCATTTCTTTTGGTCGTAAGACCATGCTCTATCCTTTCCTTCAGGTTTATGCGGTGTTTCCTTTCCCTCTCTTGGGATAAATACACATTGCTGGCGACTCTGTTTCGGTGCCACTTTCACGTTTGTACTAGGATGAAAATCCCGGGAGCGACAGGGTTGTATCCCTTTATTTGTTTCCTTTATAATCAACAATTGTTTGAATTTCCATTATTCATGGTTTTGCTAATAATTGATGAATATTTAAGATTCCTATAAAAAAAAATCATTTTTGCATACCCATACATTCAGGCATACATTAACATGCATTAAAACATCAAAAAATGGAAATCATTTTCTTCAATCTCTTCTCTCAGAATCATCATAACAATCTGACTTCTCGACCCTACACTCGCACTCACCAAAAGAAAGTCATGGAACAACTAGAACATAACCAAGCTTCTCTAAGGGGAGATATGGATGCCGTCAAGGGAAATATAGAGGAAACGAAGGACAGATTGACCAACTGACTCGGTTGAATCAGAATATGATAGCAAGGGACACTAAGACTAGCAACCATAGGAACATTCCTACCCCTACCCCTAAATCTGGAGATAACGATCCTCTCTTGGGATTTACAGCTGACTTCGAACGTGAAGAAGCTGAAGTTGCTAGGGAAAAAGCTAGTACTCAACCCCTTGGAGGGTCTGTTCCTCCACTTGGTCCTAACGGAGCTTCATGTCCTAAACAAATACATGTCTCTCTTGAAAACTATGAAGACTGGAACCTCCAATATGAGGAGGAAGATTCTAGACAGGTGGTCCATGAAAGTAAACTAACTGTTGCTGAAGGAAGAAATGCTGATGATAAGTATAAGATAATTGAAGAACGACTAAGGGATGTGGAAGGGTTCAATGTCTTTGGAGTTGATGCTTTGGAAATGTGTTTGGTTCCTGATGTGGTCATACGTCCTAAATTCAATGTGTCTGACTTTGAAAAGTACAAAGGCGTTAACTGTCCTAAAAATAAACTTTGAATGTTTGTCCGAAAGATGGCTGCCTACGCTGCTAATGAGAAGCTGATGATGCATACTTTCCAAGATAACCTTAGTGGGGCATCCTTGGAATGGTACATGCAATTGTAAAGGGTTCATATCAAGAACTGGGAAGACCTTGCAAATGCCTTCCTCAAACAATACAAATATAATGTAGACATGGCTCCCAATTGTATACAGTTACAAAACATGTCTCAGAAAAGGGAATGAATCTTTTACGGAATATGCCCGAAGATGGAGAGAACTAGCCTCCCACGTGCAACCTCCACTGATAGAAAGTGAATTGGTGGACATGTTTATGGGAACATTACAAGGGCTGTATTAAACAAATATGATTGGGTCTGTCTCAACTAGATTTGTTGATTTAGTAATCATCGAGGAGAGGATTGAAAATGGGTTGAAGAGCGGAAAGATTGGGAAATCATCTTCCAATCAATATAACAAAAAAAAGGTAATCTGGCAATAATTCGAATAAGGGTGAGACCAACGCCATTACTGGTGATAGGTATACTCGAATACCTTACAATCCTTATGTGGTAGTGGCGACTCCTAATCAAGCACATCATACGCTTCAGATCCAATAACCAAGGGCACCGCCTCCACAAAACCAGCAACAATAGAATAGGTATACCCGAAGGGAGAAGAAGAGATTGTGGAAGGATTTTGATCCTATACCCTCGACATAAACTCAACTCTTTCCTTTATTGATCCAAAAGGGAGTGGTGGAAATCAAGCCGCTAGCGCCTCGTCCTACTCCTTTTCCTCGAGGGTATGATGCTAACGCTAGATGTCGTTATCATACTGGGTCACCAAGCATACAACAGAAAAAATGTTTAGCTCTCAAGTTCAAAGAACAAGAGCTACCAGACCAAAAGATTATCACATTCACTCCTGAAAATCCGAATGTGGGAGATAATCTGTTACCGGGGCATGCCGGGGTAAATGTTAACGCCATCGAAGTGATAGAATAAAATGTCTTGATCAGAGGGGTAGACCAAGTGAAGACCCATATGACAAAAATAAGGGAAGTATTAATTGGGTATGAGAAGTTTGAGAAGTTGCATGCTAATTGTAAGGATTGTCTGCTTAATCCTAACAATTGTAAAAAGATGAAGAGAGTTCTCCAACAATTAATGGACCAAGGAATAGTTCAAATTGGCTATTCAAGGAAGATGAACGAAGTGTCTGCCTTAGAACCTCAAGGGCATATGCCTTTTGAGATTCCTTACCAAATTAGGGAAGCTGTGACTCCTATTCAAATACCAGTTTTAACACCTGTGCAGGCGCCAATTCAAATACAGGTTCATGTACAAGTTAAAATCCTAGTGCCTGCAAAATCAGAAGGCCCGATCGTCTTCCATGTTTCGGAAACATTTCCGTATGGAAGTACTAAGTCAGTACCTTGGAATTATGACACTACTGCATCTGTGGGAGGGAAGCTTATGGTATTGGCGCCAGCTGTTACTAACATAGCTGGTATTGGAGGTATGACCCGTAGCAAAAAAGTATACTCCTCTGAACATCCTAAGAAGAATGTTCTGGAGAGCTCAAAAAGGAAAGAGACCATACATGTGAGGGAAGAGCCTTCCAAGAAGATTGTGTCCCGAGAAGATGCGGAAGAATTCCTGAGACTTATAAGGAAAAGTGAATACAAGGTGGTGGACCAAATAAGTCAAACGCCTTCCAAGATCTCCATCCTATCTTTATTATTATGTTCTGATGCACAAAGGGAAGCCATATTGAAGATCCTGAATGAGGTACACGTCACCAAGGATATAATAGTGAATTAGTTTGATGAAGTAGTCGCCAATATCATCGCAAGAAAGTGTCTGGGTTTTAGTAGTGAGGAATTACCTCCTGAGGGGCAAGCACATAACAAGGCCTTACATATATCAACTAAGTGTCAAGACACTATTTTCTCAAGGGTGCTAGTGGACACAGGCTCAACTTTAAATGTCATGCCTAAGGATGCCCTCATGAAGTTAACATTTGTAAGAACCTTTATAAAGACTAGTTCCTTAGTTGTTAGGGCTTTCGATGGTTCGAAAAGAGTGGTAATTAAGGAAGTCGACATACCTATAATGGTGGGGCCATATACCTTCAAGACACTTTCTAAGTCATGGATATCAACCCTTCCTACACTTGTCTTTTGGGACGACCTTGGATTCATTGTGTAGGCACTGTTACTTCCACGCTTCATTAGAAACTGAAGTTTATATCTGGGGACAAGTTAATAATCATCGACGGGGAGGAAGACATGTTCATCTGCCATCTCTCATCTTTTAGATACACAGAGGTAGATGAGGAGACCTTTGAAATACCATTCCAATCTTTGGAGATTGCAACGTTCAGTCATAAACAAGTCACTCAACAAAAGGAAAGACCAGGAATGATCACAGACTTAATCCAGAATGAGGATACAAGGGGCTGGGATAAGTTGCTAGAGATACCCGGGAAGAAGGATCGGTTTGGCTGGGTTACAAACCGGCTAATAAAGTGGTTCAGAAGACTCGCCAGATGAAGTTTACTACTCTCAAAGAAACTTTCCATAGTGTTGGGTTTAGGGATGAAGATCAAGTGGCTGCAATTGAAGGCGAAGATTGAGGGATACCTGACTTGGTGTGTCATTGCTCACCAGATACAGTTCTCAACAATTGGAAGGCCATCGAGATTCCTGAGATAATTTCTGTTTCGAAGTGATTTACTGTGTTTTCTTTTTCAAAAAATAAAAAGTCCTTTGTTATGCCCAAGGCAAATGGACAAGCTTTGTAGGTCTAACTTTTTGTTTCTTTGGATTATTTATTAATAAAATTGCGTTTTTTTCAATCAAGATCCTTTTTTTTTTCATTTCCAGTTTTTTCAAAATGGCAATATACTTTCCTTTAGTACTTTCATTCCCATCACACCAATTCAAAAAAATAAATAATAAAAAAATCTCACTCGTGCAGATATGAAAATGAACCTATTGAAAACGAAACTGTTATAATCCCTTACAACTTCGAGTTCCCAATTAACCTAGCGGAAGAGGGAGATGAGGACGATTGTGAGCTCCTTGGAGAGTTAGCCAGACTGTTAAAGCAGGAGGACAAAGTAATACAACCTCATTAGGAACCGGTGGATGTGATCAATCTGGGAAGTAAAGAAGACAAAAAAGAGGTTAAACTCGACGCTTCCTTAAATGGGGATATAAAGAAGAGGCTGATCGAGTTACTACGAGAGTATGTAGACGTGTTCTCTTGGTCGTACCAAGATATGCCCGGGTTAGATACAAATATTGTTGAACACAAGCTACCAATCAAGCTGGAATGCCCACCGATCAAGCAAAAGTTAAGAAGGACTAGACCTGACATGAGTCTCAAAATCAGGGAAGAGGTTAAAAAGCAATTTGACGCAGGGTTCTTAGCCATGGTGAAGTATCCAAATGGGTAGCCAATATCGTGCCCGTACCAAAGAAAGATGGGAAGATTAGGATGTGCGTAAATTACCAAGATCTTAACAGAGCAAGTCTTAAGGACGATTTCCCACTTCCACACATTGACGTATTGGTGGATAACACTACTTAGTTTTAGGTCTTCTCATTTATGGATGGGTTCTCTGGATATAATCAGATCAAGATGGCTCCCGCAGACATGGAAAAAACCACTTTAATCACTCCTTAGGGCACCTTTTGTTACAAGGTTATGTCATTTGGGTCAAAGAACGTCGGGGCAACTTATCAAAGGGATATGGTTTCCCTCTTTCACGACATGATGCATAAAGAAATAGAGGTTTATGTCAATGACATGATTGCCAAATAATAAACCGAAGAGGATCACATAGTCAACTTAAAAAAGTTGTTCGATCGATTGAGGAAGTTTAAACTACGACTAAATCTAGTAAAGTGCACCTTTGGAGTCGGATCTGGGAAGCTATTAGGGTTCATAGTCACCCAGAGGGGTATAGAAGTCAATCCCGACTAAGTGAAAGCCATTCAAGAAATGCCATCTCCGAGGACACAAAAAGAAGTTCGTGGGTTCCTGGGGAGATTAAATTACATTGCTAGGTTCATCTCACACCTTACTACTACTTGTGAGCCAATCTTCAAATTACTTAGAAAAGGACAAACCATCAAGGGGAATGAAGATTGTTAAAAGGAATTTGATCGAATCAAGAAGTATTTGCAAGACCCACCTATATTGGTGCCACCTGTGCTTGGAAGGCCACTTATAATGTACCTAACGGTACTTGATAATTCGATGGGTTGTGTACTTGGGCAACATGACGAAACAGGGAGAAAAGAGCATGCAATCTACTACTTGAGCAAGAAATTCACCGATTGTGAATCCAAATATTCACTCTTGGAGAAGACTTGTTGTGTTCTTGTATGGGCCGCTCGACGATTAAGACAATACATGGTGTGCCACACTACCTTGCTGATATCTAGAATGGATCCTATCAAGTACATATTTGAGAAGCCGACGGTAACTGGAAGAATAACTCGATGGAAGATGTTACTAACTGAATATGACATCCAATATGTCGCCTAAAAACCTATAAAAGGGAGCATACTAGAAGATCATCTCGCTCAGCAGCCAGTGGATGACTACCAACCTATGAAATTTGACTTCCCTGATGAAGACGTCATGGTTATAAGGGGTTGTGAGACCCCAGACTCATACGAAGGATCTGAACCCGAATCTCGATGGAAGCTTATATTTGACGATGCCTCAAATGCAGAAGGGCATGGGATATGGGCTATTATAACTTCACCAATAGGGTTTCATATACCCTTCACTGCTTGGTTATGCTTCACATGTACTAATAATATGGTGGAGCATGAAGCGTGTATCTTTGGAATTGAAGACTCCATTAACCTAAGAATCAAGATCTTAGAAGTATACGGAGATCCGGCTCTTGTCATCAATCAAATAAAGGGAGAATGGGGAACACATAATCCTAAGCTAACTTGATATCGAGACTATGTCCGGAAGATGATAACCTACTTTGATGAGATCACATTTCATTATATTCCTCTGGAAGAGAATCAACTAGCAGACGCCTTGGCAACTCTGGCATCCATGTTTAAAGTCAAGTGGTACAATAAAGCACCAGCTATAATAATCCAATGTCTAGATGAGCCTGCTTACTATGTAGCAGTGGAGGAAGAAGTAGATAATAAACCTTGGTTTCATGATATCAAACAATTCCTCCAAAAATAAGAGTATCCTACGAATGCCTCAAGTGGGGATAATAAAATGCTTAGAAGATTGGCCGCCCAATTCTTCCTCAATGGGGATGTATTTTACAAAAGGAATCATGACATGGTTTTATTCAGGTGTTTAGATGGATACGAAGCAGACATGCTTATCAAGGAAATCCATGAAGGATCCTTTGGAACCCACGCTAATGGACATGCAATGGCTAAGAAGATTCTTAGAGCGGGATATTATTGGTTGACAATGGAATCAGACTGCTTCAAATATGTCAAGAAGTGCCATAAGTATCAGATCTACGCAAATAAAGTTCATGTACCACCAACTCCTTTTAATGACCTAACTTCTCCGTGGCCCTTCTCTATGTGGGGGATAGATATAATTAGGATGATCAAGACAAAAGCGTCGAATGGACACCGATTCATTCTAGTTGCTATCGACTACTTTACTAAATAGGTAGAAGTTGCTTCCTACACTAACGTGACTAGACAAGTAATCACACGATTTATCAAGAAAGAGATAATTATTCGCTATGGGGTTCCTAACAAGATTATCATGGATAATGGGCTTAATCTAAATGACAAAGTGATGGATGAGTTATGCGAGAGTTTCAAAATTGAACACCATAACTCGTCACCCTATCGACCAAAGATGAACAGAGTTGTAGAAGCAGCTAACAAGAACATCAAAAAGATCATCCAGAAGATGGCGAAGACCTACAAGGATTGGTACGAGATGCTCCCATTCACACTACATGGTTGTAGAACTTCTGTGTGTACCTCGACAGGAGCTACTCCTTTCTCTCTGGTATATGGTACAAAAGTGGTGCTCCCTATTGAAGTAGAAATTCCCTCACTAAGAGTCATAATGGAAACCAAGATAGATGAAACAGAATGGGTACAAACCACAGATTCGATCAACTAAACCTCATAGAAGAGAAGCGCATGGCTGCTATATGTCACGGGAAATTATATCAGCGAAGACTCAAAATTGCATTCGACAAGAAAGTTCGTCCCCGCTTATTAGAAGAAGGAGACTTGGTTCTAAGGAAAGTATTACCCATCCATAAAGATTCACACGGTAAATGGACCCCAAACTATGAAGGGCCATATGTCGTGAAGCGCGCTTTCTCTGGCAAAGCTCTAATGCTGACTACCATGGATGGAGCGGATTTACCACGACCGGTGAACTCTGATTCAGTCAAAAAATACTATGCCTAGAAAAAGAGGATAAAAGCCCGCTAATTCGAAGACCCAAAAGGGCGAATTAGGCAAAAATTAGGGTGTCTCGGTGGATTGAAAACTCGAGAGAGAAATCAAGGCAAAAATTAGGGACTTAAATAAAAAAAAAAAACTCGATAAGTCGAAAACCGTAAAGGGCGGCTTAGTCAAAAAGGGGTATATCATCCCGGTGGACTAAGACTCAAAAAAGGCAGTCCAAGCAAAAATTAGGGATATCCAAAAGGCATATGACTAATAGCACCCAAGTTACAATACAACAGGAATTCTGAAGGGGGCAATTAATCCAGCTGTCATCTTCATAAGCGAAGTGTCGTGGTCTTGAAGACTTAGGGATATTAGTTTGTGTTTGAATTCAATAGGGGCATGAATAAGTTTTCTTTCCATTGCCATTTTACATATTTTTAGATTGCGGTAATCTCTCCTTAAGAGAATTACTTTCTTTATGTACAATTCCCCATTTATGGGCTATTTCTCAAGAAATAATATTTTATCTTTCAAATCTGAATTCTCTACATTCCAATTCTTTTGACTTGATTACAAAATATTAATTAATTGTGAATAATGCATTGAAACATTGGGTATAATTAAAAGCTTTTAAGGGAAAACATATTTTACTTCGACTTCAAAAGCATTAAAGAGATCATGTTCTTCTAATCTAAGCAAGACACTGGGTCTATACATTAACAATCGCAATTTAACCAGCATGGGAGTTTCTTCGAAAGTATAATACACATTTCCAGATATCTAGAGCATCATGGCCTATTACATTTATCAAAGTCTCGAGGGTTAGGAAGTCAGAATGTTATGGAAAACATCTGTTTTTACCAGGATGAACATTGCATAAGCATGGCATAAAAGTGGCATTAGCCAGATTAATGCATCATAAGAACATACATACATTCAAGCATGCACGCATACACATGCATACATGACATATGGTTTATAGCCACTTTTAGGGGTCCAATATCCAGCTACACCATTAAAACACCTCTTAAACTAAGGTTTCCTGATGCGTCCGCAAGTGCACGAAAATATCGAAGTAATATAAAAGATTGTCGAACCCACAGAGACCAATGTCAACCTACCATAATTTATCGTTACTTTGTAAAGCTAAGGCTAATGATAATTGATAAAAGGGAAACTAAGACTAGAACTAAAATAAAACTAAGAAAATTTGATAATAAAGGGAGGCCGGAACATGGATTCTGCGTTCCTAAAGGACTTTGTAGAACTCGGGTACTAATTACGACTATAACTTAGTTCCGTAGAGTATACCAACTTAAAGACTTCGCCTCACGCTCTCGCGGTATTAACTAAAGTCATATTCCCTAATCCCAAGATTTTGCTCTCGCTCGCCCGATAACTAGGAAATATATTTTGAAAGCCAATAATATCCTAAACGTGTCTAAAGCACTCTAGCTGTATTTAGATTTGTTGCCTAATTTCCACTATCCGGTTCGACCCCCACGCTCTCGCAGTGCCGGCTCTAACCTTAATTAATTTCTCACTCTCGTGACAAAATCGTGTTAAATAACCTCACACTCTCGTGACAAAGTTATTTAAATTAGACTTGGAAATTAAAACCAAAACAAGATTTTAATCATAAGTTCGCACCTATTGTTTTCTACCGAGTCCCGTCGGTAACGAAGGTCCTCATACGTCGGACTCAAGAATATTTAGAAAGACATAGATAAGAAAACAAGTAAACAATTTTGGGTTTTTGAATTAGACTAAAACATAATAAGCGATTTAAAATAATTTAATATAAGGCAAGACGTAATTAAACAATTAATTGAAGACAGTAAAGTAAACAATAAAATAGAACCTGTAATTAAATGGAACTGGAAACAATGCTTGATCTGAAGTCGTAATATGCCGGCAGGCTTTGAATCAAATACATAAATTAAAATACAGAACTAAATCCTAAAACTATATTTGTAATAGTCCCTCAATGTGGAGAACTATTACTTTTACATCAATGAGAACTGCTAAAAACTAAATAAAATAAATCTGGCGAAATGAGAAAAGAAGAGAGATCCCTTGTGTAGCAAACTCCTCCTTTTATAGCTTGAGAAGTTGTTGTGAAAGAGAGAAAAAATCTCAAGTGGAAGTTAGTGGCCAAAAATATCTCAAGCACCCTTGACTGGTGGAACGCGGGTTGAGTGGAATTTACACCGTTGAGTGGTCCACGTACTTAAACATGAATTCTGGGAATTATTCTTGTGCCGGTCGCCATGCAATACGTGATGGTCGTCATAACTTGAAGTACTATGACGGTCGTCATGGACCTGTGACGGTCGTCATAGTCCTATATTTATTTTATGTTGGGCGCCACCATAAGGTGTGACGTTCGTCACACTTATGTTGTGTGGTGGGCCCCACCCATTTTTTTTTAATGATTCTTCTTTTCTTCTTCTTTCATATTTTCTTCAAAACATCTTCTTTTCTCCACATTTCCTCCTTTAATTCTTTTCTTTTCTTCCTTTTGTGAATTAATCCAAGTCACCTGAAAAAGACAATAAATACCGGCATAATAAAACATAAATCAAAGAAAATAAATAAAATGAAACTAAATTGCATGCAAACCGGGTCTAAAAATACGATACATTTACGTGTTATCAACACCCCCACACTTAAACCTTTGCTTGTCCTCAAGCAAACTATGACTCGCAAGAAAAATAGTGAATATGGATTCTCATCCTAGGCTACTAACTCTACTTTGGTTAAGTTTGTGTCGATAGGTACTTGCTCACACACTAAGGATATCGTAACAACACAATTCAGCTTTTGCGGTCATCAACCTCCCTCCTATACAAACCAATCCGAATCATGTCATTATACCTAAGCCTAACTAACTCATTCTTCTTTCGTCCATTTTCATTCTGGCACAATCACATTAAGCCCGTTATCCTTTCACACTCATGGTAGGATGGCCTGTTAGTGGCTATGATCTCATTATTATCATTTTTTTCTTTTGGCACATTGGCTAAAAAATCAATAAAATAAAGAAGTTTGCATCGTTGGGCTAAATGATCGGGTGAGGATCACCTAACTTAGAAGGAGCATTTTTTTTCTTTTCTTAATTTACCTTTTAAGCCTGAGATCATACACTTATTTGCATCGGCTTCCTACTTAGTGCGTGCTTAGGATGGTGCTGACTTCTAAATAAACTACTTAGGGACTACTAAAGGGGTGAGAACTTAAGGCTATGGCATAACAAGTACTCAAATCGATTTCCATAGTTGAGAGGCTCACTGTGTTAAGACGATACTGATCTTGCAGAATTTTCCCAAGTCTCACAATCTAACCTCAATTTCGTCTGTAACCTAATATTTTCAAAAGAGACACTATTTTTAACTCAAAAATTTTCAAAATATTTGGTATGGCTCAAAAGAATGGGAAAATCGATAAACAACATAAAATCAGCATAAATACTTGACAGCACATGCACAGACAGATGAAACATTTAAAACAGAAAAAAAAATTTAAAATCATGCTAGAAAACAGTAAATCTAACTAGAAAACAGTAAATGTTCCTCCCCCACACTTAAACCAAACATTGTCCTCAATGTTTTGATAAAAGGTGAAAAAGGAAGGATAGAACCTGTATGAATGCCACGACCAAATTCGCTCTAATTCTTCCCATGTTGTCCCTGTCTTCGCTAGCCACTTCTACTCCGGTGTCTTGTACTACGAGTTATCTGAATTTGCTGGAACTTCATTTTCTTGAAGCCGCTCATCATATTGCATAATGCCGAAGGAAGTACCTGCAAAAATTGTTAGAAAAATACAGTGCGGTGTGTGTAGGTGGAACCTGACCATGCAAAGAACAAGGAGAAGGTGAGTCACGAACGAGAGAGATATTCCCTCTCCTATCATACTCATCATTGGTGTCACCACCAGCAGCGACATTCGTAGGAATGTCCGTGGGCACCAACTCATCTTAAGGGATTATCATTTAGAGATCTTTCGCCTAAATGCAGCTGAGACGTGACAAGCGATACAATTCATTATTTTCTGCAAGCATAAACAATAAAAGTAAAACATTAAATTAAAATCTTGTGGGTTGCCACCCACACAGCGTTTTGTTCAACGTCGATAGCTCGACGGTTAGGAGCGTTAATCTTCGGTTTCCATGGCCATTTATCAAGCCATCTCACATATCCCTCACCTTTTCTTTTCTTCCTTCTGTGGGGTGGTTCATTCTTTTGAACTTTTGGTGGTGGTTCTGGATCTATCCTAACTATTAGTTTTTCAAGTTTGGGCTTAGTTATTTGATCCATCAACCCAAAGTTAAACCTTACCCTCTTAGCAGTAATGATATCCCAAGTTTCATGGTCCTCGAATTTTCTCTTTTTATGCGTGACCTCAAACAAAGATGCATCGGTGTGGATATTTTCCAATACCTCCGCATACATTTTGGATTGGGATTCTACCTTTGGTGGGGTATATGAAGGAGGAACGACATTAGGTGCTTCCTTCGTTGCCTCTTTGACGACCTCCCTTTCAGGTGATCCCAGTGAATTTTTCTCAATGTCCACTTCTTCCTCGCCAGAACTCTCCTCAACCTCAATATCACTCTCCTCAACCTCATTATCACACTCCTCGAGATTCTCGGTTTGTTTTTCATTAACGGTTGTTACAACATCCACATGCTCCTCAGGGTAGGGTCCTATAGATGTCTGTGCAAGTAGGGAGATTTGAGTCTCCAATGCCTCAGTGTGAGTCGCGAGGGACTCGACCATAGTGTTTATCTGCCTAAGGGTTTCATAAGTATCGAGATGTTATCTTCTAAGCTCTTCATTATGGAGAGTTTGTGTCTCCACAAAGTGCTCCATCATAGATTCTAACCTTGAATTAGTTGTTGTTTCAAGGAAATCCTCCATTAATATTTCGAGGTTGGAATTTGCGGATTCTTGCGGTTCCTCAAAATAATGGGAGTGGTAATCATATGGAAAATTTGGTTGCGGTTCCTCAAAATATTGGGAGTCTTGCGGTTGGTAATAGAAAAAATTTGGGTACGGCTCCTCAAAATTTTGGGAGTGGGTCAGTGTCGCATTGAAATCCTACATTAATATTTCTAGGTTGGAATTATGAGATTCTTGCGGCTCCTCAAAATGTTGGGATTGGTAGTTGCAGAGGAAATTTGGGTGAGAATGAGTTAGTGATGCATTGAAATTCTCCATTTGTATTTCAAGGTTGGAATTATGGGATTCCTGCGATTCCTCGAAATACTGGGAGTGGTGATTGTAGAAAAAATTTGGGTGATACAAGGTTTTCAAATTTTAAATTTTTATTTTATTTTTTTATGGGAGTGCCTTAGTCTATACGGTGCAACAACGGAATAACAATATTGACTGTTGGTCCCCGGCAAAAGCGCCAAAAACTTGATGCGTCCGCAAGTGCACGGAAATATCGAAGTAATATAAAAGATTGTCGAACCCACAGAGACCAATATCAACCTACCGTAATCTATCGTTACTTTGTAAAGCTAAGGCTAATGATAATTGATAAAAGGGAAACTAAGACTAGAACTAAAATAAAACTAAGAAAATTTGATAATAAAGGGAGGCCGGAATATGGATTCCGCGTTCCTAAAGGACTTTGTAGAATTCGGGTACTAATTACGACTATAACTTAGTTCCGTAGAGTATACCAACTTAAAGACTTCGCCTCACGCTCTCGCGGTATTAACTAAAGTCATGTTCCCTAATCCCAAGATTTTGCTCTCGCTCGCCCGGTAACTAGAAATATATTTTGAAAGCCAATAATATCCTAAACGTTTCTAAAGCACTCTCGCTGTATTTATATTTGTTGCCTAATTTCCACTATCCGGTTCGACCCGCACGCTCTCGTAGTGTCGGCTCTAACCTTAATTAATTTCTCACTCTCGTGACAAAATCGTGTTAAATAACCTATCACTCTCGTGACAGAGTTATTTAAATTAGACTTGGAAATTAAAACCAAAACAGGATTTTAATCATAAGTTCGCACCTATTATTTTCTACCGAGTCCCGTCGGTAACGACAGTCCTCATACGCCGAACTCAAGAATATTTAGAAAGACATAGATAAGAAAACAAATAAACAATTTTGGGTTTTTAAATTAGACGAAAACATAATAAGCGATTTAAAATAATTTAATATAAGGCAAGATGTAATTAAGCAATTAATTGAAGACAGTAAAGTAAACAATGAAATAGAACCTGTAATTAAATGGAACTGGAAACAATGCTTGAACTGAAGTCGTAATATGCCGGCAGGCTTTGAATCAAATACATAAATTAAACTACATAAATAAATCCTAAAACTATATTTGTAATAGTCCCCCAATGTGGAGAACTATTACTTTTACATCAATGTGAACTGCTAAAAACTAAATAAAATAAATCAGGCGAAATGAGAAAAGAAGAGAGATCCCTTGTGTAGCAAACTCCTCCTTTTATAGCTTGAGAAGTTGTTGTGAAAGAGAGAAAAAATCTCAAGTGGAAGTTAGTGGCCAAAAATATCTCAAGCACCCTTGACTGGTGGAACGTGGGTTGAGTGGAATTTACACCGTTGAGTGGTCCACGTACTTAAATGTGAATTCTGGGAATTATTCCTGTGCCGGTCGCCACGCAATACGTGACGGTCGTCACAACTTGAAGTACTATAACGGTCGTCATGGACCTGTGACGGTCGTCATAGTCCTATATTTATTTTATGTTGGGCGCCACCATAAGGTGTGACGTTCGTCACACTTATGTTGTGTGGTGGGCCCCACACATTTTTTTTAAATGATTCTTCTTTTCTTCTTCTTTCATATTTTCTTCAAAACATCTTCTTTTCTCCACATTTCCTCCTTTAATTCTTTTCTTTTCTTTATTTTGTGAATTAATCCAAGTCACCTGAAAAAGACAATAAATACCGGCATAATAAAACATAAATCAAAGAAAATAAATAAAAAGAAACTAAATTGCATGCAAACCGGGTCTAAAAATACAATACATTTACGTGTTATCATTTCCCCAGCAAGCTCATTCACCGTGAGTCTTCCTAAGGATCGTTATCAATTAGTGGACAGGTCTTCACCTCTCACATCTACAACTTAGTAACCTATCCCACACACAGGGTATGTTTCATCAAATTCACTATGGTCCTGATTAGGGTTTTATCAAAGGGTTTTACAAGAGGGGTTCTACCGGATTTATCTCCAGCATAGAGGGGTTCTACCGGATTTATATCCAGCATAGAGGGGTTCCATCAAACAATTTCGCCGAGGGTTTATCATCAGGGATTAATCAAGGGGCTCCATCAGGGGTTTGCTAGACAATTTTTGTCAGGGCTTTTATTATCAAGGGTTCCACCAAAAGATGTCACAGGGGTTTTATCAAGATTTTACCAAATATTTTTATCAAGGGTTCTACTAGGGTTTACCAAAATAGAATCGGAGGATCGTCAAAATCCTACCAAACTTCTGCAACCAGGGATATTACACATGGGATATTGGGATATTAACGGAGCACCATAGATTGGTCCATACCTATCAGACTCCGCGGTCAAAATTAGGGTCCTTCTCGTATTTAATCATCTCCTCTTCAAAAAGAGGAAGGCTCATCGACATCATCATTTTGGTTCGAAGCCGATTAAATAGGGGCAGCTGTCGTACCCTAAATTTTTAGCTTTAGTTGTTAATTTGGGGGTAATCAATTGAGATTTAATATTTGTTAGGGGCATTGCTTAAATTTTGGGGGCTCTAATACATATCTTTGTGATTCAGGGGTCATACTTTTGAGATTAATTAAACTATTACTATTAATCATTTTTTTAGAGGAGGTTGAATTAAGGTTATTATTTAAACTATTAGGTTTTTAAATAATTTAAGTAAGTTTATTAGTTCTAATAATATTATTAGGGAAATTAACATTAATTATTAGTCTATCGTATTAAGGGAGAATTATTAATTTAAATATAGGATTATTAGGATTGTTAGAATTAATCAAAATAATTTAATTATCCTTGTTAAATATCTTAAGAGGGTTTATTATTTAACTTTTTTAAGTTAATAAAGGTTTAAGTATATTAGGGGTGAGTTTTACTCATTTTTGGGTAATATTTATTTAAGGATTAAATTAGTAAGATTATTATAGTTATTAGATTAATTATATTATTAATAGTTAGGGGTCGGGTTTTAAAAATTATGAGTGATTAGGATATAGATTTTTAGTGTGATTAATTATTAGTCATTGGGTTATGACTATTATTATTTTAAAGACTAATTATATTAATATTAATTGTTAATATTAAAATAATTAGATTTTAGCGGAAGGGCAGGGTGTCATTAATCAGTTTTTATTAATTAGTCATTAGAATTATTTTAATATTAGATGATTTATTAGCTTATTTTTTAATTTATTATTTTGGGTCAAAATGGTTGACCCACGTAGAATCCCAATCCTCTCATCAGAAACCCTAAAACGGCGCATAGTGGAGGTGGTTTTGGATCAAAGCTTGGACCGAATTGAACAAAAAAGTCAATGTTTCCATTAATAATTTGAATCAGATACAAGTGTATACATTACAACTCAAAAAACTATAACAAATCAAATAATCAAAATTTACAATAAATCAAATCACAATCTGACCTAAAATTCCCTAAAACAAAATCTAAATTGAATTCTAGGCCTAATCTCTACCCTATATAAGACTAGGAAATTTAGAAGAAGAAAGAAAAAAGCTGAAGATTACAATTGCTGCGCGATTTTCCACAAACCCTTAATAAAGCTCTATTTCCAGAAATCCATAAGGTCTCACATTGAAACCTTAGGCTCTTTGAGCTAAGCCTCCAAGTCAATCGTGATTACCTGCAAAAGAGAAAGGGATATATTAGAAGGGCATATCGAGGAACAAAATCAAAGAGAGAGATCGGAGTAGCTAAATAAGGTCACGAAAGGGGAGGTAACTGTAATACCCTACTCTACCCATTGGTTTAATAATTAAAAATGTGAAAATAGTTGTGGAAAAATCAGAGTTACACCCGTAGGATGCCACATCAACAAAAATGTTCTCATGAAGTATCAAATCACTTCATATCTTATTACTCATGAAAAATTAAATCAAACAGCGGAATAATTAATTAGTTCGACACTAAGGCCCCAATTACATCAACCTCCACAAAATCTGTGGTTTAACAACATTAAACAAATCATGATACGTAACAAATAAAAAATAACATAAAGAAAATAACGAAATCCCCATCCTTCCCGTGTTACGTATCAGAGCGACTCCTAAGACTCGATCAATAGCAACACATGCTCCAAGCACTACTCATGTACCTGATAATCTGTACTCCCCAAGGAGCACAGACACAACAACAGGAAAGGGGTGAGAATTACATTCAATAATACACGGTGAAAATCACATGCTAAGGAATAGTCATTACACAAATCACACCAATCATACAATCAACACGCACGTACAAGTGTCACGTCAATACTCGGCATATTCAGCTCACATTCGATCATACACATATGCAATGCGACTCAATTGACACGACACAATGCATGTGGTACCATCACAATCCATACAGTTCCTTCATTGAACCCGATTCCCATCGGAATCTGGATAAGTCGTATACGTTCCTGTGGCTACAAGTTATCTCCACTCGACCCTCACATGGAGTCTGGACGAGACAAGGAACCCATCATGGATTCCCACCTAGGCTCATCTCCACTAGACACAACATGAATGCATGACACACAATTATGCACAATCTAGTTATCATTCATGTACAACCCACGATCCTCAATGATCACATGTGAGCCTCATACTCACTGTAATTCTCTCTGGAATTACCACCACTGCTCAAGACCGTCCACATAACGACAATATTGGCGTACAAGCATCAAACACATCGCATAAAGGAAATCATGTAAAATTCCATGTTTTATCATATTTACTATCATTACCAGTTCCCCTGTGTCCAATTATATCATTTTAGTCTTACGGATTAAGAGAAATTGTATCGCACATGAAATCGGGAAAGAAATCGCGAAAACGGAAAAATTGCGACACAACTCTGTCCATACGCGTATGGCCCTGCCCTATACGCGTATGGCCTCATTTCCTCGCCCCAGGCATACGTATGCTACGTGTAGGGCCTCATATGGCCAGGCCTCATATAGCCAGGCCTCATACGCGTATTGCCACATTTCATACGCGTATGACCAGAGGCCATTCTCCTTTAGAATCCTCCTGAGAACAACCCGTACGCGTAATGGCTACTCCATACGCGTACTGCCCAATTCCCATACGTGTTTCAGTAGAGGGCCATGTTGGCCATGGGGACGGGGTGCGTATGTTACGCGTACTTCCCTTGGGAGTGTCCCCTATACGCGTATTGCCCCCTGGAATACGCGTATGACTAGTCTGTTGCAGAAAAACCAGTTTTTCGCATCAGTGCGATTTTCCCCCATTGGAGCACCTTCAAGCTCCTATTTCAAACCCAAAACAACATCTATACCAATTTATCATTAATGGGTTCATTCTACTTCATTAACCTATCATTCTATTAAGGTTTTCACCAATTAAATCACATTTTCATCACATCTCAAAACCCCTAATTTCCATATCTGAGTTCATGGTAAACACAACAATAACATATAATTTTACACGAATTTCACATCAATATCAGAATACAAACACGAATCCACAACAACAATCATCCAGATACGAAAATCAAACAAGAAGAAGAAGAAATGCACATAAATCCTAAGAGGGAAATGAGCCCTCACTACCCTGTCATGTATAGACCCATTAAAGAACCCATTCTCCCCCTTACCTTAATTTCAAGCTTTTTCTCTCTTCAACAATGGTGAAACCTTGATTGCTCTTGCCCTAGCTCTGCTCCTTTCTTCCCTCTGTTCTTTTTTTTTCACGTGAAACTGACTTTCTCCCACTCTATTTCCCCACTTTCCTCTAATTATGGTTAATTCTCTTAATTTTCTTAAAAATAATAATAATAATCCTAATTATACTCATAATAATATTAGTAATCATAATAATAATAATAACACTAATAATAATAATAATAATAATAATAATTGAATTTCTCATCATTCATATCATTATTATTACAATATTATCCTAAGACTTAATTTCATTTAATTCATTCTGATAAACTCTCACACCCACCCTTACACACATTCCCTTAACCAAGCCAATGCCAAAATAATCACACAAAATAAATCATAACACGACTAAATGATTAAATAGGGTGTTACAGTAACCACACAACTTTTAATTTGTTCTTGTTGCATCTGTTTGTTGTTGATTGATTCTAGGTTTAATTTCGTGTTTGGGGGTTGATCTAGGTATCTATGGGTTTTGATTAGGGTTTAGGGTTCTTCGTAGGGTTAGGGTTCATCTGAAGGGGTTAGGGTTCTGTTAGGGTTCATAGAAATTGAAGCTATCTGGGTAGGGTTCTTCCCAAGAACTCTAGGGTTCTTAGGGTTCATCTTTGAACCCAGAAGAACACATTGAAAATTGGTTTTAATGGTTGAAGGTTTGAAGTTTCTGATTGAGCTTCAACTAGAAACTGGGAAAGAGGGTGGTTTGGAAGGTGGCGAAAGGTGGTAGAGGGTGGTCGGAGAGAAGAGAGAATAATGAGATGGAGAGAGCTAGAGTGAGAGAGAGAGAAAGAGTAAGAGAGAGAGAAAGAAATGATCAAAATGATCCATTTATGAAGTGTCTGTGGTCTTATACTCCCTCCCTCAGTGCGCATGATTTCAACACGTGGCCCCTCAGATGGCCACACGATCGTTGACTATGACTGATGTTAATAAGCACGCGTCTCCCATAAGCTTTAGTTGACTTGTGATTCTGAGCGTTTATTCAGCATACTTGGACTAGTATTCCTGATCAAGGGTTGAGGTTTGAAGTTTCCAGAGTTGTGTGATCTTGATCAGGAGGTGGAGAGAGAGTTAGCTGTTGAATCCCTCCTTTCGTGGGCTCCTTCCATGTGCAGGCTTCAACCAGCCATTTGGGCTGGGCGCAATTTGCTACTAGAACCCTCCCCTCTTAAGCTCATTGCTAGTATAGTGTAAAATGCACCCCCTGAAAATTTAATTATTCTATTATTTTATTAATTAAATTAAAATTTATCATTAGGATTTAATCTGGAATAATTAGGGTTAATCTAGGTTATTAGGGTTTTAATAATTAATTTGTTTAATTTTGGATTTTATGTATTTAAATTATTTAGTTAAATAATTAGGAGTATTTTAATTAAGGGTTAATTTATATTTTTTTTGGGATATTATAAATTATTTAATTAAATGATTAAGGGTTATTTTATATCTTTTTGGGATATTATAAATTGTTTAATTAAATATTTAAGGGATATCTTATTATTTTGGGATATTATAAATTATTTATTTAAATATTAGGATTCATTTATATTTTTAAATAATTAGGTATTTTATATTATAAACATTTGGGATATTTTATGGGTTTATAATAATTGGGATTTATTTTATAAATTAATTAGTAATTGGGATTTATTATATATATTTTTTAAAATGGAGATTTATGTTTGAATATTACGCATTGTTTAATAATTGGGGTTTATGTTATATTTTTTAATAATTGGGATAGTTTTATATTTTTTGGGATAATTGGGACTATTTAAATTTTTAGAATAAGATTTAATTTATATTTTGGGATATCATAGTATTACTCATTTAAATGATTATATGATTATTTTTGGGATATTATAAGTTTTTGTAATTAAATAATTGGGATTAATTTGTATCTTGGGGACATTAAGATATTTATTTTCATAATTAAATAAAATGAGGAATTAATTTATGTTTTGGGATATTATTTTTTATTTTTATAACTAATTAAATGTGGAATAATCCTTTGTTTTTGGGATTATTTAATTTACATTATGGATTAAATCAAATATTAAGTTTTTATAAATAATTTTGCAGGGAGTTAGGGATAAGGATTCAGATTACAAATTATTGATTTATTTGTTAAGTAATTTAAGAATTATAAATATTAAGGATACATGGGATATTAAGGGATATGATTGGGTTAAAAGGGATACGTCATGGGATATAAAAAGATAAAGACCTTAGGATAAAACTCTTAGGATCCAAGAGTATAAACATATGATTAGGGATAAGCGATAGGGGTTTTATAATATAAATGTTATATTATTTTTATAATCAAATTTAAAGGGATAAGGGGATAAAAAACATCCATCTCACTTAAATTCTAAGTCCTCTATCCTTGTGTATTGAGGCATTTTCGTAAAATGAATCTTCTTCCACCCCCATTATGTGAGGATATTTTCAATGGATAAAACCAACCAACCTAAATTAGGGAAGTGAAATACGGAAACTCTGGTCCTTCAAATTTGAGGGTACGTATGCATAGGGTTGTAAACCCTAGCGAGTACAAAAATAATAAAAAACTTAGGGTCCCCCTCTTATATCAGAGTCATCTGCTTTGTATAACAATAAGGATATATGTAAATAAAATAAATAGGCAGACATTCAAGTAGTAAGAAAACATGCCCTAGAACTTAAGGAGGATCTCATTTAGTACAATGGAGGTGAGGGGTGCCTAACACCTTCCACTCACTTAACCGACTCCCGAGCATAGCGTCTCACCCTTAGAATTTAGGTTTTATCATTATTTTCTTGTCTCTTAGGACCAATAAAGGATGATGGCGACTCTGTCATTTTTGTCGGTCGCGAAACCTTGTTTGACAAACTCCAAGACATCCAAAGATGTGAACAAAGTCTCCATTATTACTGCCCAAAAATAATAATTTTCTCCTTCGGATAAAGGAACTTGGACATTGCTTTAAGTAAAACCGATACTTATTGAGACATTACTTGAGGAAGCCATGACTCTTCACCTTCAATCTCCTCTCATTCTTCTATTTTTCTTTGTTTTCTTTATGGATATAAAGCTCTAGTACCACTCTGTTGGTGATATTCTAAAGAGGAATGAAATATTTTTTTGATTTCCTTTGTTTTTTTGCTTACACTTGTTTGGTTTACAAATTATAACCTCTTCCTATTTATTAGATTCAATGGAGAGTTCTACATAAATTTATATTCAAAATATTTCATGAGGGAGAGAGAGAGATAGATAGATAGATTGATAGATAGATAGATAGATAGATAGATAGATAGATAGATATTTAGATAGAAAGAGTTTTACACAATCCTCTCTAATACTTACACTTATTATTATGACTCCACCAATCTCTTTATACCTCACCAAAACTCATTAATTATTTGATACATAAACTTATGGAATATTTCATTAGCTAGATAACTATCATATTTATGGAAACATTTTCCTCACTTTTTGTGATGGTACTGCTGCTTGTTAGTTGTCAAATGAAACAATTCAATATTCTTTAATCACTCATGACTCTTGCTTCAAGATGAAGTGTTGGTTTTGAATAGAATCTTGGAGACTGATGACTGACAAAACATATCTCTCTCTAAGTCTAGATCTACTAGATTGTGATGGATGATAGCTTCTGAAAAATTGTCAGACTCTGAGATTCAAAAGAAGATTCTTTACATCTGATAAAGAAGTTTTAGTAAAAGGTTTTTCAAAAGCCTCTTATATTATTTAAATTTCGTAAGTTATAAAATCATCTAGTTGATTCATGAGATCTGTTGGATA
The DNA here is from genome assembly GCA_022829125.1 of Lathyrus tuberosus. Taxonomy (NCBI): domain Eukaryota; kingdom Viridiplantae; phylum Streptophyta; class Magnoliopsida; order Fabales; family Fabaceae; genus Lathyrus; species Lathyrus tuberosus. Next base: position 18,895,800 of record JALAZF010000021.1, on the reverse strand, counting down.
AGATCCTTTGGGTAATGGTGCTTTCTTTTTATATATTTACTATCTTTATCCCCTATCTTGTGAAACATCATTTTGTGTCCTTTTTCTGACAAGATTCTTATTCCTTTAGAATCTTGTTCAGTTCTTTTTATTTTTGTTTTCTCTTTGGACTGTGTTCTGAACAAGCTAAACTTGAGACGAGTTTCCTAGTCAACTCTTCTTTGAATCAACTGGTTGTCATCAATGAAAAGTTTGTGGATTTTGATGAGTTACTTAAGTTGGGTTTTAACTTGTGAAAGACTGTGTCTGAACAAAGTTGGAATGGATACTTTGAGATGCTCTATGGTTTCACATATCCAAGTCTTGTCAAAGAGTTTTAGATTAGTCCCCCCATTGTTGAGCTGAATTCTGAGTGTGCTATTCTTTATAAAGTAATTGGTGTTTCTATAATAGTAACCTCTAAAATGATTGCTAATGTGATCAATTGTGAGGAAATTGGAGAAATTCCAGGAACTCTTGTTTGGGAAAACTATTTTCCTACTCGGCTTATCTTTGTAGATCCATTTAATACATCATTGGTATCAAATATTTGTCATGATGCAATTGTTAGGTATCAGATTCTAAACTCAAACTTGTTGCCTAAGGATAAGGATTTAGATCCCTTGAACCCTATTGAAAAAATATGATACTAATTCTCAATTCAAACTTGCAGATTGATCTTCCTCAAGTTATGTTTGACTTTTTGAAGAAGACTTTTTCTTCCATTCACAAGGGAAAGATTTTCTTCATTCCTTGTGGACGAGTTCTTTCAGAACTACTAATTCAGCAGGAAGTTATCATAAGTTCAGAGGCTGATTCGTCTAAAATCAGGAGAGATAAGTTTGAAGCTATCTATGAAAGATTTTGATGTTAGATTTTTGCATAGTTATGCCTTGTAATTGTTTGAACCTTTGCATTAAGAAATTTTATTATTAATTCAAGTTTATTCATGTTGTTGTGTAGTTTAACTTTTTTGTATATATTTATTGTTGTTCTAAAGGATTAAAGAAATGGGATTAAGAGCTCAAAACGTGCAACAATTCTCATTAATAAACTAGAAGATATTACAAATTATTTAGACTTTCTAGTCTGTTGGATTTGCCCTAAGGTATTCCCTAGGATCATTTGACATGTCCAGATTATCTAAATAATCTTTCCATTCTTCCTTAGCAAACTCCAAAGCCTCCTTTGTTAGATGGTTTCTGCATTTGGACTCAGATATTCTTCTTCTTCTGAGTGTCTTCACAAAGGATGCTGAAGAGGTGTTCGCTTCTGAAGTCATCTGCTTGATAGTAGATCCTTCAGCTGCTACACTACTTTTAGTTGTTTGAGTTGTTGTATTTTGTATGGCTACCTTTCTGAAATCTCTCTTTGGAACCCAGATTTGTTTTTGTTTATACATCTTAGTGTTCTGAAGATTAAGTCATTATGAGAGTGAGTCTGCTATGAGTTTTTATAGACTTGTTATATTCATTGTCTTGAGTATCCGTTATTTTAATATTATTAAGTCACATCAATGTTTTAATGATGACTCTTGGAAATGTTATCTAACAGTCTAACCTATTAAGATTCCGTTAACAATAGTAAGTATTATAGTTAACATGTTTAACTGTTGCTTCAGGTGTCACTATTACTTCATTTATGTTTTACCAAAAAATCAAAAGGTGAAATTAAGTGGTTGTTTGCATGCAATGTAAATAAAAATAAATTGGTCAAAAACATCTTCATTAATAAAGCTAAAGGATTACAAAATATTTTTACAGAAGGAATTTAATGTTCTTAGAATAGATCTCTATCTAAGTCATCCTTTGCCTTGTAGGAGCAGTAGTTGCCATAGTCAACTTCTGATTCATCCTCATCAATATCTTCCTCGTCTGCTTCTAGGATAATAGAACGGTAAAACATCTTGTTGAACCTTATTATCCTTGACCTCTTCATAGACTTCTTTCTTGGCTTCATCACCGCTACTAAAGAACCTACTTCTGTAGGTTGTTGAGGAACTGCTTACGTAGCTTCGTCTAAAGTAATCTTTGTAGAGGGAATAGGCCCGGTAGTCGATGACTCAGAAATTGCTCATTTTTTAAGGTTCTGGACACTCAGACTTGTAGAGTTCTGTGTGATTTCTGTCACTACAGAAGCTTTGTTGATCTCAACTGATGACTCAATGACTTTAGTAGATGTTGATGAAAATGAATTATGTTTTGGCTGCTTTTATAATGGCTTATGAGTATCCTAATCAAAGGAATAAAAATCCTTTACTCGATTTTTTGGACCGTTACGACCATTAACTGCATTACACAATCCTTAATGACCCTTGTTACTTGATCGTTTTTTAATTCTTAGAAACAGATCTTTTAATGATGGCCTGTTATGCATTTATGACTGTAATTCTTTTTTTCTTTCTCTTTTTTATTCTTTTTGATGTGACAAAAGGGGGAGAAATGATAATAAGTATTTAATTAGAAACTGAACCCATTGAACCTATTCAGTCTGTACATAATGGTCATTTATAATTTTGTTATTTTAAATTTTTGTTATTATGGTTTGTCATACCCCAAATTTTGACCACTAAGATTCCCCATCATTGTGCAAACCATCATCACAATATGGATGAACCATCATACCTCATTAGTCTCCCCAAAGATGGGTGAGCATCCACTACAATCAAGCTTAGGGTTTTAAGCCCTCTCAGAGCTCTTAGACAAAGGATCAATCAAGGAATGACATGATCCTCAACTTGTATAAACCTCTCAAACATCCACAATGGATCAAGAGGACTCCCACATCAAGAATCAAGCACAAGGCTACAACATTCCAAGTGGATTAAGCCTCAAGATCGCCAGTGACACCAAATTAGGGTTTTGGTCGACCAGGGCCTCCACATGGAATTTTTCCTTTGGGCATGAGCCAATGCTTCTAAGCATAACCCAAAATAGTATAAGGGACATCATAAACCTAATCGTCAAGTTAATTAGCCTCAGGGGCTGCATTCACCAAAAATCACAAATTAGGGTTTCTTGACCTAATTCACCCCTAAGTTGACTTTTGGGACAACACATGAGCCAAGACCTCAAGACATGATTTGAGGGTCCCTAGTAAACCACATTGATCCATTTGCAACAATGGATTGATCCAAAGAAGCTTGATTCACAAGTTTCAAGTTCATCAGAACCACAGTTAGGGTTTCACGGAAAAAGTCAATTGTGCCTTTGACTTTTGACCAGGACACGATCCCAAACCTGGGGACATGATTCAATACACGATATAACACCTATGAAATCAATCCATCAAGTTTTATTTAGGTCAAGGACTTGATTTCATAGAGGATCGCACAGTTTGGAATTCATCTAATAAAAAGTCAACTGTGCCCAAAAGTCAAAGTTTGACTTTTTGAGTTTTTGATCAATTATGGTCCCCTAACCCTAAAATGATGCTAATGTGTGATTGGAATCATCATTCATCAAGAAAAACCAAGAAAAGTGAGATAACTTGTAAAAGGGGTAACCATAAAAAACTTAGAAATTTTCTAAGTTATGGAACAAAGTGGCTAGGGTACCAACTTCCAAGGATCATAACTTGAGATCCAAGCAACCATCTAGGCTGATCCAAAGATGGATTTGTAGCTCTCATGGCATACTTTAAAAGTGTCAACTACACCTCATTCCAATTCATCATGGATTTTGAGTTATGGTTGGATCAAAATGGCCGAAAACATGAAATGCCACTTTTTCCAACACTTAGTGAAATTTTCACTAAGTCAGAATTTGTTTCACTTTTTGCAAAATGTAAGGGCATTTTTCACTTGGATCCAAAAAGTGTAAAGACAAACTATGATCACAGATGTGTTGTATCATATAAGGGCTTTCCAAAATGGCCAAGAACCCCATGAAACTCCACTTAAGCCATGAGATATGACAATGGCAATGTGCCTTGCTGCAAACTGTCATGGCAAGGCAGATTTGTGCATTTTGCTCGATTTGAGCAAATTTTGCAAATGACTGTAGCACCCCAAAATTTGCTCTCCTACCTTTAGTACTAACTGGCTTATGTTTCATTTTTGCATTATCATGTGTGCATATCATTGGTTCTTAGCATGGGGTCAAGGTGCCTGAGGCAGTTCAAGAGGAGAAGATATTCTTCAAAGGGTCAAGCAAGAGTCCTTGTATTGTCCAAGAGATCTCAAGTGGATCAATCTCTCCTAACCAGCGCAGAAATTAAGGTTTTGAGATTCTTGGGTTTATTGCTCCAATGGGCAACCTTCTTGGGTTTTTATCATCACCAAATGGCATATCTTATCTTTGTTTGAGAGGATACCCATCATATTCAGAGGAATTTGGATTTGGAGACTGTGTTATTTCCTCCTAGACTGAGGGTACCAAAATTAGGGTTTGCTATAAAGTCAGTTTATTTCTGATTCTTTGGGCAAGACTTGATTCCATGGTATTCCTTGGGTCCCTAAGTATCTAGGAATGGAAGATTGTCCATCAGTTTGGTTCATGAGAGATTCAATTGGCCAATGGATTGCAAATCAGGAGAATTGGAGAAAAGTCAACAGTGAGAGAGGAAGTCAACTATGAGATTTTGAGGTTCTCTTCAAGGTTTTCAAGGTCTCACATCCTCACATGGCCTTCAAGGGTCAAGTTTCATACCATTTATCAAGAATCAAGGGTTGGTACAAAAGTTACTAAATTTGGAAAATGACCTTTAATGAGAAGTTTCCATTTTTGGCAAGTTCTTACACTACATTCAACTTGACTTTTCATCATCAAAGAAGCTTCAAATGAATTTTCCTCAAAAATGAAATTTGAAGATCTTTTTCTCCCCTTTCCAACAAGTACTAGATGGTCTCCATATCATTTGTGAAACTCAAGTTATGATCAAAAGAGGGCAAGGTGGTTTTTAGGGTTTCCTTATGGTTCCATTTTCACAACTTTTGCATTTTGTGACATAGTGACCTATAATTGGTTCCATTGCTTCAAGGCACATTCTATCATCAAAGTACATTCCTTAAGGATCATTTTTGGCCTTTGAATCAAGAGATTTCATGACTTGTACATCATTTATTTCACATTATGCAAAATTGCAAGATCATTGAAAACTCATGAACCAAGACATCTCAAGGCCCAAATCCAATTCAGGTGTGATTAGCAATTGTTAAATAAGTGATCCATCATAAAAGGCTTGGGTGTGCATGCATGGAGGAGGGTGTATTTCACATTATGCAAATTTCCAAAATCACCCAAAACTCATTAAGTGAGGAATTAACAAGGCCCAAGTGATTATCAGTGGATTAACCCTAGGTATTTAAGCTTACTCATGCACTGGTTAGAGAGGGGACACGTGATTTTTAGGAGAACAAAACTTTCAATCCTAAAGCTTGATTCCTTCGAATCTGATAATCCATTAGGGCTTTTCACAAAATTTCTTCACAGTCTTGATCCTTGGAATCCATAGAGCACGAAGCACTCACCATCTGGAGCTAACAATAAGGATACGGATAGCACGATCTCAGGTTGGTGCGTTTTTCATGATCATAGATCTCTATTTTTAAGTGTGCATAATGATGTGTGACGTTCACTGATAATCCTGATATAGTTTGTTTTGAGTTTGGACGTTTATATTGTCTGTATGATGAGTTTGAAACTTTTGAAGCAAACTTTATTTCGTTCGATTTGGGCTATGTATTGATTGTTTGCAAAAAATAGCATGATATTTAGAATCCTCATGTTTTTCTGATTGAAATGATGTACTCATTTGCGTTTTCTGGGGATTTTGGGGGTGATGGTTACCGGAGAAGACGACCGGAACCCTAGTTCCGGTGTCTGGTGCAGTCTCCGGCGAGGTAGGGTTTGGGTGAGGAAGAGATAATCCTGACCGTCCAATTGCTTGATCCCACGGTCCACGTTGCGCCACCTCATTAAAATTATGTTTTATTTACTTAGTTAGGTGTGTGCTATCCCATGATAATTATTGTGAACCCTAGATCTACACCACTCATCATGTTTCTGATTGTTTGCTTGGGTACGTTGATGTGATCTGATGGCCTACATTTTGCCAGCGCATTAATGATATGGTACTCCCCACGTGTTCTTTTATTTTAATTCAGGATAATTTGGTGTGCGCGCGTGTATGATAGTTATGATGGTCGTATGATCCTGAATGCTCATCATGATTACTTTTTGTTTTGGTTGACTGATGGCATGCGTTGGATTGATCCAAGGGCCCATGTGGAGTCAACGTGGTGGACTGGGTTCACATGTTATTATTATTGTTTTTCTGATGGATTTTTGGGTTGGGCTTGCTTTCCACACCCCCCAGTTAAGCCCAGTTACCATTTTCAACGTGAGTTATTGTTGCATACACCCCTCATGTTTATTTCTTTATTTTCATTTTTATTTTATTATTGCATTTCATTTTTAATCTTTAAAAATAGTTTTTTGCATTCAAAAATTACAAGAAGATTCATGAAGCATATTTATAGTTTTATAAAATTTTCCCAAATTTTATTTTTTATTTTTATTTTATTTTTATCATCTAAATTAATTATTTGAATAGTTTCTTTTTGAATTTGCTTCATTTTGCACACATTGCATTATAGAATTTATTTCTCATCTTCCATAAAACATTTTGAACTCATTCTTTTTGAATTGTTTCATCAACTTCTTGAAGTTCATTAAAACATTTTTTTTTTTTAAATCTTTTTATATTGCATTTTAGTCCCCTCTCTTTTGCACATTGAGTCATGTTTCTTGTCTGATCTTTGCTTGATTGTTTGAGTGACTTATATTTTGAATACTTGCATGAATTTTTAACATGTTGTCTGCCACTGGTCGAGGTGTGTTAAGTTTTAATTTGGTAATTTTAGAAGGTGTTTTTCCATTTGTTTGATTGCTCTTTGTTTGAGGTCTTCTTTTATGCACATCTTTGATCATGTCTGGCTTCTTGTTTGAGAAGGCACTTGTGCCATTGTTTGGGATTGTTTCTTTGACTTCATAATTCATGTTTTAATCATTATAGGTCACTTGATTATGATTATAGGTCATTGGTGTGAGGTTGTTGCACACTTTGTGCATATGTTCAATGCTTGGTTTACATGCCTTTTCTTTGACTTATCTTCTCACCTCATCTCATCTATGCTTATTCATGCCTTATGTTTGGTTTATGTATGCCATGCCATATAATTCATTTTCATTTCATTTGATGTATCTTTCTGACCTTGGAGCTTTGCATTCATATCATATGTTATTCATGTTTCATCTTGCATACCTGAACATGTCTCATCTACATGCTTCCTCTTCTTTCTTCTAATGATTCCTAATGCTTGGATACTTGTCTGTATGCCTCATGTGACAGTTGCATAGCATGTTTAGGCACATGTTTAGGTCATCCACATTCTGACGTGGATGAGTTTCATTTGGTTTGTGACCTTTTCTCTTTGGTTTGTGACTTGCTTGGGTTTCACTTGCCTTATTGTCACTTATGTCTGTTTTGTACTAACCTTTTATGCAGGGGCTGAGGTAAGTTATTTGAGGGTGTGGATAGTTATCCATGTCTACCCTCACTCTCTCTCTCTCTCTCATCTTTTCTTTTCTTTAGACTTAGGTTATTCTCAAACCTCCCCTTAGGGCCATCTTTGCATGATAACATTAGGATAGAATCCCCTTAGTGTTTTTTCTTTTCTTTTGAGTCCCTCTTCTCATCTCATAACATTTCTAAGATACTTAATAAGGTCAACTTGCCTTGCACACAAGCCTTAAACATAGGAAATGAAGATTGAGGGGTCCACCTTCTCTCTTCTAGAGTGTTGAGCATACGTCCTATTGGGGACGACCATGCGACGCATTCGTTCCCGTGTCATAGACTTTGGTTCAAGTTGAGTTATGAACTAACTCAAGTCACTTCTGTCCTAAAAAACACAAACAAACTTCAAACCCGTTTATCCTTTGGGATCGTCAAACTAAAAGCTATTTTCAAAAAGGGCACGTTACTTTCCGTCTGAGTCGCAAATAGGCATCGACCCTAACTGCCGGACGCGAGCTTAACGTCGCTCATAAAAAACACAAAAAGAACTTGGTCCGAACTATGTTTACTCTGAATTCCCCATTGCACAAAGGGGGTACGTAGGCCTAGGACAACGACGTCCTACCGAGTTTGTCTTAGTTTTTCCCTCCCCCCGTTTTAGTATAGCCATAGATGTTAGGATAACTCACCCTTAGAATAGACAACAAGCGTGGATCCCATCGAGTACGATGGACGCGTGGGGTGCTAGTACCTTCCCCTCGCGTAACCGACTCCCGAACCCAGGCTATGGTTGCGATGACCATTCCTTTCCCTCTTCCTCAGGTTTATGCGGTGTTCCCTTTCCCTCTCTCGGGATAAATTTACATGGCTGGCGACTCTGTTTTCCGCGCCACTCTCGCGTTTGTACCTGGATGAAAATCCTGGGAGCGACAATGACAAACAAGTTTATCCATCTGAACACCTCAGGGGGAGACCGAGGGAAAAACACTGATCCATAAGCCTCCCAAGTCTTTGGAACTAAAAATAGCATGCCAAACCTAAAAAACCCTAAAGAGGGGACAAGACTCCAATTTTGTTTTAGAGCATTCAATGGATGCACCAAGGTGGAATGAACTGAGCCATTTCCAACTGAATGAGTCAAGGATGATCTCTAAACTAGGGAACCAGCAGCCTGTGCTCTAACCTCTAGTCAATGGCCAGAGGAGACTTGGATTTCTATTGATCAACATTTGCCAAACCTCTGCTACAGTTGCCATTCCCTATTCCTTGCAAAATACACTTGCTCTACTATAAATAGAGCTCACTTGTGCTCAGTTTAAGTACACCAAAGTCATCAAACAGATGCTTTCCTCAAAATCACCTTCTCACTTCCAAATTTGCCTTCCAAAGCAAGTCACTATCGGGTTTTGAGTTTGAGAGCTATTCCAACCAAACCAATCACACACACACACCTCATAAACATCATATAGAAGTGATCCAAACACTTAAACAACAACTGTAACACTGATTTCTCAGAATCACCAGCCAGTTGCTCAAGGTTTTAACCAAGTTGCAGCTGAGATGCCATGAAGTGATCCAGCCATTTCCAATCAAGTCCAAGTATTCAAACACACTCCATATGGTGCAGGGAAGCTGTTCAGATTATCACAACTCATATGTAACACCTCCAACTCAAAAATCACTTTGCTCTTGCTGTCATGACCTTCAAGTAAGCCTAAACTTGGTAATCTCTTAATCTATGCATATTTCCTCGCACAATACTTTTGCCAAATGTTCATAATCATGCATAGAATGTTTCCCGTCAATTAATTGCTTTGTTTGAATCGTGTATCAAAATTCTCAGCCTTCATGCAAATTTTAGGGTTCTTGAGGTTTTGTCTTGATTTCTTATTCCATGCTTAAAATAAATGAAATTAAAGACCATAGACATGATCGTGAGGTGAAAACGAGCAGATTGATATGTGGATTGTGTGATTTCATCATGTATTCAGTGAGATTGGATAGAAAATGCAAATCAGGCCAAACTCAGAACACGCGCGTGTTCTTGCCATGTTCTTGGCGCCTTTTTCACAAATTCAAAAATATTATGTCAAACTCTGAGTTTTAATGATTTTGAGTTGATTCTTTTTTTAATAATTCAAAAAAATGTCAAAATATTTTATTTTGCCAAAAATTCCCAAAAATATTATTTATTTCATATACTTGATATTTTTGCAAAGAATTAATCTTTTATTTGATTTTTTACATTTAAAGTATTTTTTCCTCCTTGATTTTCCAAATTTAATTGGTTTCCAATCATTTTGTGGATATAAACATGATTTTTCAAACATTAATCCAAGATCACAACTTGTTTTTCACACATGTTTGATAATTTTGATTATTTTAATTAAATTTTTATTTAATTAAAATACATTTTGAAACTAACTTAGGGTTTTGATCTTAATCACCCTAAACAAATCATTTTCAAACACTCATGGGCCTCTAATAGAGTGTAAGACCCAACCCTTTTTTTTAAACCAAAATGATTTGGGCCTCAGTGTATTGTATAAGTCCCAATACCGTCAAAACGTACGGCGCGATCTTCGCCTTTTCAAAATAACCTTGGGCTTCTCCTTGAGCTGTAAGTCCCATCTCTTGTACAAAAATAAACACTCATGGGCCTCTATTAAAGTGTAAGACCCATCCCCTTTGTAATACACCACTTTTTGGGCCTCAGTCATTGTATAAGTCCCACTGTATTTTCAAAAACAACGGCGCGATCGTCGCCTTTTTTAACAAAAACTATGGGCCTCTAATAGAGTGTAAGACCCAATCCCCTTTTAACCAAAACCATTTAGGCCTCAGACATGTATAAGTCCCTCTGTGTTAAAAGAAAAATATCGGCGCAATCGCCAGTTCAAAAATCAAATCATTTGGGCCTACCCTCGTGTTATAAGCCCTATTTCTTTCCTTTAAATTTCTTTGGGCCTCTAATAGAGTGTAAGACCCATCCCCTTGTACATAAAAACTTTTTGGGCCTCACGTATCGTATAAGTCCCTCTGTATAGTTTTTAAAACAACGGTGTGATCATCGTTAAAACTTGGGCCTCTCCTCGAGCTGTAAGCCCCAACAATCTTTTCAAAACACTTTCTCCTTTGATTTTGAATTAAAATATATGTTGTCATAAAAAATTTCTTTAATTTCTTTGTTGAACAACTAACCAAATAACATGGAAGCTCTACAATGGGTAAGTGTTTATCCGCTTTCATTTACCATTTTCATATATATAACTGTATTGTGGGGCTGTTTCACTGTAAGTCTTCTTTCACATCCTTTTATATACTTGTCACATATCCACTGTGTAATACTAGTATAGTTATTTAGAGTTTTCCCCGGCAACTACGTCTAGCACTAGGTAAAGCCTGTTGGTCACTCTTAAATACAAATGAAACTAGATCCCCCTTAGGATTCCAGATACAGTCTTCCCTTCTCTTGGGGTTAAATAATATGGAACAAAGAGAAATGCAGTATTCTCGGTGAACCTTTTCTTAGAATGTCACCCTTAGAGATTGTCAAAGAAACTCTAACACCCCAGAGATGATCTTTTCTCTGTGAATTGCATCTCTTGAGTTTCTTCCAAATCCTCGAACTTTCCTGGAATGATATCTTCTCGGTGAATTGCATTTCTTGAACTTCTCTTGGTTTGGGGACCCACAGGCTTCCTAAAAGCATCCCCGCCTCCTCTTGGGCGTTGTACAAGGACCCTTCGGCTTCTTAGAAGTTCTCATCCCTTCTCTTGGGCTTAATAGAAGAACCCTGACGACCTCTTAAAGGTATAAGACATAACTTAGTCATCCTTTGCTAGAGCAGTCTTTCCCGTGTCAAAACTCCGGCCATTTTAGGGTTGATACTCATCCCTTAATGCTCGTGCCTCCTCTTGGCCATTGTACAAAAGATAAAACTCTAGACTTGGACAGTCTAAACCTCTTGAGTCTCAAAGACATTCTTAAGTTCCTTTCAATCATAGGAAAATATACCAATCACCCTGGATCAATCTCCAGCATAAACCCGATCTCTCTCATAAGAGCTCCCCGCACTTGGACACGCTTCAGGATCTCAATAATCCTCAGCAGTAAGACAACCTCCTCTTGGGCTTTGTACAAATGACTCTCCTCAGGGGAGCTAACCTTTTCATATTCTCTTGTTGAGTCAACTTTTAGCCTTCATCTTGGGCTTTGTACAAGACATATAAAAAACCCACTCTCTTGTTGAGTATAAAAGATTCTCTTGTTGAGTCAACTTCTAGCCTCCGTCTTGGGCTTTGTACAAGACATATAAAAACACTCTCTTGTTGAGTATAAAAGACTCTCTCGTTGAGTCAATCTCCTTTTAGCCTCAATCTCGGGCTTCATACGAGATAGTAAAGCACTCTCTTGTTGAGTATAAAAGACTCTCCCATTGAGTCAATCTCTTTTTAGCCTCAATCTCTGGCTTCGTACGAGATAGAAAAACCCTCTCTTGTTGAGTATAAAAGACTCTCTCATTGAGTCAATTGACCTTTAGACTCTCTTGTTGAGTTGACCCTTTTAGCCTCAATCTCCGGCTTCGTACGAGATAGAAAAACACTCTCTTGTTGAGTATAAAAGACTCTCTAGTTGAGTCAATCTCTTTTTAGCCTCAATCTCGGGCTTCGTACGAGATAGAAAAACACTCTCTTGTTGAGTATAAAAGACTCTCATTGAGTCAATCGACCTTCGGACTCTCTTGTTGAGTCGACCTTTTTAGCCTCCGTCTTGGGCTTTATACAGGACAAATAAAAGTACTATCTTGCTGAGTCAAACCATTATAGCCTCCATCTTGGGCTTTATACAAGATACATTCTCCCCAACGGAGTCAAAATCCCTTTTAGCCTCAATCATGGGCTTTGTACAAGACAAAAAGAACATTTTCCCCGGAAAAGTCAACTTCTAGCCTCCTCTTAGGCTTTGTATAAAGAAAACCCCGGTTGATTCAATCAACCTTTTAGCATCAAAGTTGTGCCTTGCTTAAAGCATACAAACATCAACAACTCCTCTTTAGAGATGACAAATTCTTTCTCAGTCAAACCTTTAGCTTCACATCTTGGGCTTTGAACAAGATACAAATCACCTTTAGCTTCATGTCTTGGGCTTTGAACAAGACACCAAAACAACCTTTTTCCCCCCGTAGAATAGGAGGAACTACGATCGCTCTGATTTCTCTGTTTCGGGAATACGTAGGCATATGATTGCAAAAGTCTTAGCGAGCATACTAATCAAAAAACCCAAAATCCTGTACCTTCATATATCCATCGAAAGAATTAGACCAAAAACCTCACAAATAGTCCAGATCTTGTTTTTAAGCAAATAACCCTAAAAGACGAGCCCCCCTATTTTGATAGCATCTGTAAACCAACAGTTTTGACTGTTTAACCTCAGTTTGCTAGCAGGGATAATCGGAGACATCTATTCCCCTTCCTTAATCAGCTCAACAAGATAAAAAATGCATCGAACTGTAGTGGGAGGCATTCTTTCCAGCCAGTTGCTCAAGGTTTTAACCAAGTTGCAGCTGAGATGCCATGAAGTGATCCAGCCATTTCCAATCAAGTCCAAGTATTCAAACACACTCCATATGGTGCAGGGAAGCTGTTCAGATTATCACAACTCATATGTAACACCTCCAACTCAAAAATCACTTTGCTCTTGCTGTCATGACCTTCAAGTAAGCCTAAACTTGGTAATCTCTTAATCTATGCATATTTCCTCGCACAATACTTTTGCCAAATGTTCATAATCATGCATAGAATGTTTCCCGTCAATTAATTGCTTTGTTTGAATCGTGTATCAAAATTCTCAGCCTTCATGCAAATTTTAGGGTTCTTGAGGTTTTGTCTTGATTTCTTATTCCATGCTTAAAATAAATGAAATTAAAGACCATAGACATGATCGTGAGGTGAAAACGAGCAGATTGATATGTGGATTGTGTGATTTCATCATGTATTCAGTGAGATTGGATAGAAAATGCAAATCAGGCCAAACTCAGAACACGCGCGTGTTCTTGCCATGTTCTTGGCGCCTTTTTCACAAATTCAAAAATATTATGTCAAACTCTGAGTTTTAATGATTTTGAGTTGATTCTTTTTTTAATAATTCAAAAAAATGTCAAAATATTTTATTTTGCCAAAAATTCCCAAAAATATTATTTATTTCATATACTTGATATTTTTGCAAAGAATTAATCTTTTATTTGATTTTTTACATTTAAAGTATTTTTTCCTCCTTGATTTTCCAAATTTAATTGGTTTCCAATCATTTTGTGGATATAAACATGATTTTTCAAACATTAATCCAAGATCACAACTTGTTTTTCACACATGTTTGATAATTTTGATTATTTTAATTAAATTTTTATTTAATTAAAATACATTTTGAAACTAACTTAGGGTTTTGATCTTAATCACCCTAAACAAATCATTTTCAAACACTCATGGGCCTCTAATAGAGTGTAAGACCCAACCCTTTTTTTTAAACCAAAATGATTTGGGCCTCAGTGTATTGTATAAGTCCCAATACCGTCAAAACGTACGGCGCGATCTTCGCCTTTTCAAAATAACCTTGGGCTTCTCCTTGAGCTGTAAGTCCCATCTCTTGTACAAAAATAAACACTCATGGGCCTCTATTAAAGTGTAAGACCCATCCCCTTTGTAATACACCACTTTTTGGGCCTCAGTCATTGTATAAGTCCCACTGTATTTTCAAAAACAACGGCGCGATCGTCGCCTTTTTTAACAAAAACTATGGGCCTCTAATAGAGTGTAAGACCCAATCCCCTTTTAACCAAAACCATTTAGGCCTCAGACATGTATAAGTCCCTCTGTGTTAAAAGAAAAATATCGGCGCAATCGCCAGTTCAAAAATCAAATCATTTGGGCCTACCCTCGTGTTATAAGCCCTATTTCTTTCCTTTAAATTTCTTTGGGCCTCTAATAGAGTGTAAGACCCATCCCCTTGTACATAAAAACTTTTTGGGCCTCACGTATCGTATAAGTCCCTCTGTATAGTTTTTAAAACAACGGTGTGATCATCGTTAAAACTTGGGCCTCTCCTCGAGCTGTAAGCCCCAACAATCTTTTCAAAACACTTTCTCCTTTGATTTTGAATTAAAATATATGTTGTCATAAAAAATTTCTTTAATTTCTTTGTTGAACAACTAACCAAATAGCATGGAAGCTCTACAATGGGTAAGTGTTTATCCGCTTTCATTTACCATTTTCATATATATAACTGTATTGTGGGGCTGTTTCACTGTAAGTCTTCTTTCACATCCTTTTATATACTTGTCACATATCCACTGTGTAATACTAGTATAGTTATTTAGAGTTTTCCCCGGCAACTACGTCTAGCACTAGGTAAAGCCTGTTGGTCACTCTTAAATACAAATGAAACTAGATCCCCCTTAGGATTCCAGATACAGTCTTCCCTTCTCTTGGGGTTAAATAATATGGAACAAAGAGAAATGCAGTATTCTCGGTGAACCTTTTCTTAGAATGTCACCCTTAGAGATTGTCAAAGAAACTCTAACACCCCAGAGATGATCTTTTCTCTGTGAATTGCATCTCTTGAGTTTCTTCCAAATCCTCGAACTTTCCTGGAATGATATCTTCTCGGTGAATTGCATTTCTTGAACTTCTCTTGGTTTGGGGACCCACAGGCTTCCTAAAAGCATCCCCGCCTCCTCTTGGGCGTTGTACAAGGACCCTTCGGCTTCTTAGAAGTTCTCATCCCTTCTCTTGGGCTTAATAGAAGAACCCTGACGACCTCTTAAAGGTATAAGACATAACTTAGTCATCCTTTGCTAGAGCAGTCTTTCCCGTGTCAAAACTCCGGCCATTTTAGGGTTGATACTCATCCCTTAATGCTCGTGCCTCCTCTTGGCCATTGTACAAAAGATAAAACTCTAGACTTGGACAGTCTAAACCTCTTGAGTCTCAAAGACATTCTTAAGTTCCTTTCAATCATAGGAAAATATACCAATCACCCTGGATCAATCTCCAGCATAAACCCGATCTCTCTCATAAGAGCTCCCCGCACTTGGACACGCTTCAGGATCTCAATAATCCTCAGCAGTAAGACAACCTCCTCTTGGGCTTTGTACAAATGACTCTCCTCAGGGGAGCTAACCTTTTCATATTCTCTTGTTGAGTCAACTTTTAGCCTTCATCTTGGGCTTTGTACAAGACATATAAAAAACCCACTCTCTTGTTGAGTATAAAAGATTCTCTTGTTGAGTCAACTTCTAGCCTCCGTCTTGGGCTTTGTACAAGACATATAAAAACACTCTCTTGTTGAGT
Source organism: Lathyrus tuberosus (assembly GCA_022829125.1). Taxonomy (NCBI): domain Eukaryota; kingdom Viridiplantae; phylum Streptophyta; class Magnoliopsida; order Fabales; family Fabaceae; genus Lathyrus; species Lathyrus tuberosus. Next base: position 18,879,913 of record JALAZF010000021.1, on the reverse strand, counting down.
ATAAAAGACTCTCTCGTTGAGTCAATCTCCTTTTAGCCTCAATCTCGGGCTTCATACGAGATAGTAAAGCACTCTCTTGTTGAGTATAAAAGACTCTCCCATTGAGTCAATCTCTTTTTAGCCTCAATCTCTGGCTTCGTACGAGATAGAAAAACCCTCTCTTGTTGAGTATAAAAGACTCTCTCATTGAGTCAATTGACCTTTAGACTCTCTTGTTGAGTTGACCCTTTTAGCCTCAATCTCCGGCTTCGTACGAGATAGAAAAACACTCTCTTGTTGAGTATAAAAGACTCTCTAGTTGAGTCAATCTCTTTTTAGCCTCAATCTCGGGCTTCGTACGAGATAGAAAAACACTCTCTTGTTGAGTATAAAAGACTCTCATTGAGTCAATCGACCTTCGGACTCTCTTGTTGAGTCGACCTTTTTAGCCTCCGTCTTGGGCTTTATACAGGACAAATAAAAGTACTATCTTGCTGAGTCAAACCATTATAGCCTCCATCTTGGGCTTTATACAAGATACATTCTCCCCAACGGAGTCAAAATCCCTTTTAGCCTCAATCATGGGCTTTGTACAAGACAAAAAGAACATTTTCCCCGGAAAAGTCAACTTCTAGCCTCCTCTTAGGCTTTGTATAAAGAAAACCCCGGTTGATTCAATCAACCTTTTAGCATCAAAGTTGTGCCTTGCTTAAAGCATACAAACATCAACAACTCCTCTTTAGAGATGACAAATTCTTTCTCAGTCAAACCTTTAGCTTCACATCTTGGGCTTTGAACAAGATACAAATCACCTTTAGCTTCATGTCTTGGGCTTTGAACAAGACACCAAAACAACCTTTTTCCCCCCGTAGAATAGGAGGAACTACGATCGCTCTGATTTCTCTGTTTCGGGAATACGTAGGCATATGATTGCAAAAGTCTTAGCGAGCATACTAATCAAAAAACCCAAAATCCTGTACCTTCATATATCCATCGAAAGAATTAGACCAAAAACCTCACAAATAGTCCAGATCTTGTTTTTAAGCAAATAACCCTAAAAGACGAGCCCCCCTATTTTGATAGCATCTGTAAACCAACAGTTTTGACTGTTTAACCTCAGTTTGCTAGCAGGGATAATCGGAGACATCTATTCCCCTTCCTTAATCAGCTCAACAAGATAAAAAATGCATCGAACTGTAGTGGGAGGCATTCTTTCTAGCCTCTTTTAAGGTAGAAAGCCTTAAGTTCACAAAATACTACAGAAATGACATCTCTGCTGGGGAGTCATTGTCTGTATAGGATCATAAGACTAGAGGTCTAGGATCATTAAGACAAATAGATATACTGCTTTTCCTAATTGATATCTATGTTTATTTTTCTGCTAATGGGAATTCGTGTAATGCCGCATGTGGAAAGATTGAGTATACACCTAAGATAAGGGATGACATTATATGGGTAATCTTACGGGGAGTGAATCCCAGTTAAGAGTTCCCGGTCGACCATCAAACTCAGTGGAGACTCCCTTTGCAGATACATTACCTATACGACTTTGATTGTTGAAAGTAGTGTGGTCGATTGGGTTATCTGAGAAGCTGAGGTTCTTAGTAAACTGAAACCATTTTGTAGCGCGGAAGCTATCGGGAATAGTTCTCACGCGATACTACCCTCATCTGAGATCACTCTAAGATACATCAGCTCGCTGGCGATCCGCTTGCTGTTGTTATCCCAAGAGGGGTCAATGATTTTGCGGACAGGTACAAAAATACTAGTATAAACCTTTGGGGATGGGTAGAGCCTTGACTTCATGACACCGACCCTTTGACCCCATGTTTTTTCTATGTTTTTGTGTGCTGCATTCATACATTCATTTAAAAAACATTAAAACAAAGACATATCTTCTCTTCTAGTCTTTCTTTTTCAAATTAAACTAAGGCAATGATTGCAAATGTCAGATAAAGAGATTGCGTTATGGATTTCGCTAGAAGGAAAACTCACAAGTACACCTTCAAGGATCCAAAACCCGAGGCTTTTAGAGCTAAGTACGGGGGACTGCTATCTCTATTAAGGGTCCGTGTAATCGAAGGAATCCTGTCCACACTAATCCAGTTCTACGATCCGGTCTATCACGGTTTCACATTCCCGGATTATCAACTAGAACCAACACTGGAGGAGTATTCTCACCTGACTGATTTACATATCACTGACCAAGCTCCCTTTTCTGGACTGGAAGACATTCCAAAGGATCAAACCATTGCAAGAGCAATCTATCTGGACGAGTCAGAAGTCAGGAATCACATGACCACTAAGGGTGGAATCCAAGGTTTGCCAGCCCAGTTCTTGATAAAGAAAGCTTTGTACTTTGCTAGTATAGGGAACGTGACCGCTTTCGAAAGCATCTTTGTTTTGCTTACCTATGGGTTATTTTTGTTTCCCAACATTAATAACTTCGTTGATATCAACGCCATTAAGATTTTTCTGATTGGAAACCCTGTACCGACCTTGCTCGCAGATGCTTATCATTCTGTACAATTAAGGAATTTATACAGCGGAGGAATGATCACATGCTGTGTACCCTTGCTATACAAATGGTTCACTTTCCATTTGTCCAAGTCTGCTGCATTTTGGGATCAAAAGAATACTTTACGTTGGTCGCAGAGAATCATATCTCTTACCAACTCTGACATCAATTGGTACAATCGAATCTATGACAGGATCAGAATCACCGACCGTTGTGGAAATTTCCCAAATGTACCCCTTATAGGAACTAAGGGACGAATCAACTATCATCCAGTTTTTGGTCGTCGTCAATTTGGATACCCGGTGAGGCATATTCCGCGTAATGCTCATCTGGAAGGTCTTTTCTTCAAGGAAGGAGAAAATGACAGAGCACTAAAGACGGAAATAGTGCATGCCTAGAAACACGTTCATAGGAAAGGAAGAGAGTCTCTAGTAAAACCAGACTGTGTCTCGGTGGAGCCTTATCTCCACTAGGTACAAACTAGAGCTCTCAAGCTGAGGATGCCTTACCCTCATCAGGAAGTTCTTCCATTAAGGGACTTTGTCCTTTATTTTATGTCTGAGACAGAAAAACTTCAGGTTACTCTCAACAAAGTTCAGCAGGAGAAGAGGTCTTGGAGGAACAAGTACCGCATTCTCAATATGGAGTGTAAGAAAATACAACAACTATTGAAAGATAAAGATGCTCTGATCAAGATTTTAGAGCAACATACTGTAGAAAATCAGGATGACCAAAGGAATTTTCTCGCTCCTTTCACTTGGCAAAGGAATGACGACCCGAAAATGGCTCAAGAGCCCCGATCAAAGAAAAGGAAAGTACCAGAACCCACACCTGAAGATCAGGGAACCGCAGTAGGAGCCGCTAGGCCTGAAGGTTACAAACTTCGGGAAAGCGAAGATGCCCGGGGCATGACAACAACTCCGGAAGGTTACAAACTTTAGGAGAGGGAAAGACCTAGAGTCACTGCCATGATGACTATAACACCACCCGTGGTACACATTGTCCCGAAAGGACAAATTCCATAGATACCTTCTGGTAGAAACGAAAGTATGTTCAACAGAATGAATGAGTTCCAGGAACAGTTCCTAGAGATACTGAAATAGCTGCAAGCCCTTCGCCGTCAGGATCTATTTGGAAAAGACGCCGTGGACCTTTGTTTGGTCCCCAATGTGAAAGTTCCGCACAAATTCAAAGTGCCCGAATTTGAAAAGTACAAGGGTAACTCTTGCCCTCAAAGCCATTTGGTGATGTACGCTCGGAGGATGTCAACTCAGACAGAGAATAACCAGCTACTGATCCACTATTTCCAAGATAGTTTAACCGGTGTCGCACTCAAATGGTACATGGGTTTAAACCGCACTAAGATCGGCACTTTCAGAGATCTTGGCACTGCCTTCGTTCAATAATATAAATATAACCTGAACATGGTACCAGACAGAGATCAACTCAGTCGATGTCACAGAAGGACAAGGAAACCTTTAAGGAATGTGCTCAAAGATGGCGTGAAATTGCCGCCCAGATTTGTCCACCTATTGAGGAAAAAGAGATGACAAAGATCTTCTTGAAAACATTAAGCTCATTTTACTACGACAGAATGGTTGCTAGTGCGCCCAGCGACTTCACCGAGATGGTGGGAATGGGAGTTTGTCTTAAGGAAGCAGTCCGAGAAGGACATTTAGTTAAAGACGCTGGATCATCAAGTAGTACAAAAAGATACGGTAGTGCTCTCCCTAAGAAAAAAGAGCAGGATATTGGAAATATCTCTCTCGGAAAGCAAAGGCGACGATACCAACCAGTAGCAGTTGTAACTCCTGCTATTAACCCTGTGGCTGTACCAACGTATCAACCTCAGGTTGCTCAAAACCAACCTAATTCACAAAAATATCAGCAAAGGACACAACAACCTCTTCAGCAGGCTCGTCCTCAGTACAACAACAATCGTACAACGCAACCACAAAGGTTTCATCCTATACCAATGTTGTAAGCAGAATTGTTTCCCCTCTTACTGGTCAAGGGACATGTCCAACCCAGATCTCCTCTTACAGTACCAGAAAATCTGCCTTTTTTGGTTCAAAACGGATCAGACTTGCCCTTACCATCAAGGAGGACCAGGGCATAATATAGAAAGCTGTCTCAGTTTCAAATCCTATGTGCAAAAGCTTGTTAGGAGCAGGGTCTTATCCTTCAAGGATACGAATCCTAATGTTCTCACGAACCCGTTCCCTCAACACGAGAAAGCTGCAGTAAATTTGATAGAGGGAGAGTCCGACAACAGCTATGAAATTCATGATGTACTCTTATTGAGGGCCAACTTGGTCAAGATGCATTGTAGACAGATTGGATATGGCCATGTGCTGCCTCATAATTATCACCAGTTTGATATTTGCTCTAAAAATAATCAAGGATGTTCTTTGGTGCAATCAGCTCTACAGGAACAATTGGATCTCGGATGGATCCAAGAGCATCGAGTTCGTGGAGTTAACATGACTTATACAAATTTTAACATCATTCAGAATCACGACATCCGTGCAATGAATGTCAACTTGGTGGAAATGCACTCAAGGCAAAACCAACATCATAATCTGCCGTGGCATGATTACAATTCCTGTCTGACTTGATCGGTAAACAAATAGGGATGCTCTTTCTTACAAGAGGCCCTCCAGCGTCAGATGTATCTTGGATGGATTCAGGATTACCACGATGGAAATCAGTATCAAGTGAATATGATTCAAATCTTCGATATTCGTTTGATGAATACCAGCTTGGTGGAGTTACACGCTACACAAGTCCAGCTCGGTTTCCTGAGTTCGCATAATTATCAGAACTGCAAAGTATGTCGTGAGAGTAACCAAGGGTGCGCTCTCGTTCAAAGAACTTTGCAACACTTGTTAAACCACTGGTGGCTTCCGATCTATATGGATGAAGACACTCAACAAATCAGTGTGACAAACGGGAACCCTACTAGACATCAAAGTCAGGATGTCCGATCTATGGAAATAGACCTGGTAAGGTTACACTGCATTCAAAGCGGACGTGGCCAGGTGCCACCACATAACTACAAGCGCTGTAGAGTCTACTCGGAAAATAATCAAGGATGTTATCTCGTGCGAGCAGCCCTTCAAAGTTAGTTGGCTCCCAAAGAGATTCAACCATGTCCAAGTTCTGGATCAATCGACTGGACGCCAAGCTATTTTGCTGATCAGATTAAGGATGTTGTCATGATCTCTGATCACGAAAGGGCCAAAGATGTTTGTACCATCATCCCTCTACTTGACGAATCAAAAGTTCTTAACCAAGAATTGATTGAAGTTACTTACGACAGTCAGAAGAATCAGAAGGCTCATGTAGTTATCTATCTACCGGGACCACTACCGTATGAATCAACTAAGGTTATCCCTTACAAATACGGTGCAACAACAATTGTTAATGGAAAGGAAAGTCCATTACCATCCATCGTGAATATCACAGACATCAGTCGAGTAACACGGAGTGGTCGAATCCCCAACCGAGGAGTTGGAGAACCTAACAGAGAAAAGGAACCTCAAATAGAAGTTCCCAATCCACCACTCGGTCAATCCAGTGATCCCGACCTTTCAAAGAATGATGATGAGATGCTGAAGCTCATCCAAAGGAGTGAATACAACATTGTTGATCAACTGTTACAAACTCCTTCAAAGATCTCAGTGTTATCGCTTTTGCTCAGTTCCGAAGCCCACAGAGAGGCTCTACATAAAGTCTTAGAATAAGCCTTTGTGGAATAGGATGTGTCAATACGACAATTTGACAGTATCGTCTCTAATATCACTTCCTACAATAACTTGGGGTTTAGAGATGAGGAATTTCCAGAAGAAGGCAAAAGCCACAACATGGTGCTCAATATCATAGTCAACTGCCAGGACGATGCTTTAGCCAGCGTACTGATAGACACCAGATCGGCTCTCAACGTCATGCCGAAGTCCACCCTAATGCAACTATCATTCAAAGGGTCTCCGATGAGAGGCAGTGAGGTCATTGTCAAAGCATTTGATGGGTCCATAAAAACAGTTATCGGCGAAGTCGACCTTCCCATAACTATCGTTCCTCACACTTTTCTAGTCATTTTCCAGGTCATGGACATCCGGGCAACATACAGTTGCTTATTAGGAAGACCTTGGATACCCCAGGCTGGGGCAGCCACTTCGACACTTCTTCCATTCAGAACTTCTTCCATAGTGGAGGTTTCCTTCACCCAGTGTCTCAAGAAGTACATACCATCAACGAGGGAGATTCCTCCGACACAGATGAGGATTGGAAGTCCTATCTTAACAAGGACAGTTATATGTCTCAAGAAGAGGTGCCTACACCATTTTGCTATCCCGCACAGAGTTTGAGATTTATACCAAGGTCAGATGTCGAATTGATATACGGAGATTGTGTTCCGGAAGGATACCGTGCTCCACCAAATTCATTAGAGGAAGGCACTCCAAATAAATACAACTTTGACCACGACTATTATGGCCCGATGGATGGTTTGCCTATCTGGCAGCCATACCCAGGAGAATTGGGGCAAGAAAATTAGCCGAACAATGAAAATCGGCTGAGCGTCATTGGAAAAAATACCTGCGTCCCCACCATGTCATGGGATCAACACTCAGGTCATTCAGAAAATGTCCAACACGACGATGAATTCGCAAAGTTTGCAGGACTAGAATTCATTAACTATGCTTTTCCAGAGGTCAACGTCATCGAAAGGGATGACTCTTCCAGTTCCAAAGAGGTGTGGGATACCTTAGGACAACCGAGTGGCAAATTTGACTTCTTGGTCAAGTACACCGCTCCTGAAAGCTCTCGTATCAAGCTCGAAGACATCCAGCCAACTGGATGGGGAGATCCGCCTAAGAGTACAAACATTGTGCAAGATACAACTGAGGAATCCTCCTACGATAACTCTACCTGGGAGATAGATTCCAACGATTCTGCTCCACCAGAAATCAGCATTATTTCTGAAGACAAATCAAGGAAGGTACCAGACTTTGTGATTCACCGAGGAGTTTGTCGCCAATGGGTTGCAGTCGATGTTCCAAAGATCGTTCATAAGTCAAAGTAATTACCATCTTTATCTTAACCTTTCATCCTGCCCAGGTGAAACGGATGTTTTGATAAGGCTCACTTTCTGTAAATATCCCTCTTCGCTATGCCAAAAGTGACAGAGTTTTGTTTTATAGGGTTGTAGTTTCAAGAATCGACAAGTTCATAAATAAATAAACGTCGTTCTGTAATTTCCGCATTAATTATTGTTTTCTCTTTTTGTTTTTCAGAAAATGGTAATCCTAAAAAACAACAAATAATAAAAACAAGCAGTAAAAAAAATACACTGCACACACTCTTGCATTTCTCTCTTTCTCTTCTAAATACAAATCATCAAGTCATGCAGATTTCCTGTTTTAAACCCCATTGAAACATACGATCCGATGCCCTCTCCCAACTTTGAATTCTCGGTATTTAAGGCTGAAGAAGAAGATGATGAAGAAATTCCAGAAGGGATCTCCCGATTACTCAGACAAGAGGAAAGGTCTATTAAACCTCACAAAGAGCCGTTGGAAACGGTCAACTTGGGCTCAAAGAAAGAGAGAAAAGAAGTCAAGATTGGGGCCCTACTCAGTCCACCTGTCAAAGAAAGTTTGATAAAGCTTCTCAAAGAGTTTCCCAATGTATTTGCTTGGTCCTATCAGGACATGCCAGGGTTCGATACCAGCATCGTGGAACATCATCTACCGTTAAGATCAGAGTGTCCACCGGTAAAACAGAGGTTGAGAAGAACTCACTCAGACATGGCCGTCAAAATCAAAGAGGAAGTACATAAACAGATTGACGCGGGTTTTCTCGCCACATCAGAATATCCTCAATGGTTAGCCAACATCGTACTGGTTCCGAAAAAGGACGGAGAGGTCAGAATGTGTGTGGATTACAGAGATCTAAACAAGGCCAGTCCAAAGGACGACTTTCCTTTACCACACATTGACATGCTGGTTGACAGTACAACAAAGTTCAAAGTCTTTTTCTTCATGGATGGATTCTCGTGCTATAATCAGATAAAACTGGCGCCAAAAGACATGGAGAAAACTTCATTCATCACCCCATGGGGCACCTTTTGTTACAAGGTAATGCCGTTCGGTTTGAAGAACGCCGGGGCAACCTATCAAAGGGCCATGACTACTCTATTTCATGACATGATACACAAAGAAATAAAAGTGTATGTCGATGACATGATTGCCAAATCTAAAACAGAAGAGGAGCATGTGACCCACCTGTCAAAATTATTCGAGCGGTTGAGAAAGTACAAACTCTGTTTGAATCCCAACAAGTGCACATTCGGTGTCCGTTCAGGGTAACTTTTAGGGTTTATCGTCAGCCAGAAAGAAATTGAGGTTGATCCTGACAAGGTTAAGGCCATTCAAGAAATGCCTTCTACGAAAACTGAAAAACAAGTCAGGGGATTCCTGGGACGTCTGAATTACATTTCCAGATTTATATTCCTCATGACCGCGACATGCGCGCCGATTTTCAAATTACTTAAAAAGAATCAGGACTGCGCTTAGACAAAAGACTGCCAAACTGCCTTCGACAGTATCAAGGAATACCTGTTAAACCCGTCGATTCTATCACCTCCAGTGGAAGGAAGACCACTGATCATCTACCTCACAGTCTTGGAAGACTCAATGGGTTGTGTACTTGGCCAACAAGACGAAACCAAAAGGAAAGAGTCTGCCATTTACTATCTGAGCAAGAAATTCACCGACTGCAAGACTCGGTACACTATGCTCAAGAAAACTTGTTGTGCTCTGGCTTGGGTAGCCAAATGTCTTCGCCAGTATATGGTTCGTCACACTACTTGGTTAATCTCAGAAATGGATCCAATTAAGTACGTCTTTGAAAAGCCTGCTCTTACGGGAAGGATTGCCCGTTGTCAGATGTTGTTATCAGAATATGACATCGAGTACCATGCTCAGAAAGTCGTTAAGGGAAGTGTTTTAGCCGATCATTTGGCTCATCAACCGATTGACGATCAAGAACAGTCGGGTTCGACTTCCCAGACGAAGATGTCATGTACTTAAAAATGAAATATTGCGATGAACCGCTACCTAGTGAAGGGCCAGAACCAGGTTCCCAATGGGGACTTATCTTTGACGGAGCTGTCAATCATTATGGAAACGGAATTGGGGCAATCATCATAACACCTCAGGGTACCCACATTCCTTTCCCTTCCAGACTAACGTTCAAGTGCACAAACAACGAGGCCGAATACGAAGCTTGTATCATGGGTCTCGAAGAAGAGATCGACTTAAGGATTAAGAACTTGGACGTATATGGCAACTCAGCCCTGGTTATCAATCAGATCAAAGGAGATTGGAACACATACCAATCAGGATTGATTCCTTACAAATATTACGCAAGAAGGTTGTTACCCTTCTTCAACAAAATCGAGTTTCATCACATCCCACGTGAAGAGAATTACATGGCTGATGCATTACCCACTCTCTCTTCCATGATTAGCGTAGGTCAATGGAATGACTTACCTAAGATTGACATAATGCGCCTTGAAAGTCCCGCTTACATCTTCGCGATCGAAGCAATCATAAACGATAAACCTTGGTATCATGATATCAAATGCTTCCTTCAAAAACAAGAGTACCCACCTGGGGCATTAAGAAAGGACAGAAAAACCCTCAGAAGGTTAGCAGGAAGCTTCTTCCTGAGCGGTGATACACTTTATAAGAGGAACTTTGACATGGTCTTGCTCCGATGCGTAGACGGACCAGAATCAAACATGCTGATAAAGGAAATTCATGAAGGAACCTTTGGCACTCATGCCAACGAACACACAATGGGGAGAAAAATTCTAAGAGCAGGGTATTATTGGTTGACAATGGAATCTGACTGCTACAAGTACATGCGGAGATGTCATAAGTGTCAGATATACTCAAACAAAACCCATGTACCGCCAACGCATCTCAAAGTTCTCTCTTCCCCATGGCCTTTTTCCATATGGGGAATCGACATGATTGGGATGATCGAACCCAAAGCTTCAAACGGACATCGGTTCATTCTAGTAGCCATCGACTGCTTCACCAAGTGGGTCGAAGCACCGTCATACGCCAATGTAACCAGACAAGTGGTGGTCCAATTCATCAAAAACAATATCATCTGTCGTTATGGTGTTCCTGGCCAGATCATTACCGATAATGGATCCAACTTGAACAACAAGATGATGAAAGAGTTGTGTGTTGAGTTCAAGATCGAACACCATAACTCATCTCCTTACCGACCCAAGATGAACGGAGCGGTAGAAGCGGCTAACTAGAACATTAAGAAGATTGTTCAAAAGATGGTTGTAACCTACGAAGATTGGCATGGGATTTTACCCTTTGCTCTTCACGGTTATTGCACATCTGTTCGCACTTCAACAGGGGCAACCCCTTTCTCTCTAGTATATGGCATGGAGGCAGTGCTTCCCATAGAGGTAGAGATCCCATCAATCCGGGTGTTGATGGAAGCCAAGCTAACAGAATCTGAATGGTGTCAAAGTCGACACGACGAACTGAATCTGATCGAAGAAAAGCAAATAACAGCACTGTGCCATGGTCAGTTGTATTAACAAAGGATGAAGAAGGCGTTTGACAAAAAGGTCCGACCTCGCGTCTTCAGAAAAGGAGACCTCGTGCTCAAGAAGATACAATCATTTCTCACAGATTCCCGGGGCAAATGGACCTCGAATTATGATGGCCCTTATGTGGTCAGGAAAGCCTTCTCAGGCAGTGCCTTGAGACTCGCAACCATGGACGGAGAGGAATTTGCCTACCCCACAAATATTGACGTATTCAAGAAATACTTCACCTAAAATAAATAAAAAAACGTCTTGGTGGATTGAAAACCCGAAAGGGCGGTCCAGGCAAAAATTAGAGACATAATCGAAAATCATCCCTGTGGATTGGAAACATCACAATACAATCCAGGTAAAAATTAGGGATAATGGCGAATAACTATGTTCAACAAAAGGGCAAATCCCTCAGCAACAGTAATGCCATCGGTCAGGAAAATGCCAGTCAAGGTCATCTTCGACAGAAGCTCAGGATGTCCAAAATTCAAAGTTGGTAGAAGGATAGTGGTCGTTATGTCTCAATGTATTCTTTTTGCCTTAAATTACCATTTTCTAACTTTGTAAATACTCCATGGAATCACGCGTTTGGCTGATTCCCATCCTATCAATAAAATTTGAGCCCTAGTGCTTTTGTTTGCAATTCTCATTTGTTTTAGCTTTACAGAACAAAGTTTTAACATGATTAACGATTCTTGAAATAAAACAAAAATGAATTTTACTTGTTAAATTTTTTCTGCTTTTCGAAATAAGGTGGCAATTTCTTTTGACTGTTGAACATCGAAAGAACAGCGATCGCTACTCCAGAAGTAATCGAGCTTCAAAGTGCAGAATCAAAGCACTCCTTCTTAATCAGTACGCCTGAACAAAGGATCAACTGTGTCCGAGACCTTGTTTCATCTGACACCCTCGACAGAGTTCTTATCTCCTAACCCCGACCAACGGTTTTCCCCACAGGGACCGTCTCTCCTAAGCAAGGCAGAATTGCTATCTTGAATCACTGATACTTTTCATCCCCTGTAGGGGCCGAGTGTCCAGTCATGTTCATCCGTTAATCTGTATGTCGCGTCAGTTTTGTCAGCATATACATACATACATCATGCATTATTGATTCATTCATATTCATATTGCATCACTATCACTCTAGTCATTCTTGTTCCCAAGTGATAAAAGTCCTCTCAATCGAGTTATCAGTTCTTTCCTCGTCATGAAGTGAATCATCTAAATGATCTCTCCCCCAGTTTATTTCTGGATTGAAGTCGGTCCGCGAACACTTTGAATACTTAAACCTCTAAAAATCCAGAGAGCTTCTGACAAACATCACTCTTCACCAACCCCGAGGCTTTCAGAGCTAAGTACGGGGGACTGTTATCTCTGTTAAGGGTCCATGTAATCGAAGGAATCTTGTCCACACTAATCCAGTTCTATGATCCGGTCTATCACTGTTTCACATTCCCAGATTATCAACTAGCACCAACACTGGAGGAGTATTCTCACCTGACTGATTTACATATCACTGACCAAGCTCCCTTTTCAGGACTGGAAGAGATTCTAAAGGATTAAACCATTGCAAGAGCAATCTATTTGGACGACTCAGAAGTCAGGAATCACATGACCACTAAGGGTGGAATCCAAGGTTTTCCAGCCCAGTTCTTGATAAAGAAAGCTCTGTACTTTGCTAGAATAGGGAATGTGGCCGCTATCGAAAGCATCTTTGTTTTGCTTATCTACGGGTTATTTTTGTTTCCCAACATTGATAACTTCATTGATATCAACGCCATTAAGATTTTTCTGATTGGAAACCCTGTACCGACCTTGCTCGCAGATGCTTATCATTTTGTAAACTTAAGGAATTTATAAAGCGGAGGAATGATCACATGTTGTGTAACCCTGCTATACAAATGGTTCACTTCCCATTTGCCCAAGTCTGCTGCATTTTGGGATCAAAAGAATACTTTACGTTGGGGCAGAGAATCATGTCTCTTACCAACTCTGACATCGATTGGTACAATCGAATCTATGACGGGATCAGAATCATCGACCGTTGTGGAAATTTCCCAAATGTACCCCTAATAGGAACTAAGGGAGGAATCAACTATCATCCAGTTTTAGTTCGTCGTCAATTTGGATACCAGATGAGGCATATTCCACGTATGCTCATTTGGAAGGTATTTTCTTCAAGGAAGGAGAAAATGACAGAGCACTAAAGACGGAAATAGTGCATGCCTAGAAACACGTTCATAGGAAAGGAAGAGAGTCTCTAGGAAAACCATACTGTGTCTCGGTGGAGCCTTATCTCCACTGGGTACAAACTAGAGCTCTAAAGCTGAGGATGACTTACCCTCGCCAGGAAGTTCTTCCATTCAGGGACTCTGTCCTTTATTTTATGTCTGAGACCGAAAAACTTCAGGTTACTCTCAACAAAGTTCAGCAGGAGAAGAGGTCTTAGAGGAACAAGTACCGCATTCTCAATGTGGAGTGTAAGAAAATACAGCAACTATTGAAAGATAAAGATGCTCTGATCGAGATTTTAGAGCAACATGCTGTAAAAAATCAGGATGACCAAAGGAATTTGCTCGCTCTTTTCACTTGGCAAAGGAATGACGACCCGACAACGGCTCAAAAGCCTCGGTCAAAGAAAAGGAAAGTACCAGAACCCACACCTGAGCTCGCTTCGGAGAGGACTTAGGACCCATAAGTTTAGATTTCCTTTTACAGCAGTTTGTAAATTACTGTATTTCCATTTCTGCAATCTTTGAATTCAATAAAACGGGGTTTCCCCACTGTTGTATATTTTCAATCCAAATGTCGAGGTTTATTTTGATTAAACAAATTAAAATATAATTATTGCATTCATCATTCTCACGTAACGCAATCTTCTTACCTACGAATCTCACGTTTGTGTCTCGGTTCTAAAGTCAAACTGTCTCATTCGTATAATACTCGGGCCAATCGACAGAAAAAGATGGATGATCTCGAGGAAGAGAACAGAGAGTTGAGGGAAGAGATTGACACTCTAAAAGAGGATCTGAGAAAGCTTCACAACGATATACAAGCTCTGGCAGAAGCTCAGATGCAACAACAAAGGACTGTGATCTCAGAGATCACATCGATGCCCATAGTAGAGAAGTATGATCCTAGGTATAAAATGCCAAAAGATTATCCACGGGGCATGCCTATAAACTATATCCAGGAAGGATATGTTCCGCCGATCACTGAAGATCAGGGAACTGCAGCAGGAGCCACTGGGCCTGAAGATTACAAACTTCGGGAAAGCGAAGATGCCCGGGGCATGACAGCAACTCCTAAAGGTTACAAACTTTGGGAGAGGGAAGGACCTAGAGTCACTGCCATGATGACTATACCACCACCCGTGGTACACACTGTCCAGGAAGGACAGATTCCAAAGATACCTTCTGGTGGAAACGAAAGTATGTTCGACAGAATGAATGAGTTCCAGGAACAGTTCTTGGAGATGCAGAAAGAGCTGCAAGCCCTTCGCTGTCAGGATCTCTTTGGAAAAGACGCCGCAGACCTTTATTTGGTCCCCAATGTGAAAGTTCCGCACAAATTCAAAGTGCCCGAATTTGAAAAGTACAAGGGTAACTCTTGGCCTCAAAGTCATTTGGTGATGTACACTTGGAGGATGTCAACTCAGACAGAGAACAACCAGCTACTGATCCACTATTTCCAAGATAGTTTAACCGGTGCCGCACTCAAATGGTACATGGGTTTAAACCGCACTAAGATCGGCACTTTCAGAGATCTTGGCACTGCCTTCGTTCAACAATATAAGTATAACCTGGACATGCACCAGACAGAGATCAACTCAGATCGATGTCACAGAAGGACAAGGAAACCTTTAAGGAATATGCTCATAAATGGCGTGAAATTGCCGGCTAGATTTGTCCACCTCTTGAGGAAAAAGAGATGACAAAGATCTTCTTGAAAACCTTAAGCTCATTTTACTACGACAGAATGGTTGCCAGTGTGCCCAGCGACTTCACCGAGGTGGTGGGCATGGGAGTTCGTCTTGAGGAAGCAGTCCGAGAAGGACGTTTAGTTAAAGACGCTGGATCATCGAGTAGTACAAAAAGATACGATGGTGCTCTCCCTAAGAAAAAAGAGCAGGATATTGGAAATATCTCTCTCGGAAAGCAAAGGCGATGATACCAACCAGTAGAAGCTGTAACTCCTGCTATTAACCCTACGGCTGTACCAACATATCAACCTCAGGTTGCTCAAAGCCAGCCTAATTCACAACAATATCAGCAAAGGACACAACAACCTCTTCAGCAGGCTCGTCCTCAGTACAACAACAATCGTACAACGCGACCACCAGGGTTTGATACTATACCAATGTTGTACGCAGAATTGTTTCTACTCTTACTGGTTAAGGGACATGTCCAAACCAGATCTCCTCTTACAGTATCGGAAAATCCACCTTTTTGGTTCAAAACGGATCAGACTTGCCCTTAACATCAAGGAGGACCGGGGCATAACATAGAAAACTATCTCAGTTTCAAATCCGATGTGCAAAAGCTTGTTAGGAGCGGGGTCTTATCCTTCAAGGATACGAATCCTAATGTTCTCACGAACCCGTTGCATCAATACGAGAAAGCTACAGTAAATTTGATAGAGGGAGAGTGGGAAAACAGCTATCAAATTCATGATGTACTCTTATTGAGGTCCAACTTGGTCAAGATACATTGTAGACAGAGTGGATACGACCATGTGCCACCTCATAATTATCACCAGTGTGATATCTTCTCTAAAAACAATCAAGGATGTTCTGTGGTGCAATCAGCTCTACAGGAACAATTGGATCTCGGATGGATCCAAGAGCATCGAGTTTGTGGAGTTAACATGACTTATACAAATTCCAACATCATTCAGAACCACGACATCCGTGCAATGAATGTCAACTTGGTGGCAATGCACTCAAGGAAAAGCCAACATCATAATCTGCCGCGACATGATTTCAATTCCTGTCTGACTTGCTCGGTGTTAGTTCTGAATTGGCAGCAATTTTGGTAAAACAATGTGGTACATCAAGATGTCTTGATGTATTAACATGTGATTCTAACATTCTGCAGGTGGTGTGTTTTTAGTATTGCAGGATTTGTGCATGATGTCAAACACGATGTTCTGACATCAGTAGACAGAACTTCCAGTTCAGATTTTTAGGTTTTATTTGTTGCGCTATTTTTAGCAATCTTTTGTGTGTTTGTGTTGAGTGATTGCATGCGTAATTCTGGGAGTAAAATTATGTTGGAGTGATATTATTTGGAAGCAATCTGTTTGTGAAGAATAGGGTTGGCTTTTTCATGCATAAAGATTTGGAGAATAATTAGTTTTAATTATTAATTAAAACTAAGATTTGCTAATGCCCAAGCCCAATGTAAGGAATGTTTCTGGGAATATTATGTTATCCTATGTGGTGTTGTTTTATAGGTTTCAAGAAGAATATTGAAGAATAATGACTTTCTAATTATGGAGATAAATTAGAAAGGATTTGATTGAAGACCTATTATGTAGCAGATGTTTCTGCTGATTTGTAGCAGCTGTTATGCTGTGATTTGAAGCCCAAATCCAGTTGGGAATAAGTTATAAATAGAATGCTTGTAACCTAGAAAAAGCACGGGTCCAAGATGTAGATCATTAGGGTTTGTGTGAAATTGTGAGCCACTCTGGTACTGTTTTGTACTTAGAGTTGGACTGTTTAGTTGAGTTGTATTTGCCAATCATCTATGAGCTTTTAAGCAATGATTATTGCGTTTATTTGAAGCATGTCTTCTACTTTTCTGTGATTGAAGAGTTGTTGGAAATCAAGCTGTTGATGCAGTGGCTGAGGTGTTGACTGCTAAACATCATTGCGATGATTGGAAGAGAGATGGAGTCTCTTATCTAGGGAGAACTTAGTTAGAAGGGTCATTAGGTAGTTGTTAACTGAGTAGATTGTCAACGGGTGTGTTGGCTGTAGGGTCTATGAATTGATACTGCTAATAGTGGACTTCCTTCCTGGCTTGGTATGCCCCCAGATGTAGGCTGTTAGACCGAACTGGGTAAACAATTCTTGTGTGCACTTTACTACTTGGCAATTTCTTTAACTGTCTATATCTTGTATATGTTGTTGATAACAGACTAGATGTCTCGACATGTTTATTCAACATCTGGGTCTGTCATACTAGAATTTCAATTGTTATCAGAGCAGGCATCCTGTTCTATTTTCTGGGTGAGATCCTATGTAAGATACTTTCTGGTCATGGGCATGGTAGGTGGTACCTAATAAAAAGTTGTTTTAACTTGGAGACGTTCATTTTGTTGTTTGAATGGTCCCTAGAAGTGGAGGATGGACTGTTCATGACAGGTTGTGTATTGGACCTGTCTTTTGTTATCAGGCTTGTAGCTTTGGTTGTGAGCTGCTAGGTGGTTTGATTTATTTTCAAACCTATGATTGACCTATTGCACATGGAGTGTCGTGTTTGTGCAAGGGTTATTATGTTTTTCCTGAAGGTTGTAGAGGAATTTTCTGGTGTGTGTTCCACTGCATATATATATCTGATGGGAAATTCCTGGTGGTTTTGTGTGTTGAGGCTGCAACACTCAGTTCTCCTCTGAAGGTGTATCACATGGTGTGGTGATACTTGAGGATAGCTTCAACTTGCTTGTTAGAGCTGCCAAAGATACTTGAGGTACATCCCAAGTCCACTCATAAAGGAACTTTTATATGAGTTTGTTGAAAAGAGATCTGAAGAAAGTTAGAAGCAATTTATTCTTGCTTCCAACCCTAAAAAGCCAATCTCCGGGCTTTGATAAAGGGTATCTTGGTGTGTTTCTTGAGAAGGGAACTAATGTCCTACCAGATGCTGGAACATCAAACCAGCAGATTGTGCAGAATCTTGTTGGATAAAGGTATGGCATAGCAGATGCTTGGGGGCTAAACAAATGTGTATTGATCACATCTGTTTGGAACCTACTCCTGGCTTGGAAGAGGAGGCATCTGGGTTGTGTGCCTAAGAAGTTTCTATCAAGAAACATGTCTTAGATAAGTGTGTTGGTCAAGAGATGATCAACATATTGTCACTCATTGGATTAGTGTATTTCTGATCCAAGTGAGTAGGAGTACAAAGGTTGTTTTTTTTGTGTGGAGGTTAAGCTCAAATGTCAAGGACATTCTCTCTGAAATCTGGAAGTTCCTTCTGTTCAAAGGAGCCAGATGTATGGAATCTTGTTTATGGCCATGGTGCAGATTCTGTTTGAAAGGAGTTATATGTGTGTACCAACCACAGGATGTGCAACTATTTAAGGGGAGAATGAATAATTCCCTTAGGAGTTCTTAGCAGTTAATAAGGGGGAGTCTTTAATCTGATGCTGGAAGAACTCGAAGAAATGTCAGATATAATATCTTAACATCTTTGTATTGAGAATTTATTTTTCTTAATATGTCTGGCGGTGTTTCTCAAAAACAGGATGGAGGTTGATTTACTTAAACTTGATATCACTATCAAGTCTATGAGAGCGTGAAACTCTTGTTCTAGTGGAAGAGAAACTCAAAGGGTTGTGCACAGAGGAGATGTATTAACCTAACTGGTTGAATGGTGTCTTCATTGTTGGAATGTCATCCAAACCATCTAGGATGAGCATTTCAGATTTGTGTTTGGAGCAAGGAGGAGTTGGTATTTTTTTGGGACCAAAGGATTATGGTTCCCTGGTATCTGCATAAGAAGTTTCTTCTTAAGCTGGAGTTCAGTTATGTGGTGTCCTCACATAATGGAACGTTTTTTTTGCAAGTATTGAAGGGCATACTTGTAGGTTAAAGTGTTGGGAGAAGCATATTTTTTTCTGAACAATCTGTTTGTGATGACCAATCAATGTTTTTTTATGCTCCAGAAACCTGTTAAAGGGAATCTCCTCTTTAGGTGCAGAAGAATGGCATCCAACATCTCAAAGTCAGACAGGAGGTCTGAACATTAGAAGTTTGAGAAAAATATTATTGAGATGTAGAGTATGCAGGTTCCTGCATGTGTGTATGATCTGGTTTTGAAGGTATATCAGGTACTGATGGTTGATCCTCTTATGTCCCTTGCAAGAGATGTGTGTGGATTACTAGGGTTGTTGTCTCCAAAGGCATAGTAAATGTTTAAATGCATGTGATTTAGACTGATGTCAGAACTGATGTTGAAACATCATTTTAGTTCTTCGCTTCCTCAGCCAAGGGAGTTTGTTTAGCTCAGGGTGGAGTGAAAGGTCAAGACACTGACCTAATCTAGAATGATTGTGTGGTGTGAATGGTTGTCATGATGGTCTGTCATGAAGAAGAATCAACAGATGTCTAATGTGTGCGAAAGAAGAATGTCAGACGAAATGTCCTACCTTGTGTGAGAAGGTAGTCTTATCTGATTAATGATAAATACTTTGACGGGAGCTAAGTCTTTGTCTGATGTGAGTATGCAAGTATGCAGTCTGAACTCTTTGCTTCAGAGAGGGTGTGCGAGTTTATTTCTCTCTATGGTGTTCAGATGTTTATGTTAACCTGAATAAGCTGCTCTGGCTGTGTTTTATTGGGAGCTTCTCGAAGGACTTCTATGCGCAATGAGTCCTTTGAATGGTGATGGGAAGCTGATGTCCCAAATGATGTTGTAACATCATTATTGTTGATGGTTATATTTGGAAGATGATTGAGATTGTGCATGTGGAGTTGGATGCTCAAGCATTTTTGTCAGAAGAGGTGTTTCTGACTATGTGGATTAGAATGTTGAGATTCTGATCTTGTTTTTAGTAGTATGTTCTGGCAAAGCATGACTACTATTTTTGAAGACCCCACTAGTGTCAACAACTACTAGTGGATGTAATGGCAGAGGAATTGTGTCAGATGAGGTGATTTGATCAGGAAGTTTTATATAAGAGTTGTTCTTTCTCTTGAAGAGATTAAATCTCAGTAAAGCTTTTAAGTAAGTTGAGAATTCGTGGAGTTTGTGAGCAGTGTCAAACCAGTAGGGATAATTGGATGTGTTCTCTAGGAGTGAGAGTACAGTATGTGAATGTGCTCAGCAAATGTGTGAAGATCTGGTGCTCAAATGTTAATCTCCATCTAGAGCATTGGTTATCCATGACAGGGGGAGTACTTGTCTATGGATTTTGCTGCAAAGGTGCATATATTGTGAAGCTTGCATGCTGATCAAGCTTGTGGAGATTGGTTGCCTCTTATGAGGATATAATGTTAGATAATATGCTATGACATTAGGCTGTTGGATGGCGTTTTGGTGTGTTCTTAATAGGACATGTATGGTTCTAGCCACGTGAAGCTAATTGTTTGAATCATGTGCGCATATGCTTCTGAGGAGGAGTCTGAAGGACAATTTTGTTTGTGTCTGGGAGAATTTATTTTTCTCTGCAGATTTTGGAAGAGCTCTGTGAGGGTCTTTGTTGATGGGAGATGTCACACTTGTCTTGGTGTGTGTTATTAATTCTAAGTAAGAGGAATTTACTTAGAGTTCAGTGGAAGGCATTGTGTTTGTGCTTCCGAACTTGTGGATGATTGTGTGAAGCATTCCTGATTCAATTGGATTGTATCTCAAGGAACAAGAATGTCTATGGCTGTAAAATTCAAGGTGGAGTTGTACAGGGTATGGATGGTTTCTGGATGAGAGGGATCAATGGTGATTTTGGTCTCAATCCAAGAGTTTGTTGGTTGTAGTACAAGGATGTGATCCTGGTACTTTCTTACTATATGATCATAAAGGTGTCATGGGATATCATTGGTGATTTTGTGGTGTTTCTTGTTGAAGGAGCAACTTCTGTCAATTAAATGTACTAGTGTTGTTTTAGGATCAAGCATTAAGTGAATGCGTTCAGCAGGTGTGTTGAATAGAGGGTGCGCTCTTGAAGACATAAAGATGAGTCTTATGTTTTCCATTCATTTAAGGTGTTCTTCTTGCAAAGGAGCACTGGTTATCTTAGATAGGGGGAGTTGAACTTTTGTTGTTGAAGTAGTGCAGTTGTTTATGAAGATTTTTTGTGGCTCTGGTGAGGGTGTTATGTCAAACAAGATGTCGTGACATTGTGTTACTGGTGAAGTTCATGGTGGACATGACAGTTTAGACCTGGTGTGTCAATGGATTGAACCATAAGTGTACATTTACCCCAATTTTTGGCCAAAAAGGGGGAGAGAAGTAGGTTCGTTCAGTTATTGTGTATGGATTTCATATTTGAACCAGTCTCACAAGGATGTAGAATAGTCTGTTCTGTTCTGAGTATGTTGGTTGGATGATTCAGAGTTTGCCTTTGGAACTTTTTGTGCTTGGTCTGTATTAATGTACTCTCTTCTCTATGGATTTGTTATGAATGTTGCTTATTTGTTTTGGTTGCTATGGAAGTTTCCTAGTGGAGTTTGTCTAATTATGGCTAAAAAGGGGGAGAGTAGTGTGGCTTAGTAATGTTGGCATATTAATGATATGTGTGCATTAGATTTTCTGGAAGAGATGGAGTTTGGTTCCTTGGCTCTCTGTGGTTTGTTGGCTTTCTGGGTTAGATGTGGCTGTCTGGTGTGTGCTGTTTCTGCTGCAGGGATCTCTGATATGTTTTGTGATCATAAATTATTTTAGCCAAAATTTGCCAAAGGGGGAGATTATTAGTTCTGAATTGGCAGCAATTTTGGTAAAACAATGTGGTACATCAAGATGTCTTGCTTGATGTCTTGACATGTGATTCTAACGTTCTGCAGGTGGTGTGTTTTTAGTATTGCAGGATTTGTGCATGATGTCAAACACGATGTTCTGACATCAGTAGACAGAACTTCCAGTTCAGATTTTTAGGTTTTATTTGTTGCGCTATTTTTAGCAATCTTTTGTGTGTTTGTGTTGAGTGATTGCATGCGTAATTCTGGGAGTAAAATTATGTTGGAGTGATATTATTTGGAAGCAATCTGTTTGTGAAGAATAGGGTTGGCTTTTTCATGCATAAAGATTTGGAGAATAATTAGTTTTAATTATTAATTAAAACTAAGATTTGCTAATGCCCAAGCCCAATGTAAGGAATGTTTCTGGGAATATTATGTTATCCTATGTGGTGTTGTTTTATAGGTTTCAAGAAGAATATTGAAGAATAATGACTTTCTAATTATGGAGATAAATTAGGAAGGATTTGATTGAAGACCTATTATGTAGTAGATGTTTCTGCTGATTTGTAGCAGCTGTTATGCTGTGATTTGAAGCCCAAATCCAGTTGGGAATAAGTTATAAATAGAATGCTTGTAACCTAGAAAAAGCACGGGTCCAAGATGTAGATCATTAGGGTTTGTGTGAAATTGTGAGCCACTCTGGTACTGTTTTGTACTTAGAGTTGGACTGTTTAGTTGAGTTGTATTTGTCAATCATCTATGAGCTTTTAAGCAATGATTATTGTGTTTATTTGAAGCATGTCTTCTACTTTTCTGCGATTGAAGAGTTGTTGGAAATCAAGCTGTTGATGCAGTGGCTGAGGTGTTGACTGCTAGACATCATTGCGACGATTGGAAGAGAGATGGAGTCTCTTATCTAGGGAGAACTTAGGTAGAAGGGTCATTGGGTAGTTGTTAACTGAGTAGATTGTCAACGGGTGTGTTGGCTGTAGGGTCTATGAATTGATACTGCTAATAGTGGACTTCCTTCCTGGCTTGGTATGCCCCCAAATGTAGGTTGTTAGACCGAACTGGGTAAACAATTCTTGTGTGCACTTTACTACTTGCCAATTTCTTTAACTGTCTATATCTTGTATATGTTGCTGATAACAGACTAGATGTCTCGACATGTTTATTCAACATCTGGGTCTGTCATACCAGAATTTCAATTGGTATCAGAGCAGGCATCCTGTTCTATTTTCTGGGTGAGGTCCTAGGTAAGATACTTTCTGGTCATGGGCATGGTAGGTGGTACCTACTAAAAAGTTGTTTTAACTTGGAGAAGTTCATTTTATTGTTTGAATGGTCCCTAGAAGTGGAGGATGGACTGTTCATGACAGGGTGTGTATTGGACCTGTCTTTTGTTATCAGGCTTGTAGCTTTGGTGGTGAGCTGCTAGGTGGTTTGATTTATTTTCAAACCTATGATTGACCTATTGCACATGGAGTGTCGTGTTTGTGCAAGGGTTATTATGTTTTGCCTGAAGGTTGTAGAGGAATTTTCTGGTGTGTGTTCCGCTGCATATATATATCTGATGGGAAATTCCTGGTGGTTTTGTGTGTTGAGGCTGCAACACTCAGTTCTCCTCTGAAGGTGTATCACATGGTGTAGTGATACTTGAGGATAGCTTCAACTAGCTTGTTAGAGCTGCCAAAGATACTTGAGGTTCATCCCAAGTCCACTCATAAAGGCACTTTTATATGAGTTTGTTGAAAAGAGATCTGAAGAAAGTTAGAAGCAATTTATTCTTGCTTCCAACCCTAAAAAGCCAATCTCCGGGCTTTGATAAAGGGTATCTTGGTGTGTTTCTTGAGAAGGGAACTAATGTCCTACCAGATGCTGGAACATCAAACCAGCAGATTGTGCAGAATCTTGTTGGATAAAGGTATGGCATAGCAGATGCTTGGGGGCTAAACAAATGTGTATTGATCACATCTGTTTGGAACCTACTCCTGGCTTGGAAGAGGAGGCATCTGGGTTGTGTGTCTAAGAAGTTTCTATCAAGAAACATGTCTTAGATAAGTGTGTTGGTCAAGAGATGATCAACATATTGTCACTCATTGGATTAGTGTATTTCTGATCCAAGTGAGTAGGAGTACAAAGGTTGTTTTTTTTGTGTGGAGGTCAAGCTCAAATGTCAAGGACATTCTCTCTGAAATCTGGAAGTTCCTTCTGTTCAAAGGAGCCAGATGTATGGAATCTTGTTTATGGCCATGGTGCAGATTCTGTTTGAAAGGAGTTATATGTGTGTACCAACCACATGATGTGCAACTATTGAAGGGGAGAATGAATAATTCCCTTAGGAGTTCTTAGCAGTTAATAAGGGGGAGTCTTTAATCTGATGCTGGAAGAACTCGAAGAAATGTCAGATATAATATCTTAACATCTTTGTATTGAGAATTTATTTATCTCAATATGTCTGGCGGTGTTTCTCAAAAACAGGATGGAGGTTGATTTACTCAAACTTGATATCACTATCAAGTATATGAGAGCGTGGAACTCTTGTTCTAGTGGAAGAGAAACTCAAAGGGTTGTGCACAGAGGAGATGTATTAACCTAACTGGTTGACTGGTGTCTTCATTGTTGGAATGTCATCCAAACCATCTAGGATGAGCATTTCAGATTTGTGTTTGGAGCAAGGAGGAGTTGGTATTTTTTTGGGACCAAAGGATTATGGTTCCCTGGTATCTGCATAAGAAGTTTCTTCTTAAGCTGGAGTTCAGTTATGTGGTGTCCTCACATAATGGAACGTTTTTTTTGCAAGTATTGAAGGGCATACTTGTAGGTTAAAGTGTTGGGAGAAGCATATTTTTTTCTGAACAATCTGTTTGTGATGACCAAACAATGTTTTTTTATGCTCCAGAAACCTGTTAAAGGGAATCTCCTCTTTAGGTGCAGAAGAATGGCATCCAACATCTCAAAGTCAGACAGGAGGTCTGAACATTAGAAGTTTGAGAAAAATATTATTGAGATGTAGAGTATGCAGGTTCCTGCATGTGTGTATGATCTAGTTTTGAAGGTATATCAGGTACTGATGGTTGATCCTCTTATGTCCCTTGCAAGAGATGTGTGTGGATTACTAGGGTTGTTGTCTCCAAAGGCATAGTAAATGTTTAAATCCATGTGATTTAGACTGATGTCAGAACTGATGTTGAAACATCATTTCAGTTCTTCGCTTCCTCAGCCAAGGGAGTTTGTTTAGCTCAGGGTGGAGTGAAAGGTCAAGACACAGACCTAATCTGGAATGATTGTGTGGTGTGAATGGTTGTCATGATGGTCTGTCATGAAGAAGAATCAACAGATGTCTAATGTGTGCGAAAGAAGAATGTCAGACGAAATGTCCTACCTTGTGTGAGAAGATAGTCTTATCTGATTAATGATAAATACTTTGACGGGAGCTAAGTCTTTGTCTGATGTGAGTATGCAAGTATGCAGTCTGAACTCTTTGCTTCAGAGAGGGTGTGCGAGTTTATTTCTCTCTATGGTGTTCAGGTGTTTATGTTAACCTGAATAAGCTGCTCTGGCTGTGTTTTATTGGGAGCTTCTTGAAGGACTTCTATGCGCAATGAGTCCTTTGAATGGTGATGGGAAGCTGATGTCCCAAATGATGTTGTAACATCATGATTGTTGATGGTTATATTTGGAAGATGATTGAGATTGTGCATGTGGAGTTGGATGCTCAAGCATTTTTGTCAGAAGAGGTGTTTCTGACTATGTGGATTAGAATGTGGAGATTCTGATCTTGTTTTTAGTAGTATGTTCTGGCAAAGCATGACTACTATTTTTGAAGACCCCACTAGTGTCAACAACTACTAGTGGATGTAATGGCAGAGGAATTGTGTCAGATGAGGTGATTTGATCAGGAAGTTTTATATAAGAGTTGTTCTTTCTCTTGAAGAGATTAAATCTCAGTAAAGCTTTTAAGTAAGTTGAGAATTCGTGGAGTTTGTGAGCAGTGTCAAACCAGTAGGGATAATTGGATGTGTTCTCTAGGAGTGAGAGTACAGTATGTGAATGTGCTCAGAAAATGTGTGAAGATCTGGTGCTCAAATGTTAATCTCCATCTAGAGCATTGGTTATCCATGACAGGGGGAGTACTTGTCTATGGATTTTGCTACAAAGGTGCATATATTGTGAAGCTTGCATGCTGATCAAGCTTGTGGAGATTGGTTGCCTCTTATGAGGATATAATGTTAGATAATATGCTATGACATTAGGCTGTTGGATGGCATTTTGGTGTGTTCTTAATAGGACATGTATGGTTCTAGCCATGTGAAGCTAATTGTTTGAATCATGTGCGCATATGCTTCTGAGGAGGAGTCTGAAGGACAATTTTGTTTGTGTCTGGGAGAATTTATTTTTCTCTGCAGATTTTGGAAGAGCTCTGTGAGGGTCTTTGTTGATGGGAGATGTCACACTTGTCTTGGTGTGTGTTATTAATTCTAAGTAAGAGGAGTTTACTTAGAGTTCAGTGGAAGGCATTATGTTTGTGCTTCCGAACTTGTGGATGATTGTGAGAAGCATTCCTGATTCAATTGGATTGTATCTCAAGGAACAAGAATGTCTATGGCTGTAAAATTCAAGGTGGAGTTGTACAGGGTATGGATGGTTTCTGGATGAGAGGGATCAATGGTGATTTTGGTCTCAACCCAAGAGTTTGTTGGTTGTAGTACAAGGATGTGATCCTGGTACTTTCTTACTATATGATCATAAAGGTGTCATGGGATATCATTGGTGATTTTGTGGTGTTTCTTGTTGAAGGAGCAACTTCTGTCAATTAAATGTACTAGTGTTGTTTGAGGATCAAGCATTAAGTGAATGCGTTCAGCAGGTGTGTTGAACAGAGGGTGCGCTCTTGAAGACATAAAGATGAGGCTTATGTTTTCCATTCATTTAAGGTGTTCTTCTTGCAAAGGAGCACTGGTTATCTTAGATAGGGGGAGTTGAACTTTTGTTGTTGAAGTAGTGCAGTTGTTTATCAAGATTGTTTGTGGCTCTGGTGAGGGTGTTATGTCAAACAAGATGTCGTGACATTGTGTTACTGGTGAAGTTCATGGTGGACATGACAGTTTAGACCTGGTGTGTCAATGGATTGAACCAGAAGTGTACATTTACCCCAATTTTTGGCCAAAAAGGGGGAGAGAAGTAGGTTCGTTCAGTTATTGTGTATGGATTTCGTATTTGAACCAGTCTCACAAGGATGTAGAATAGTCTGTTCTGTTCTGAGTATGTTGGTTGGATGATTCAGAGTTTGCCTTTGGAACTTTTTGTGCTTGGTCTGTATTAATGTACTCTCTTCTCTATGGATTTGTTATGAATGTTGCTTATTTGTTTTGGTTGCTATGGAAGTTTCCTAGTGGAGTTTGTCTAATTATGGCTAAAAAGGGGGAGAGTAGTGTGGCTTAGTAATGTTGGCATATTAATGATATGTGTGCATTAGATTTTCTGGAAGAGATGGAGTTTGGTTCCTTGGCTCTCTGTGGTTTGTTGGCTTTCTGGGTTAGATGTGGCTGTCTGGTGTGTGCTGTTTCTGCTGCAGGGATCTCTGATATGTTTTGTGATCATAAATTATTTTAGCCAAAATTTACCAAAGGGGGAGATTATTAGTTCTGAATTGGCAGCAATTTTGGTAAAACAATGTGGTACATCAAGATGTCTTGCTTGATGTCTTGACATGTGATTCTAACGTTCTGCAGGTGGTGTGTTTTTAGTATTGCAGGATTTGTGCATGATGTCAAACATGATGTTCTGACATCAGTAGACAGAACTTCCAGTTCAGATTTTTAGGTTTTATTTGCTGCGCTATTTTTAGCAATCTTTTGTGTGTTTGTGTTAAGTGATTGCATGCGTAATTCTGGGAGTAAAATTATGTTGGAGTGATATTATTTGGAAGCAATATGTTTGTGAAGAATAGGGTTGGCTTTTTCATGCATAAAGATTTGGAGAATAATTAGTTTTAATTATTAATTAAAACTAAGATCTGCTAATGCCCAAGCCCAATGTGAGGAATGTTTCTAGGAATATTATGTTATCATATGTGGTGCTGTTTTATAGGTTTCAAGAAGAATATTGAAGAGTAATGACTTTCTAATTATGGAGATAAATTAGAAAGGATTTGATTGAAGACTTATTATGCAGCAGATGTTTCTGCTGATTTGTAGCAGCTGTTATGCTGTGATTTGAAGCCCAAATCCAGTTGGGAATAAGTTATAAATAGAATGCTTGTAACCTAGAAAAAGCACGGGTCCAAGATGTAGATCATTAGGGTTTGTGTGAAATTGTGAGTCACTCTGGTATTGTTTTGTACTTAGAGTTAGACTGTTTAGTTGAGTTGTATTTGTCAATCATCTATGAGCTTTTAAGTAATGATGATTGTGTTTCTTTGAAGTATGTCTTCTACTTTTCTGTGATTGAAGAGTTGTTGGAAATCAAGTTGTTGATGCAGTGGCTGAGGTGTTGACTACTAGACATCATTACGATGATTGGAAGAGAGATGAAGTCTCTTATCTAGGGAGAACTTAGGTAGAAGGGTCATTGGGTAGTTGTTAAGTGAGTAGATTATCAACGGGTGAGTTGGCTGTAGGGTGTATGAATTGATACTGCTAATAATGGACTTCCTTCCTGGCTTGGTATGCCCCCAGATGTAGGTTGTTAGACCGAACTGGGTGATCAATTGATTCTGTTCTTTACTGTTATTGTCTGCATTTTCTACCTTGTTCATTATTGTTAAGATATAAGTGTCGTGACATCACGTTCGACATCTCATATCTGTTGCTAGAATTTCACTCGCTAAACAAGCAGGGATGCTCTTTTGTACAAGAGGCCCTCCAGCGTCAG
This sequence comes from Lathyrus tuberosus, assembly GCA_022829125.1. Lineage (NCBI taxonomy): Eukaryota > Viridiplantae > Streptophyta > Magnoliopsida > Fabales > Fabaceae > Lathyrus > Lathyrus tuberosus. The sequence continues at coordinate 18,851,284 of JALAZF010000021.1, read as the reverse complement.
ATGGATCTTGGATGGATTCAGGATTACCGCGATGGAAATCAGTATCAAGTGAATATGATTCAAATCTTCGATATTTGTTTGATGAATACCAGCTTGGTGGAGTTACACGCTACACAAGTCCAACTCGGTTTCCTGACTTCGCATAATTATCAGAACTGTAAAGTATGTCGTGAGAGTAACCAAGGGTGCGCTCTCGTTCAAAGAACTTTGCAACACTTGTTAAACCACTGGTGGCTTCCGATCTATATGGATGAAAACACACAACAAATCAGTGTGACAAACGGGAACCCTACTAGGCATCAAAGTCAGGATGTCTGATTTATGGAAATAGACCTGGTAAGGTTACACTACATTTAAAGCGGACGTGGCCAGGTGCCACCACATAACTACGAGCGCTGTAGAGTCTGCTCGGAAAATAATCAAGGATGTTTTCTCGTGCGAGCAGCCCTTCAAAGTCAGTTGGCTCCCAAAGAGATTCAACCATGTCCAAGTTCTGGATCAATCGACTGGACTCCAGACTATTTCGCTAATCAGATTAAGGATGTTGTCATGATATTTGATCACGAAAGGACCAAAGATGTTTGTACCATCATCCCTCTACTTGACGAATCAAAAGTTCTTAACTAGGAATTGATTGAAGTTACTTATGATAGTTAGAAGAATCAGAAGGCTCTTGTAGTTATCTATCTACCAGAACCACTACCGTATGAATCAACTAAGGATATCCCTTACAAATATGGTGCAACAACAATTGATAATGGAAAAGAAAGTCCATTACCCTCCGTCGTGAATATCGCAGACATCAGTCGAGTAACACGGAGCGGTCGAATCTTCAACCGAGGAGTTGGAGAACCTAACAGAGAAAAGGTACCTCAAACAGAAGTTCCTAATCCACCAGTCGATCAATCCAGTGATCTCGACCTTTCAAAGAATGATGATGAGATGCTGAAGCTCATCCAAAGCAGTGAATACAACATTGTTGATCAGCTGTTATAAACTCCTTCAAAGATCTCAGTGTTATCGCTTTTGCTCAGTTTCGAAGCCCACAGAGAGGCTCTACAGAAAGTCTTAGAACAAGCCTTTATGAAATAGGATGTGTCAATACGACAGTTTGACAGTATCGTCTCTAATATCACTTCCTGCAACAACTTGGGGTTTAGCGCTGAGGAATTGCCAGAAGAAGGCAAAAGCCACAACATGGCGCTCAATATCATAGTCAAATGCCAGGACGGTGCTTTAGCCAGTGTACTAATAGACACCGGATCGGCTCTCAACGTCATGCCGAAGTCCACCCTAATGTCACTATCATTCAAAGGGTCTTCGATGAGAGGCAGTGAGGTCATCGTTAAAGCATTTGATGGGTCCAGAAAAACAATTATCGGCGAAGTCGACCTTCCCATAACTATCGTTCCTCACACTTTCCTAGTCACTTTCCAGGTCATGGACATCCGGGCAACATACAGTTCTTATTAGGAAGACCTTGGATACACCAGGCTGGGGCAGTCACTTCGACACTTCACCAAAAGCTGAAGTTCTTCAAGAATGACCAACTTGTCACAGTCTGTGGAGAACAAGTCTTGCTCGTGAGTAACCTTTCATTGTCCACTGGTGTAGAACCCGAGGAGGTTATTGGAACTCAGTTCCAAGCGCTTTCGGTGAGCGATGAGAATCAATCAAAAAGAGGTACATTGATTTCCCCGTACAAAGATGCTCTCAAAGTAATCGTGAGTAACAATGCAAAGGGATGGGGACAACTTGTCATTCCTACAGATAATAAAACAAAGAAGGGTCTTGGTTTTTCTGCAACCTGTACCCAGATAGCTGCTAACGATGAAAGTCTTCATCCCATTCAGAACTTCTTCCATAGTGGAGGTTTCCTTCACCCAGTGTCTCAAGAAGTACATACCATCAACGAGGGAGATTCCTCTGAAACAGATGAGGATTGGAAGTCCTATCTTAACGAGGACGGTTATATGTCTCAAGAAGAGGTGCCTACGCCATTTTTCAATCTCGCACAGAGTCCGAGATTTATACCAAGGTCAGATGTCGAAATGATATACGCAGATTGTGATCCGGAAGGATGTCGTGCTCCGCCAAATTCATTAGAGGAAGACACTCCGATGAGATACAACTTTGACCACGACTATTATGGCCCGATGGATGGTCTGCCTATCTGGCAGCCGTACCCAGGAGACTTTGGGCAAGAAAATCAGCCGAACAATGAAAATCGGCTGAGCGTCATTGGAAAAAATACATGCGTCCCCCCATGTCATGGGATCAACACTCAGGTCATTCAGAAAATGTCCAGCACGACGATGAATTCGCAAGGTTTGCAGGACTAGAATTCATTAACTATGCTTTTCCCAAGGTCAACGTCATCGAAAGGGATGACTCTTCTAGTTCCAAAGAGCTGTGGGACACCTTAGGACAACCGAGTGGCAAATTTGACTTCTTGGTCAAGTACACCGCTCCTGAAAGCTCTCGTATCAGGCTCGAAGACATCCAGCCAACTGGATGGGGAGATCCGCCTAAGAGTACAAACGTGTGCAAGATACAACTGAGGAATCCTCCTACGACAATTCTTCCTGGGAGACAGATATCAACGATCCTGCTCCACCAGAAATCAACGTTATTTCTGAAGACAAATCAAGGAAAGTACAAGACTTTGTGATTCATCGAGGAGTTCGCCGCCAATGGGTTGCAGTCGATGTTCCGAAGATCGTTCATAAGTCAAAGTAATTGCCATCTTTATCTTAACTTTTCATCCTGCCCAGGTGAAACAGATGTTTTGATAGGGCTCACTTTCTGTAAATATCCCTCTTTGCTTCGCCCAAAGCGACAGAGTTTTGTTTTATAGGGCTGTAGTTTCAAGAATCAACAAGTTAATAAATAAATAAACGTCGTTCTGTAATTTCCGCATTAATTGTTGTTTTCTCTTTTCATTTTTCAGAAAATGGTAATCCTAAAAAACAACAAATAATAAAAACAAGCAGTAAAAAAAATACACTGCACACACTCTTGCATTTCTTTCTATCTCTTCTAAACACTAGTCATCACGTCAGGCAGATTGCCTGTTTTAAACCCCATTGAAACATACGATCCGATGCCCTCTCCCAACTTTGAATTCCCGATATTTAAGGCGGAAGAAGAAGATGACGAAGAAATTCCATAAGGGATCTCCCGATTACTCAAACAAGAGGAAAGGTCCATTAAACTTTACAAAGAGCCGTTGGAAACGGTAAACTTGGGATCAAAGGAAGAGAGAAAAGAAGTCAAGATTGGGGCCCTACTCAGTCCAACTGTCAAAGAAAGTTTGATAAAGCTTCTCAAAGAGTTTTCCGATGTATTTGCTTGGTCTTATCAGGACATTCCAGGGTTGGATACTAGCATCGTGGAACATCATCTACCGTTAAGATTAGAGTGTGCGCCGGTAAAATAGAGGTTGAGAAGAATTCAACAAGACATGGCAGTCAAAATCAAAGAGGAAGTACACAAACAGATTGACGCGGGTTTCCTCGCCACATCAGAATATCCTCAATGGTTAGCCAACATCGTATCAGTTCCGAAAAAGGACAGAAAGGTCAGAATGTGTGTGGATTACAGAGATCTAAAGAAGGCTAGTCCAAAGGACGACTTTCCTTTACCACACATTGACATGCTGGTTGACAGTACAACAAATTTCAAAGTCTTCTCCTTCATGGATGGATTCTCAAGCTATAATCAAATAAAAATGGCGCCAAAAGACATGGAGAAAACTTCGTTCATCACCCCATGGGGCACCTTTTGTTACAAGGTAATGCCGTTCGGTTTGAAGAACGTCGGGGCAATGACTACTCTGTTTCATGACATGATACACAAAGAAATAAAAGTGTATGTCGATGACATGATTGCCAAATCTAAAACAGAAGAGGAGCATGTGACCCACCTGTCAAAATTATTCGAACGGTTGAGAAAGTAAAAAGTCCGCTTGAATCCCAACAAGTGCACATTCGGTGTCCGTTCTGGAAAACTTTTAGGGTTTATCGTCATCCAGAAAGGAATTGAGGTTGATCCTGACAAGGTCAAGGCCATTCAAGAAATGCCTTCTACGAAAACTGAAAAACAAGTCAGGGGATTCCTGGGACGTCTGAATTACATTTCCAAATTTATATTCCTCATGACCGCGACATGCGCGCCGATATTCAAATTACTCAAAAAGAATCAGGACTGCATTTGGATAAAAGACTGCCAAACCGCCTTCGACAGTGTCAAAGAATACCTGTTAAACCCGCCGATTCTATCACCTTCAGTGGATGAAAGACCACTGATCATCTACCTCACATTCTTGGAAGACTCAATGGGTTGTGTACTTGGCCAACAAGACGAAACCAAAAGGAAAGAGTCTACCATTTCCTATCTGAGCAAGAAATTCACCGACTGCGAGACTCGGTACACTATACTCGAGAAAACTTGTTGTGCTCTGGCTTGGGCAGCCAAACATCTTCGCTAGTATATGATTTGTCACACTACTTGGTTAATCTCAGAAATGGATCCAATCAAGTACGTATTTGAAAAGCCTACTCTTACGGGAAGGATTGCCCATTGGCAGATGTTGTTATCAGAATATGAGATCGAGTACCATACTCAGAAAGCCGTTACGGGAAGTGTTTTAGCCGATCATTTGGCTCATCAACCGATTGACGATCAAGAATCAGTCGGGTTCGACTTCCCAGACGAAGATGTCATGTACTTAAAAATGATTGCGATGAAATGCTACCCAGTGAAGGGCCAGAACCAGGTTCCCAATGGGGACTTATCTTTGACGGAGCTGTCAATCATTATGGAAACAGAATTGGGGCAATTATCATAACACCTCAGGGTACCCACATTCCTTTCCATGCCAGACTAACGTTCAAGTGCACAAACAACGAGGCCGAATACGAAGCTTGTATCATGGGTCTCGAAGAAGCGATCGACTTAAGGATCAAGAACTTGGACGTATATGGCAACTCAGCCCTGGTTATTAATCAGATCAAAGGAGATTGAAACACATACCAATTAGGATTGATTCCTTACAAAGATTACGCAAGAAGGTTGTTACCCTTCTTCAACAGAATCGAGTTTCATCACATCCCTCGTGAAGAGAATCACATGGATGATGCATTAGCCACTCTCTCTTCCATGATTAGCGTAGGTCAATGGAATGACTTACCTAAGATTGACATAATGCGCCTTGAAAGGCCCATTTACATCTTCGCGATCGAAGCAATCACAGACGATAAACCTTGGTATCACGATATCAAATGCTTCCTTCAGAAACAAGAGTACCCACCTGGGGCATTAAGAAAGGACAGAAAAACCCTCAGAAGGTTGGCAGGCAGCTTCTTCCTGAGCGGTGATACACTTTATAAGAGGAACTTTGACATGGTCTTGCTCCGATGCATAGACGGACCATAAGCAAACATGCTGATAAAGGAAATTCATGAAGGGTCCTTCGGCACTCATGCCAACGGACATACAATGGGGAGAAAAATTCTAAGAGTAGGGTACTATTGGTTGACAATGGAATCCGACTGCTACAAGTACATGTGGAGATGTCATAAGTGTCAGATATACTCAGACAAAATCCATGTATCTACAACGCATCTCAAAGTTCTCTCTTCCCCATGCAAACCCAAATCTTCAAACGGACATCGATTCATTCTAGAAGCCATCGACTACTTCACCAAGTGGGTCGAAGCAGCATCATACGCCAATGTAACCAGACAAGTGGTGGTCCGATTCATCAAAAACAATATCATCTACCGTTATGGTGTTCCTGGCCAGATCATTACCGATAATGGATCCAACTTGAACATCATGATGATGAAAGAGTTGTGTGCTGAGTTCAAGACCGAACACCATAACTCATCTCCCTACCGACCCAAGATGAACGGAGCGGTAGAAGCGGCTAACAAGAACATTAAGAAGATTGTTCAAAAGATGGTTGTAACCTACAAAGACTGGCATGAGATGTTACCCTTTGCTCTTGACGGTTATCGCACATCTGCTCGTACTTCAACAGGGGCAACCCCTTTCTCTCTAGTATATGGCATGGAGGCAGTGCTTCCCATAGAGGTAGAGATCCCATCAATCCGGGTGTTGATGGAAGCCAAGCTAACAGAAGCTGAATGGTGTCAAAGTCGACATGAAGAACTGAATCTGATCGAAGAAAAGAGAATAATGGCATTATGCCACGGTCAGTTGTATCAACTAAGGATGAAGAAGGCGTTTGACAAAAAGGTCTGACCTCGCGTCTTCAGAAAAGGAGACCTCGTGCTCAAGAAGATACAATCATTTCTCACAGATTCCCGGGGCAAATGGACCCCGAATTAGGACGGCCCTTATGTGGTCAGGAAAGCCTTCTCAGGCGGCGCCTTGAGACTCGCAACCATGGACAGAGAGGAATTTTCCTACCCCACAAATGTTGACGTAGTCAAGAAATACTTCGGCTAAAATAAATTAAAAAAAAATGTCTCAGTGGATTGAAAACCCGAAAGGTCGGTCCAGGCAAAAATTAGAGACATTATCGAAAATCATCCCGGTGGATTGGAAACATCACAGTACAATCCAGGTAAAAATTAGGGATAATGGCGAGTAACTATGTTCAACAAAGGGGCAAATCCCTCAGCAATAGTAATGCCATCGGTCAGGAAAACGCCAGTCAAGGTCATCTTCGACAAAAGCTCAGGATGTCCAGAATTCAAAGTTGGTAGAAGGATAGTGGTCGTTATGTCTCAATGTAGCCCTTTTCCCTTAAATTACCATTTTATAACTTTGTAAATACTCCATGGAATCACGCGTTTGGCTGATTCCCATCCTATTAATAAAATTTGAGCCCTAGTGCTTTTGTTTGCAATTCTCATTTGTTTTACCTTTACAGAACGACGTTTTAACATGATTAACGATTCTTGAAATAAAACAAAAATGTATTTTACTTGTTAAAATTTTTCTGCTTTTCGAAATAAGGTGGCAATTTCTTTTGACTATTGAACATCGAAAGAACAGCGATCGCTACTCCAGAAGTAATCGAGCTTCAAAGTGCAGAATCAAAGTACTCCTTCTTAATCAGTACGCTTGAACGAAGGATCAACTGTGTCCGAGACCGTGTTTCATCTGACACTCCCGGCAGAGTTCTTATCTCCTAAGCCCGACCAACAGTTTTCCCCACAGGGATCGTCTCTCTTATGCAAGGCAGAATTGCTATCTTGAATCACTGATAGTTTTCATCCCCTACAGGGGTCGAGTATCCAGTCATGTTCATCCGTTAGTCTGTATGACGCGTCAGTTTTGTCAGCATAAACATACATACATCATGCATTTTTGATTCATTCATATTCATATCGCATCACTATCACTCTAGTCGGTCTTGTTCCCAAGTGATAAAAGTCCTCTCAATCGAGTTATCAGTTCTTTCCTCGTCAGGAAGTGAATCATCTAAATGATCTCTCCTCTAGTTTATTTCTGGATTGAAGTCGGTCCGCAACCACTTTGATAACTTGAACCTCTGAAAAGCCAGAGAGCTTCCGACAAACATCACTCTTCGCCATTGAAGATGATATCTTCGCTTTCCCGGATTAAGGAAAATCCCCAGAGAAAACCTCTTAATCAAAGATTCAGCAGTACAGTAGTTTTTCTCTGGAAAATTCGCTGACGAAAAGGTCATCGGCACCTCAAAATTGGATCACATAATATGGCATTTCTCTGAGAAGATCCCGAGAAAAGTATGATGTGGTAACCCCAAGCGAAAGCAGTCTCTCAAGAGACTCGTTTTCCCTCAGTAGAGTCAACGAATGGCATCTCCAACAGAGAAGTTTGTACACCTCTACAACTCAGATAGATGGATTCCCCAACAAGTCTGACATCAAATCTTTTTCCATCAAATGGCATCTCCTCAGGAAAATTCGGCGAGAAGTTTGAGGAAAACCGCTACGAACAGCGTCCCTTGTCAATAAAGTTTATTGACAAAAGAAACTTAGACCAGTTCCTTGGTAGGAAACCAGGATCGAGGGGAAGCTTACAAAAGAAACTTAGACCAGTTCTTTGGTAGGAAACCAGGATCGAGGGGAAGTTTACATCAGAAACTGAGACCACTTCCTTGGTAGGAGACCAAGATCAAGGGGAATTTTTACCTTTTCTAAGCATCATTGCTTAGCAAAAGAAGATGGATGAGCAAGCTGCCATTCATAACCACCATCAAAATTTCGGGTATTCCGATATTTAAGCATCTTGCACCCTGAATGCCCGAATACCTTCGCCATTCACACCTTCGGGTCCAAGAAGATTAAATAGGGGCATATGTCATACCCCAAATTTTGACCACTAAGATTCCCCATCATTGTGCAAACCATCATCACAATATGGATGAACCATCATACCTCATTAATCTCCCCAAAGATGGGTGAGCATCCACTACAATCAAACTTAGGGTTTGAAGCCCTCTCAGAGCTCTTAGACAAAGGATCAATCAAGGAATGAAATAATCCTCAACTTTTCTAAACCTCTCAAACATGCACAATGGATCAAGAGGACTCCCACATGAAGAATCAAGCACAAGGCTGCAACATTCCATGTGGATTAAGCCTCAAGATCGCCAGTGTCACCAAATTAGGGTTTTGGTCGACCAGGGCCTCCAGATGGAATTTTTCCTTTGGGCATGAGACAATGCTTCAAAGCATAACCCAAAATACTCTAAGGGACATCATAAACCCAATCTTCAAGTCAATTTAGCCTCAGGGGATGCATTCACCAAAAATCAGAAATTAGGGTTTCTTGACCTAATTCACCTTTAAGTTGACTTTTGGGACAAAACATGAGCCAAGACCTCAAGACATGATTTAAGGGTCCCTAGTAAACCACCTTGATCCATTTTCAATAATGGATTGATCCAAAGAAGCATGATTCACAAGTTTCAAGTTCATCAGAACCACAGTTAGGGTTTCGCGGAAAAAGTCAACTGTGCCTTTGACTTTTGACCAGGACATGCTCCCAAACCTGGGGACATGATTCAATACACCCTATAACACCTATGAAATCAATCCATCAAGTTTTATTTAGGTCAAGGACTTGATTTCATAGAGGATTACACAGTTTGGAATTCATCTGATAAAAAGTCAACTGTGCCCAAAAGTCAAAGTTTGACTTTTTGAGTTTTTGATCAATTATGGTCCCCTAACCCTAAAATGATGTTAATGTATGATTGGAATCATCATTCATCAAGAAAAAACAAGAAAAGTGAGATAACTTGTAAAAGGGGTAACCATAAAAAACTTAGAAATTTTCTAAGTTATGGAACAAAGTGGCTAGGGTACCAACTTCCAAGGATCATAACTTGAGATCCAAGCAACCATCTGGGTTGATCCAAAGATGGATTTGTAGCTCTCATGGCATACTTTAAAAGTGTCAACTATACCTCATTCCAATTTATCATGGATTTTGAGTTATGGTTGGATCAAAATGGCTGAAAACATGAAATGTCACTTTTTCCAACACTTAGTGAAATTTTCACTAAGTCAGAATCTGTTTCACGTTTTGCAAAATGTAAGGGAATTTTTCACTTGGATCCAAAAAGTGTCAAGACAAACTATGATCACACATGTGTTGTATCATATAGGGCTTTCCAGAATGGCCAAGAACCCCATGAAACTCCACTTAAGCCATGAGATATGACAATGGCAATGTGCCTTGATTCAAACTGTCATGGCAAGGCAGATTTGTGCATTTTGCTCGATTTGAGAAAATTTTTGAAAAACAAGTTGATCCATCTGAACACCTTAGGGGAACACCAAGGAGGGACAAACACTGATCCATAAGCCTCCCAAGTCTTTGGAACTAAAAATAGCATGCCAAACCTAAAAAACCCTAAAGAGGGGACAAGACTCCAATTTTGTTTTGGAGCATTCAATGGATGCACCAAGGTGGCATGAACTGAGTCATTTCCAACTGAATGAGTCAAGGATTATCTCTGAACTAGGGAACCAGAAGCCTATGCTCTAACCTCTAGTCAATGGCTAGAGGAGAATTGGATTCCTATTGATCAACATTTGCCAAACCTCTGCTGCAGTTGCCATTCCTTATTCCTTGCAAAACAAACTTGCTCTACTATAAATAGAGCTCATTTGTGCTAAGTTTAAGTACACCAAAGCCATCAAACAGATGCTTTCCTCAAAATCACCTTCTCACTTCCAAATTTGCCTTCCAAAGCAAGTCACTATCGAGTTTTGAGTTTGAGAGCTATTCCAACCAAACCAGTCACACACACACCTCATAAACATCATATAGAAGTGATCCAAACACTTCAACAGCAACTGTAACACTGATTTCTCAGAATCACCAGTAAGTTGCTCAAGGTTTTAACCAAGTTGCAGCTGAGATGCCATGAAGTGATCCAGCCATTTCTAATCAAGTCCAAGCATTCAAACACACTCCATATGGTGTAGGGAAGCTGTTCAGATCATCACAACTCATATGTAACACCTCCAACTCAAAAATCACTTTGCTCTTGCTGTCACGACCTTCAAGTAAGCCTAAACTTGGCCATCTCTTAATCTATGCATATTTCCTCGCACAATACTTTTGCCAAATGTTCGTAATCATGCATAGAATGTTTCCCCTCAATTGATTGCTTTGTTTGAATCGTGTATCAAAATTCTCATCCTTCATGCAAATTTAAGGGTTCTTGAGGTTTTGTCTTGATTTCTTATTCCATGATTAAAATAAATGAAATTAAAGACCATAGACATGATCGTGAGGTGGAAACGAGCAGATTGATATGTGGATTGTGTAATTTCATCAAGTATTCAGTGAGATTGGATAGAAAATGCAAATCAGGCCAAACTCAGAACACGCGCGTGTTCTTACCATGTTCTTGGTGCCTTTTTCACAAATTCAAATATTTGAATTTTGTGATTTTATTTAATTGATTCAAAAATTAATTTCTCTCTGAGTTTTTATGATTTTGAGTTGATTCTTTTTTTAATAATTCACAAAAATGTCAAAATATTTTATTTTGTCAAAAATTCCCAAAAATATTATTTATTTCATATACTTGATATTTTTGCAAAGAATTAATCTTTTATTTGTTTTTTTTACATTTAAAATATTTTTTCCTCCTTGATTTTCCATATTTAATTGGTTTCCAATCATTTTGTGGATATAAACATGATTTTTCAAACATTAATCCAAGATCACAACTTGTTTTTCACACATGTTTGATAATTTTGATTATTTTAATTAAAGTTTTATTTAATTAAAATACATTTTGAAACTAACTTAGGGTTTTGATCTTAATCGCCCTAAACAAATCATTTTCAAACACTCATCGGCCTCTAATAGAGTGTAAGACCCAACCCTTGTTTTTAAACCAAAATGATTTGGGCCTCAGTGTATTGTATAAGTCCCGATACCGTCAAAACGTACAGCGCGATCGTCGCCTTTTCAAAATAACCTTGGGCTTCTCCTTGAGCTATAAGTCCCATCTCTTGTACAAAAATAAACACTCATGAGCCTCTATTAGAGTGTAAGACCCATCCCCTTTGTAAATACACCACTTTTTAGGCCTCAGTCATTGAATAAGTCCCACTGTATTTTAAAAAACAACGGCGCGATCGTCGCCTTTTTTAACAAAAACAATTGGGCCTCTCCTCAAGCTATAAGTCTCATTCCTTTTCAAAAACAAAAACTTTGGGCCTCTAATAGAGTGTAAGACCCAATCCCCTTTTAAACAAAACCATTTTGGGCCTCAGACATGTATAAGTCCCTCTGCGTTAAAAGAAAAATCTCGGCGCAATCGCCAGTTCCAAAATCAAATCATCTGGGCCTACCCTCGTGTTATAAGCCCCATTTCTTTCCTATAAATTTCTTTGGGCCTCTAATAGAGTGTAAAACCCATCCCCTTGTACATAAAAACTTTTTGGGCCTCGCGTATCGTATAAGTCCCTCTGTATAGTTTTTAAAACAACGGTGCGATCATCGTTAAAACTTGGGCCTCTCCTCGAGCTGTAAGCCCCAACAATCTTTTCAAAGCACTTTCTCCTTTGATTTTGAATTAAAATATACGTTATCATCAAACTTTTCATTAATTTCTTTGTTGAACAACTAACCAAACAACATGGAAGCTCTACAACGGGTAAGTGTTTATCCGCTTTCATTTACCGCTTTCATATATATAACAGTATTATGGGGCTGCTTCACTGTAAGTCTTCTTTCACATCCTTTTATATACTTGTCACATATCCACTGTGTAATACTAGTATAGTTATTTAGAGTTTTCCCTGGCAACTATGTCTAGCACTAGGTAAAGCCTGTTGGTCACTCTTAAATACAAACGAAACTAGATCCCCCGTAGGATTCCAGATACAGTTTTCCCTTCTCTTGGAGTTAAACAATATGGAACAAAGAGAAAGGCAGTATTCTAGGTGAACCTTTTCTCAGAGTGTCACCCTTAGAGATTGTCAAAGAAACTCTAACTCCCCAGAGATGATCTTTTCTCCGTGAATGGCATCTCTTGAGTTTCTTCCAAATCCTCGAACTTTCCTGGAATGATCTCTTCTCAGTGAATTACATTTCTTGAACTTCTCTGTGTTTGGGGACCCACAGGCTTCCTAAAAGCATCCCCGCCTCCTATCGGGCGTTGTTCAAGGACCCTTCGGATTCTTAGAAGTTCTCATGCCTTATCTTGGGCTTAATACAAGGATCCTTACGACCTCTTAAAGGTATAAGACAGAACTTAGTCATCCTTTGCTAGAGTAGTCTTTCCCGCGTCAAAACTCCGGCCATTTTAGGGTTGATACTCATCCCTTAATGCCTGTACCTCCTCTTGGGCATTGTACAAAAGATAAAACTCTAGACTTGGACAGTCTAAACCTCTTGAGTCTCAAATCACATTCTTAAGTTCCTTTCAAACATAGGAAAAATTACCAATCACCCTGGATCAATCTCCAGCATAAACCCGGTCTCTCTCATAAGAGTTCCCCGCACTTGGACACGCTTCAGGATCTCAATAATCCTCAGCAGTAAGACAACCTCCTCTTGGGCTTTGTACAAATGACTCTCCCCAGAGGAGCTAACCTTTTCAGATTCTCTTGTTGAGTTAACTTTTAGCCTCTATCTTGGGCTTTGTACAAGACATATAAAAAACCCACTCTCTTGTTGATTATAAAAGATTCTCTTGTTGAGTCAACTTTTAGCCTCCGTCTTGGGCTTTGTACAACGCATATAAAAACACTCTCTTGTTGAGTATAAATGACTCTCTCGTTGAGTCAATCTCTTTTTAGCCTCAATCTTGGGCTTAGTACGAGACAGCAAAACACTCTCTTGTTGAGTATAAAAGACTCTCCCATTGAGTCAATCTCTTTTTAGCCTCAATCTCGGGCTTCGTACAAGATAGAAAAACACTCTCTTGTTGAGTATAAAAGACTCTCTCATTGAGTCAATCTCTTTTTAGCCTCAATCTCGGGCTTCGTACGAGATAGAAAAACACTCTCTTGTTGAGTATAAAAGACTCTCTCGTTGAGTCAATCGACCTTCGGACTCTCTTGTTGACTTGACCTTTTTAGCCTCCGTCTTGGGCTTTATACAGGACAGATAAAAGTACTCTCTTGCTGAGTCAAACCATTCCAGCCTCCATCTTGGGCTTTATACAAGATACATTCTCCCCAACGGAGTCAAAATCCCTTTTAGCCTCAATCTTGGGCTTTGTACAAGACAGAAAGAACATTTTCCCCAGAAAAGCCAACTTCTAGCCTCCTCTTAGGCTTTGTATAAAGAAAACCCTGGTTGAGTCAATCAACCTTTTAGCATCAAATCTGTGCCTTGCTCACAGCATACAAACATCAACTACTCCTCTTTAGAGATGACAAATTCTCTCTCAGTCAAACCTTTAGCTTCACATCTTGGGCTTTGAACAAGATACAAATCACCTTTAGCTTCATGTCTTGGGCTTTGAACAAGAAACCAAAACAACCTTTTTCCTCCCGTAGAATAAGAGGAACTACGATCGCTCTGATTTCCCTGTTTCGGGAATACGTAGGCATAAGATTGCAAAAGTCTTAGCGAGCATACTAACAAAAAAACCGAAAATCTCGTACCTTCATATATCCATCAAAAGCATTAGACCAAAAACCTCACAAATAGTCCAAATCTTGTTTTTAAGCAAATAACCCTAAAAGACGAACCCCCTATTTTGATAGCATCTGTAAACCAACAGTTTTGACTGTTTAACCTCAGTTTGCAAGCAGGGTTAATTGGAGACATCTATTCTCCTTCCTTAATCAGCTCAATAGGATAAAAAATGAATCGAACTATAGTACCAAAGCGATAGTGATTCAAAACCAAAAAAATTGCGCTACATGGTTATGTTGCCCGGGCGACATATTTAACTTTCTTCTATATAGAACTAAGGAGGAGCTTACAAACCTCAACCTTAGCCTATCAGACTCAGAAAGAGCTTACAAACCTCGTATTCTGTTGTTGCCAAAGGAAGTTAAAATACTATTTTTGGTTTTCTTAAATATAGAACTAAGGGGGAGCTTACAAACCTCAACCTTGGAACTATTTGACTCAGAGGGAGCTTACAAACCTCAGACTCTGATGTTACTAAGAAAACTAAATTACTTTTTCTTGAAAGTAGTACTTAGGGTGGGTCACAGAACTCAAATTTGGATAATTAGACTCAGGGGGAGCTTACAAACCTCATACTCTGATGTTGTAAAGAAAAGTATAACTGCCCAACATTGTTCTTTTAAATACTTATGTTTGTCATCATCAAAAAGGGGGAGATTGTTAGAACAAAATTTGTTCATGACATATATTCCTTGGGTTTTGATGATAACAAATTATTAAAAGAACAATGGTTATATTTGATGTGTGTTTCTTGTATGCAGGTTCTAATACTTGTAAATATTTAGATACATAATCTGATATACAAAGGCACACTTGAGAGAAGCTAAATTGCTAGCTTCTGGTGGTGCAGAATCTGAAGAACACTTGCTAAGTGATGTCTGGTGTAGACTCTGAAGCTGAAGGCCTCAGCATCAGAAGAAGCAACATAATTGTCTCTACACTTGGTGAATATAAATTGGCTTCTAGTATCGTTCAGAGTTGGTGATAAAGTTGGAGTTGTCTGTGCTGCATAAAGCAAGCAGTATTGTCAAATCAGTTTGTCAGCTGGAGTCTGAGTTCACAAGGCTCAAGAAAGGTTGACATGCTTTACAAATATATACTCTCAATGGCTCTATAGTACAAGATTTTTTTTAAGACTCAATGGTTAAACATGTTACATAACGAATCAAGATCTTTTGGTGTATCTATCTTCAACGGCTCTTGTACTATGGAGTAAAGAAAAGACACTGATCAAGTTATCTCATCTAACGGCTACTCTGCTGCAAATGCTATATAAGGGGCTGAAGGCTCAAACTGAATCTTCAACCAGTATTAACCAGAAGAAGGAGTAACAACATCAGCAATTATCAACTCTATCGTGTATGTAGATTTTCTGTTGTAGGTTATAATTGTAAAGGCCTTAAGATTTCTTACAGATTAAATATACTAGAAATCTTAAGAGCTTTAGGTCTTTGTTATGGTGATTTTCCGTACCTCTGATATTAGTATCAAGTACACCTTGTTCTCTATTCTGCTGAACTTGTTTAGCATTTTAGATTAAGTCTCTCACCAAGATGCTTGAGCCATGTAAGTCTCTTGCTATGTGCTTTAGCAATGAATGTCTTAATGAAGTGGATTGATTGAGCAGAAGTCATGTATCATTGGGATACAAGCAAGGAAGTCTCTCACCAAGATGCTTGAGCCATGTAAGTCTCTTGTTATGTGCTTGAGCAATGAAAGCCTTAATCAAGTGGATTGATTGAGTAAAAGTCTTGTATCATTAGGATAAAAGCAAGGAAGTATCTCGCCAAGATGCTTGAGCCATGTAAGTCTCATGTTATATTCTTGAGCAATGAAAGTCTTAATTAAGTAGATTGATTAAGCAAGGTAGCTCAGTTCGGGAAAATTTGAGCAGGAAGGCTCGTTTCATGGAACTTTGTAGCAGAAGTCTTGGGCCAGTGTGGCTAGAGCAGGTTGGCTCGGTTCATAAAATTTGGAGCGTAAGTCTTGAACCTGAAGGATTCAAGCAGGGAGGCTCGTTTCAAGGAACTTGTAGTATAAGTCTTGTGTCTGTAGGACTTGAGCAAGAAGTCTTGGACCTAGGGTCCGAGCAATGTAAAAGACTTATACATAATGCATAAGCGATTGTAATTATGATTTGGTTATACTAAAAATCTCTTGTGAAGCAAGGGGACTTGACTACTCTCAGTTGGGAGGAACCATTATAAATATTTGTTTCTTCTGTTATTATTTATTTTCTTTTGTTAACATCCGCTGCTAAGTATAATCAGAATCTGAACACCAGTTCAGATTCTGAACTCTGATCAGACGCAGAATTAAGAAAATGGAAAACACAATTCAACCCGCCTTCTTGTGTACTTTTCTCACCTTCATATAAGTAGTCTATTTTTTTGAAAAAAGAAATGGCCATGTATTATTTTATTTCATTTAATAGGAAAATTTGATTCAATCCTATTAATGAATAAGATTTGGTTATCTTTTAGACTTACACTTAGTGTCAACAGATCCTGACTCATGAGTAAAAAGTTTTACACTATCAATCCATCACAACCATCCATTTATGTTACTTTACACATGGTTAAATTAAAAGTCAAACATTTTTAACATCTAGTTTCTATGATTGACTGATTGTGTAAAATATTTTTACACTGTCAGTACATATCAATATGTGTGTGTGTGTGTGTGTATATATATATATATATATATATATATATATATATATTTAACGTTCAAGATGTATAACATAGGTTGCAATGGTTGAAAGTTAGACTATGTATGAGTAGATGTCTTTTTTATAAAGTTTAGATCAATAATTAAAATAATTAAAACGTAAAAAATGTCAAACATAAAACTT
Organism: Lathyrus tuberosus; assembly: GCA_022829125.1. NCBI lineage: Eukaryota > Viridiplantae > Streptophyta > Magnoliopsida > Fabales > Fabaceae > Lathyrus > Lathyrus tuberosus. The sequence goes on along the minus strand of JALAZF010000021.1, from coordinate 18,834,291 downwards.
TGGGACAAACAATTTACTTTCTCAATATCAAATATGTAAATTGATCATATTTTAAATATTTATAAAATATAAAATTTCAAATATATATTTTAGAAATTCTCCATTCATTGATAAACATAATTATTAGCTAACAAACTGACAAAATATCCCACTTACAATGTTATCCAACATCTTTTGTATATGCCATAATGCCATTTTTGAAATCAGCACGTTTACGGGTTCTTGATAGAGGTCTGAAAAGAACAAAATGAAGATGCTATGGGCAATATTCTCACTATAGAAAACTTCTCTTTTGTTATCATTATAACCCAAATCATCTGTCCTCTCCGTTGTCTCCTCTCGTCTGACCTAGATTCTTCTCATTCTATTGTTCAAAAATCTTCTCCTGTTGTTTATAAAAAATCTTTCATTGAAGTTCTTGAGACAGTCTGTAACATTCCGGTTAGTCAGCTACCTCAACCGGTGGGTAAGGGGAATCGCATTTCCATCACCGATCCTGATGATGAGTATCATGCTAGTATTGATTCTTGTAAACACAACCTCCATGGTACAGTCATTTTGCCTAAAGGGTCACATCCTCTGAAAGCTGATTCCTTGCGTGACAATCTTCTAAGTTCATGGAAGGACCTCAAAAAATGAGGTGTCACTTCTCTAGGGAAAGGCTTCTATGGGTTTTCCTTTTCTTCTCTTAAATATCTGCAAAAGGTTCATTCCTCTGGGTCTTGGAATCTGAATCCTAGTGTCATACCCCAAATTTTACCCCTAGATTCAATCATCATTTGCATAACATTCTAGGTCAAACATTCATGCATAGCTAACCAATTATTAAGATATTGTTTGCTTTTGTTCACCTGTGAATTAGGGTTTGCCCTGAGAGGCTTAAAGGGTTTATCAGTCAAGGTTTTTGATGGATCATCAATCAAATAAGTTCTCATACATTTAAGAGACCTCCCTTCGTCAAATATCAAATGCAAATTGGTCTTCATTACAAGTTCTCCAAGATCCAAGTTCATCTAGCCATAAACTAGGGTTTCGTCAACCAAAGTCAACTGCATCTTTGATTTTTGGTCAAGGCATGATCTCAAACCTTGGGACATGATTCAAGAAACTCAAATACACCCTTGGATTCCATCCATGGTGTTCAAATTTCCAAAGATATTGAATTCATTGAAGATCAATAAGTAAAAGTTCGTCTGATACACAAGCCATTCACTGCAAAGTCAAACCTTTGACTTTAGCGTTTTTGGTCAAATATGAGTTCCTCAAGCCAATATTCATTGGATACAAGTTTGATGATTTATTTTGATCAAGAAAAATCAAGAGAATTGAGGTTACTTGAAAAAAGGGCAACTTTGAAGAATGTGAATTTTTCTAAGTTATGAAAAAAACTAATTTGGAGGCAACTTGCCAAGGTCATAACTCCTAATCTAGACATCCATTTTCAGTGATCCAAAGACCAATTTGAAGATCTCATTCCCTACTACAACTTTGATAATGAGTATTAATTACCCCAAAGTGCTTAGATTTCAAGTTATGAAGCCATGAAGTTGGTGTTTCATTCAAATTTGATTTCCAACACTTAGAAAAATTTTGAGACAGAATCTGCCTTGTAAAAGTAACCAACTTGTGAGCCATTTTTCATCATGATCCATTTTGATTCAAGAAAAACTTAAAACATGAAAGTTGTAGATCATGTCTTGGCTTTCCAAAAAGTACAAGTACATTTTTTTCCAAAGCATGAGCTGAGAGTTTCGAAAATGGGAAGTTAGGGTTCCAAACTTGAATTTCAAGTCATTTTCATGATGAATTCTTGGAGCAAAACCACTTCAAATCTCCAAATCCCTTAAGTGAAGGAAAGCGTATAGGGAGTTTCACAGCAGTTGATGTAGATTGCTTCAAAATTTGATTGAAGATGTGAGTTCCAAAGTCGAACCTTCTTCCTTTACCAATCATATAGATGAATCTACCTAGACTAGCAGAGATGGTTAAAGTATGATTGGTGGGCACCCAGTTGATAGTACCAATTCTATGCAGAATTGCATACTTTACACTCAGTTTCCTAGCTGAAATTTTCCCATTGCTAGGCCACTGTTTCACAGTGTTGCAAGTGAGCTCTTGACAAACTTGGTCATCAGTGTCTCCATATTCAGACTGAGACTCTTCAGATCTTTCTAGAAACCTATTAATCATTGTGGGAGAAAATGTCACATCATTTCCTCTGACATACACTATCCTGTTGGTTGCATCATTACAGTGGTCAGGAATGTTTACCACAAATTCCTTCACCAGCTTTTCATAACAATTTCCAAGATTGGAGACTGTCCTTGTTAGCCCTGAGTCATTGATCAGTTTCATCACTTCATGGCACTCTAATGCATCCTTCCATAGTTCCCTTTCCAATTCTACTCTTCTTTGGTACACATATGGCTATCTATGTACATACTCAGGAGAATGGAAGGAGATATTATCCAAGGGAGCTTTGGGAATAATGACAGTCCTTTTCTTCACCCCATGATCCTTCGGAAGTATGATGTCCTGACCATCATCTGTGACATCATAGTATGACTCAGTGTCAGATTTAGCCTTTCTTTTCTAGGATACAACTGCAACCTTGCTCCAAGGTTTCTGAGGCCCAACTACAGATTTAATGTTTCTTCTGATAGTATTGTTTTCAGTATCCATATTTTTCCTTTTTCTTGTCTTCAATCTCTTGACCACATTAGCAATGATCTCCTCACCAGAAGATGAATAATCTATGTTGATTACCCTGTCAGTTACCTCTTCATCAACATTCTCTAGTACCTGTTCAAGTGATTCCTCTAGAGATAAGGATGTTCCATTATCTGGTTCATCATTTTTCTTACTAGTTTCAACACAGGTGTGATGATTCTCTTCTGACATTATATTACCATCTCCTTCATTATTATCTCTAACACCTTCTTGTTCCTCAATAGGAGCGGATGTGATTAGTATTCAGTTTACGTCTTATATTTAATTGTCTAGCTACGATTTTCCTTATTCTCTTATCCGTTTCAACAATTTCTTTCTTATTTCTAGGATCAAGAGGGGCATGAATAGGTTCATAAGTATTACCTGCAAGGAGATTTCTAGCTCTTCGTGCAGGGAATTTCTCAGGCTTGCATGGCATCATAGAAAGGGGAGCAACATTGATCGCATCTCCAGTAGACACCTTCCTCAGTTTTGCCCTAACATGAGAAGATGTAAAGGTGTCCTTCACTCCTCCTCCAGTTGAGGATTGTTGTTGAGACACCATAGAAGGAACAAGATTGGATTTTTCTTTGCACCGGGAGAACAAGGTTATTGTGGCGAGGAGAATAGGTTGAGAGCGGTTTAAGTTGATTTGAAATGATCGTTTTTGAAACCCTCCTTTCGTTTGTTGAAAACAAGCACCTACCTGACCAGTATCCTTACAAGTTAATCTCTTTAGGCCCCTAGTTATGTAAAGCCCTATTTTACCCTTCAGTTTCCCAAACTTATTTTTAAGGACATCAAGAGTGCTCAGGTTATCATGGGAGAATGTCACAACATTGTGTGCGACATTTTCCCTTGTTGGCATCTGCATCATTCCTGTGTACTGAAAGCTGTTGAATGTGGTAGCAGGGTAATCACTTTCTGTAGTTGAGTCAATAGTGGCCATAAATGCACATCTTCTTTCTTCCAAATCATTTATCATAAAGGCCTTATGAAGCAGATCCTGAATCCTTGAGATGGTCTTTCTGTGTGTCATCTTGGTAAATCTACCAATTTCCCACCTATCAATGTTTAGTTATGAGGGGAATTTATGATGTTTCCTAATTGTCATTGAGGAGCACTCTGTCAGTAACGAGGTCCAAACATAGCAATTATTTTTTGGTCTGACACCCCTCATGAGTACTTTATTTTTATCATTTACGACCAAACATTTAGATTTTGTAAAGTTAACCTTCAGGCCTTGATCACAGAGTTGATTGATACTAATTAGATTAGCAGTTAGTCCTTTGACATACAGAACATTGTCAAGTCTAGGATTTCCAGCTTGATCCATTCTCCCAACTCCTTTAATCTTTCCTTTGGATCCATCTCCAAAAGTGACATAGTTGGAGGAATGAGGCTTTATATTCACCAGATAGTTCTTTACACCAGTCATATGTCTTGAACATCCACTATCAAAGTACAACTTCTCTTTAGTGTATTCCTTTTGAGTGGAATGAGCTATCAGGGCCATAGACTCATTCTTGGAACTCCTTTTCTTTCCAGCAATCCTACCCTTGGGATATCCATGTAGATTGTAACAATAACGTTTAATGTGGCCATACTTGCCACAATAATGACATTTCCAGTCTTGTCTCCTTTGGTATCTGTAATGATGTTGTGACATTCTATTAGACATATATTGTCTTCTTTCAAGATTGTATTCAGGATCTCTCTTTTTGCTTTGATTATTGTAGCCAAGTTCCTGTAGTATCTTGTCAGGTCTGCTGTTGACCATTCAAACATTATCAGGTTTGGATTTGAGCAGAGCAATTTCCTCTTGAAGATCAGATATGATTCCAAGATGGTTCAATCTTTCAACCTCAAGGAGCATGATAATCTTATGTTGATCTTCTCCTAGATGACAAATTTCTGCACTTCTTGTGTACAAATCCCTATAAGAGTTGACTAGAGCATCATGAGAAAGACCTGCAATGTCTGATCCTACATTAGTGTCAAACACTCCTGTGAGTTCAGAAACTTGCTTCGGTGATTCTTCATCACTAGCAGAATCATCTTCAGACCAGGATGTATGGAGGCCTTTCTTTTCTTTCTTAAGGAATGTAGGACACTCCGATTTAATGTGTCCAAATCCCTCACATTCAAGACATTTGGTCCCCTTTTCTTTGCCAATTCTCTCTTTATAATTTGAATTCCTTCCATAATTTTTCATTTTTAAGTTGTTGGGCATCTGAGTCTTGGCACTGTTTTTTTACTCTCCCTCAATTTTTCCAGTAATTGACTGTACTATTTTCCCAGAAACACAATTGCCTTAGACATCTCGATCTTGGAGTTTGTCTTAACTTCATCAGAAACCAAGGCTAAGCTTTTCTTATTCTCAGTCCTTTCATTTAGTGCCATTTCAAAAGTTTGAAGAGATCCCATAAGCTCATCAACTTTCATAATAGCTATATCTTGAGCTTCCTCTATAGCAGTCACCTTCATGTCAAATCTCTTGGGAAGAGACCTTAGAATTTTCTGGACCAACTTGGCTTCAGGAAATTTCTCTCCAAGGTCACTAGATGTGTTGGCAATATCAACAATGTTCATGTGAAAGTCATGTATACTTTCATCCTCTCTCATCCTCAAGTTCTCAAACTTAGTGGTGAGAAGCTGAAGTCTTGAAGATTTAACTCGAGAAGTACCTTCATGAGCAGTCTTCAAGATTTCCCAAGCATCCTTTGCAACAGTGCAGTTCTTGATGAGTCTGAAGATGTTCTTGTCCACACCATTGAACAAGGCATTCAAGGCTTTGGAATTTCCTTGAGCAAGCTTATCATCTTCATCATCCCAGTCTTCCTCAGGTTTCAGCTCATCAGTGAGCTTCCCATCTTTGTCTTTGATCTTTGGTGGATCCCACCCTTTAACCACAGACTTCCAAGCTTTACATCCATGGACTTGATAAACGCCACCATGCGCACTTTCCAATATTCATAATTGGAACCATCAAGTATGGGTGGTCTATTTAGAATTCCTCCGTATTTATCCATTGAACCAGAAAGTATCATCCCTAAATCTCACCCAGATACAGAGCAGGATGCCGACTCTAATACCAATTGAAATTCTGGTTAAGCAGATCACTAAGATGTCGGGCAGGATGTCGTGACACTTGTCCTCTGCTTCTCACAAGGATTAAGGAAGAACAAATAGCAGAAAGAAAACAACACACAAGAATTGTTAACCCAATTCGGTGATCAACAACACCTACGTCTGGGGGCTACCAAGCCAGGAATGAAATTAACTAAGAAGAATTAGTTCTAAGCTAAACTCCAACATTTACAACTTAGCACCTAGAAACTACCCTTCCTAGATTTCTACCTAAGACACTCCTAGGTATGAGACCCTTCTCAATTCCCTTTCAATCACAACAGTGGCTGAAGATTACAACTCAATCAACTATCCTACTCAGGTATTCACGCAATACAAGAGAGGCTCACAAAAGTACAAATCCTAGTACTCTATTACAGCTATAAAACTTCCACTCTTTTCTAGGTCAAATCCTTCCTATTTATATAGCAAAACAGAACTGGAATTAGGCTTTAAAAATGCAGCAATTTAGCTCCACAGAATCTGCGACCTATTATTTTCTTCAATCCTAAGTTTCCAAAAATGCCTCCTTACAAGGAAACCGCATATTCCTTTTAGAATCAGAATCTCTGATTCCTCAATCTCAGATGCCACCTAGAATCAAATCATATTCCAATCACACCTGGAAAACAAATACAGTTATTCCAAAACTGTAACAGACAACGATGTCAAATCCACCTTATAGGACATCTTGTCTAACACCTTAACCTGCAGTTAGTTCATCATGTCAGGACATCTTGTCCAACATCTTTCTGCTAAGTTAGTTTTACCAAAATTGATGCCAACCTCAAAGGCTTGGACTCATCAGTTTTCACAAGAAGAAAGAAGGTGAAACTAATGTTGTGATGTCAAGTAGAAGGAAGAATCAACCTTGGAGATAACAACAAAGCTATGCTCAGCAAAAAGTTTATCCTGTCTAGTTGGCTCAACAGTCGTATGTGGCTACTGTTACTCCTAATTTTAATCATTAAATGCCTCCTTATCAGCCTGTATAACCAGCTCCAGTACCACCGTCTCCTGTTTATCATCCAACTCATGTGTATCAACCTGTTCAAGCTCAACCCAACTATCAACGAGTGACCAATGCTCCTTCCTACCAACAACAGAGAAATCAAGCTCCTCGCCAGAATGTTCCCAATAAAAGACAGTTCAGGCCTCCAATTCCTCCTATTCCGGTGACCTATACTGAGTTGTACCCTTCATTGGTGCCAAAGGGGTTTATAACTACAAAGCCTTTGGGTCCTCCTCCTGATCCACTTCCTCCTCATTACAATCCAAATGCTTATTGTTTGTTTCATGAAGCTGCGAAAGGCCATGATCTAGAAGGCTGCTATGCTCTAAAGCATATTGTGAGAGAATTGATGGAAAATAAGATTTTTTCTTTTGGGGATGCTCAGCCTAATGTTAAAAACAATCCTTTGCCCATTCATGGGGCTGTTTATGTTGTTGATGAGGTATCTGACGAAAGTTTGATTCTTGATGTTTCCGAGATTAAAAATCCTCTCTGAGTTTTCCATTCAAAGTTGTTTGAGATAGGTTTAGTGAAGGGTTGCCATGATGAGTGTAAAGACTATGATACTAGTCCCAAGGGGTGTATGTTGGTTCAGAATGACATTCAAAGTTTGATCAACGATGGTTTCCTACAAGTGAGTAGTAAGTTGAAGAAACGTGAAGTTTCGGTGATTGAGCCCGTATTCAATCTACCAGAATCGAAGGACAAAGATCCAGTGTTTAATCTTCCAGAATCAAGTTCAACAGTTCGTGTTTTCAATACATCAAAGCTTGTGTTCAATATCCCAGAATATGCTGTTGTTCCACCAGTTAATTAACCAAAGCCCACAATTATTCAAAAGCCTTGTCCATTTCCAATCAAAGATACAAAAGCCATACCGTGGAAGTATGATGTAACAATGGTTGACAAGGAATCTGGGAAGGTTATTTCGAAAGAAGATTTGAAGAGTGTTAGTGAAGATGTGACCAATATAGCTAGGCCAGGCAAGATGACACATAGCAGTTGTGTTTACACTCCCCCTTTCAATGAAGTTCCTCCTAAAGAAGTTGTTGCTGCTGTGCCTGCCAAAGAGAATAAAGTGGTTGTGAATGATGATGATGCTGAATTGCTAAGGATCATAAGAAAAAGTGATTACAAAGTTATCGATCAACTCTATCAAACTCCATCCAAACTATCAATCATCTCTCTCTTGATGAGTTCCCCTGCTCATAGAACTGCTTTGCAAATTTTTTTGGCTCAAGCCCATGTTGCCCAAGACATTACAACCGGCCAATTTGATAGCATAATTGCAAATATAACTGCTTGTAAGACCCTCACCTTTAGCAGAGAGGAGTTGCCAAGAGATGGCCCGAATCACAACCGTGTGCTACATGCGTCCGTGAAATATCTAGACGACGCCTTGGCAAGAGTACTTTTAGACACCGATTCCTCTTTAAATGTGTTACCTAAGAGGACTCTTGCCAAGCTAGCTTATAAGGGAGCAGAGATGAGGCCAATGTCTTTGATTGTTAAAGCCTTTGATGGTTCACGAAGAACGGTGATTAGAGAAGTGGAGCTGCGGATTTTAATTGGTCCACATGTGTTCGACATCACTTTTCAAGTCATGGATATTAATCATGCGTATAACTGTCTACTTGGAAGATCGTGGATTCATGCCGCTGGTGCCGTGACTTCTACGTTACATCAGAAAATGAATTTTGCGGTGGATGATAAGTTGGTGATAATTCATGGAGAGGAAGACCTAATGGCAAGTAACTTGTCTTCGTTCCATTACATAGAGGCTGACGAGGATGCCTTGGAAACTTCTTTTCAAGCACTCGAGATAGCCAACGCTGTCCTGTTGGAAGTGGAGGAGCCAATGGGCAAGAGTATTCCATCTTTCGCATCTTTCAAAAGTACAAGATCAACGATCGAAGAAGGCATGCTCGAGGGCTAGGGAGAGGTCATAGATGTCATGGCAAAGCTGGGTCGCCAAGGGTTGGGTTACAAACCAACTAACGATAGAACATCGACATCTGCCAAAGGTCGCTCAAAGACAATTCAAGAAGTGTTTGGCGGCGGAGGTTTCCAAATCAATATTGTTGAAGATGATAATGAAGACGAAGACTTGAGTAATCTGGTGTTCAAGTGTGATGCAACTTTGGACAATTGGGAAGCGATTGAGATCCCAGTGATTATCCCCTCGTCAAAGTAATTTATTTGTCTTTTGTTTGTTGTTTTAAAAAATTCCATAGCCATGCCCAAAGCTATCAGAATATTTTGTAGGGCCCCCTTTTCACTTTCAAATGATTATCAATGAATGAATTTTGTTAAATTCTCATTGTTTCATTTACTATTTTTTTCCTTCACTTTAAAAAAAAAATTGGCAATCTTTCAAAACTACCAAAAAAGAAAAAAACATTTTCCTCTTGCATTTCTTTTGTGCTTTTAATAAAATAAGTCATTCCAAACATGCAGAATAATCCCAAACCATGTTGAATCCGATGACCCTTCTTTCACCCCTAACTTTGACTTACCCATCTACCAAGCTGAAGATGAGGACGAGGAAGATTTTGAAGTTCCCGCAGAACTGGCAAGATTGGTTGAGTATGAGTACACTGAACTGCAACGGCATAAAGAGCAGGTAGAGTTGATTAATCTTGGCACTAATGATGAAAAGAAGTAGGTTAAGATTGGAACAACAATTGAGGCTGATGTCAAATAGAGTTTGGTTAAGCTTCTAAAGGAATATGTTGATGTGTTTGCATGGTCATATCAAGATATGCCCGGTTTAGACACTGATATTGTTGTTCACAAGTTGCCGCTTAAACCAGAGTGTCTGCATGTAAAACAAAAGCTTCAAAGAACTAGACCTGACGTGGCTCTAAAGATCCAAGATGAGGTTAAAAGACAGCTTGACACAGGTTTTCTAACAGTTGCGAAGTACCCCGAGTGGGTAGCCAACATTGTGCCGGTACCCAAAAAGGACGGTAAAGTCAGGATTTGTGTAGACTATAGGGATTTGAACAAAGAAAGCCCAAAGGACGATTTCCCTCTACCACATATTGATACACATGTGGACACACAACCCGTTTCGCAGTCTTCTCTTTCATGGATGGCTTCTTCGGCTATAATCAGATCAAGATAGACCATGCTGATATGGAAAATACTACATTCATCACTCCTTGGGGAACCTATTGTTATAAGGTTATGCCTTTCGATTTGAAAAACGCAGGGGGCAACATATCAAAGGGCGATGGTCACTCTCTTTCAAGACATGATGCATAAAGAGATCGAGGTTTACGCCGATGATATGATTGCCAAATCCCAAAGTGAAGAGGACCATTTGGATTATCTGTCGAAGTTGTTTGAATGACTCAGAAAGTACCAGTTGAGACTGAATCCTGCTAAGTGCGCTTTTGGTGTTAGGTCTGGAAAGTTACTTGGGTTTATCGTTAGCCAACGAGGAATCGAAGTAGACCCTGATAAAGTCCGAGCAATTCAAGAAATGCCCACTCCACAAACTGAAACACAAGTTAGAGGTTTTCTTGGACGTTTGAACTATATTTCCAAATTTATATCCAATATGACTGCTACCTGTGAGCCAATTTTCAAGTTACTCAGTAAGGATCAGATCATTGACTGGAATTCTAATTGTCAACAGGATTTTGAGAAGATCAAGAGTTATTTGCAAGAGCCTCCCATCTTGATTCCGCCTATTCCCGGAAAGCCTTTGTTCATGTATCTGACTGTTCTCGAAGGATCTGTGGGTTGCGTATTGGGCCAACACGATGAGACTGGACAAAAAGAGCACTCAATCTACTTTTTGAGCAAGAAGTTTACCGACTGTGAAAGCAGATATTCACTTTTAGGGAAATCTTGTTGTGATTTAGCATGGGATGCTAAGCGTCTCAGGTAATATGTGATATGTCACTACTTTATTGATCTCCAAAATGGATCCAATAAAGTACATTTTTGAAAAACCTGCTCAGACTGGAAGACTCGCCCGTTGGCATATGTTGTTATCCGAATACGACATCCAATATGTAACTCAAAAGTCTATTAAAGGAAGTATCTTATAGGACTACCTTGAAGACCAGCCTGTTGAAGATTATGAGCCTCTAAAGCTTGACTTTCCCGATGAAGACATTATGTTGCTAAATAAAGATTGTGAAGAACCAGGTCCAAATGAGGCTCCTGAGCCAGGTTCCCGCTGGAAGATGATGCTCGATGGTTCCTCTAATTACAGTGGGCATGGCGTAGGTGTCGTTTTGATGAATCCCAATGGTGGTTACACTCCGTTCATAGCAAGACTATGCTTTGAATGTACAAATAACATTGCCGAATATGAAGCAGACATTCTAGGCCTTGAAGCAGCCATTGATCTCGGTATCAAAATTGTTGAAGTGAGTGGAGATTCAGCTTTGGTGATCTACCAAGTTAAAGGTGAATGGGAGACCCATAACGAAAAGCTGATTCCGTATCGTGCTTATATTGTGGAGTTGATCCAATAATTTGATGAGGTCACTTTCTGACACGTCCCGAGGTCTGAAAACTATATAACTGATGCTTTGGCCATGTTAGCCTCAATGTGGAAAGTCAGGTATCTAAATGAATCGCCACTTATCCGAATTGAACGCAAGACCGAGCCTGTCTACTGTCAATTAGTCGAAGAGGAAAATGATGGAAAGCCATGGTTCCACGATATCAAGAATTATCTACAAAACCTGGAATATCTAGCCGATGCTATAGCTCTTGATAAAAAGACTCTGAGAAGATTGGTGTCATAATTCTTCCTTAGTAATGATGTGTTGTACAAAAGAAACCATGACATGGTTCTGCTTAGGTGTGTTGACAGACGTGAAGTAGACCTGTTAATTCAAGAAATCCACGAGGGATCATTTGGAACTCATGCTATTGGTCATGCTATATCTAAAAAGATCTTGAGAGTTGGGTATTACTGGTTAACCATGGAATTCGATTATATCCAATATGCCAGAAAATTCCATAAATGTCAAATTTATGCTGATAAGGTGCACGTGCCTCCAACATTGCTGAATGTTCTTTCATCGTTGTGACCTTTCTCTATGTGGGGCATTGACATAATTAGGGCAATTGAGCCTAAAGCTTCCAACGACCATCGTCTCATCTTGGTTGCCATCGACTATTTCACAAAATGGGTAGAAGATGCTTCCTATGCCAATGTAACCAAACAAGTGGTTGCCCGCTTCATCAAAAAGGAGATTATCTGTCGTTATGGAATTCTGAGCCGAAACATAACAAATAATGGGACCAATTTGAATAATAAAACTATGAAGGAGCTGTGTGAAAATTTCAAGATTGAGCATCACAACTCTTCTCCTTATTGTCCTAAAATGAATAGAGTTGTTGAAGTTTCCAATAAAAACATCAAGAAAATCCTGGAATAGATGGTGAAGACTTACAAAGATTGGCATGAAATGCTACCATTTGCTTTGCACGGATACAGAACTTCAGTGCGAACTTCAACAGGGGCAACCCCTTTTTATTTGGTGTTTGGAATGGATGTGGTTCATCCTATTGAAGTAGAAATACCATCCTTGAGGGTATTCATGGAAACCAAGCTTGATGAAGCTGTATGGGTCCAAGAGAGATTTGACCAGCTAAACCTCATCAACAAGAAGCGTATGACTGCGATGTGCCATGGTCAGTTGTACCAGAAACAGATTAAGAGGGCATTTAACAAGAAGGTCTATATCCGAGAATTCTGAGAAGGAGAGCTCGTACTCAAGAAACTCTTGCCAGTTCATAAAGACATGCATGGAAAATGGACTCCTAACCATGAAGGCCCATTTGGTGTGAAGACAATGTTCTCAAGAGGATCGCTAATTCTCATAACAATGGATGGTGAAGAGCTTGCACATCCTGTGAACTCTGATGCAGTCAGAAAATATTTGCCTAAAAAACCAGCTAAGTCGAAAACCTGGAAAGGCGACTTAGGTAATAATGGGTATCCCGGTAGATCAAAGCCTATGAAAGAGAACCAGGCAAATATTTGGGATGAAAATATAAAAAAAAAAGAGCTCGCTAAGTTGAAAACCCAAAAAGGTGGCTTAGGAAAAAATGAGCGTCCCGGTGGATTAAAAACCCGAAAGGCAATCCAGGCAAAAGTTAGGGACAAAAGGCATTTCACTGCATCATATGGTGTTCACCATTGCAGAAGATCAAAGCAGAAGTCCAAACCATCCGCTCTTGTTAAAAGCAAGGTTTTGGGAAGTCTTAGTTATTAGGACTAGTAGGTGTCGTTGGATTCAATGTAACCTTTTCCCTATTGCCAACTTCAATTGTAACACTCCATCGAGCTTTGCCATTTGCAAGTTACTATTCTTGAATAAAATCAGATTTTGCCTATCTAATTCTTTCAATTTATGCTTTCTCTACTCTTCCTTGTTATGCAAAATGTCATTTATTTGTTTATAATGATTTTGAAAGTGAAAAGTTTTTTAATTTTAAAACCGTTTTTTGAAAACATAATGAAAGAACTTAAAGTTGCTTTGACCTGGGGAAGGGTTTGAAGGAAATCTTTGTTTCCCCAAGAAGTCTTAATGTTGCAGAAGCAATTTTAAACCATTTTCAGCAAAAGTTCCCAACAAAGCATAAACTGACAACACTTGTTGATTGATCTGTTGATCATGAATCTCCCCAGTGTGCATCATGGGATGTGTGTTTAGTGATGTTGAGGATAAATCCCCAGTGGAGTCATTTCTGATCCCCACTGAAATTACCCTATTTTTCCCAGATAAGTTGCCTTGGCTGCATACTTCCGCAAGTGAAGTGGATGTATGTCACCCAGTGAATCTTTGGACCCTGCTGTTCCTCAGTGAATCTTTGGACTCCTCCACTCCCCAGTGATTCCCTGTGACTCATTTCGTCCCTAGAAAACTGGATATGTTTATCTATTCCCCATGGAGTTTCAATTAGACAGCTACAGCCACGACTTTGGTCTGAGTTTCCCCAATGAGGTGGATATTTATTTTATGCCATATGAAGTCTCTAATCATGGGTGACCATTTTCTAGTGGACATTTCTCTTCCAACAAGGAAATCAGATTCATGATGGTAGTCCCTCAGGTGAAGTCATGATGTTATATCCCTGAGTGGAATACTCTTTTCCCCATAGAAGGTTGAAACCTTGAAGTATGATTGTGGTTCCGTATGTGGATTTCTATTCATCTCTTGATAGATGTCTCCTTTTTGTAGAATTTGGCCGAGTATCCTCGTCGAGATGTTTATTTCATATTCAGTGTACTTATCTTTGTTTGTTTTGTCAACATTAAGCATAAGCATGACATACACACATACATTCATACATGGCATATGAGCATGTTTGCTACCTTGATGTCTTTTGTTCGTTTGCTTTGGTTGTGTTTACCACCAAGTAACCTGGTTTGTCTCCTCTCTCCAGTAGAGTCGTCAGTTTTAAGCAGAAAGTGCACATCCTTTCTAGTTCCCCCATGAGATTGATCCTCATGGAAGACTAGTTGCTTCAGTTACCGTATCCATATTTGGATAAGATAAATTCCCAATTGAGTTTATTCCTCAATGGGTAAAGTCTTGTTTGACTGTTTCTCTCTTGCTTGTTTCTAGATTGAACTTGGGTCATCACCAATATATCCCCGTGAGGTCCAATTGTCATTGGCATCTTTGTTAAAGTCCAGTTGTTGCTGGTATCAACCCGTTGGAAGCTGGTCATGATACCTTTGCTTACGGTTTCAGTCTAATTATTGTTGGCACGTACAAAAGAGTTTGATTACCCTGTACCTTTCCTAATGTTTCCTGAAGATCCTGTTTGACCTCTTCATTTAAGGAATTTCTAGAGGCTTGGATGTTTATTCTTGTTTGAAAACTCCAACATTGTTCAGTTTGATCCTATTGCTATGAGGATCCTACCCTATCCTTGCATGGTCCTATTGCTATAAGGGTTCTTCTTTTTTTCAAATCCTATTGCTAGGAGGATTTTGCCTTGTCGTTGACATGATCCTATTGCCATGAGGGTCCTATTTTTGCTCAATCCTATTCTTATGAGGATTTTGTCTTGTTTTGCATGATCTTATTGGTTTGAGGGTCCTATTTTGTTTAATCCTATCGTTATGAGGACTCTGTTTCTTTTAATTCTATTGCTATGAGGATTTCGTTTGTTTTTCATGATCCTATAGCTATGAGGGTCCTATTTTTGTTGTAGTCCTATTGCTATGAGGATTTTGCTCTTTTTCCATCCTATCTTTATGAGGATTCTACCTTACTTTGGTTGATCCTATTGCCATGAGGATCTTGTTTTTGTTCAATCCTATTGATATGAGGATTATTTTCTTGTTTTTGTTCAATCCTATTGCTATGGGGATTGTTGTCTCATGTTGTATGATCTTATTGCTATGAGGGTATTGTTTTGTTCAATCCTATTGCTATGAGGATTGTTGTCCTGTCTTGCACAATCCTATTGCTATGAGGATTATGTTTCTTTCATATCCTATTGCTATGAGGATTGTGTCTTGTCTTGCATGATTCTATTGCTATGAGGGTCTTGTTTATCTTTTGTTCTAAAGTGTCATCCGGTCATGCTTGAACCCGTTGATCAACCACTCTGGATATTCCCCAGTGGAGACCATCTTCCTAGCTCTACCTCCACTGAGGATCTTTTCTTCTAAAGTGTCACCCGGTCATGTCTGAACCTGTTGATCAATCACTTTAGATGTCCCCAATTTGTTTAAGTTTCCCCAGTGTTTTGTCATCCCCAGTGAGTTGTTACCAATGTTGTTGACTTTATCCTTGTTTGCTTTCATCTTTGTCTACATTTTGCATTTATCATTCTATCATTATCATTATGCTAAAGTTCATTGCATGTCAACATTTTCCCAACATTGCATATATAGTTTGTCTTTGTCCATAGCATAGCATGACATTGCATATAAGGGCAAAATTTCCAGTTTTTCTATATTTAAATACCTTTCACCATGATTCCATGAGGATTGTCATCACTCATGCCATCCGGTAAAGTTATTTAAATTGGGGAAATTGTCATACCCCAAATTTTACCCCTAGATTCAATCATCATTTGCATAACATTCTAGGTCAACCATTTATGCATAGCTAACCAATTATCAAGATATTGTTTGCTTTTGTTCACCTGTGAATTAGGGTTTGCTCTAAGAGGCTCAAAGGGTTTATCAGTCAAGGTTTTGGATGGATCATCAATCAAATAAGTTTTCATAAACTTAAGAGAACTCCCTTCATCAAATATCAAATTCAAATTGGCTTCACTACAAGTTCTCCAAGATCCAAGTTCATCTGGCCATAAACTAGGGTTTTGTTAACCAAAGTCAACTGCATCTTTGACTTTTGGTCAAGGCATGATATCAAACCTTGGGACATGATTCAAGACACTCAATTACACCCTTGGAGTCCATCCATGGTGTTCAAATTGCCCAATAGATTGAATTTATTGAAGATCAAGAAGTAAAAGTTCATCTGATACACAAGCCATTCACTGCAAAGTCAAACCTTTGACTTTAGGGTGTTTTGTCAAATATGAGTTTCTCAAGTCAATATTCATTGGAAACATGTTTTATGATTGATTTTGATCAATAAAAATCAAGAGAATTGAGGTTACTTGCAAAAAGGGCAACTTTGAAGAAAGTGAAATTTTTCTAAGTTATGAAAAACCCTAATCTGTAGCTCGATTTGAAGAAGCATTGGACTTTCTCCAATAGGTACCACTTTTGTACCTTGAAACTTCTTATACATGCATTATTTGTGAACATTTATTGAAGTGAAAATGTAGTCCATATTGTGTTGGTCATATTCTTGCTACTGTATGTCATGAATATTGTTCATGCATGGAGTTTTTATTGTTAGAAATCTTATGGTTCAGATCTGGTTTTTATCTTGGTATGCCCTAGCCATTGAGTTTTAGGATGTGAGAATAATACCATTGGATTCCAGGGATTTTTCCAAGCAATTTGCTTTTTTATATCTTACAATTTTGTTTCCTAATTCATTCAAGTGCACGCGCATAGTCTGTCTGGTTAAACTTTTAACTTGCAACCCACCATACGTGAGTTCAAGCCATGCCTAGGCCATTTCTAATATTTTTTACCACTTGTTTTTGTGCTTTTCTTCACAACTTTGAAAGGTCATAACTTTGCGCTCCCTAAGCCTTTTTGAGCCACTCTTTTTGCTATGTGTTCATACTTTTGCCTATTTTATGTTGGTGTGAAGAAATTCCATATTTGTTTAATTTTTTATGCACTTATGCTTGTTCAAAGTAGGCACTTTTTTAGGTTTTTTGAGGGTTTCAAATGCATTTTTTTGGTTGATTCTTTGATTTTTCTTGATCCCCATGACTTATTTGAATGCTATGTACCTCGTAAAAACCTTGTTGCTAACAAGGATCTCTTGTTTTTTACATGAATTTGACTTACTTTGATGTATGTTTACATGTTTAAATGCCTTGAAACTTTGTTGTCTTACACCATAAACCTCAACATATACCTTGGATATTACCTTGATGTTTTGAACCATGTTTTCAATATCATCCATGTTTAAGTATTGCTTTGACTGATACATGCTTGTTTGAATACTTAAATTGTATTCATGATTCGGTGGTGTTAGTAAATCCTAATCCATGCTTGTCCTAATTGTGCATTAATTTGTCATCCATGAATCCATTCTTGATATTGTTATGCCTTATTCATGTTCAAGCAATGCTTTGAGTTATTCATGTCTTGTTGATTTTACCCATGTTTAAGTAATGCTTTGACTTATTCATGTCTTGTTAATTGTATCCATGTTTAAGTAATGCTTTGACTTATTCATGTCTTGTTGATTGTATCCATGCTTAAGTAATGCTTTGATTTATTCATGTCTTATTGATTGTATCCATGTTTAAGTAATTCTTTGACTTATTCATGTCTTATTGAATTGTATCCATGTTTAAGTAATGCTTTGACTTATACATGTCTTGTGAATCTTATCCATTTTTAAGTAATGCTTTGACTTATACATGCTTGTTGAATTCCAATTGATATCATGCTTGAATATCATCTTTGTCCATGTTCACCCATATTGTTCATGTGTACTTTAAGCTTTATCCCCAAGTGATGTTAGCTTGCTAGCCTTCATCCTTCTTTGTTATCTTGTTATTTTCAAATCCAAAAGAAAGAACTTTTCATTGACTTAATGTCATAGGTAGTTTAGCAAAACCCTCCCTAGTTCCCTTTTGACCTTGTTAGAGTCATACAACTTTCAACTTTCAACTTAGGCTTAAGTAAGAGTTTGTAAAACTCTTGTAAGCATCATTGCTAAGGACACTTACCTTCCCTTTTGGACCTTGCTAGAGTCCTTCTTCCCTTTCAACATAGACTTAGGATAGAGTTTTGTGAACTCTATATAAGTGTCGTTGCTATGAATACTTACCTCCCCTTGGAATCTTGACCACAATCAAGAATTCTTCACCCTCAGTTAGGTGAACTACGATTGCTCTGATTCCATCCTTTTAGGATACGTAGGCACAAGACCGCAAAGTTTTGGCAAGTAAACTTAGCAATAAAACCATAGGATATTCCTAAACATTAGCAAACAATAATAACACAACACAAATACAATAGATACTTAGGATGCTAATGCCTTCCCTTAGTATAACCAACCCCCGAACCTTAGATCATTTAGCATTGTTGTTACATTGTGCAATTAGGGTTTTATTCGATCTTTTCCCTTTCCATTGGATAAATTAAAGTTCGGTGGTGAACTTCATTGATTTGTGATTCAAGTTAACACAATAGCTTGATATCCGATTCTCACCGCAACACCTGGTCAGCTCAAAATTTTTGCATGGACTCGCGACTTCATTTCTAACATTCAAAGTTAAACCTCTCCCTAGGTTTGGATTCGTATCTTTGGTTTTGCGTAGGATTATTGGCACCCTAAAATTCATTTTTCTATTGCAAGCAATGTTGGCACTCCGATTTGTACTGATTCGACCACAAAGAAGTCTATATAAGATAGAAACTTTGGTTATTTTTCTAGGGTTCTTGTTGACATTAATTGGGTAAATGAGATGAGATACAAAATCTTAGTGGAAAGAAAACGTTTTGCTTTTTTGTTTAGTTGGAATATGAAAACATACCAGATTTTTATGACAAGTGCAAGGCCATTTGCCATGAGAGCTCCTATTGTAAAAAATATTCGACCAATGAGGAGTATACTATAATTCAAAATCACAAAAAGGCAAGTAGAGAGGATGTGATTGGGCAAAAACTTAAACAACCAAGAAAGAAAATCTTTGTCCCCATTCCACCCTCTAAATAGGGTGATATAAACAAGGAGGATATTCCTGATATCAATGATCCCGATATTAGAACCAAAAGGAATCAATCCTTTCATTCCAAAGAAAATGATAATGTTGACTCCACTGACACCAAAAAGTCAGATGATGTGTTTGTGGATCCTCTGGAAAACATTCATGACTTGGCAATTCTTAATCCTGTATCTCAGGATGTTGAAATATCTCATGTTATTGCTAGCCCTCTTCCACAACCCTTTAGTGATGGGCTTGAAAATGATGATAGTACAAAATATTTGTATTTTGTGGATGCCACTCAACCTTTTGATGGTGCCCTTGATGCTCCTTCACAGAATATTGATAACAAAATTTTCCTTCAAAATTCTTGGGCTACTATGACAGAGGTTGAAGATATGGCGGTGGGTGATCATGACTTTCAACTAATGGTGCCTAGGTCAAGGAAAAAAGTTGAGAAAGGCCAAAATAGCTAGCTCAAAAAGTCCCTACACCACAAGGTCAAGGGTAGATTTTTCCAAATCTTCCCAATGATTTATCTTTACATGAATGCTATAGGTTTGGCTAACTCCCCTAAAAAGTTAGTCTTTGAAAGACTTATCCTTGAGCATAAGCCTGATTTCATTTTTCTTGTTGAACCCTGGATGGATGCTGATGATTTCTCCAAAACCTTGCTCAATAAGCTATCTCTCAAGTTCTTTGGTGTTAATAATAGAGATCTCCTATCCCTCAAACTCTGGTGTCTTTGCTCCACAAATTTTTCTCCTTAGTGTGGATGACCAACAAGTGTGTTTCTCTATTGAAAATGATGGCCTTCCTCTCCATATTTCTGCCATATATGCCTCCACTTGTTACATCAAAAGAAGAAATCTTTGGAGAAACCTTAAAATTGTCCATGATTTGCATCCTCGTGCCTGGTGTTCTATTTATGACTTTTATATGGTCTTAGGTTCACATGAGCACAAAGGAAGACATTTCCCTCCCTCTACTCTGATGGAAGACTTTAGGATGTGGACTGGTTATAACAATTTTCTCCATCTCCCTACTAAGGGCATTGAGTTTACTTGGAACAATGGTCGCAAGGGCATCAATAACACTCAAAAGAGGGTTGATAGATGCATTTATAATTTTGATCTTATTAATGCTTTCTCTGCCATCTACTGCTCTACTCTAACCAAAGCCAAATCTGATCATTTTCCTATTCTTTTGCAGGTAGGGCTGGAAATGAGTCGAGTCGAGTCGAACTCGCCTAAGCTTGGATTGACTCATTAAGAATTGGTTTAGCTCCAATCTTGGCTCAAGTTCGAAACAAACTTTTTTAAAGCTCAAACTTGACTCGTTATAAGTTCACGAACAACTCTGTTCAGCTTGTTAGGTTCAGCTCGTTAGGTTTAACTCGCTTGCTTCACGGACTTAAAAACCATTTTTTAAATTATATATATTTTTATATATTTGACATTTTAAATTAATGTTTTTAAAAAAAGAAAAATATTGAAATAAAATAAAAATTATCATATTGGAATTTAACTTTATCTCAAAAATCTACTAATTCAAAAACTATACAACTTTCAAAAATAATCAATAACCTCCCTCCGGCGCTAAAGGTTGACTCCGAAGCCACACTTGATATTGAAATGGAAAGAACATTTGCTGCCATATGGGATACCACTCTATATTTTCCACCTTCAGATTAAAAGAAAATATAGGGCTAAGATTTGGAGTAAATCTTTAAACCTACTCTTAAAGACAATATACTCCTTCTCATATATTGTACATGCCAAATATATTTTCCTAGTCGAGTTGTATAGTCGACCAAGACCGGGTATAAATCTAGTTGAGTACCTGGCCTAGCCATCTACCTGAGTTGAGTACCTGACCTAGCTATCTGGCCGAGTTGAGTACCTGGCCTATCTATCTGGCCGATTTGAGTACCTGGCCTAGCTATCTGGCCGAGTTGAGTACCTGGCCTATCTATCTGGTCGAGTTGAATACCTGACCTAGCTATATGGCCGAGTTAAGCACCTGGCCTAGCTATCTGACTGAGTTGAGTACTTGGCCTAGCTATCTAGCCGAGTTGAGTACCTGGCCTAGCTATCTGGTCGTGTTGAGTACCCGGCCTAGCTATCTGGCCGAGTTGAGTACCCGGCCTAGCTATCTGGCCGAGTTGAGTACCCGACCTAGCTATCGGCCGAGTTGAGTACCCGGCCTAGCTATCTGGCCGAGTTGAGTACCTGGCCTAGCAATCTGGCCGAGTTGTAGCTGGCCGAGTTGTACCCGACCGAGCTGTACTGGACGAGTTGGTTGGTTATCCTGTTCAGTTACAGAACTCAATGGCCGGAAGTTACAAATTATTAAACAGACGGTTACACCTGATTAATAAAGACGTTATAATACTTATGGACGGTTACAAATGTTATGAAAGCGGATTAATGGTCATTAGGCCAAAGAACACTATATAAAGGGTCCTCTAGGAATCCAGAGGGGGGGTCTTTGCGATGTTCATAGAGAAGACATATACACTACATACTGAGGGGCTCCTGCATGAGGTTTAAGCAATACCATCATCTTTGGACATCATACATATGCTTGTATAGCTCCCAAATCCCCAAATATTCTCAAACAGTATAGACAGCGTAGTCGTCTCTGCCCTAAGATAGAAGACTAGAACTTTTGGTGTTCTAACCATTTTTGGATAGAACATTTAGTGCCCACCGTGGGGCTCCGATAAAACTTTCCCGGGCCACACAAGATATCCAGGATGAATGAGCAAAGTCATTTTCCAGTTTCTATACCCATATTCATGTTATGAGCTGCGAACATTGTCACATCCAGATCCCTAAGCGAAAGTACCATGGCAAATGTCATAGTGTTTACGAAGGCGGCAGAGCTTCCAAATCTGATGTATCCATTACAATCCCTACGAGGTCGCCGCCATAACAGTGAGGAAGTCTCCTCCATTTGATCTACGTGAAGAATTCAAAAGGTAATGATGCTGCCATGAAAATTACTAGGGATGTAACACCCACATATAATATCATACATCAAAGCATAAATACTATACATGAATCCAAGTTTTTGGTATTGAAATACCATAAGTTCCTAGTTAACACAGTACATATACATGCCCAAAAATACAACATACTAAAAAACTATGGCATAATATATATAAGATGTTCCAATGCACTAAGAACTAGATCAATACAATGATCTCAAAAATAAACTCCAACAACGGAAGTCTTGACATCCCAAAAAAAAGCCAAGGTAAGTAAGGAGAATCAAACAACCTTATCCTTATAATTCGCGGAACCTGATGCACCTGTAATATAATCAACAACATGGGGTGAGATATTAAGTCTCAGTGAGTTCCCTATCTTATTGATTCTCTCGGCTTTACAAGGTTCTATCATCCTAACCCAAGTCAAAGGGAAGGGAAATGACCATGAGTTCAATAATTCACACTATATGGAAACACGTTATTGAGTCCCTTAACTCAAAAGTTATCACTATCGCCAACCCTATCAAGGCATCCCTTCTTCCCGTCCTCTTCTACGTCTAGAATTCGGAACGAATCATGGATCCTCGTAGATTACTTGGCATACGAGATGGATTTGGAACTAAGTGACACATTATCACCTTAATTCGTCACTTTACATGGTCCCTTTCACCGTTACAAGTCTCTTTACCAGTAGGCTCCATTCGTACTATAACATTGGGAATCAAACCTACCAAGTAATCGTGCATTCATTCCAGAGGAGCTTGTTACTCATGAAACGACACATAATGTGGAATGGTTAGGATTTCGTGATTTCACATACAACCATAATTATATTCAACAAATTCTAGGCCACATTTGCCATTAGGCCTCTTTTCCCTTTAGACCTCTTTTGCCTTTAGTCAATAATCACCATAGTTACACATGTTCCATACTAGTGTCTTATTCTTTCTATACCATTCGGTATTGGACACACGCCTCGGCCTCATATGCACGAGCGTCGTCATTAAGTTATATATCAATTTCCTAGCTCATTACTAGGTTCTAATATAGGTTCATAGTAAGGTTTCCTCACTCTACCTATTCCATATTTTAACATGCATATTCTCTCAATTATGTTTAACAACAATTGATTACACATGGCATAATACAATTTGCATAATAGAATCACATATAATAATTCAATCATAAGTCACATAACTCTTGGTTTTCTTCCGATTAATTAATCGGGTACCGAAATTGATACTTTTCACTTTTATCCAGTAGGATATTTCCACAGCTTTCCATCGGTATCAAGAATGCCTCGATCGGAAACACGGTTTAAAAGATATTAATTTTTCAACATTTTTCAAAAACACAACAGTGGTAACCGGTTACCTCAGAATGAGTAACCGGTAACCCATTCTCACTACGCATTACAGTAGCAAATTTTCAATTAGGTAACCGGTTACCTCAAAATGAGTAACCGGTTACTTAGTTCAATTTTGCATAAAAACTGCCATTTTCCTGCAAGTAACCGGTTACCTCAAATCGAGTAACCGGTTACCACTAAACCAGAGGTCAAAAAACCTGTTATTTTCAACATGAAATCCAATGGAAACTCATCAACACATAACTCATCATAATAGCAAGTATCAAATACCAATTTCTCACACAACCCAATCATATAATGTGTTCTATTTCATATTTCAACCATAGCAAACACCATTTAGCATGATTAATCAAATTTCACCATTTTTATTCAAGTTCTAACCTAAGTTTCTATACTTAGGGTTCTAGCTAGAACTCACCAACAACAAGATGAATAAGATGGAGAAGATGTTGGGTTGATTTGATGAGGAAGAGATGATGATCCAAGTTGTTCTTCAACTTCCAAGTTTTGCTTTCTCTTTTCCTCTTTGTTCTCCCTTTTCTCTACTTCTTCTCTCTATCTTTCCAACTTATGTATCTAACTTTGGCACAAGTGATGGAAAGAAAAGATATAGAGAATATCAATTAATTAGTAACACTACTAAATGTCCAAAATATCTCTATAGCACCAAATGCTAATACCTCAGAGTCAGATAATTATTAATTTGATTTGTTCTGAGCTTATTTGTTACCCTAATTATCTTAATAGATAATTTCTCAGAGTACACCGGAACCCACTTGATCATACTAATATTATCCAGAGCAAAATAAATTACGGGGTATTACAAGGGAATCAGTCAGGTAAAACGCAATGGACATCGACGAAATGTCCTCACCACCGGGGCTTGAAATCCCTAAACGATCTATGAGTCACAATGACGAAGGAGACTATACCATCACAGTACGAGAAGTCTGATTTCTCCTATTTAGGGTGAACTTGCAACGTTGGACCACCAATGTTGATATAAGATTGTTCGTCAACAACCTCGGTATCGCATGTCATTCCTTCCGGCGTTCTAGCAAGATTCAGTGAATCGCCGCGACAACGCTCAGAATAGGATCCAATTTAATTTCAGTCTATGACCACGACTTTTACTCAGATAAGTTTCACATAACCATTCTAGTTGTTTCTGTTGTTTTGATTAATTGGAAACATCCTTAATTTACGGATAACTCGGATGATTAATCTGGTATCGATCAGTTACATTTAATGGTTTTATGTAAAATACCTGGCCTAGCTATCTGGCCAAGTTGTGTACCAGGCCTAGCTATCTGGCCGAGTTGTGTACCAGGCCTAGCTATCTGGCCGAGTTATGTACCAGACCTAGCTATCTGGCCGAGTTATGTACCAGGCCTAGCTATCTGGACGAGTTATATACCAGGCCTAGCTAGCTGGCCGAGTTGTGGATGGCCGAGTTATGTTGGACATTAGATATAACATGATTATAAGTCAATGTCTCCCTTACATGTGAATTCCTGTGTAGAAGTTGCTGGCACAGTGTCTCAAAAGTATGGTTGAAAATGTCATGGTCAATAATAACTCTTCAGTATAACAGATATATATATAGAGGTAATGGCAATTTCCACAACAACCATTGCCATTCCAACTTGAATGCTCGTATCACATGGAAATGGACGCACACATCCAGCAATAGGAATTTGAATGGTCTGCGTACAAAACCAATATATAATATATACTTATTATTGATATTGTGCTGGCACTAATTAAGTTTGGTTATTACTTGAGATAATCTTGAAATCAGAGGTGTATATATACACAATATTCATATTTCAAATGTTACTATCAGGTAGTTTATGTCAAAAATATATTATAAATGTTGAAAGGTGGTAATCAATAGTTAATCCCCGGGGTGTTGTCCTCCACTTTGGAAATGCTCTAGTATGCCTTCCAAAAGTAATTTTATCAAACTAAAGGTATAATCAAAGGGGATGTTAATGTGGATTGTGAGTACAAATAGTTGTTTTCTTTACATTATTCCAATTTTACTAACCGGAGCACCAAGTTGAACAGTTGCAGCTATAAAACTGACATTAAAAGGAAAGTAGCATTTGCAACAAGAATTCTGAAATAAACTGCAGAGTATGAAAAGGTCAAGTTCTTGACGAGGCAAAGCAAAGAGTTTTGAGGGAAGTCAAATTCTCAACCTGCTGGGTGGACTGGTTTTTAACTATGGGAAAAATTAAATCCTCCTCTCTTATATTATATCATACTATGTTTGCACCTTGATATCTCGAAATTTCATATGGATAAGTAACAAATGTATACCTTAAATATTACTATTGGTCGGATAAGGAGAACTAATTTCTCCACCATTTGTAATCACTTCTAGGAAACACTTAGAGCTTACTTTAAGCAACGGGTGTCGTCCTCTCTCCCCTGAGTGGGAAGGAGTCACCCTACCCGTGATTAGTTTTTAAATAAAATAGGATGAGCTCGGAACAGGAGGAGGTCTTATATGGAAGAAATTAAACTCTCAAGAAAAATTCGGTACCCCGACACATATTATATTAAGAAGAAACCAAGACGTTAGAAGTCAAAAGCATGGAAGACAAAGACCATTTGTCTCATATGAGAAAGAATGTAACACAAAGATAGAAAAATTATTACTAACCAAAAACTCTCAAGCCATTTTTCAGGTACAAAGTCGGGAATAACTTTCGCCCAGGAACGGTTTGATTAAAATCCTATGAATGTGTTGACTTGCTCCGCATACATAGGTCGCCCATAAACGGGTTGAATAAACTCCTATAAATGTGTTGACTTGCTCCGCATACATAGGTCGCCCATGAACAGGTTGGATAAACTCCTATAAATGTGTTGACTTGCTCCGCATATATAGGTCGCCCATGAACAGTTTGAATAAACTCATATAAATGTGTTTACTTGCTCCGCATACATAGGTCTCCCATGAACGGGTTGAATAAACTCCTATCAAACGTGTCGACTTGCTCCGCTTACACAGGTCTCCCATAAACGCTCCGCGTACAAGGGTTGATTAAACTCCTATAAAACGTGTCGACTTGCTCTGCGTACATAGGTCGGCCATAAACGCTCCGCGTACAAGGGTTGATTAAACTCCTATAAACGTGTCAACTTACTCCGCGTACATAGGTCGCCCATAAACGCTCCGCGTACAAGGGTTGATTAAACTCCTATAAACGTGTCGACTTGCTCCGAGTACATAGGTCGCCCATAAACGCTCCGCGTATAAGGGTTGATTAAACTCTTATAAACGTGTTGACTTTCTTCGCGTACATAGGTCGCCCATAAACGTGTTGACTTGTTCCGCGTACACGGGTTAAACAAACACTTATAAATGTGTCTACTCGTTCTATGCACATAGGCCAGATAATCAATTATGAAAATAATGAAACATCCAAGCCTTCAGCACGCCAAAAGAAACTTGGGGCTTATGAGTATCAAAACCATACATGCCCAACTACTAAAGGCTTATAAGAACTGGGAGTAAGTCTCTTATAAAGAGACACCCGAGTCCATACCATAATCGGCGCCTAAGCCTATAAGAGTCCGGGACTTTCAAAAGTGACAAGGCTATACGTACGCAATAGCTAGCCAAAAATTAAACTAAGTAAAGAAAATAGGAAAAAAAATAATAAATGACACTCTATAACCGGACACTTAAAGTCTCTTTGAATTAGTGCCCGAGGGGCTAGGATATATGCGCAGAATTATTTCGCAGGACCATTTTTAGTTATGGTAAAGCTGAAGAGTCAAAGAAAAATGACAATGCGATTATAAAAGCCACAAAGGGCAGCTCAAAGTACAAAGCTCGTAGGGAAAAGTCATAGTCATACGCCTTAGGGCCTCTATCCAACACTAATGACTCTCCTCATGTAAGGAACGAGTACCATGATTAACAATCCTCATATAGGAGTCGAGTTCTACAAAACAGTCAAATACCACGAATCCTCGGCTATGTTGGTATGCTTTGGGCCCAATCAAGTTAATAAACCTTTGACCATTATCTAATAAAATCTGGGGCTTTTATTTGATCTCCTGTAAAATAATACCCACCTTAATGGCAAAGAGTCTTTTAAACCAAATGGACAAACACATTGTGGTAACTACCAGACTCAACGAAGTT
Organism: Lathyrus tuberosus; assembly: GCA_022829125.1. Lineage (NCBI taxonomy): Eukaryota > Viridiplantae > Streptophyta > Magnoliopsida > Fabales > Fabaceae > Lathyrus > Lathyrus tuberosus. The sequence goes on along the minus strand of JALAZF010000021.1, from coordinate 18,806,603 downwards.
TGCTTGAGGCTCATTAGCTCGAAGACATGAACAAGTGGATGATAGCCCAACCTTGGACATGCTTGGCGCGTTTAAAAGAAGCACCATTACTGATTTCATAAATCAGCCAAAGGTGACGTAAAATCGGGTATCTTATCCGGACATTTACTAATGGGGGCTTCGTACCTAGGAGACCCAGATTGGAATAGATCACGCAGCAAGTATTCGGGCGCTCACAATAAAACCCGATAAATTATCAGACGAACTCTCTCGGTTACGTCACAGCCCAGACAAAGTACTTCACTTCAGTGAACTTCGTACCCGGAAGACTCCGCCTATAACCTGAGTTAAACACCCAAGGATAAAGATAAGCGAACCGAGTCTAAAAGGCGCTTGGGGATCTAAATAAAGATGTTTGATAAAAAATCCCCAACGAAAGATATTAAACTCAATAAAAACTTCTATGTGGACAACCAAGAATATTGTCGTACCAGTCGATTTCATGCTCAGGGAGACTTAACATATATACCCCTGGATATTGTATCTAAACCAGAATATGAACTCGGATAAAGCCCTAAGGGGCTCTAGACGCATATTAAAAATCCTCAAGTTAGGCAAAATTTTAGGTTAAAACAAAGACCTCTGTCCAATCGACTCAAAAGTCAAGGATAAACAAACATTAATCTCACTACTTTGCGATACTACCGAAGATAGTCTAGTCAGTGACTCACCAAACAGAATAAAAGATCTCAGAAATCATAAGTATAATCAGGGTAATCGGGCCCTTTTCATATACAAAAGTCGGGTAAGATGTATCTCCGACTTAGGCATAATGCATACCTATAGGGTACTAAACTCGCATGAGGACATAAGTGAATAGTTATGGGAATACAAAAAACTTTTACCGCATAAAGGTATGGGAAGAAGACTGGGTTACAGCACGACACATTTCAAATATATCCGGAATTTCCCGATGACCAAATACTACATTCTTAGATCAGAATACATATTCGGGGGGCTTACGTACATGCCAAATATATTTTCCTAGTCGAGCTGTATAGTCGACCAAGACCGGGTATAAATCTAGTTGAGTACCTGGCCTAGCTATCTGGCCGAGTTGAGTACTTTGCCTAGTTATCTAGCCGAGTTGAGTACCTGGCCTAGCTATCTGGCCAATTTGAGTATCTGGCCTAGCTATCTTGTCGAGTTGAGTACCTGGCCTAGCTATCTGGCTGAGTTGAGTACCTGGCCTAGCTATCTAGCCGAGTTGAGTACCTGGTGTCGCATCTACGAAAATAACCGGCAGAAAAGAACAGAAGAGTCTCCACCGAACGTTATTTATCCCGACGCAGGGAAAGGAAACGAATAAGGAAAACCTCAATAAAGGGAAAGGAATGGTCATCGCAACCATAGCCTGGGTTCAGGAGTCGATTACGCGAGAGGAAGGTATCAGCACCCCCTTGTGATTATCGATCGAAAGGTGTAGTGTATATGAAGCTCAACTGCTAACTGGAAAAGAAACGAAAGAAAAGGGAAGGTGAAAACGAAAAGAGGACTCGCAAGGATCATCGCAATCCTATGCCTACGTATCTTCATGGACGAATGAAGAATCAGAGTCGACGGACTATGGATTTGTGGGGGAAGTCTGCTTGCCAAGACATCGCCGTCTTATGCCTACGTATCCTCAATCGGACAGGAGAGAGGAAGTCAGAGCAGTCGTAGTTCGACCTAACAGGGTCTTGTTGTTTTGTGTTTTTAAGTGGAAGACTCCAACGTTCATGTTCCGGCAGTTTAGGTGTTGACGCTCGTTGTATGGAGTCTTACGCGTTTACCTGTTTATGGTAGAACGGAAATGATGTGTCCTTTACGAATGGAGTGAGGGAGATAAGAAGAGAATCCCTAAGGAGAAAATTGTTTGTTTTTGTTATTTAGAAGAAAGGGTTTTGAAGTTGGTTTGAAACTCATATTGCACTAAAGTCTATGACATAGGATCGAATGCACCGCAAATCGACCCAAGATGGGACGCATGCTAAACACTCTAGGAAAGTAAAGAGAATCCCTTCACCCTCCATTTCCCATGTACTTAAGGCTCATGGTGTACAATACTCATTGTATTTATTACATGTTTTTGGTTTTGTTTTGAGATGAGATGAGAAAGACTCAAAGTTGAAAGAAAATACTAAGGGAGACTAGGTCATAATGTTATCATGCAATGGTGGCCCTATAGTTAAGGTTAAGAGGGGACTAACCTACTTGTTAGAATGCCAAGGATTTCTCACCTAATGTCTATCCCACTTTGGTCTTAATAAAAAATTAAAACCAAACTAGGAGCCCTAAGGGATCATGTTATTGCAAAGGTAAACATTAAGTGGAATCAATCCAAAATTCACAAAAGAAAGACAGATGAGATGAAAAGGAGGTTGCATAAGAATGTAAACATCCAATTAAAGACCTACCTCACACCCAAGCTCAACCAAATGATGGTTGAAAGGTATATGCAAATAATCTCAACTAGTGATAGTTGAAAGTTTATGCAAACTATGTCCTAAAACTAATGCAAATGCCCTACAATAGTTCTAGGTTCAATGGCAAACCACAAACAAAGTGAAATAGTTCCTAAGAGGGTAAGATCCTATATAGGTCAGTAGCTAAACCAAGTTTAATCCTATCTAAATTAGCATCCTAAGGAAGATCCAACAAATCCAAGTTGTGTCCTAAGTTAACTCACAACATATGTGACTCACAAACTATGCACAAATGGTGTCTAATGGTCACATGAATTGAATTAAGGCACACATATGAGATGTGGTCAGTAGTGTACACCATGAGGAATGAAGTTTAAGATGTGAAGAAGTGATCATTACATTCATACCAAACCACATTCAAAAGTTGAAGAAATCTTACACAAAGATGTTTCACTTAGGATGAATCAATCACTTAAGGTAGTATGATGCACAAAAGTATGAGATGAACATGTAAATGAAATTGATAAGAACCTAAAACATGAGTTCAAGGTATGAGAATGACCTTAAGTTGTCATAGAAGTAGCATGTTAGAGCATCATTAAGAGTTACACAAGTCTACAAACAAGTAGTTTATTTAAGATGTAACAACATGTTTGATCAAACAAGGCATAAGAAATCATGAAAGTATGTATGTGGCATGGTATAAGTCAGAAGTTAATGCACATTTAGATGTTTAGTAATGACCTCAAGTCATCATACAAAGTTCTATGTTTAATGCACTTGTAGAAGTCAAAACAAGTAAGGTACCAAACAAGCTTCAAACATTTTCTAAGGACTTGTAACTTGTAAGTCAAGTAAAGGTGGAACATATAAGACATATGCACATGTATGAGCATCCAAGTCAGTAGGTAAATACCTCTAATATAGCATGTTAAAGTGTTAAAAGAATGATCACAAGTCATACACACAAGACCTAAAAGAATGACCAAAGTTGGTGCACATTTGAAGTCATGTTCAAACAAGTTTCAAACCATTTTTACACATCCAATGATGACCTATAAAATTGAATTACAAGGATTTACCTCATGTCTTAACAATGTAAATCAATGAACCAAAGATCATTAATGAATTGCATAGATGCATCTTCAAAATCCAAGCAAATAGGCAAATATTAGACAAGCATCGGGTATGCAACAATGACTTAAGAGTGAGCATATGAATCTTGGTCCAAACACCTATGTCAAAGCATCATAATAAGGCACAAAAGGTCCTAAGGATTATGCCTAATCATACCAAAGATTTCACTTCAAGGCAAACTTCACAAAAGTCTCAAAATCAACCCTACCTCTAAGCATCACCAAGCATATAGGCTACCAAACAATATTCAATGAAAAATGGTTAAATGCTTCAAAAAATTATGAACAATTAACCAAGTTAGACCAAAGGCAGTGGGTGAATACATGCAAGAAATTGTGTTCAAATCATGTACCAAAGGCACTCAAGTAGTTGCAAATACCAAACACATGACCTAGATGATCATACAAGGTAAGGTTCAAAAGATGGAGCTCAAAAGCAACTCAAAAATCATGGACAAAGTGTCAATCAAACATCAATAGGTCACATAATTACATGGCTAATTTCACACCAAAATTGAGGTCCAAATTGTCAAAGGAAGTTCATCTTTTATAGCTTGTATCACAAGGCACATCATTAAGGACACAATTCTCTCCAAAATTCAAGAAAAATACCAAATCACACTAAAATTGCAATTAAAATTCCAAAAAAGTTAATTAAAACACTTAAAAATATCCATGAATTAATCTGGAATTTTCTGATGACTTTTACTATTTTTAAAATTTAATTTTGTAGCATACAGAAAAAAAAAATTAAAAACCTAGAAATGAGAGGGGGGTGATACACTAGCAGTTCCCTAGTTAAGAAAGTCACTTGGGCTCAGTCATGGGGGCGTGAAAAGCAATTGTGCTAGGCCCAACGTGCCAAAAAGCCTTTTTTTAGTCAGATTTAGTAATAAGGAAATAAGAGGGGAAAAGTGTCATGTGCCACAGGTGTGGTTTCATTAATGCGCTGGCAGCGTGTGGACCATTGGATCAGGTTTAATGTAGGGCCATGATTAAATCCTATTTTAAGCCAGAATTTGACTTAGGAAGGGGTATGCGCTGGCAAACGGATAGCCTTAGGATCAAGATGGTGGACGTCCAGGATCACCCCATTACCATGCACTCAGATTTGTTTTGAATCAAAATAATAGGGAAAGTGTGCACGTGCCCCCCCCCCCCCATGTGACATTTTAATGCACTGTCATGCTATCACCCATTGGATCAAGATGAATCAACGTCCCAGATTAGAACGTGGGGGTGGCCTGAAGTTGCTAGGGTTTGTTACAGGTGGCCGGAGAAGGACCTCCGGCCATCTTCTCCGGCGAGGCACCACCGTGCCTGAAAGTGAAATGATCCAGAAAATGAAAAATCATACACCATCCCACACAGAATTCTACGCTGATTCCAAATATGCCATCAAAATTACCATATCATGCACACACAGTGAGAATCGAAGAGAATAAGTTAAGATCCAAAAACTGAAAACTCACATTTCCCTAATTTATAGCCAGCAGATAGAGCCTATGATTATAGGACTTCAATGTGCAACTTAACTACATGCTTCTGATCACTTGCAACCCTATTATGATGCACTGAAATTCAAGATGAATACCTGGTTAGAAGTTGGATTCTATCTCCAAGAAACACTAGAGAACTTCGTGCAAGATCTTCAAATCAACACTTGAGGCAAAATAAATGGCTTAGTGTCATACCCCAAATTTTGACCACTAATATTCCCCATCATTGTGCAAACCATCATCACAATATGGATGAACCATTATACCTCATTAGTCTCCCCAAAGATGGGTGAGCACTCACTATAATCAGACTTAGGGTTTCAAGCCCTCTCAGAGCTCTTAGACAAAGGATCAATCAAGGAATGACATGATCATCAACTTGTCTAAACCTCTCAAACATCCACAATAGATCAAGAGGACTCCCACATCAAGAATTAAGCACAAGGCTGCAACATTCCAAGTGGATTAAGCCTTAAGACGCCAGTGTCACCAAATTAGGGTTTTGGTTGACCAAGGCCTCCAGATGGAATTTTTCCTTTCGGCATGAGCCAATGCTTCAAAGCATAACCCAAAATACTCTAAGGGACATCATAAACCCAATCATCAAGTCAATTTAGCCTCAAGGGATGCATTCACCAAAAATCAGAAATTCGGGTTTCTTGACCTAATTCACCCCTAAGTTGACTTTTGGGACAAAACATGAGCCAAGAACTCAAGACATGATTTGAGGGTCCCTAGTAAACCACATTGATCCATTTACAACAATGGATTGATCCAAGAAGCTTGATTCACAAGTTTCAAGTTCATCAGAACCACATTTAGGGTTTCGCGGGAAAAGTCAACTGTGCCTTTGACTTTTGACCAGGTAATGCTCCCAAACCTGGGGACATGATTCAATACACCCTATAACACCTATTAAATCAATCCATTAAGTTTGATTTAGGTCAAGGACTTGATTTCATAGAGGATCGCACAGTTTGGAATTCATCTGATAAAAAGTCAACTGTGCCCAAAAGTCAAATTTTGACTTTTTTATTTTTTGATCAATTATGGTCCCCTAACCCTAAAATGATGTTAATGTGTGATTGGAATCATCATTCATCAAGAAAAACCAAGAAAAGTGAGATAACTTGTAAAAGGGGTAACCATAAAAAACTTAGAAATTTTCTAAGTTATGGAACAAAGTGGCTAGGGTATCAACTTCCAAGGATCATAACTTGAGATCCAAGCAACCATTTGGGATGATACAAAGATTGATTTGTAGATCTCATGGCATACTTTAAAAGTTTCAACTACACCTCTGTTGCGGTGAGAATCGGATAACAAGATATTAATTAACTTGCATCGCATTTCTTTAAATTCACAACCGACTTTGATTTATCCAAAGGAAAGGTTCAAGATCGAGAAAAACCTAAAGGGGGGAGATCTAAGGTTCGGGCGTTGGCTATGCCTAGGGAAGGTATTAGCATCCTAAACGTCCGTAGTACTCTACGGGAACTTCTTGTTTTAACTTTTTATATCTTACTCGCTTGCTAAGGGTGCTATGCTAAAGGTTGAAACCCTAGGGGTTTATATCTAAGTATACTCGACAAAGCATCTCACTTTGCGCCTACGTATCCTTACGGGAGTGGAATCAGAGTATCCGTAGTTCAACGATCTAAGGGTGAGGGATGGGAACCATTGACTATGGCCAAAGTTCCAAGGGAAAATGAGTATAAACTCATTGTAGAGTTCACGATAACTCTCTAAATCTACGTTATAGGGGAAAGTGAATTCTCATGATGATGAGAATCACATGGAGTTTAGGAACTCCAACCTACTTCTAAGTTATGATTTCATTGGCTCATGGTAGCCAAGAAATAAGGGTAAACCTAGAAGGATGAGGTAAAGGTGGTTGTTTAGTGACTTTAAGAGTCAATTTAAGGAGGTTTCCCTTTGGAATGGGGGGAAGGATAACAGTTATAAAAATCCTAACAAGATCATAATGCAAATATGATGATGCAATAATACATGAATAAGATAATGAGATGATATAAAATCATGATATCAATGCAAAGTGAGAAATATATATGTTAGACAATGATCAAACATGATAGATTGACATAATATAGCATGATGAATAAGAAAGTGCAACAACAACCCTAATAAGCATTCACAATCCAAACATGCATAAAGGTCTCAAAAATTTATATTTTTACTAATTTCTTTTTATATTTGAAAAATAGATTCAATAAGGAAAATGTAACAAAAAGAACGGAAGGAAAAGGATAAAAATCAAATAAGTTATGACAATTTGAAAATTGAAGCATCAACTTAAAAAACAAGATAGAACCACCAAGTGATAAAAAAGAGAGGAAATGGCATTCTAGGATTTGAACTCAGGACTCCCTGCATGCAGCCTAAAACTCAAACCAACAGGCCAACACGCACATTTTGAAATATAACTGATAACACAAGTATATATTTTAAGACAAGCAAAATTCAGAAAAATAAATAAAAGGACTGGGGCGAGGGGGATTCGAACCCCAGTCCTAAGGGTTCAAGGCGCGTGTTAGTATATGGTCTTGCCACTGGGGTGGCTGTTACATCCAATAACATATCTCCTCTAATAAAAACATATAATGAAAATGCGCATAAGTTCAAACAAAACACAAGCCGTCCAACATAGAACCACTCAAGATACCAATACTCAAACTATGCCATTCATCAGTAATCATTGTCAAACAAAATGTAACAGATATGAGTAATTTAATTCAGTCATGGAACGCTATGCATATTAAACAACAGGTTAAGGCCCATTCTTAAAATCCACAAAATAAGAGCATGTGAAAACACAAACCAATACAGCCATGGCAGTAATCACGTATTATGTTCATAATTAGAGTGCAGATCAAGAATCAATGACATAGGGACATTTTCACTTTGGATTCATGGTAAGCAATAAGATAGCAATCAGTATTTAACAATTTCAGTCATATAGTCATTCCCCAAATTATCATGCTAAGAACATAAGGCATAGCATCAAACACAAGTTCCAAAAGATTAACATTTAACTCATCAATGTATAGGTCAAATTGGTTCGAAACAGTTGGCATGGCAAGATACTAATGTCATAGAGGCAGCAGGCATCAAATTAACAAGTGACATACCAGAGCAAAGTTGAGTCCATAAACATCAATTGATTCCAAACACAGTCAGCAAGATATATCCATAACAAAAGAGGCAGGGCAAGCAAGGCAAACCTAAGATCCAAACATTTAAGCTACACTATGGCCTATAGGTACAAAGTCTAACAAGAGATATGAATGCATCAGGAATGTGCCTATGTATTGTCATGGTATATGCTTATCAGTAGCATTTATGTCAAATAGCAGTTAGACATATAAGGACAAAATATGAGTCGTTAGTGTTAGGTGAAATCAGAAGCATGACTATACATATGGTTAAGACGGTATTAATCTCAGCAACCCCAAAACAAATGAAACAAGAACATCCAGAGGCTTGACATGCCAAAAGCACATATATTCATATGAGTGAGCAAGTTAAAAAAATGGTACAAATAAATGAACACATAGCAGGCATAATGTTAATAGGTAAAAGCTTCAAGAATAATATCATTTCACACTTTCTCTTCAAATACATGAGTCAAATGAGTTCAACACACATATATCACGGCTGGTGCATATCGAGAAATGAGGAGGCATAAGAATGCAGGACTATAACAACAAGAGCTCACAATCAATTTCCATTTTAGGGCCAGAAACCAATAGGTGTATGCACATGAATAGAAAGTCATCACATGGTAGTACTATGTTACTCTACACACAAGCAAACATTACAGACAAGAAATGCACATATGATCTGAACACATAGCAAAACAGCAGTTGCACGACTTAAAGATGTTAGCCGTCCAAATGTCTTAGTTTCAAACGCATAAGTCAAATTAGCTCAAGAACAGAAATCATGACATATCAGAGTTTATATGCATATTAGGATAAAGGTGAACACAAACAGCAGGCAACATTAATGTAAGTAGCATACAAAAATGAAGGCGGGTAATGGTAATGTTTCAACATCAAGTCAGAATCATACAAGTTGAACCAAATGTAAAAGGAAGCTTATAAACAATTCTAGCATCATGGTAAAGGACCTAAACTCAGGATAGCCAAACAAACACATCATTTAACAGCCATGGTTCAGAAGAGGGATAAATTCAGGAGGATTTAATGTACACTAATGCTGGCATACTAGTCAAATAATGAGATCCTCATGTCACGATATATGTGACTATTTGAACAATGCAGCAAACATAAATTCAGAAAAAGATGGTACAGGATTGCATGTCACAGCTAGATTACAGGTACCAGTTAAACATAATGTCAAGGCAAGTTTACATTTGATTACAAAGGTAGAAGGCATACATTCATGGCATTTTGGATACAAAAAGTCATCATGTAGCATAGGTTCAAACATAATTTGCACGTATCAGATAACAGTCAGGCATGAATACTGTATAGGTAACATCTTGATAGTCGAAGGCCACATAAACTACAACATGTATTCAAGGAAAAACAGGGCATGGGGGATGAAAGCAAGGCAACCACATTTTCTTCAAGTGATATCACTCAAAGCAGACAGTGGCAATATGACAGCATAACAAATAAATTCACTCAAGTAGAGTCATTTAGAACAAGCAGGGACATTCTAATGAAGGTAACTTAGCAACATTCAATCATGCATTGCACACACCAACAAAAGTGATAGATAGAATCCTCCATGATAAAACCTCTGAGCATTTCAGCAACATGTAGTGAACTAACACTAAAGATTGTTAATATCCAAACAAACATAGGTGGGTTGGTGCCTCTATGCATCCAAGTTTGACAATACAACATAAAATGAAACCATATAGACTTCAACCAGTTAAAGAACAAAACAAAACATTAACATTTCAATGACATTTCAGGTATAGTAACTGCAGCAAAAAGCAATGAATGTTTGTCTCAATGTATCAGCAAAGCAAACAACCAAATTTTACCTTATGATATCAAACTATGAACAAAAAATTAAGCATGTTTAAATACACATTGTTGGCATATTATGGATGAGTGAGTAACAACAATCAAACACATATCTTTAACAAGTTATCCGTTCAAATATCAAATATAGGCATAATAATTTATCATAGTTCTGGAACACCTGATACCAATAACTTGTCAAAGCTATGTACATGTCAGGGCAATGGATCAAACTTTAAAACGTAATGAATACTATTAAACACACAGGTGTAAATATCCAAATCAAAGGATGCATTAAATTTGAGGAAACTATCATGGCAGCACTCAAACATAACTAAGAAAGAAGTGAGTCAGTTTGCTTTACTCATATTCAGGAGTTAACAGCTTTTGGTATTTAGCCAGCACCTAGCCACATATAACTTGAACTAGTGATGTTTCTCATACATTAGCAGTAACAGGGGATCATGCAGCATCTATTAAATACACAGAGTCACCAAACAAGGCCAAATGCATAAGGTATCTACTTATGATGGATGGTTAAAGTAGCAGGGTAAAAAAAAGCACGGGTTTATGATAACAATACTGGCATAACTATGATGATAACAATCTAAAGGACATGAATGAATTAGCACTAGCAATGAAAGGAAAAGAAGTTACCGAGTGGAAAAAATATCCACTGTCCCTTCAAGTTTACTAAATGCTTTCCTCTTCAGCCAAAGCTTCAAGACAAACCCCTCTTCTCCCTTACTTGTGGAACTTCAAAGAGTCAGAAACTTAAGTGTGTTTTTGTGAGATTTTTTGATGTCCCAATGTGTAGAAACGAGCCCCCTTTTATAGGCAGAACCAAAAGATTGGGTGAGTCCAAATATCAAACATTTGGAGTGCTGAGTAGGAATTGGAGCCAACGTCTCTTTTGAATTTCAAATGTTGGTCTAAATCTTGGAGACAAATCCGCTGCAACATCTCAGAATTACAGGGCCAATTCACAACTTTGTGTATTGCTTCAGAACACCTTACTTGATGTCATATGGAGAGATAACAAATGAGGTAAATGTTGGGGATGGCGTGGAGAGGTTCGCAGGTGGTAACAGGTTGAATGCTTAAACTAGTAAACCTTCAGAACCAATCTTTATGAATCAGCCAGTTCAGAGCTGAAAGTGGAATTGCTTCTTGGAGAATCCAATTTAAACAAATTGCGCGCCAAGGATTGAATTGAAAAGGGTTCCCTAAGTGAATTGACGTGTTCATGCTTTGAATTTTCTCCTTCCAATCTAAAGTTCGCGAGCAAAGACGAGGGAGGAGAACAATTTGGTTCATTTGGTTTCTTTAGCGACACATGTTGCTTCTCCATTGGCCGATAATTGGGTTGAAAAGTCAACATAGCCATACTTGATTTCTATTGGTCGTTGGTAATGAAATTAAAATCCAAATAGTTTGCAACATATCTTGCACGTTGGCCCATCCATGTGGGCTTGTGAAATGAAGATTAAGAATTGGTTTCTATATATTCTTGTTATAAAAGAAAATGGAATATTAGGAAAATAAAGATGGTAGACTAATTAATTAGGGTTTAGATATGGTTTAGGAGAAATAATGACAAATTGGGTAAAAATTAGTTAAATGAAAAGGTTAATAAAATAGGTTTAGAAAATGAAGGTGACAAATGAGGATAGATAAAGTGGGTAGTAATTTGGTCATGGAGGGGTCAGGGTTATGGAGGCATCTCTTAGAGACTTGCTTGATTCAATGCTCCATCCAAAAATCCTGATCAATCAATCCTTGAATCTCCTCAAGATAAACCTAATAAAAAGAAACAAACACAAACAAAAACCTGATAAAAAGGGTTAGCTTGTGTAGCATGATTGACCTAAAAATGATATGCAAGAGATCAATGGATCTAAGGGAAAAATTTGGGGTACAACAGTTGCCCCTATTTAAATATCTTCGCCGGATGGCACGAGGAGCGAGGATCCTCGGGTCATCAAGGTGAAAGGTATTTAAATATAGCAAACCGAAAATTTTGCCCTTAGATACAAAGACGTGCAATGCTACTAATATGATGATATGATGCCATGCAGGATGCAAAAATGCAGACAAAACAAAACACCAAAGAAAGAAGAGCTACCAAACACAGAGGAAAGCTTCACTGGGGAAGCAAGAAGAAAGTTAGTATCCACGAGGAAGAGACTCCTTGGGGATGCAGGCTAACCAGCAAAAGAGACTCACTGGGGAGACTCTGAGGAAACACCGGGGGTAGAAAACAAAAGGGATTCTCCACTGGGGACAGATCCCGGGAGATGAACGACAGGTTCAAACATGACCGGACGACACTGGGGAAAAGGTACAATCTTACTTGGCATGAAACCAGAAAGAAGACATGATCTCCATAAGAGATCAGTTGAAAAAAAAGGATAGACACCCGCAAAATATTTGCTGGGGATCTCTTGTACCGAAGAGTTCAAACGGGATCTTCAAGAACAGCCAGAAAAGACAGAGACGTACTCTGCGCGCCAGATAAAAACAACCAGAATTTAAAAGATAGCAAGGTTAATGAGCCAAGAAAAGACTCTGGTATTCGCAAGAGTTAGTTGAAATAACAAATAATTGCTTTATCAGTGTGAGTTGGATTGGTAATTTGGGTTTAGGTTCATATTTGACCTGAGTTTGAGCAATACAGGTTCACGATAACCTGAAAGACACGAGTGGTTCACGATAACTGGAAATGCACGAGTGGTTCACGATAACCGAAAATGCAGGCTCATGATAACCTGATTTCAAACAAACCGGTTCACGATAATTGGAAATAAATAAGCAAATGGTTCACGATAACTGGAAATACAGATTCACGATAATCTGATTTCAAACAAAGCGGTTCACGATAACCGGAAATAAATAAGCAAATGGTTCACGATAACCAGAAATACAGATTCACGATAATCTGATTTCAAACAAAGCGGTTCAAGATAACTGGAAATAAATAAGCAAATGGTTCACGATAACCAGAAATACAGATTCACGATAATCTGATTTCAAACAAAGAGGTTCAAGATAACCGGAAATGCAGGCTCACGATAACCTGATTTCAAACATAGTGGTTCACGATAACCAGAGGTTTATAGTGTTAGTGGTTACTGAAATGTTAGGTATCTAAATGAGGTGATATAGGTGATAAAAGGTCACAGGTTAGACTTCCTGGGGAATACCGCACAAATGGTCAAAACCTAGCGCATCCGGACACAAGCAAAGCAAAGACAGAGAACCAAAGACCCACCAAAGGGGTGAGGGAAAGAAAAACAAAACCACCCAACAAACACCCCAAAAATGCAAGGATGCTCAATGCTAAGGTATGATGTGAATGCTTAATGATATGCAAGAAACGACAGACTTGAGATAGCCAAAAAGGAAAACAAGAACACCACGTCCACCATAAAGAATCACACTGAAATCTGAGCAGATAGTCAGTCTTCAAAGTCAATTATGGGAACATCCCTAATTTACTGGGGAAATAAATTTTCTTCAAACATCTTGCATAGATATCGGTGAGACGCCCTTAGTAGTTAGCCATTGTTAAAGCTTTTAAGTTAGGGAGACATTGCCAATCTTCTTTAGAGCTCAAAGTTCTTTTTCAAAACATTCCGCTTTTAAAATCATTATTAATAAATAAGTGAAGTTTTGCATAACAATGAAGAATATCAGGGTAATGATAAATATCAAACAAAAAAGTGGCTAAAAAAAACTGATTTCATTATAATGGTAACTTGCTAATAGCGAAGTTCCATGGATCATTACAATTGAAAAAAATGGCAAAAGGAAAGGATTACATCATATTCAATGACCTACTCCCTACTGACTAAAATTCTAGAATTCTTTTCAAGCATAATATTTCCGTACAGAGTCAGCATTCACAGGGTGTGTGAGTTGTTCACCGTCCATTGTTGCGAGGAATAAAGAACCTCCCGAAAATACAGTCTTTACCACAAATGGACCTTCGTAATTAGGTGCCCACTTTCCACGAGCATCCCTTTGAGATGGCAGAATCTTCTTGAGTACAAGCTCTCCTTCCCGAAATTCCCAGACACGGACCTTCTTGTCGAACGCCCTCTTCACTCTCTTCTGATACAGATGACCATGACACATAGCAGTCAGCCGCTTCTCGTCAATGAGGTTCAGTTGGTCATATCTTTCTCTAACCCATTCAGCTTCGTCAAGCTTAGTTTCCATTAGGATTCTCAGAGATGGTATTTCCACTTCAATGGGGAGTACCGCATCCATTCCATATACAAGGGAAAAAGGGGTTGCCCCTGTCGAGGTTCGAACCGAAGTTCTGTATCCGTGCAGAGCAAATGGTAACATCTCGTGCCAATCTTTATAAGTCTTGGCCATTTTCTGCAGGATCTTCTTGATGTTTTTGTTGGCATCCTAGACAGCTCCATTCATCTTAGGACGGTAAGGTGAGGAATTATGATGCTCAATCTTGAAATTATCACATAACTCTTTCATCGTCTTGTTGTTCAGATTTGTTCTGTTGTCAGTGATGATCCTGTTGGGAATCCCGTAACGACAAATGATGTTATTCTTGAGGAAACGAGCAACTACTTGCTTAGTCACATTGGCAAAGGAAGCAGCTTCAACCCATTTAGTGAAATAGTCAATGGCCACTAAAATGAAACGATGACCATTGGAAGCCCTCGGCTCAATAGCTCTAATCATGTCAATGCCCCACATGGAGAAAGGCCAAGGGGATGACAACACATTCAACAAAGTAGGAGGAACGTGCATTTTATCCGCGTAGATCTGGCATTTATGGCATTTCCTGGCGTATTGGATGCAATCAGCTTCCATAGTTAACCAATAATACCCAGCCATCAAAATTTTCTTAACCATGGCATGTCCGTTGGCGTGAGTGCCAAAGGCTCCTTCGTGAATGTCGTGAATCAATAGGTCTGCTTCTCGTTTATAAACACATCTTAGCAAGACCATATCATGATTCCTCTTGTAAAGCGCATTGTTACTGAGAAAGAATTTGGATGTCAATCTTCGCAAAGTCTTCTTATCAAGATTGGAAGCATTGACAGGGTATTTCTGAGTTTTCAGATAATTCATGATGTCGTGAAACCAAGGTTTCCCATCTGTCTCTTCTTCAACTGCCTGGCAATAAGCCGGCCCGGTCTTGCACTCGATACTGATGAGAGGTGCTTCATTGTGAAACCTGACTTGCCACATTGAGGCCAACATGGCTAGGGAATCAGCCATGTGATTTTCAGTACGAGGTACATGACGGAAAGTGATCTCATCAAAACACTTAATCAATTCCATAATGTAAGCACGATATGGAATGAGCTTTTCATCTTTGGTTTCCCATTCTCCCTTGACTTGATAAATGACCAAAGCAGAATCACCCATAACTTCGAGAATGTTGATTCCAAGATCAATAGCAGCTTCTAGACCCAAAATACACGCTTCGTACTCAACAATATTGTTTGTGCATTCAAAGTCCAACCCTGCTGTGAAAGGGGTGTAACCACCATCGGGGTTTATCAACACAACTCCTACGCCATGTCCTTTGAAATTGGAAGAACCGTCAAACATCATCTTCCATTTATAACTGGTCTCAAATCCTTCATTAGGGCCAGGCTCTTCACAATCTTTCACTACCATAATGTCTTCATCCGGGAATTCAAACTTGAGAGGTTCATAATCTTCAATAGGCTGATCTGCGAGGTATTCTAATAATACACTCCCTTTAATAGCCTTCTGAGGTACATACTGGATATCATATTCTGACAATAGCATATGCCAACGAGCCAGTCTTCCTGTTTGAGCAGGCTTCTCAAAGATATAATTTATGGGATCCATTTTTGAGATCAACAAAGTAGTGTGGCATACCAGATACTGCCTCAAACGTTTAGCGGCCCATGCTAAGGCACAACAGGTTTTCTCAAGTAATCAATAACGACTTTCACTACCAACAAACTTCTTACTCAAGTAATAAATGGCATGTTCTTTGCAACTGGTTTCATCACGTTGGCCCAATACACAACCCATGGATCCCTCTAGAAAAGTCATGTACATGATAAGAGGTCTTCCAGGAACAAGAGGAATTAGAATAGGTGGTTCCTGCAAATAGGTTTTGAGCTTCTCAAAAGCTTGTTGGCAATCAGCATTCCACTCTACAGTCTGGTCTTTACGGAGCAGTTTGAAGATCGGTTCACAAATTGGAGTCATATTGGAAATAAATCTGGATATATAGTTCAAACGACCCAGAAATCCTCTCACTTGTGATTCAGTTTGTGGAGCTGGCATTTCTTGAATAACTCGTACTTTGTCAGGATCTACTTCAATTCCTTTCTGGCTGACGATAAAACCAAGCAACTTCCCTGACCTGACACCAAAGGTACATTTGGCTGGATTCAACTTCAAGTGATACTTCCGGAGTCTCTTAAACAACTTCAAGAGATGGTCCAAATGTTCTTCTTCACTTCGGGATTTAGCAATCATGTCATCCACGTACACTTCAATTTCCTTGTGGATCATATCATGGAACAAAGTTACCATAGCTCTCTGGTAAGTTGCCCCTGCATTCTTCAGACCAAAGGGCATAACTTTGTAGCAGTAGGTTCCCCACGGGGTGATAAATGTAGTCTTATCCATGTCAGCTGGGTCCATTCTAATCTGATTATAACCGGAGAAACCATCCATGAAGGAGAAAACTGCAAACTTAATTGTGTTATCCACAAGAGTGTCAATGTGTGGTAGTGGGAAATCGTCCTTGGGACTAGCTTTGTTAAGATCCCTGTAATCTACACACATTCGCACTTTACCATTTTTCTTCATAACCGGCACGATGTTGGCTACCCATTCTGGATATTTTGAAACTGCCAAGAATCCTGCATCCAATTGCTTCTTAACCTCATCTCAGATTTGGAGGGCCATATCAGGTCTACTTCTACGGAGTTTCTGCTTCACGGGTGGACAATCAGGCTTGAGCGGTAGTTTATGAACTACTATATCTGTATCCAATCCAGGCATGTCTTGATAAGACCAAGCAAACACATCTACATATTTTTCCAAAAGCAAGACTAACCGTTGTTTGATTTCTTCCCTAAGGGTTGCCCCAATCTTGACCTTTTTCCTCTTTTCTTCAGTGTCAAGGTTGATGACGTCAATTTTTTCTTCGTGTGGCTGAAGATCCGTGTACTGATACTCACACATTTCTGCCAAATCATCGAGGATCTCATAATCCTCTTCTTCCTCAGCTTGATAAATGGGTGAATCAAAGTCGATAGTGAGAGTAGGGTCATTGAATACAACGGGTTTGGGAATCATTCTGCACGATGGATGGATTTATCTTATTAAAAATGCACAAACATGAACGCAAGAAGGAGAAAGAAAATGCAGTTTTGAAAAGATTGCCATTTTTCTTAAAACGGAAACAGGAATAAAGACAGAATTTTAACAAAACAAACACTTTCATTGATTAATAAGATTTAAAAGTGGTGGCCCATACAAAATAATCCGAAAGCCTTGGGCAAGGCTGCGGAATTGAAAACATCAAAGCTAACAAACAAATTACTCTGTCAACGGGTACAAAGTAGGTATCTCAATTTCTTCCCAGTTACTTAAAGCAGCGTCACACCGAATCACCAAGTGATTGATATCTTCGTCTTCAGCATCTTCAATAATTGAATGAACTTGCTGTCCTCCACTGACGAACACTTCTTGAATGGTCCTTAGTCTTCCCTTTGTTGAAGCAGTTTTTCCCTCAAGAGTTGGTTTGTAACCCAACCCTTGGTATTTCTCTCTTTCTGGAACCTCAACGATCTTTCCCCAGCCTTCAGGTACTCCTCCTTGCAAAGCAGATTAAATGCTTTTGAAAGAAGCGAAAGATGGACAATCAGAGGCCACTGGTTCCTTGTCATCAAGCATAACGGAATTAGCTATCTCAAGAGCTTGGAAAGAGGTTTCTAAAGCATCTTCATCTGCCTTAATGTAACGAAACGAGGACAAGTTACTGACCATCAGGTCCTCCTCACCATGGATGATAACTAACTTTTCATCGGCCACGAACTTCATCTTCTGATGTAAGGTAGAGGTTACAGCACCAGCTTCGTGGATCCAAAGTCTACCCAGTAAACAATTGTAGGCAGGGTTGATATCCAAGATCTGAAAAAGGATGTTGAATGTTTGAGGGCCAATCAAAACAGGTAGCTCAATCTCTCCCATCACCGATCTTCTTGAACCATCAAAAGCTTTGACAATAAGAAAGGTGGGTCTCATTATGGCTCCTTGGTAAGACAATTTATCAAGAGTTCTCTTTGGCAAAACATTCAAGGATGAACCGGTATCTACGAGAACTCTGGCCATCGTATCCTCCTGACATTTCACTGATATATGTAAAGCAAGATTATGATTCCTTCCAGCTCGGGGTAACTCCTCATCACTGAAGCTAAGAGTATTACAGGCTGTAATGTTGGCGACGACATGGTCAAACTGTCCGGCTGTTATGTCCTGAGCTACATGTGCCTGGGCTAGTACTTTCTGCAAAGCTGATCTATAAACTGGAGAATTAACTAACAGAGATAAGATCGAAATCTTGGACGGTGTCTGATGGAGCTGATTTATCACTTTGTAATCACTCCTCTTGATGATTCTTAGGAACTCTTCATTTGCTTCTTGAGAAATTACCTCCTTTCCCTTATCTCTAGCTGGGATGGGGGCAACAGTCTCCTTTGGTGTGGTCTCCTTGAAAGAAGGAGTGTAGACCCTTCCACTTCGTGTCATCTTCCCAGTTCCCACTATATTGGTCACCTCTTCCACAGTAGTTCCCACGTCTTTCCTTGGAACTACGTCTTCAACAGTGATTCTCACCTCTTTCCTTGGAATCACGTCTTCTCGCCTTCTGCTACCCATAACATTCTCATAGACCCATGGCACGACCTTCGTCCCTCGGAACCTAAATGGAACAGGTTGTATGATGTCACATTGCTTGGAATGATTAATGGTGGAAGCATTAATCGCTTCAGGATTTTTGAAAATTGGTACTGGTTTATTAAATACAGGGATCACAGACCCAGACTTGGGTGCGTTGGACTTGGATACCTGCCTTTTTGGCTTTGGCAGGTTAAACACAGGCTCGATTGCCGCAATTTTGTTCTCCTTTTCTCTACTGAACACCTGCAAGAACCCTTCATTAATCAAATACTGAACGTCATCTTGGACTAAATGGCAGCCCTTGGTACTGGCATTACATTCTTCATAGTCATCATGGAAAACTTCAACTAACCCAGCTTTAAACAGTTTGGCATGGAAAGTCTTGATAGGAGTCTTGATCTTTGTTACATCCAAAACCAATACCTCATCCTTCTCATCTTCTATGACATTAGTGGTTCCATGGGAAGGCAAAGGATTGTTCTTCACATTTGGTTGATTATCAGCAAATGAAAGGATATTCTTCTCCATTAAACCCTTCACTACGTTCTTCAATGCTAAACATCCTTCTAAGTCGTGACCAGAGCCTCCTTGATGAAAAGCACAAGTTGCATTTGGGTTGAAGAAAGGCAAAGATTTCTTTATCAGTGGTCCCAAAGGTCTAGTAACAATTAACCCTTTCTCCACTAAGGAAGGGTAAAGCTCCGTATATGACATCGGTATAGGTGGAAATGCTGGCTTTCCACCTTGTTTCTTGTGGGGAGAATTTTGCTGTGGAACCTGGGGTCTCGGTTGCTGATAATTTTGGTTTTTGGGCCATTGCTGATAAGCTGTCTGTTTATATGTCGGCGCATGTTGTGCTGCTTAGTGATTGAATGTAGGCGTAACTGCAGCTACATAGGGTTGTTAAGCATACTGCATCTGGTAAATTGGATGCTGCAAGAAACTTGGTCTCTGCTGTTGCTGGTACATTGGTTGCTTCCATCGAGGGCTCTGGGTCTTCCCTGCCATAATGGCATTAGTTTCTCCTTCCTTCTTCTTATGAGAATGACTAGGAGACTTCTTAGTACTGACGCCGGCTGAACTACTCGGAGAACCAATCACTTTTCCACTTTTTAATCCTGCCTCTACCTTCACGCCAATGGCAACAATATCAGCAAAATTTTCACTGACACCGCTGACCATCCTCTCATAAAACTCAGGCTTTACTATGTCTACAAACCAATCGGCCAACTCTTTCTCGGTCAATGGTGGTTCGACCTGAGAAGCAGTCTCTCTCCAACGTTGTGCGTATTCTTTGAAAGTCTCAGTACCTTTCTGGGCCATACTCAATAACTGCCTACGGCCAGGAGCCAGATCCATATTATACTTATAGTGTTTCACAAAAGCATCAGTTACATCCTGGAAGCAACAGATCTGGGACTGGTCCAGACTTAAATACCACTTAGCAGCAGTCCCTTTTAAACTGTCCTGGAAATAGTGAATCATTAGCTTGTCATTGCGCACGTGCGCGGCCATTCTTCAGTAGTACATAATCAAGTGAGATTTGGGACATGTGGCCCCTGAGTACAACTCAAAACTTGGTAACTTAAACTTGGGTGGAATAACCAAATCTGAAACCAAACACATGTCTTTGATGTCAGTACTGAAAGTATTACTCATCTCCATTGCCTTCATTTTCCTCTGCATTATTTCAACACTTTCTCTCAACTTCTCGTGTCTATCATCTCCTTCTTCCGACACATCAATGTAGTCGTAGGGTTGGTGGTTATGGAAAACTGGATGCACTTGCGTTTGTACTGCTGGTGGAGCATAAGTAGGAATAGCTTGAAGAGTCTCATTGACCAAAGGAACTGCTTGCTGTGTTGTCAAAGGAGCTGTAGCACGGATAAAATCTTCTGGCATGCCCAGAGTAGGGATGACAGGGATGATAGGAGGTTCTACCGTTGTGGTGACGATTTCAGAGACCACAGTGGCCTGAGTGTCCATCTTTGCTTTCATAACATTAATTGCCTCGAGGATTTGTCCCATTCCTCCTCTTATCTCATTCAGCTCGTTGTTGACTCTGTCCATTTCTCGGTAAGCCTCTGACATCCTGAATCGAGCTCGGGCCCGAGTGTTGTAGTTGTGGCGGGGATTCAGTGTGACGATTCTGAAGAGAACACGGTGACATAAGACAAAGACAAGGAAAGAAATGCATATGAAGATGCAAATGAAAGAATGCACATGCAAATGCATGCTAAACTATCAAGAAACCAAAGAAATTTTGCAAATAATATAGATAATAGATTCTTGATAAAACAAACTTTTTCATTCAAGAGTCTGGTGAACATTACATCAGGAGCAGTGCATCCCATACTCCAAGTACATAAGTAGAAATACATTAAAATGAAAAGGAACATTAGCAAGAGAGATAACAATAGTAATACTAAGGATTAATTCCACTGGTTGATGATCCTTCTCCTCCATTGATTACTCTCATTATTTTGATGATACGCTCCTTTGTTACCTCCTTTGCGAGAACCAATTCTCCTAACTCTTCCATCATCTTCTGCTTTGTCTTGGTAGGTGATTCATGGTAAGGATGTGGCTTCATCATTACGCGACCTATGTCACGAGACCATTGCACGTGAGCTTCTGTGACTGGGCATTCAGCCTTCCATAATTGTCTGTTAATCTGACGCCAAGC
Source organism: Lathyrus tuberosus (assembly GCA_022829125.1). Lineage (NCBI taxonomy): Eukaryota > Viridiplantae > Streptophyta > Magnoliopsida > Fabales > Fabaceae > Lathyrus > Lathyrus tuberosus. The sequence continues at coordinate 18,784,889 of JALAZF010000021.1, read as the reverse complement.
GCGCTCCAAACGCATCTTCATTTCGAAACCTCCTTTTTCATCATAAAACATCATCTGCATATCTTAGTTATCTGGAATTCCTTCCTTCAGATGACCCAACTGACGGCGTGCAAGGACTGGGTTGTAATTGATACAACCGTTTCTTCCCATGAGAGGCACATTGGGGTAATCCCCACAGCTATGGATTATGATGATTCCTTCTTCAGTTGAATCATACCATTCAATGTTGGTATGCTTCATCTCCATCAGCTTTTTGGACCAAATCTTACAGTCTTCGACCTCCCAGAAATTCGAAGTCTTTGGCAGATAAGAAATGAACCACTTGTAAAATAGGGCTACGCAGTAAACAATTGGCCCACAACCTCTTGTGTATCTGGTCTGTATGGAATGGTAAACATCAGCTAGCAGCGTTGGGACTGGATTGTTGACTGTAAAAAGCTGAATGGCTTGGGTATCCACGAAGTTCTTGGCATTTGGGAACAGAAACAGACCATATATCATCAGAGCTAGGGTTGACTCAAACAAAGCTTCACTTCCTCTATTTTTGAAGTACAGAGCCTTTTCCATCAAGAACTGAGCAGGCAGTCCACGCTTTCCTCCTTTATTAGTCAGGTTAGCTTGGATGTCAGATAGTCTGATTCTGGTTACTCTGGCGATGTCTCTGGCAGAAGGAATTTCTTCAATCCCAGAAAAGATGGAAGCTTCTCTGACTGGAATTCCTATCATGGCTGAAAACTCCTCCAGAGTCGGCACCAACTGGAACTCAGGGAATACGAAACAGCGGTACGCGGGATGATACAACTGGACTAAAACTTCAAAAGGCCCTACAGTCACTGGTGTCTTCATCAGTGGAATGACGCATCCATATCTGTCAACGAAGGCTGACTGATCTTCAATCATCTCTCCTAACCACAACAGACGCTCCACCTTGTAATACCCCAAAATTTGCTCTCCCTTTTTGGCATCATAACATAGCATTATCATATATCATATCATATCCATCTCATTATCATGGCATTGCATCTTTAACATAGAAAAATGAAGCATAGTATCCCTCTTACCATCAAGGCATGTGATCAGGTGGAAGGTGGACCATCAAGGAACCATTCAAGGCACAAAGAGGTCAAACAAGTTCACTCAAGAAAAGTCAAGAGGTTTCTCATGTCTTATACTATCTCAATTGACCATCCAACACCTCAAGAAAATGAGATTTAATAGGAGATTGGAGTAATACATACTTCACTATGCAAGGGATCTAAAAAAATGAAGGAAAACCCTCAAAAGAGATAGCTCATTGATCCAAAGTCACCCTCAAATGGCATATCTCATCATCCTTTAAGAGGGTACACAACATACTCTGAGGAATTTGAAATTGAAGACTGCACTTTTCCCTCCTAACTAGAGGGGGCCAAAACTAGGGTTTCCAATAAAATCAAGGAATCTCTGATTTTTTGGACAAAACTTGTTGTCATGGTATTCTACATGTCCTTAAGTGTATGGATGTGTAAAATTACCTCTCAATTGGTTTTAGAAGTGGTTCAATTGGAAGAAAGATCAAAAATCAGGAAAATTGGGGCCAAGGCAAATAATCAGAGGAAAAAGTCAACTCTTGACTTTTTGAGGCCAAATTCATGAAATTCATGTTATATGTGACCAATGTACAAAATTTGGTCAAGAAACTCCAAAGGAATCATAAAAAAATCAAGATGTAGAAAGTTGCCATTTTTGGATGTAGAAGGGTTACTAAAAATAGTAATTTTGAACCATTTTGCATCAGAGTTTGAACCAAGGCCATTTAAAATTGGAGCATCAAATGAAAATTCCACCAGGCCACAACAAAAGATCTTGCCTTAAGCTTCAAATCCATGTGTAGAACATCTCAATTGGATCAAAATTGAGAGAGATATGATTGATCAAAGTTGGAGGAAAGTAGGGCAAAAACCAGGGCATGACCAAGGATTTTCATGTCACGCGCACATCATTTTCTCAAACAGTTGGTGGGCCAAATGTCCACCTATTTTTCATTAAGAAGGAAGCTCCAAATGAGGAAATTTTCAACATCAAAGATGTTCCTTGAAGTGTCATCTTCAATGTTCATGTTGAACAAAATTCCATGTGACCAAGTTATGAGGGAGAAATCTTGGTCTCAAGTTAGGTTGATTAGGCTAAAGTTTCATGCATTCTACTGCCATGACATGACCTGCTTCACACGCCTACCACACAGTCCCCAAACTTTGATGTTCACATCTATTTTCAAGCCTCTTGCACACCTCATTTCAACTCAAGTCCAACACCAATGTTGTTCTATGATATCTCCTCTTTCCAATGACACCAAATGCTCATGATTCCATGCATTAGTGTGTGAGAATTCCATCCCCAAAACTCCATGTTCCAAATTGTCACAAAACCAAATAATAACAATGTTGTTGAATCCATATCAGTTTGCACACATGTTTTATGCATCATTCTTCATTCTTTTCCTCATTTAAACCAACATCCCCTTACAAACTTGAGTTGCACGTGCCTCACTTACTACATGAGAATGGAAAGAAACTTGCCCAACAAGTTGCTCTGCTATATCAGAACCGCATCATCACCACTCTTTTAAATTAAGCCTCACCATAACACGCCATGAGTCATCACCATAACATCCCAACCAACCTCACTCGCCCCTAACTAACTTGACTCAGTTAGTTAGGGTGCACTCAGTTTAACCATGCTAACTCATTTAACTCAACTCACTAAACCATGATTAAAGCTCACTATAAATAGAAAACTCACACTCTAATTTCATTTCCAGCTTCATTTCTCATTTTTCACTTCAAAGTTCTCTCTATTTTTCTCTCTGATTCTCTCACTCTGTCACCAACTCTCTCAAAAATTCTTCTCCAAGCATACGATACTTCATCCTCATCATCATCAATGGCACTTGATTGAAGGAGTTTCTACACAGTCCTCAAGGTTGTTTCAAGCATCGTTCAACATTGAATCTCTCTTCTCTCAAGACAACTAGTTATATAGCATTTATTTTGCTTAGTTTGTGAAGCTCCAAGGTTGAAGAAGAAGCTAAGATCTCTGGTTTTCTGAAGAATACCTCAAAGTCTCCAATCTTCAGGTACGGATTTCATCCATTATAGACTTAATGTGAGGTTATTTTCAGGTTCTTGCAGCTTCTTATAAGCTCAAGAACTTGCCTGGCTAGTTGATAGGCCTTTAGAGGCATAGTTCAAATGTTAGGGTAAATCTTCCTCTGTTCGATTCTCTCATGCCATGGACATTTTGTATGTTTTATCAATGTATTCATGATCTACATTACTTCAGCTTCATTTTGGTATCACATTTATGCATTTTGGTGAGATGTGAGGGTTGCATACGGTGGTGATTGACCGGAGAAGGTGACCGGAGGTCCCTCTCCGACCGGTGGTCATTATTTTAGGGTTTCTTGCCAGAATGAATGTCAGCCGTATGATGTTGTTGATCCAATGCTCCAAAACGCGCCAGTGCATTATAAAAAGCGTGCACCACACGTGCATTATGTCTGAATTCAGTTAAACGTTTTGTGGTGTGGTACATGATAGGGATTGTGGTCACTCACGCACATGCGTTAGATTAGCCTACTTTGACTATGGTTTGACCTTGACTTGATCCAATGACCATGAGTGAGTCAATTTTGTTGACTGAGAGTGTATGCTTGTTAGTGTGTTTTGCGCAGACTTGGACCTTGGACCAAACTGATATTTGCACCCCTATGTCTTAAGCCCAAACCAATTTGAACTGAATAATTACTATGCATGCACCCCCTCCCTTATTTCCATTTTTATTTTATTTTCTTCATTTTTCTACACGTTTACTTTTCAATTTTTAAAAATACCAAATAGCATTATAAAATTCCACAAAAATTCATGAATACCTCCAAGACATTTAGAAAATTTTTCATGATTTTATTTCTTGATTTAATGACCTTTTTGCCCCTCCTCTATAATATTCTTTGAATTTCAATTTGTGTGCATGCTTAATGTGATACATAAATTTGTGTATTTTTGTTCTCGACCATTAAATATTGTTTTGATGCTCTTCTTTTTGCATTGAGTCATTAGTATCTTGAGGTATGTTAAGTGATTTTTATTTGATTATTTTAGGTCAATTTATGGCATGTTTGGTGTTCATTTTTGTGTTACTTTGTATGATGTGTATACTTGACCTAAGTGCATTGTATAAAGCCTTTTTGCCTTGATTTCTTGCATGTTATTTTGGTATATGATTCACTTCTGATTTGTGTATCTTTAAACCATGCTTGCTTAATTTCCATGAGGCCATCTAATTTTTGTTTAATGCATTACCTTTGAAGCATAATAACATGTCTTATCATCTTAACTTTTGTGCATGTTTACATGATTTCTTTTGTACATACTTGCATGATCATTTGCATATTTGGTGAACCATTCATGTGACATAATAGGTCATTGATACATATTATATGTCATCTTTGCATGTTGATTATCATTTGAACCTTGTGCACCTTTAACATGTTGTGTTTGCACTTTCCTTTTTTGAACTTCCATTTCAATTCTACTTCTTCCATCACTTCTTAAATGTCTTGATGTGTTATGCATGAATACTTGTGAGATGTTTGTGAATCATTTTTCATTTTATTTCAATTCTGATCTTTAGATTACATGTTCCATTTATGCATGTTTTTTCATTTCTTTTCATCTTTCATTCTCCCTTTTCTTATGGTAGCATGTTCTAATGTCATGGATGATGTTTGTTGCCTATTCACTTGGACTTGCATGATAATAATCATTTGTTTTCCATATGATGCACATTCTGGTTGTGACCAATAGGATTTGATTTCTCATCTAATTCTTTTGAGTTTATGGTGCATTAAATGTTTCTTTTACTTCTTGTATTTCTTATACATGTTTACTAACCATGTAGGGGCTTTGGTAAGTTGTAATTGAGTGTGGATAAAGAATCCACATTCAAACTTCTATCCTCTCATCTCTTTTACAATTCCATCTTGTGTTTTGTTAAGCACTTATGTGCTTTCTCTTAAATAACTCATCGCTTTCCCTTTTGAATTACAATTCATCTTCTACTTTAGAAGTGAATTGCTTAATTCATTTTTTCTTTAGACTTTAGGTTTAAACCTCACAAACCATTAGGATCACTCCCTTAACTAATCAATTAGGATTGAGTCTTAGATCACATAGATTTTACCTTTCTTCCTCTCTTGAGTCTCTCTTCTCATCTCAAAAGAAAATTCAAAATATCTAATAAAGGTAGGCATTTATTGCATTTAGGCCTTTCATATAAAGAAAAGATTAAAAGGGGTCTTCTCTTATAATCTTAGAATGTGTAGCATATAGCCCATCTTGGGTCAATGTGTTAAACATTTGATCTTGTATGAGGGACTTAAATGCAATACTTGTTGAAGGTACAAATTAAAAAAAACACTTCTTCATTTCTTAATCAACAAAAATACTTAATAAACACAAGTATGCTAGTGTGTTTGAACCTTGACAATTGGAACTAAGTGTGGGGGTCTTCTTCACTCTTAGTGTGCTTTCTTACTCAATCCATTTTGGAATGTGAGAATGTACACATTCCAATGGCTAAGATTCAGATCCACTATCATACGCAAACGAATCCAAAACACTTCCTTCTTAAAAGACAAAAACAAACAACAACGTCTTTCCTTCGGGAATTCTTTCCTCATCTCCTTCGTTCATTCCTTAAGGATGCGTCATTTCCGTTTTACCGCAAACAGGTAACGCCTAAGACTCCCTACAGTGAGCTGCAACACCTAAACTGCTAGGACGTGAACGTTGAAGTATTCCATTAAAAAACACAAACAATCCATCCCTAGCGAGGGGAACTACGTCGCTCTGATTCTCATGCTCCCGATGAGATGCGTAGGCAGTGGGGTAGGGCCCATGCGAGCACTTCTTTTTATTTTCCCTACATTTGTTTCTTGTTCTCTTTCTGTTCCTCTTCCAGTATTCTTTTCTTACACCCTTTGATTGAAGCAAGCGAGCGTGGATCCCATCGGGTACGATGGACGCGAGGGGGTGCTAATACCTTCCTCTCGTGTAACCGACTCCCTTACCCATTTCTCTTGGTCGCAAGACCATGTTTCTTTCCTTCCTTCAGGTTTATGTGGTGTTTCCTTTCCCTCTCATGGGATAAATACACATTGCTGGCGACTCTGTTTCGGTGCCACTTTCGCGTTTGTACTAGGATGAAAATCCCGGGAGCGACAGCTGGCGACTCTGCTGGGGATTATAGGTTGACCTATTGCTGGTCCATCCTAAGCGAGTCAATCCTAGCGCTTGTTTGCTTTTCTTTCATTGGGTGTTTAATGTTATCTTGTATTTGCTGTTTACTGTATTTTATTACTTGTACCATATTTACAGCATGTTAGCATTTACATTTCATATATTATACTGTGTTGCACTGTTTTGTCTATTTGGCGGGATGGGATTTCTGAGAGATGAGCTCAGTACATAGGCTCGAGTATACACTTAGACTTAGAGTGGAGAGTAGTGGGACCTACGTGCCATCTGTGTACGTGGGTAATCACGAAATTCACAACTAGACGAGGCTATCTTGGGACCCATCATGGCGTGCGCCTCTTGCGTATTCCAGGATGTCGATCTAGAGAGCTGTCGACTCTAGTGACCGATCATGAGGACCTTGGTGGAAACATCTCTCTTTAGCGGTGACAGTGGCAGACCACATTCTGTGGCAAACCCACTCGCGCCCGAGAGCCCACTTTGGTACTTGCATAGGATGACCTTTATTTTCTAAGGTGAGTCAGTGGACGACCTCTTTGATTGGCATAGCATTGTATCCTACGGGCTGAATGTGCTATCGCTTCTCAAACCTCCGAAGCTGACAAGACTTATTTTCTAGGAACCACATGTGAGTATGGGCGGGATGTTTACAGGTTTGCAGGTAACCCAGCCTCCTACATACCTTACTTGTGATTCTATGATTGTTACCGACAGTGTATCCTATGACAGTGGTTTGAGTATTCATCTCAGATATATTGCCAGATTCAGCATAGAGACACAGTGCACACAGTTCAACACAAACACAGACACCTGGATACCTGATCATATGCCTTTTGCATTTGCATAATCATATCATAACAGGTTATGTTTGTCATTTTCAGGTACTTACCATATTGTCTGATTCCAATCATGAGTTCCCAAGAAGTTGAGGTTCAAAGGAAGAATAATGTGTCATACAAATTCCCTGACCCTAAGCTGGATTTATTGAACAAGATGATAGGCATGGCTGGTTCTGATGTTCTCAGCACTTTTCAGTATGAGAAGGATGGGTTGCATACTTTCTTACAGTTCTATGAGCCATCAATGAGATGTTTCCTATTCCCTGACTACATTCTGATGCCCACTCTGGAGGAATTCTCATTTATTTTGGGAATTCCAATCACGTCTGCTATACCGTACTTTTCTGAAGGTGCTCTTGCCCCTGAAGTAATCGCTGTTGTCCTGCATCTGGACCTGTTTGTTGTGAAAAGTGGCCTAAGCAGACTCAAAGAAGATGAAGGATTTCATTTGGAGTTTCTTTTTCAACAAGCTCAGGAAGCTGCCAAGGCTAACAAGTGGACTACTTACAACGCTGTGTTAGCTCTTTGTATCTATGGTTTGGTGCTTTTCCACGGCCAACCTGACTTTGTTGATATGCAAGCAATGAAAGTGTTCGTTTCGAAGAATCCGATTCCTACCCTGCTAGGGGATTTTTATTATTCAGTACACTACAAAAATGAGAAGGCAAGAGGGAGTTTGGTTAGTTGTTATACCCAGTTGTTATGTCATTGGCTCTTCAAACATTTACCTCGGACTGGTGCGTTTGTAGAAACTGCTGAGACAATGAAGTGGTCCAAGAGACTAATAGGTTTGACTGCCAATAATATTATTTGGTTTGATCCCAAATTACTGACGATAGAGCTTACTGTCAAATGTGGAAGTTTTCCGAATGTGCCTCTACTTGGAAGAAGAGGTGGGATTAATTATAACCCAGTGTTGGCAGTTAGACAATTTGGTTATGCCTCGAGACATCCTCCTGCTGATGAAGAGATTAACGCTTCTCTGTTTTTCGTAGGAACCAAGAATGAAAGAGTGTCGGAAGTAATAAATGCTTGGAAATTTAGGCAGAGAGAGGGAAAGTTAACTTTCGGCAAAGGAGACTGTAGATCGTACCCTGACTACGATGCTTGGGTTGAGATGAAGGTCAAAAAGCTGTTGCTACCCTTTTCCAGGGAGGTTCTTTTATGTCCAGATCAACATTCCATGGTACCGACCGAAGAGTACCAGAAATTGAAGAAAATGGTCAGGGAATTGCAGATAGAGAACTCTGGAATGAGCAGATGTCTTCAGAAAGCTCTAGCTGACAACAAAGAGTTGGAAAAGAGAGCGTTGAAAGCAGAAAAAACCCTGGCGGACAAAGAAGAAGATTTTGATGAGAGAGCTCGATACTTCCGGAAGCTTACCTTGGGAGCAGATGATACTAGTCAGGCTCATAAGGCTACAAAGCAGGCGCTAGCCCGAAGCAAGGATTCATTAGCTAAACTCCGTCAAGCTTGGGATGAGGTCAGAATTGAGAACTCTGAATTGCAGGCCCAGTTAAAAGATAAAGATGAAGAGCTGAAGAAAGCACACGTGGAAAGAAGAAAGTATCGAGAAGATCTTGGCAAAAGTCAAGAACAAGTAAGAGATGCTGAAGATAAGCTGAAAATCGCCAACAAGGAGCTTGAAGATGTCACAGCAGAGCTGAAACTGGTTAAAATTCAAGCTGGAATCAAGAGGCGCAAAGGAACCAATGAAGATGAAGCCTTGCTGATGCACGTGGGGTCATTAGAGGATGCATTGGAAAAAAGGGACGTAGTAATCAAAGAGCTGATTGAGAAGCCGCATCATCAGCGTACCCGTATCCTGTTTGAAGAGATTAAGTACTCCAGCCAGAAGCTAAAAGATGTAGAGCTATCAGATTAAGGATTTCACCGTTTCTTTGTAATTTGCAATGGTTAGCATCAGAATTGTTGATGGATCCATTTGACTGCTTGTTTCTTATTTTGTTACTGAAACTACGACAAACGTGCTTGAGAAGTTTTGGGAATTTGTATGAAATGAGCTATTTTTGTTCACAATTTCTGGTCTTCAGATATATGTGATGTGATATCTGCAAACTGGTACACTACAAAGTCACTATTTCTAATCTTCAAATATTTGTGATCGATGTATATGAATATCTCTTCATGGCAAAACTCAATAATCATGACTCCTGGTCTTCAGGAATCCATGGTTACGATTGGAATCATGATATGAAAAGTATCTTGAAATGACAAACATAACTTTGCATTTGCATTTGCATATCATTGTTGCATTGCAGGTTTTCCTTTTGCAGGCGCCTGCTAACCATTATTTGGTTTTCAGGCACGATAGCTGATACCCCAGTTCACCGATATTCTACCCGACGCAATCAAGCAAGAGTAATGGAGCAAGTTCAGACGGAGTTAGCTGATTTGAGGGGAAGGATGGAACAATTCATGAACCTTATACAGGGGATTGCTCAAGGTCAGCAGGAGCTGAGGACCGGTCAAGAAAACATGAGGATTGGACAAGAAGCTATGAGAACCACTATCCAGAGGCTGGAAACTGAAATCCCGAATCACACTGTGCGCACTCCTCCTGTTGGTACCATCCCTGCTGGTGGGGTACATCTGGGATTTGATAACAATGAGGATGGTCAAGATGACTAGTTCACTGCATTCAACAATGACACGGGTTTCTATAATGACGACCGAAAGTATGAAGGGTTGGACGAAAGACTCAAGGCTATTGAGAGCCAAAATCCTCTGGGAATTGATGTAGAAGACATGGGTCTCGTACAGGGTGTGCGAATCCCTCCCAAGTTCAAGCTTCCTGCTTTGGATAAGTACAACGGCAGTACCTGTCCCAAAACACATTTGCAAGCTTACAATCGCAAGGTTGCCGCTTATACTGATGACCAGAAGCTCTGGATGTATTTTTTCCAGGACAGCCTGTCAGGCGCCTCCCTGGAATGGTACGTTAAGCTGGATAGGGTTCACATAAAGAGCTGGAAAGATTTGTGCACTGCGTTTCTGAAGCAGTATCAATATAACTTGGATATGGCACCTAATCGTACTCAGCTGCAGAGTATGACTCAGGATCCTAAGGAGGGCTTTAAGCAGTACGCACAAAGATGGAGGGAATTGGCTGCACGAGTTCAACCACCTTTGGGTGATCGTGAGATGGCTGATATGTTCATGAGCACACTCCAAGGGTCGTATTTGGATAGATTGGCTGCGTGTCCCTCCACAGGGTTTGCTGATATTGTTGTTGCTGGGGAACGAATAGAGATTCTGCTTAAATTGGGTAAGATTCAAGACGTCAGTGGGACTGGCACTGCAAGTTCAAAGAAACACTTTGCTAGTGGGCCAAGGAAAAGAGAAGGGGAGTCCAGCGCTGTGTATAGAGGAGGGGGCAGAGGAAGGAATCAGTCCTATCATCAGGTGGATGCGGTAACCATCCCGGTTCCAGCTGGACAGCAAACTCCAGATCAGCAAGGTAGACCCCGATTTCAGAATAACAGACCAAGGGACCGTAAGTTTGATCCTTTTCCTATGTCATATACTGCTTTGTTACCACAACTGCTCAAAGAGAAGTTGGTTGAACTATGAACTATGAGACCGCTAGACTCTGGAAAATTGCCTCAGGGTTATGATGCCAACGCTAGATGTGAATTTCATTCTGGCGCGCAAGGTCACTCGATAGAGAAGTGCTGGGCTTTTCACCATAAGGTTCAAGACCTGATTGACGCAAAAGCTATTAATTTCTCTAAGCCGCCGAATGTTCGTGATAATCCAATGCCCCATCATGGAGGTGCAAGCATGAATGCTATTTCTGATGGTGAGAAACTGAATCTGATTACTGATGTGGATTTGGTAAAGACTCCGCTGTTGATTGTAAAAGAACGTTTGTTAAAAGGAAAAGTGTTTCCTGGATGCGGCTCTGATTGTGAAGATTGTTCAGGACAGATTAATGGCTGCAGTAAGTTGAAAGTTGGACTGCAGGATCTTATGGACGAAGGAAGCCTTCAGTTTGACAAAGTAGAGAAGGAAAAGGATGTTTCTGCTGTTACCATCTATTATAATCCAGTTGAGATACAGGTGCCTGCTGAAGCTCCTGTTGCTATCATCGTGCCCGAGAGGCCGAGACCAGTTACGATTATAGCTCCTGAATCGGCTGCTTATGTGTCCAATAGGGCAGTTCCATGGCAATATGGAACTGATACTCATCAAGGAGGAAGCCGACAGAGAGCAGAGGTTGTTGGTACCAGTGTTGAGAATGTCAGTGGACCAAGTGGTTTCACTAGGAGTGGTCGACTGTTCGCTCCCCAGACTCTAAGGAGTGATAAAGAAGCTGAAGCCGCTGCAAGAGCGAAAGGAAAACAGGTTGTTGATGACAAGGTGCCTGCTCAGGAGGAGGACCCTAAAGTCAATTTTGATAATGATGTTGAGGAATTTATGAGGGTCATCAAAAAGAGTGATTACAAGATCATTGACCAGCTTAATCAGACACCCTCTAAAATTTCGATATTATCCCGGCTAATGAGTTCAGATGCACACCGGGCTGCTTTGTTAAAGGTTCTGAATATGGCATACGTTCCCCAAGAGATTACAGTGAATCAGTTGGAGGGAGTAATTTCGAATGTGAATGTGAGCCACGGGTTGGGGTTTACGAATAGGGATTTGACTCCGGATGGACGTAATCACAACAAGGCGTTGCACATCACACTTGAATGCAAAGGGGCTGTTTTATCGCATGTGCTGGTTGACACAGGTTCTTCCTTGAATGTGTTACCCAAAAAGGCCCTGATGAAGATTGAAGTAGATGGGTTGATTCTTAGACCCAGTGATTTGATTGTGAGAGCTTTTGATGGATCCCAAAGATCGGTGTTTGGAGAGGTTGAACTACCCATACAGGTTGGTCCACAGATATTCAAGACGATCTTTCATGTTATGGACATTCAGCCTGCTTATAGCTATTTGTTGGGCCGACCATGGATTCACGCAGCGGGCGCAGTTACCTCAACACTTCATTAGAAGCTCAAGTATGTGTTCGAGGGTCAAGTGGTTACTGTTTGCGGCGAGGAAGATATATTCATGAGTCATCTATCCACTTTCAAATATGTGGAAATAGAGGGAGAAATTCATGAAACCCTGTGCCAGTCTTTCGAAGCCTTGAATATCAATAACCTGCCAGAGTCTACTTCAGCAGCAGTGGTGTCGAATGTGCCAGGTGGGTCGAGCGCATCAATTGCATCCTACAAGCAGGCCAGAGAAGTGGTTGAAAGCGGAAATGCCCAGGGTTGGGGTAAAGCTATTGATGTGTTTGTGAAGGAAGACAAGTTTGGCATTGGATACCAGCCGGGTCGGACGCCAGTTCCCCAATTTCGTGGACCAATCAGCTTCAACAGTGGAGGAATTATCAATCCCAATCAGTCCTGCTCAGCAATAGAGGATGACGCTGAAAGCTCAGCTTACTTGGACAGATGGGTATATGCACTGGCTCTGGGCGAAGTATTGCAGAACTGGTCTAGTGAAGAAATCGTTCATGTTGTACACCATTCAGAGTAATAATTCTTGTCTTTCATAATGCATAAAATCCCACACTCTGCCCAAGGTGTGAGGATCCATTTGTAGGGCCACCATATTTTCTCAAATAATGTTCAAATATCAATAAAAGGACATTTTTGTTTACAAATTTGTGTTCCTTTATTCTTTCATTATTTCTATTTTTGCACAAAGAAAACAAAAAAATGATAATGCACTTTCTTTTCTTTTGTTTTCAAGCAAAAATAATCTAAAATAAAGCATAAATCCAATCATGCAGACTTGATTCTGTGAATTCCTCTGAAAATGATTTTGTTATGCCCACGTATGATTTCGACAATCCAATTTATCAAGCCGAGGAAGAAAGTGACGAAGACTATGAACTCCCGGAAGAATTGGCTAGATTGTTGAAACAGGAAGAAAAGGCCATCCGGCCTCATCAGGAAGCTCTCGAGGTTATCAATATTGGGTCAGAAAAAAGCAAGAAAGAGATCAAGATCGGCGCAAGTCTGCGGGCTGATGTAAAGCAAGAGTTGATAGTCATGCTACGGGAATACGTTGACATCTTTGCTTGGTCATATCAAGATATGCCAGGTTTAGATACAGACATAGTTGTGCATAGACTACCATTGAAAGGGGAGTGTCCACCGGTCAAGCAAAAGCTGCGCAGAACGAAACCAGAAATGGCTTTGAAGATCAAGGAAGAAGTACAGAAACAGTTGGATGCAGGTTTTCTGGCGGTGACCAACTATCCTCCTTGGGTGGCCAACATAGTACCGGTGCCGAAGAAAGATGGCAAAGTCAGAATGTGCGTGGATTACAGAGATCTCAATAGGGCGAGCCCTAAAGATGACTTTCCACTCCCTCATATTGATGTGCTGGTTGATAATACCGCTCAGTTTTCAGTGTTCTCATTTATGGATGGATTCTCCGGGTACAATCAGATAAAGATGGCGCCTGAAGACATGGAGAAGACCACATTCATTACCCCGTGGGGTACCTTCTGTTACAAAGTAATTCCTTTTGGGTTGAAAAACGCAGGGGCAACTTATCAAAGAGCAATGGTGACGTTATTCCACGATTTAATTCATAAAGAGATCGAGTGCTATGTGGATGACATGATTGCTAAATCAAAGACAGAAGAGGAACATCTGATCAACTTGAAGAAGCTTTTTGAGAGGTTAAGGAAATTCAGGTTGAGACTGAATCCTAACAAATGTATTTTCGGTGTGCGATTTGGAAAATTGCTTGGTTTCATTGTCAGTGAAAAAGGGATAGAGGTTGATCCTGCTAAGGTGAAAGCTATACAAGATATGCCTGTACCAAGGACTGAGAAAGAAGTTCGCGGCTTTCTAGGAAGATTGAACTACATTTCAAGGTTCATATCTCACCTAACTGCCACCTGCGAACCGATTTTCAAAATGCTAAGAAAAGATCAAACGGTCAGGTGGAATGATGATTGTCAAAATGCTTTCGATAAAATAAAAGGATATTTGCAGGAACCTCCGATTCTAATACCTCCAGTTCAAGGGAGACCACTGATTATGTACTTGACAGTGCTCGAAGGATCCATGGGTTGTGTTCTCGGTCAACACGACGAGACAGGTAGGAAAGAACATGATATCTACTACCTGAGCAAGAAATTCACAGATTGTGAATCACGTTATTCAATGCTTGAGAAGACATGATGTGCACTCGCATGGGCCGCCAAGCGGTTGAGACAATATATGCTCACCCATACAACCTTGTTGATCTCAAAATTGGATCCGGTCAAGTACATTTTTGAGAAACCAGCACTTACAGGCAGAGTTGCAAGGTGGCAGATGGTACTGACAGAGTACGATATTCAATTTACTTCACAAAAAGCAATCAAAGGAAGTATATTGTCAGATTATCTGGCGCAACAGCCTCTTAATGATTACCAGCCCATGAGATTTGATTTCCCTGATGAGGACATCATGTTTCTCAAAGCAAAAGACTGCGAGGAACCACTTCTGGAGGAGGGGCCTGACCCTGAATCCAAATGGAGTTTGATGTTTGACGGGGCAGTTAATATGAATGGGTGCGGAGTTGGTGCAGTCCTCATTACGCCAGAAGGTGTTCACATGCCCTTCACTGCTCGAGTAACTTTCGGGTGTACCAACAATGAAGCAGAATACGAAGCTTGCATACTAGGGATCGAGGAAACTATTGATTTACGAATCAAGACCCTCGATATCTTTGGTGATTCAGCACTGGTAATCAATCAAGTAAAGGGAACTTGGCACAGACACCAGTAGAATTTGATTTCGTATAGAGATTATACAAGGAGATTGCTGACATTCTTTACAACTGTCAAATTGTATCATGTTCCCCGAGATGAGAATAAGTTTGCAGACGCCTTGGCCACTATATCTTCGATGATCAAAGTGCATGGTTGGAACTTTGTACCCAAGATTGATGTATCTCGTCTTGATAGGCCTGCTTTTATGTTTGATGTTGATGCAGTGTCTGACGATAAGCCTTGGTACCATGACATCAAATGCTTCTTGAAAAATCAAGAATACCCGCCTGGGGCATCTTCCAATGACAAGAAGACATTAAGAAGGCTAGCTGGTAGTTTCTTCTTGAACAAAGATGGTGTGCTGTATAAAAGGAATTTTGACACGGTTCTGCTCAGATGTGTGGATAGACATGAGGCAGACCTGTTGATGATTGAAGTGCACGAAGGCTCTTTCGGTACCCATGCCGGAGGACATGCGATGGCTAAGAAATTGTTGAGATTGGGGTATTATTGGCTGACCATGGAGTCAGATTGCTGCAAGTACGCTCGCAAGTGTCACAAATACCAGATCTATGCAGATAAAGTGCACGTTCCTCCCAATCCGTTGAGTATCATGTCCTCTCCGTGGCCATTTGCAATGTGGGGCATTGATATGATCGGGAAAATTGAGCCTACTGCTTCAAACGGCCATCGTTTCATCTTGGTCGCCATTGATTACTTCACTAAATGGGTTGAAGCAGCGTCTTATGCCAATGTCACTAAGCAAGTAGTGGCTCGTTTCTTGAAACGAGATATCATTTGTCGATATGGAGTGCCCGAAAGAATCATTACGGATAATGGTTCTAATTTGAACAACAAGATGATGGCTGAGCTATGCCAGGACTTTAAAATCGAGCACCATAATTCTTCTCCGTACCGCCCGAAGATGAATGGCGCGGTCGAAGCGGCCAACAAAAATATCAAGAAGATTGTGCAGAAGATGGTTGTCACGTACAAAGATTGGCATGAGATGTTACCATTGGCTTTGCATGGGTACCGAACATCAGTCCGTACGTCCACTGGGGCAACACCATACTCGCTTGTATACGGTATGGAGGTCGTTCTGCCGATAGAAGTTGAGATCCCTTCCCTCCGAGTATTGATGGACATTAAACTAGATGAAGCTGAATGGGTATGAGCCAGATTTGATCAGCTGAGCCTTATTGAAGAGAAGCGATTAGCAGCAGTATGTCATGGCCAGCTATATCAGCGCAGAATGAAGAGGGCATTCGATCAAAAAGTTCGACCTCAAGTCTATAAGGTCGGGGATGTGGTAATCAAGAGAATACTTCCTCCGAGTACAGATCACAGGGGAAAATGGACTCCTAACTATGAAGGTCCATTCGTGGTTAAAAAGGTTTTCTCAGGTGGAGCCTTATTGCTGACAACCATGGATGGTGAAGACTTTTCATCCCCTGTTAATTCAGATGCAGTTAAAAAATACTTCGTATAAAGAGACCCGCTGGATAAAAGAAAAAAAGGAATCCAGGAAAAAAAGGGCATCCCGGCGAACCAAAAACAGAATAAAGGTTCGGGCAAAAATTAGGGATATAATTGAAAAGAATTGTACACCTGGTTAGTTGAAAACCCGAAAGGGCAACTTAGGCAAAAATGGGTATCCCGGTGGATTAAAAACCTGAAAAGGCGATACACGCAAAAGAGGGATTAAAGCGAATGACCGCAGTCTAAATTAATCTATACGTTTTCTACTCTTCAACGAATTGGAAAAATTCCAAAGGAGGAATTGGTCCGACCACGAGCTTCTGAAGGCAAAGATAATCAGGAGAATTGGAATACATACTGGCTATAACAGAATCAGAAATCAGTTGGAATCCAATTTCCGCATTATCATTAGGATAGATTTCTTTTCTCAATTTTATGGCGATCACCTCTTTCAGGGGTTTGCTTCCGATTGTAAATTCGCCAATTTTGGCATTTCATCAATAAAATTGAATATTCAGTCACAAGCTTTTATTTTCATTTTTACTGTTTTGTTTGCAAAAACGTCCGATTTTTGATAATAAAACGTTACTTTGAAATTATCTGGGCCTTGCAAAAACATGCACAAAGACAATTGAAATTACTTTGCTTGTTGGACAACCTTGGATGGTGGACTCAAAAGACCACGCAATATCCTGGGGCATGTGCATATTCTTTTTCTGTAAAAGGTAATGAGCACGATCGATCCGAGCAGCATGATCGTAACCACGAGCAGATATTTGCTATGACTTGATACTGTTGTATCTTATTAAGTCGATTCTTCCATTTAAGAGTTCCCACCGAGTTCGTGACGGCAACGGCGGTCGAAGATGGAATTCTTCTGTGTTGATAACGGTTATTAATGCAGTGAACGCTCCAGGTCAATAACAAGTGCCAATCCTCCAGTACCTTGCAGACGATGTGAAGGGTAGTTCAAGGCAGAGTGTTTATCTAAGAGTTTGAAAACGCTTGGTTTTCTATAAAATCCTCTTAAGAGACGAAACTTTTAGTACCAACATCCCTTGTGGAGTTTACTCTTGGCAGGATGTACCAGCAAGTGGTAGTATCATATATCCCGCAGGTTTCAGCAGGTGCAATTTGTCAAAGATCAATCCCCAGCGGAGTTATTGACCATCCCATGCATGGGGCATGTTATCTCCCCAGCAAAAGATATTCCCGATCTATAATCCCCAGTAGAGTTTGAGGACATTTGGTCTTCTGTAAAATCCTCTCGAAGGGCAGCCCCAACAAGAGACGCTTTAAAGCAGTTTTCTCTAGCAGAGTGTGTTGTAAACTCATTATTCCCAGCGGAGTCGTCAAACGGAAAGTTTGCCCAACATGGGGCACTGTGACATTTATCCTAAGCTCGACAGTCTTCTTCCTCAGCAGATTACCGAGGAATTGCTTTGGGTTTCCCTAACAGATCTATAGGGACTCTTTCTTAGCATGTTGCAGCGGGTTGTCTTTCAACCAAGATTTGCATGTCCCCGGCAGAGCAGCCCTGATCCCTAGCAAGGTCGTATCTCTGGTAATGGTACCCCCACAGAGTTCAGCATTGAATCTTGTCTGCTATACTCCCCAGCCGGGTCGCAGTAATTTCCCCAGCAAGGTCCAAAGAGATCGACAGAATCTCTTCTTCAGCAAAGTGTCAGCACATGATATTACCCAGCAGGTGGTGTAATTCTCAGCATTGCTCATTTACAATCCAAAGTCCAATTTATTTTTGGCATGGGTACAGTTTGTTCATATTATTCCAGCAGGTGGGATAGTATTGCAGATGGTTGTTCCAGCAGGTGGGGCGATCATTATATTACAGTTTGTTCACATTATTCCAGCATGTGGGATAATATTGCAGGTGGTTGTTCCAGCAGGTGGGATGATCATTTGGAAAAACTTCCAACGACGGTTTGGTAAGCACCAAAGTCCAACGACGGTTTGGTAAAGCTTCCAACAACGGTTTGGTAAGCACCAAAGCCCAACGACAGTTTGGCAAAGCTTCCAATGACGGTTTGGTAAGCACTGAAGTCCAACGACAGTTTGGCAAAGCTTCCAACGACAGTTTGGTAAGCACCGAAGTCCAACGACAGTTTGGCAAAGCTGCAAAAGTCCATCTAAAGATGGCAATTGTGAGATTCCAAAGCCGGTTTGGTAATCCTTGAAGTCCAACGACAGATTGGCAGAAATCCAGCACAAATTGGTGAAAGTCCAACGACGGTTTGGCAGAAGTCCAACGACAGATTGGCAGAAATCCAGTACAAATTGGTGAAAGTCCAACGACAGTTTGGCAGAAAGTCCAATGACAGATTGGCAGAGCAGCTAAAGTCCATCGACGGTATGGCAAGCCAGTAGTCTTCTGGCGTCGTTCAAAAGACATTGTTGAAAGTCCATCGACAGTATGGCAAGCCAGTAGTCTCCTGGCGTCGTTTAAAAAGACATTGTTGAAAGTCCATCAACAGTATGGCAAGCCAGTAGTCGTCTGGCATCGTTCAAAAGACAGATCTCTCTAACAACGTTTCATTTGAAGATTTAATCCAGCAGTCCTGTTGGGTTTATATCCCTTTTGTTCTTCATCATCCAGAGCAAATTTTTGGTTATATTTGGTATTCAATCACTATATACCTTGAAAGTCTGAAAGCAATCGCTTTCAGGCATTCAGGTCTATAGCGTTTGAATAGGGGCAACTGTAATACCCCAAAATTTGCTCTCCCTTTTTGGCATCATAACATAGCATTATCATATATCATATCATATCCATCTCATTAGCATGGTATTGCATCTTTAACATAGAAAAATGAAGCATAGCATCCCTCTTCATTTTTCTACACGTTTACTTTTCAATTTTTAAAAATACCAAATAGCATTATAAAATTCCACAAAAATTCATGAATACCTCCAAGACATTTAGAAAATTTTTCATGATTTTATTTCTTGATTTAATGACCTTTTTGCCCCTCCTCTATAATATTCTTTGAATTTCAATTTGTGTGCATGCTTAATGTGATACATAAATTTGTGTATTTTTGTTCTCGACCATTAAATATTGTTTTGATGCTCTTATTTTTGTATTGAGTCATTAGTATCTTGAGGTATGTTAAGTGATTTTTATTTGATTATTTTAGGTCAATTTATGGCATGTTTGGTGTTCATTTTTGTGTTACTTTGTATGATGTGTATACTTGACCTAAGTGCATTGTATAAAGCCTTTTTGCCTTGATTTCTTGCATGTTATTTTGGTATATGATTCACTTCTGATTTGTGTATCTTTAAACCATGCTTGCTTAATTTCCATGAGGCCATCTAATTTTTGTTTAATGCATTACCTTTGAAGCATAATAACATGTCTTATCATCTTAACTTTTGTGCATGTTTACATGATTTCTTTTGTACATACTTGCATGATCATTTGCATATTTGGTGAACCATTCATGTGACATAATAGGTCATTGATACATATTATATGTCATCTTTGCATGTTGATTATCATTTGAACCTTGTGCACCTTTAACATGTTGTGTTTGCACATTCCTTTTTTGAACTTCCATTTCAATTCTACTTTTTCCATCACTTCTTAAATGTCTTGATGTGTTATGCATGAATACTTGTGAGATGTTTGTGAATCATTTTTCATTTCATTTCAATTCTGATCTTTAGATTACATGTTCCATTTATGCATGTTTTTTCATTTCTTTTCATCTTTCATTCTCCCTTTTCTTATGGTAGCATGTTCTAATGTCATGGATGATGTTTGTTGCCTATCCACTTGGACTTGCATGATAATAATCATTTGTTTTCCATATGATGCACATTCTGGTTGTGACCAATAGGATTTGATTTCTCATCTAATTCTTTTGAGTTTTATGGTGCATTAAATGTTTCTTTTACTTCTTGTATTTCTTATACATGTTTACTAACCATGTAGGGGCTTTGGTAAGTTGTAATTGAGTGTGGATAAAGAATCCACATTCAAACTTCTATTCTCTCATCTCTTTTACAATTCCATCTTGTGTTTTGTTAAGCACTTATGTGCTTTCTCTTAAATAACTCATCACTTTCCCTTTTGAATTACAATTCATCTTCTACTTTAGAAGTGAATTGCTTAATTCATTTTTTCTTTAGACTTTAGGTTTAAACCTCACAAACCATTAGGATCGCTCCCTTAACTAATCAATTAGGATTGAGTCTTAGATCACATAGATTTTACCTTTCTTCCTCTCTTGAGTCTCTCTTCTCATCTCAAAAGAAAATTCAAAATATCTAATAAAGGTTGGCATTTATTGCATTTAGGCCTTTCATATAAAGAAAAGATTAAAAGGGGTCTTCTCTTATAATCTTAGAATGTGTAGCATATAGCCCATCTTGGTTCAATGTGTTAAACATTTGATCTTGTATGAGGGACTTAAATGCAATACTTGTTGAAGGTACAAATTAAAAAAAAACACTTCTTCATTTCTTAATCAACAAAAATACTTAATAAACACAAGTATGCTAGTGTGTTTGAACCTTGACAATTGGAACTAAGTGTGGGGGTCTTCTTCACTCTTAGTGTGCTTTCTTACTCATTCCATCTTGGAATGTGAGAATGTACACATTCCAATGGCTAAGATTCAGATACACTATCATACGCAAACGAATCCAAAACACTTCCTTCTTAAAAGACAAAAACAAACAACAACGTCTTTCCTTCGGGAATTCTTTCCTCATCTCCTTCGTTCATTCCTTAAGGATGCGTCATTTTCGTTCTACCGCAAACAGGTAACGCCTAAAACTCCCTACAACGAGCTGCAACACCTAAACTGCTAGGACGCGAACGTTGACGTATTCCATTAAAAAACACAAACAATCCATCCCTAGTGAGGGGAACTATGTCGCTCTGATTCTCATGCTCCCGATGAGATACGTAGGCAGTGGGGTAGGGCCCATGCGAGCACTTCTTTTTAGTTTCCCTACATTTGCTTCTTGTTCTCTTTCCGTTCCTCTTCCAGTATTCTTTTCTTACACCCTTTGATTGAAGCAAGCGAGCGTGGATCCCATCGGGTACGATGGACGCGAGGGGGTGCTAATACCTTCCTCTCGTGTAACCGACTCCCTTACCCATTTCTCTTGGTCGCAAGACCATGTTTCTTTCCTTCCTTCAGGTTTATGTGGTGTTTCCTTTCCCTCTCATGGGATAAATACACATTGCTGGCGACTCTGTTTCGGTGCCACTTTCGCGTTTGTACTAGGATGAAAATCCCGGGAGCGACACACCTCCGGTAGTTCAAAGAAATAAGGCCAGACTCTTTTCCCTGTAGCATCCATTTCTACAAAATCTGCAAAACAAAATTAGTAACTTGATAGTTTAGCAGGAATGCAAAATGCAATGCAAAGTTTCATGGAATTCAGACACTTGCAAAATATCAAGAGATATCAAAAGACCTCATTTTCATTAAATAAAAGGTGAATTACAATAGTTGATACACTTTCAAAAGCCCTAAACATAAAGCTAAATAAAAGCTAGAAAGTCCTAAGGAAATTCTCCTAAGAGCCGTGTGTTGTGTCTTCTGATTTCTTCCTCCATCTGATCCCTTTATGCGACGAGGTTGTCAAGAATAGATTTCCAAGCAGGAGGCTGACTGTTAGAGGAACTTGGATCTTCTAGGGCCTTTCTCTTCTTGCATGAGAGTAACTCTTCATTCTTGGTCTGTAGCTGCTTTTGGAGTTCCAGATTCTCTTCAACAACCACTTGATACTTGAGCTTCCAGGCTTCTTCTGACCTTTGGGCTTTTCTTAAAGAAATCTCCAGCTCTTCTTCTCTTGACATGAAGTGTAAAACAGGCTCTTTCTTCAAAGTAATTGGTTCTTGCCTTTTGTAGGGCATCTTTAGCTCTATAGCTATTTTTCTAACCCATTGGAGATAAGGCTCCAAGGACACACAGTTAGGTCTTCCTAAAGAACTTCTTCCTCTTTTGCGCTTGCTACCCCAAGCGTTCAAGATCAATTTCTTCTGTTCTTCGTTTTTGTCATATGTTTCAAAGTAAATACTTTCCACATGAACACTGAGAGGTTTGTCTTCCAAAGGATACCCTAATTGGCGTCGTGCCAATACGGGGTTATAACTGATACCTCCTTTAATGCTAAGAAGAGGCACATTGCCATAATTTCCACAGGTATCTATAATTAGGATTCCGTCATACACCCGATTATACCAGTCAATGTCTGCATGGGAGAGTGCCATAATCTTCTGAGACCACCATCCTTTCTTGGAATCCCAGAATGCGCCTGCCTTTGGTAGATGTGAAATAAACCATTTATACAGTATGAGGACACAGCAGGTAATCTGTCCATTTCTATGAGCGTTTCTTGTATGGACTGAGTGATAGGCTTCAGCAAGCAGAGTAGGTACGGGATTTTGTTTCAAGAAGATTTTGATTGCAATTAGATCCACAAAGTTGTCAATGTTTGGAAACAAGAAAAGTCCATAGATAAGCAATGCAAAAACAGCTTCAAAGGCATCCCTGTTAGAGTTTTTAGCAAAATAACGAGCCTTTTCAAACAAGAACTTAGCAGCTAACCCAAAAATTCCTCCCTTAGAGATTAAATTACTTTTGATGTCAACTAACTCCATATGGGTTTCCTTGGCTATTTCTTCCTCTTTAGGATCCTTCTCGAAGATAGGAAATGGGGACCCATCCTTGATGGGCAAACCAATTATCTGAGAGTATTCCTCAAGGGTGGGTAAGAGCTGATAGTCAGGGAACGTGAAGCAGTGATACTTTGGATCATAAAACTGAAGCAAGGTTGAGAGGAGTCCTTCATCAATGGTCTTCTTCAATAACACCCACAACTTCCCATATCTGTTTATGAATCCTTCAGGGTCTGTTAGCAAATCTCCCAATTTCCTTAGGTCATCCAATTTGGGACTCTTGAAAGTGTATTTGATGGTGTTTCTTCTTGAGCTATCCATGATATCCCTCTGATATAAGAAAAGAAGTCTGAGTTCCATGAAACAGATGCAACATGAATGCTTATGATGTATGAATGCAAAGCACGCACAAAGCACACACAAGCAAAGGCAAAGGGAGATAGGTTGAGCATGGAGCCAAGGGTTCACCCTTCCCATTGGTATGTTCTATTGGTTTTCACCTGCTGAACGGGGTTCTAATAAGTTCCCAGAGTCGACAACCCATCTTTTGGATTTTAACGATTTCCTAGATGACTTGGTAATTAATAAAATTCTCAAGAGAATCTCGTCTGAGTGTAGTATCGCGTGACAACCAATTCAGAAATAGACTCCATCATGGTCACCGCACTATATCCTAAAAGGCTCAAGTGGGGTTTGGTAACTACAATTCTCAATATCATGGGCTCCTAGGTTGAGAGTAGCACGCTTTCACGAACGGATTCGTTCAACATAACTAGACTCTCAAGAGGGCCTCAACTGAGTGATGGTGTTCTCAATTTAACTTTTCAGGATTCGACCCCCTCAAAGCCTCCTTGAATACCATCGTCCTATCCTAATTGCACTCAAATCCGGGCATAGGATTTATCTCACCACTCAAGAACCAAGCCAACCAAAAGAAACCCAAGCACAACATATATACAAGCAATCAAAAAGATATACATAAATATAACAAACAAGCATAAATAAAACAAACAAAAACAAGGTGGGCTTAACCCTCAAAAATATGATTTCCCCAGTGAAGTTGCCATTTCTGTTGCGGTGAAAATCGGATAATAAGATATTAATTAACTTGCATCGCATTTCTTTAAATTCACAACCGACTTTGATTTATCCAAAGGAAAGGTTCAAGATCGAGAAAAACCTAAAGGGGGGAGATCTAAGGTTCGGGGGTTGGTTACGCCTAGGGAAGGTATTAGCCACCTAAACGTCCGTAGTACTCTACTGAAACCTCTTGTTTTAACTTGTTATATCTTACTCGCTTGCTAAGGGTGCTATGCTAAAGGTTGAAACCCTAGGGGTTTATTTCTAAGTATACTCGACAAAGCATCGCACTTTGCGCCTACGTATCCTTACGGGAGTGGAATCAGAGTATCCGTAGTTCACCGATCTAATGGTGAGGGATAAGAACCATTGACTATGGCCAAAGTTCCAAGGGGAAATGAATATAAACTCATTGTAGAGTTCACGATAACTCTCTAAATCTACGTTATAGGGGAAAGTGAGTTCTCATGATGATGAGAATCACATGAAGTTTAGGAACTCCAACCTACTTCTAAGTGATGATTTCATTGGCTCATGATAGCCAAGAAATAAGGGTAAACCTAGAAGGATGAGGTAAAGGTGGTTGTTTAGTGACTTCAAGAGTCAATTTAAGGAGGTCTCCCTTTGGAATGGGGGGAAGGATAACAGTTATAAAAATCCTAACAAGATCATAATGCAAATATGATGATGCAATAATACATGAATAAGATAATGAGATGAGATAAAATCATGATATCAATGCAAAGTGAGAAATATATATGTTATACAATGATCAAACATGATAAATAGACATAATATGGCATGATGAATAAGAAAGTGCAACAAAAACCCTAATAAGCATTCACAATCCAAACATGCATAAAGGTCTCAAAAATTAATATTTTTACTAATTTCTTTTTATATTTGAAAAATAGATTCAATAAGGAAAATGTAGCAAAAAGAACGGAAGGAAAAGGATAAAAATCAAATAAGTTATGAATATTTTAAGATTGAAGCATCAACTTAAAAAACAAGATAGAACCACCAAGTGATAAAAAAGAGAGGAAATAGCATTCTAGGGTTTGAACTCTGGACTCCCTGCATGCAGCCTAAAACTCAAACCAACAGGCCAACGTGCGTGTTTTGAAATATAACTGATAACACAAGTATATATTTTAAGACAAGAGAAATTCAGAAAAATAAATAAAAGGATTGGGGCGAGGGGGATTCGAACCCCAGTCCTAAGGGTTCAAGGCGCGTGCTAGTATATGGTCTTGCCACTGGGGTGGCTGTTACATCCAATACCATATCTCCTCTAATAAAAACATATAATGAAAATGCGCATAAGTTTAAACAAAACACAAGCCGTCCAACATAGAACCACTCACGATACCAATACTCAAACTATGCCATTCATCAGTAATCATTGTCAAACAAAATGTAACAGATATGAGTAATTTAATTCAGTCATGGAATGCTATGCATATTAAACAACAGGTCAAGGCCTATTCTTAAAATCCACGAAATAAGAGCATGTGAAAACACAAACCAATACAACCATGGCAGTAATCACGTATTATGTTCATAATTAGAGTGCAGATCAAGAATCAATGGCATAGGGACATTTTCACTTTGGATTCATGGTAAGCAACAAGACAGCACTCAGTATTTAACAATCTCAGTCAAATAGTCATTCCCCAAATTATCATGCTAAGAACATAAGGCATAGCATCAAACACAAGTTCCAAAAGATTAACATTTAACTCATTAATGTATAGGTCAAATTGGTTCGAAACAGTTAGCATGGCAAGATACTAATGTCATAGAGGCAGTAGGCATCAAATTAACAGGTGACAAACCAGAGCAAAGTTGAGTCCATAAACATCAATTGATTCCAAACACATGTCAGCAAGATATATCCATAACAAATGAGGCAGGGAAAGCAAGGCAAACCTAAGATCCAAAAATTTGAGCTACACTATGGCCTATAGGTACAAAGTCTAACAAGAGATATGAATGCATCAGGAATGTGCCTATGTATTGTCATGGAATATGCTTATCAGTAGCATTTATGTCAAATAGAAGTTAGACATATAAGGACAAAATATGAGTCGATAGTGCTAGGTGAAATCAGAAGCATGACTATACATATGGTTAAGACGGTATTAATCTCAACAACCCCAAAACAAATGAAACAAGAACATCCAGAGGCTTGACATGCCAAAAGTACATATATTCATATGAGTGAGCAAGTTAAAAAAAATGGTACAAATAAATGAACACATTGCAGGCATAATGTTAATAGGTAAAAGCTTCAAGAATAAGATCATTTCACACTTTCTCTTCAAATACATGAGTCAAATGAGTTCAACACACATATATCACGGCGGGTGCATATCAAGAAATAAGGAGGCATAAGAATGCAGGACTATAACAACAAGAGCTCACAATTAATTTCCATTTTAGGGACAGAAACCAATAGGTGTATGCACATGAATAGTCAGTCATCACATGGTAGTACTATGTTACTCTATACACAAGCAAACATTACAGACAAGAAATGCACATATGATCTGAACACATAGCAAAACAGCAGTTGCACGACTTAAAGATGTTAGCAGTCCAAATGTCTTAGTTTCAAACGCATAAGTCAAATTAGCTCAAGAACAGAAATCATGACATATCAGAGTTTATATGCATATTAGGATAAAGGTGAACACAAACAGCAGGCAACTTTAATGTAAGTAGCATACAAAAATGAAGGCAGGTAATGGTAATGTTACAACATCAAGTCAGAATCATACAAGTTGAACCAAATGTCAAAGGAAGTTTATAAACAATTCTAGCATCATGGTAAAGGACCTAAACTCAGGATAGCCATGCAAACACATCATTTAATAGCCATGGTTCAGAAGAGGGATAAATTCAGGAGGATTTAATGTACACTATGTAATACCTTAAAATTTACCTTCATGTTTTCTCATAAATTGGTCTATGCTTTACTCTTTTTGCATTCCCTAGTAGGTCATAGATTGCATAGCATGGCATTTAGCATAGGACATGGTATCAAGGTACTTGTTCCATATTATCAAGTCTCAAGCTTCAAGGTGGCTCATGGGGTTCATCATGTCTTCTAAAGATCAAGCATGGCAAAAGATTGCAAGTGGATCTCTCCCTCCTAATCAGAGAGACCAATAAGGGCTTTTGGTTTCAAGAGAGTTTCTTGAAGACTTTGGGGGCTCAAGCATGTTTTATGGCTTCCATATGCTCACAAGTGTTCATGGATGGGGATTTGGTTGATGGTTCACGGTGAAGACTGTTCAGTGGATCAGTTGCTGGTGAAATAAGCAAAAGTCAACTGTAAAGGAGAAAGTCAACTGTGGAATTTTGAGGGTCTTTTCATGGTTTTCAAGGTCTCACATCCTCATGCGGTCCTCAATGGTCAAGTTTCATGCCATTCATCAAGAATCAAGAGGTTGTGCAAAAGTTACTAAATTTGGAAAATGACCTATAATGAAAACTTTCCATTTTTGGCAACTTTTCTTCCATATTCAACTTGACTTTTCATCATCAAGGAAGCTCCAAATAAATTTTCCTCCAACATGAAAGTTGAAAATCTTTCTCTCCCATTTCCAAAAAGTACAATAACATTTCCATATCATTTGTGGAACTCTAGTTATGGCCAAAACAAATGCAAGGTGCTTTTCATGGATTCCTTATACGTCAAATTTTCCACCTTTTGCATTTTTGTACAAATATACTTGTAATGTTCCTAATTGTTTCATGCCATATTACAACATCAAAATACAAGTCAAGAAGATCATTTGTGGCTTTTGAATCAATTCATGCCATGCCATATTTCTCATTATTCTCACAAAGTGCAAAAATGCCAAATTAATTCAAAACTTGCAAACCAAGAAAGTACAAGACCCAAAATCAATTCAGAAGTGATACATGAGTAAATTGGAGGTGAATTTTGCTAGGTACAAGGGTTTCCCACGTGTAAATTGGTGGTGGTGGTGTAAAATGCATTTTTGGAATTTCACCCAAATCTCATTAACAAGAGTTCTAATCACTTCCTAATCCAAATCAGTGAACTAATGAAGGGTATATATGCTTACTCATGCCCTCACAACTAGGGTAAAGGCTCTCATTTGCACACTTGTGGTTTTTTTCTCTCACACTTCCTCTCATTGAATCTCATTCTTCTTGGAGCTTCTTTGAGTTTTCTCTTCATATTCTTGACCAGTGAAGAGAATAGAGCAAGAATCCACTGTTGTTTTGAGCTCATACTGAAGATTTCATCAAGTGCCATTCAAGAGGGTTCAAACTTAAATCTCAAGATCTAGCACGATTTCAAGCTCTAGTTGCATTTATTTTGCATCTAGAGGTTCCAAGGAGTGGATCTGCAGTATTTGGAGGGATTTCTTGGAGGATTTCAAGTTCTACAAGGTTCAGGTTGGTGAATTTTTCATACTCACAGAACTTGAATTTTTGATATGTATAATGATCTGTGAACTTCCCTGAGCATAATGATATATTTTGTTTGAAGTTTGGACGTGTGGTTTGTGTGATATGTTGATTTAAAGTGTTAGATCTATTTTTGTTTTTGTTCGATTCTCCTTATTGGTTGATTGTTTGTTAAAATGGACTGCATATTTGAGATCCTTGCGTTTTTCTGGTCAACATAGTGTACCCATACGCATTTTCTGGAAACTTTTGGACTACAGCTCACCGGAGAGGGTGGTCGGAGCCCTAGCTCCGGCGGCTGCCTGAAGACCAGTCCGACGAGGAGGCCAAGTGGAGAAGATGAAGCAGTGACTGTTGATTCCCTTGATCATGCGTCCCTTATCACGCCACGTGTTTTTATTTTTTTGTTTTATTTTAATGATTGCGTGCGTGCCATCTCACATATGTTACCGTGCGTCCTCACATCATAGCCATGGTTTGTAATTAATTTTTGATCTTGTTATCTAATCTTGAGCGTTGATGTAATCCTGTGGTGGTGATGATGCCAGCGAATAAATGAAAGCATGTGCTGGGCGCGTGGGGGGTGTATGGTGTTACTGTCTGTTTGTGTGGTTGCGTGGTCATGTGGATTGTGGTGAGTCTTTGAATCGTGACCGTGTATATTAATTAACTTGGATCGTGTGGATGTGGTTTGATGTGTTTTCACGCGTTGGATTAAATGGATGATTGGGATTACATACGAATTTTGACTGAAATATATGTGATTCATTGACTTCGTTTTGGACTTTCTGACCATGGGCTTTGTTATTTGCGCCCCTCCTTTGGGCTCGTTTCCATTTGCAACGTGATAAACTTACTGTCTGCACCCCCTTGTTTATTTCATTTTCTTTTCTTATTTTTATTATTTGTTTTGCTTTTTAATTTCTAAAATTATTTTTGTGCATCTAAAAATCATAAAAAAAATCATGAAACCTCTTCTTAGTTTTCTTAAATATTTCCACATTTTATTTTCTTTTTTTATTTTTATTTTGGCATCTGATTTAATTAATTGCTTTATTTTCCTTTCTTAATTGTTTCACTTGCACACTCCAACTTGCAAATTTTATTTCTTTTCATCCACAATACATTTTTAATCCATTCTTTTTGCATTTATTAGGTGACATATTAAATTACATAAAAAAAATTTTGTTTCATTTTTAAAGCTTTTCCATATCGCATTTTGGTCCCTTTCGTTTGCATGTTGAATCATTATTCTTATGTGATCTTTGCCCATTTGTTTGAGGTAGTTAGTTTGTGAATTTTGGTTTGATATTTTTGCACATGTTACTTGACTGAGTTAACTTCTGTTTGAATATTTTTGGGGATTTTATTGATCCACTTTGCTATTTCTGGTTGAATTTTGTTTGTGATGCAAGTTTGATTAAGGTATACTTGGATGCATGATCTAGTTTGAATGCATTTGCTTACTTGTGATGGAGTGATGCTTGAGATATTTTTATGGTATGATCATGTTCTATTTGGGCTTACTTGTGGCTTTGGAATCATCCTCATTTGATCATTTTTCAATTTGTTCTTGATTTTCTAAGTTGATGTTATTTTGACTTGAATTTTGTGGTATGTTTGACTTAACCTTGCGAAATGTTTCCTTGTTTGATACAACCAATGCATGAGGCCTTTTGTTTGATTTGTATGACATGATATAGGTTCTGACCCTCTTGGTTTAAGGTGCTTTATGTGACATGTTCTCACTCTTCGCTTCACATGTTTCTTTGTTTGTTGGCATGAATGATAAGTGGATGTTTTGATTAACTTTGATGCATGTTTTGAATGTGTTGCTTGATGATTAATCTCACATGACTTGAGTTTGATTTTGGTATGATGTTGATACATATGCTACTGCCCCTTGAGTTCATTACTTGATTTTCATCTCACTTGATCATCATGGTTTGATTTGTATGATGCATATCATCACCTTTGGTTTTGTGGTTTCTTTGGCTCATAATGCATCATAATGTGAAACATTCTTGCATGTTTGGATTAGGTGATCATGATGTGAATTGAATTCTGACTTGGTTTCACTTTCATCTTATTTTGTTCATGTCATCTTTGTATGAACCCTTGGTGTGTGAAATTGTGAATCTTGTGCAAGTTTACTTGCATCCTTTCTTGTGTGCCTTCACTTGTATACTTGATGTGTGCTTGTATGATCTTTGAAGCATGTTCTATGTTATGATTTGGATATGATGATTATGATGTGCTTGCTGGCCCATCTCTTTCCCTCATTCTTCCTTTCTCTTTTCTTCTCTTTCACTCTTTCTCATCCCATGAATCTCAAGACTTGTTCAAGTCTTGGATTCTTTTCCCCTTAGAGCTACCTAGTCCAACTTAATTTTTGATTAAGCTTGGAGTAGGATTAGCATTAGGTGTTAGTTAGTCTTTTCTCCTAAACCTCACTAACCATAGGATATCCATGCATGATAACATTAGGATTCTTAGTTTCCCTCTAGAGTTTCCCTTGCGTCGCTTCTCTTCTCATCTCAAAAGAAAAGTAAAAACACTTAATAAAGGTTAAGGTGTATTGCGTCCGAGCCTTAAATGTAGGAAATGAAGAACGAGGGGTCCCCCCTCCTCTTCTAGAGTGTTTAGCATACGTTCCATTTGGGTGCGACCATACGACTCACTCGTTCCCGCATAATAGACTTTGTTGCAATACAAGTTACAAATAACTGTAAAAAAAACACTTCTGTCTAAAAAACTTCAACAAACAATAACGTCTTTCCTTCGGAAATTCTTTTCTCATCTCACTCACTCTCAACGTACGAACGGGCTCCTACTCGTTCTCTCGCAAGACGGTAATGCTTAAGTCTCGATTCAGCGAGCTGTGACACCTGAGCTAGAACGTAAGCCGTTCCCTAAAAAACACAATCCACCCCTAGTGAGGGGAACTACGTCGCTCTGATTCTCATGCTCCCGATGAGATACGTAGGCAGTGGGGTAGGGCCCACGCGAGCACTTCTTTTATTTTCCCTACATTTGTTTCTCTTTCTCTCTCCTTTCCTTTTCCAGTTCTCCAGTTAGCAGTTCCTTCTCCTTTCCAGCAGCAGCGGAGCTCCAGTTGACGACACCCTTTGATCGAGACAAGCAAGGGTGGATCCCATCGGGTACGATGGATGCGTGGGGGTGCTAATACCTTCCTCACGCGTAACCGGCTCCCGAACCCAGTTCTCTTGGTCGCAAGACCATGCTCTTTCCTTCCCTCCTTCAGGTTTACGTAGTGTTTCCTTTCCCTCTCTTGGGATAAATACACATTGCTGGCGACTCTGTTTTCTGCGCCACTCTCGCGTTTGTACCGTTGGATGCGAATCTTTCGGGAGCGACAAACTAATGCTGGCATACTAGTCAAATAATGAGATCCTCATGTCACGATATATGTGGCTATTTGAACAATGCAGCAAACATAAATTCAGAAAAAGATGGTACAAGATTGCATGTCAATGCTAGATTACAGGTACCAGTTAAACATAATGTCAAGGCAAGTTTACATTTGATCACAAAGGTAGAAGGCATACATTCATGGCATTTTGGATACAAAAAGTCATCATGTAGCATAGGTTCAAACATAATTTGCACGTATCAGATAACAGTCAGGCATGAATACTATATAGGTAACATCTTGATATTTGAAGGCCACATAAACTGCAACATGTATTCAAGGAAAAATAGGGCATGGAGGATGAAAGCAAGGCAACCACATTTTCTTCAAGTGATATCACTCAAAGCAGACAGTGGCAATATGACAGCATAACAAATAAATTCACTCAAGTAGAGTCATTTAGAACAAGCATGGACATTCTAATGAAGGTAACTTAGCAACCTTCAATCATACATTGCACACACCAACAAAAGTGATAGATAGATTCCTCCATTATAAAACCTCTGAGCATTTCAGCAACATGTAGTGAACTAACACTAAAGATTGTTAATATCCAAACAAACATAGGTGGGTTGGTTCCTCTATGCATCCAAGTTTGACAATACAACGCAAAATGAAACTATATAGACTTCAACCAGTTAAAGAACAAAACAAAACATTAACATATCAATGACATTTCAGGTATAGTAACTGGAGCAAAAAGAAATGAATGTCTGCCTCAATGTATCAGCAAAGCAAACAACCAAATTTTACCTTATGATATCAAACTATGAACAGAAAATTAAGCATGTTCAAATACACATTGTTGACATATAATGGATGAGTGAGTAACAACAATCAAACACATATCTTTAACAGGTTATCCGTTCAAACATCAAATATAGGCATAAGAATTTATCATAGTTCTGGAACACCTGATACTAATAACTTGTCAAAGCTATGTACATGTCAGGGCAATGGATCAAACTTCAAAACGTAATGAATACTATTAAACACACAGGTGTAAATATCCAAATCAAAGGATGCATTAAATTTGAGGAAACTATCATGGCAGCACTCAAACATAACTGAGAAAGAAGTGAGTCAGTTTGCTTTACTCATATTCAGGTGTTAACAACTTTTGGTATTTAGCCAGCACCTAGCCACATATAACTAGAACTAGTGATGTTTCTCATACATTAGCAGTAACAGGGGATCATGCAACATCTATTAAATACACAGAGTCACCAAACAAGGCCAAATGCATAGGGTATCTACATATGATGGATGGTTAAAGTAGCAGGGTAAAACAAAAGCACGGGTTTATGATAACAATACTGGCATAACTATGATGATAACAATCTAAAGGACATGAATGAATGAGCACTAACAATGAAAGGAAAAGAAGTTACCTAGTGGAAAAAATGTCCACTGTCCCTTCAAGTTTAATAAATACTTTCCTCTTCAGCCAAAGCTTCAAGACAAACCCCTCTTCTCCCTTACTTGTGGAACTTCAAAGAGTCAGAAACTTAAGAGTGTTTTTGTGAGATTTTTTGATGTCCCAATGTGTAGAAACGAGCCCCCTTTTATAGGCAGAACCAAAAGGTTGGGTGAGTCCAAATATCAAACATTTGGAGTGCTGAGTAGGAATTGGAGCCAACGTCTCTTTTGAATTTCAAATGTTAGTCTAAATCTTGGAGACAAATCCGCTGCAACATCTCAGAATTACAGGGCCAATTCACAACTTTGTGTATTGCTTCAGAACACCTTACTTGATGTCATATGGAGAGATAACAAATGAGGTAAATGTTGGGGATGGCGTGGAGAGGTTCGCAGGTGGTAACAGGTTGAATGCTTAAACTAGTAAACTTTCAGAACCAATCTTTATGAATCAGCCAGTTAAGAGCTCAAAGTGGAATTGCTTCTTGGAGAATCCAATTTGAAGAAATTGCGCGCCAAGGATTGAATTGAAACGGGTTCCCTAAGTGAATTGACGTGTTCATGCTTTGAATTTTCTCCTTCCAATCTGAAGTTCACGAGCAAAGACGAGGGAGGAGAACAATTTGGTTCATTTGGTTTCTTTAGCGCCACATGTTGCTTCTCCATTGGTTAATAATTGGGTTGAAAAGTCAACATAGCCATATTTGATTTCTATTGGTCATTGGTAATGAAATTAAAATCCAAATAGTTTGCAACATATCTTGCACGTTGGGCCATCCATGTGGGCTTGTGTAATGAAGATTAAGAATTGGTTTCTATATATTCTTTTTAAAAAAGAAAATGGAATATTAGGAAAATAAAGATGGTAGACTAATTAATTAGGGTTTAGATATGGTTTAGGAGAAATAATGACAAATTGGGTAAAAATTGGTTAAATGAAAAGGTTAATAAAATAGGTTTAGAAAATAAAGTTGACAAATGAGGATAGATAAAGTGGGTAGTAATTTGGTCATGGAGGGGTCAGGGTTACGGAGGAATCTCTTAGAGACTTGCTTGATTCAATGCTTCATCCAAAAATCCTGATTAATCACTCCTTGAATATCCTCAAGATAAACCTGATAAAAAGAAACAAACACAAACAAAAACCTGATAAAAAGGGTTAGCTTGTGCAGCATGATTGACCTAAAAATGATATGCAAGAGATCAATGGATCTAAGGGAAAAATTTGGGGTACAACAACCTCATTCCAATTCATCATGGATTTTGAGTTATGGTTGGATCAAAATGGTTGAAAACATGAAATGTCACTTTTCCAACACTTAGTGAAATTTTCACTAAGCCAGAATCTGTTTCACCTTTTGCAAAATGTAAGGGCATTTTTCACTTGGATCCAAAAAGTGTCAAGACAAACTATGATCACACATGTGTTGTATCATATAAAGGCTTTCCAAAATGGCCAAGAACCCCATGAAACTCCACTTAAGCCATGAGATATGACAATGGCAATGTGCCTTGCTGCAAATTGTCATGGCAAGGCAGATTTGTGCATTTTGCTCGATTTGAGCAAATTTTGTAAATGACAAATAAGTTTATCCATCTGAACACCTCAGGGGGAGACCAAGGAGGGCAAACATTTATCCATAAGCCTCCCAAGTCTTTGGAACTAAAAATAGTATGCCAAACCTAAAAAAACCCTAAAGTGGGGACAAGACTCCAATTTTGTTTTGGAGCATTCAATGGATGCACCAAGGTGGCATGAACTGAGCCATTTCCAACTGAATGAGTCAAGGATGATCTCTGAACTAGGGAACCAGCAGCCTGTGCTCTAACCTCTATAGTCAATGGCTAGAGGAGACTTGGATTCCTATTAATCAACATTTGCCAAACCTCTGCAGCAGTTGCCATTCCCAATTCCTTGCAAAACAAACTTGCTCTACTATAAATAGAGCTCATTTGTGCTCTGTTTATGTACACCAAAGCCATCAAATAGATGCTTTCCTCAAAATCACCTTCTCACTTCCAAATTTGCCTTCCAAAGCAAGTCACTATCGGATTTTGAGTTTGAGAGCTATTCCAATGAAACCAATCACACACACACCTCATAAATATCATATAGAAGTGATCCAATGATAACACGAAAATGTATCATATATCTGCCTTGATTTACATCTAATAATTACGTTATTTCAGCTTAAGTTCCGATTATTCCGCGAGTATTCTAGTGTTTTCGCAGGTATTTCATTGTCCAAGCTAAAAAGGAGCAAAGTAGAGAAACATGAAGAAATGAGAAGAAAACAGGAAGAAATGACTAAGAAAAAGAAGCAGAAAATGAAAAGTGGTGTGTGTGACGATCGTCACACACTCACCACGATCGTCACACAATTCCAAAGCGCGCCACGCTCGTCACAGAGTCATCACGACCATCACACGCCCAAAATTGTTATAACGTCCAGAACACAGACGTGGACACGGAAGACCAGTGCAGTTACGCACGTACAACATTTCCTCCGGAATTCTCTCAACCTTAACTTCAACTGCACATGAGCCAGTCTCCCTTGGATTTCTCAACAACTGAAAGTTATGCTCCTATATTCTCTCCAACGTAAAGCAAGGCTTGGGCTATAAATACAACATTAATAGAACAACAAAAAGGAGAGAACACACGACTTAGAGAATTTTACCCCGAATTGCTGCAGAATTATTTTCGTTCTTGTTTGTTCCCTTTTTCATTCCTTGTTCACCATTACCTGAAATAGTGATAGTTTCTCACATCGAGGAGCTATTGCACCGTAGTTAGAATTTATTTTTAATCTTGCCTTCATCATTCATTGTTCTGGTACGATCGAGCAAAAGCCTACCGACTTGTGGAGGAATTGCTAGAACCAAATCATTGCTTGTTTATTAGGTTTTTACCATTACTTTAATAATAGCGTTATTGTTTTCCCACTGCCATGTCTAATTTATTGTTTTGTAGTTTATATTTATGCATGTTTGTTTTAATTAATATGTCTAGCTAAATCCGATTTATCGGTATGTAATTTAGTTAACCGGAATGAATTCGATAAAAATAAGCTAAAACCATAAACAACTTAATTTCTGGCTGTGATTTCTTAATTAAAATTTGACTTTTGTTACGAGAGTAAAAAGGTAGCAAAGGTTAGGATTAAGACCACGAGAGTGTGAGATTTTAACCGGATAGCTGAAATCGGGCATTGGTTTTAAAAACAGCGAGAGTGCTTTAAAGTTAATTAGATTGTATTGATTTTCAAAAAGTATTTTTAAACTCAAATGGGCTAGCGAGAGCAGACATTATGATTTAAGAGTATAGTCCGAAGCAATAACCATGTGAGTGTGAGGTGAGGGCTTTTAAACTGATACTTTCTACAGGAATATAATGTGACTTATTTTTACACGCTTAGGTTTTATTGAATCCATGAGGGTACACAAAGTTACGTACCGATATCCTAATATCAACTAGTTTATTTTAAATTTTAGATTCCCTTTAGATTCCCGTTTGAACTTAAAACAAAAAATATCTTCGCCTTAGCTAAACATAGTAGCAAACCGTAGCACTAGGTTGATTATCAAGTCCCTGTGGGATCAATATCTTTATTACTACACGATAGGATGTGTGCTTGCAGTTAGTAACCATTAGACTCAGAAAGTCGCGATCAAGTTTTTGGCGCCGTTGCCGGGAACTTTGATTTAGTCAATAGTGCAATTCTTTGTTGCGCAGTATAGACTAGGGTAACAAATTTTATTTCCCTTTTCCTTTTACTCGATTGTATGCCAAGTACTCGCTCACAAAGCGAAGACTTGCAACCACCAATCACCGAATTAGAGCGCTTCTTACATTTAAGACGCAGAATACTAGAGTATCAACGCAAGTATAATATTCCCGATCTTCTTGCTAATACTCCTGAACCAGTCAAAGAACGAAACATGGCCGAAGGACCACAGAACCGTCCTCTTAAGTATTATGCTACCCCATTTGAGCAAGAACCACATAACAGCATTGCTGCCCCCCGCTATCAACCGGAACGATTTCGAGTTGAAACCCTCATTGCTGTCAGCCGTACAACAACATCAATTTTCTGGAAATCCTACGGACGATCCTAATGAACATTTGACCAAATTTGTGCAGTACGCAGATACAGTGAAGACAAATGGTGTGACTGCAGACACGATAAGACTACATCTTTTTCCTTTCTCACTAAGAGATAGAGATTGGGCTTGGTTGCAAGCCATGCCATCAAATTCCGTCACTACGTGAGATGAGTTGAAAAAGGTGTTCTTAGCACGATATTTCCCACCAAGCAAAACAGCTATGCTGAGACATCAAATTAATGGATTTTGACAAAAAGATAATGAGTCTCTTTACGATGCATGGGAGAGATACAAAGACATGATGAGGATGTGTCCGTATCATGGTCTTGAAGATTGGTTAGTCATCCATACGTTTTACAATGGTCTGTTGTACAATACAAGAATGACAATAGATGTCGCCGCTGGTGGTACACTTATGGACAAACCCTATACCGAAGCTTACCAACTCATCGAAAGCATGGCTCAAAACCATTACATATGGGGAGGTGAAAGAACGCCAGTGGAAAAAGCTCAAACGAAAGGTGGAATGTATGAAGTTAGTAGTCTTGATCATGTCCATGCTAAGGTAGATGCCCTTGCTCAAAAGATAGACAACTTGACCATAACACCCGCAACCACCGTGGCTGCCGTAGCTCCAAACTGCGAATTATGCGGAGTACCCGGACATGCTGGCCTTGAATGCCAAATTTTAGCAGGAGTCTCAGCTGATCAAGTGAATTATGCTCAAGGAAACCCATATGCAAATACCTACAATCCTGGTTGGAAGAACCATCCAAACTTTTCGTACAAGAATAATAACGCTCTGTATGCACCGGGCCAAGCGCATGTTGTGCCACCAGGATATCAAAAACCTGCTACTAACGTTCCCAACGTTCCTAGGAAGTCAAACCTTGAAATTATGATGGAGAACTTCATTGCTGCACAAGCTCAACAAAACAAGGAGTTCCTTAACCAGAATGTTCACACCGGTGAGCAAATCAAACAATTAGCCAGCAAGGTTGACGCTCTAGCCACTCACAACAAAATGTTAGAAACACAAATCTCACAAGTGGCTCAACAACAAGCAGTTACTGCTGCCCCAGCTAGGAACCTTCCAGGTCAAACTCAAATTAATCCGAAGGGACATGCAAACGCTATAACACTTCAGAGTGGAACAGAACTAGAAGGACCCACTGACCCAAGGATCGAGAATCCAGCCATGTACCAAAAGCCTAGTAAGGAGTCTGAGAAGGAAGGCGAACCAAAGGAAAACGAGGAAGAAGATAATGGAAAAGAGGCCGAAGAGAAAGAAGAACCATATGTGCCTCCGCCGCCGTATAAACCACCTATCCCGTATCCCCAAAGATTCACTAAATCTAAAAACATAGGGCAATTTAAGAAATTTGTTGAACTTCTAAAACAATTGAATGTCACAATACCTTTTACAGAAGCAATCACACAAATGCCCTCATACACTAAGTTTTTAAAAGAAATATTAACTAACAAGAAAAAGCTCGAGGATACTGAAATCGTTATGCTTACTGCAGAATGTAGCGCTATAATCCAAAACAACATGCCTCCTAAGCTAAAAGATCTTGGTAGTTTCTCTATACCATGTGTGATTGGAAAGTCTGTCATAGACAAAGCCCTGTGCGATTTAGGAGCCAGCATCAGCTTAATGCCCTTATCTATTTGTAAAAGGCTCAACATGGGAGAACTGAGACCAACAAGAATGTCAGTACAACTAGCTGATAGATCGGTGAAATTTCCCCTAGGAATGCTAGAAAACGTTCCAGTACGTATAGGACAATTCTATATTCCTACAGATTTCATAATCATGGACATCAAGGAAGACTCAAATATCCCTATCATTTTAGGAAGACCATTCCTAGCTACTGCCGGAGCCATCATAGATGTGAAAAAAGGAAAACTGACTTTCAAGGGTGGTGAAGAAAAAGTAGAATTCATCCTCTCACAATTCTTCAAAGCACCTGCTATAGAAGATTTGTGCTGCTTCCTAGATATAATTGATGAATGCGTTAAAGAAATGGAAAAACACCAAAACACGTATTCTGAAGTGCTGAGAATTCCGATGCCACCAATTTTTGAAGATGATAATTGGTATGGTGAATACCAAGATAATAATCTAAGTGAATGTCTCGCACTCACTCCTGACCCTATGCCTTGCCCAAAGAAACCAACTGTAAAACTGAAGACATCGCCCAAAGATCTAAGGTATGAATTCCAAGATACAGAACTCGAATGACCAGTTATAGTCAATGCAGATTTAGGACAAATAGAAACCGAGAAATTATTGCATGTCCTGAGAAAGTACCCGACTACCTTAGGCTATATCATCTCAGATTTGAAAGGAATAAGTCCCTCTATCTGTATGCATCGTATCATGCTTGAGGAAGATTGTAAAACCTCTAGAGAACATCAAAGGAGAATCAATCCCATTATGAGTGATGTCGTTAAGAGAGAAGTACAAAAGCTGTTAGAAGCAGGAATCATATACCCAATATCAGATAGTGAATGGGTTAGCCCAGTTCACGTGGTACCCAAGAAAGGAGGCGTTACAATCATCAATAATGAAAAAGGCGAATCTGTAGCACAACTTACTCAAACTGGATGGAGAATGTGTATCGACTATAGGAAACTAAACAAAGCCACTCGTAAAGATCATTCCCTTTACCCTTCATAGATCAAATGCTTGAACGCCTGGCTAAACACTCCCATTTTTGCTATTTAGACGGATATTCAGGATTCTTCCAAATTCCTATCCATCCTGACGACCAAGAAAAGACTACTTTCACATGTCCCTATGGAACCTTTGCCTACCGGCGAATGCGTTTCGGATTATGTAACGCACCCGCAACATTTCAGAGATGCATGATGTCCATCTTCTCTGACTTCTTAGACGGTATAATGGAAGTCTTTATGGACGATTTCTCTATCTGTGGGGAAAGTTTTGAAGGATTTCTATCAAACCTCGAAATGGTGCTCGAACGATGTGTAAGTGTCAACTTAGTGCTCAATTGGGAAAAATGCCATTTCATGATCCGACAAGGAATCGTGCTAGGACATATAGTATCTGACAGAGGAATAGAAGTCGACAAGGAAAAAATCAAAGTTATAGAAAATCTCCAGCCACCGAAAACCGTTAGAGAAATAAGAAGTTTCTTAGGACACGCCGGTTTTTATCGACGTTTCATTAAAGATTTCTCTAAGATAACCAAACCCCTAACTGAGCTGTTAATGAAAAATGCTGAATTCGTCTTTAATGACAAATGCTTGGACGCATTTCAAACACTCAAGCAAGCTTTAATATCAGCACCCATTATGCAACCCCCGGATTGGAATGAACCATTCGAAATCATGTGCGACGCAAGTGATTATGCTGTAGGTGCAGTCCTAGGACAAAGAAAGGACAAAAAGCTTCACACAATCTACTATGCCAGTAGAACCTTGGATCATGCACAAATGAACTACGCTACCACAGAAAAGGAACTCTTGGTCGTCGTGTTCGCATTGGATAAATTTTGTTCCTACCTAGTAGGAGCAAAAATAATCATCTACACCGATCACGCCGCAATCAGGTACCTATTAAGCAAAAGGGACGCCAAACCAAAGCTTTTGAGGTGGATTCTACTCCTACAAGAATTCGACTTGGAAATCAAGGACAAGAAAGGCACTAAAAATATAGTAGCTGACCACCTGTCAAGAATGGAGAACATCCAACCAGAACAAGTACCAATTAATGACGATTTCCCTTATGAAAGACTCTTAGTCTAGTTAGAAAGCAATACAATTGAACAATCTCTGACTTATACTGATACAGAAACTAATGAAGTGGTAGAATCCGTTTACACTAAGACCACGCTTCCATGGTATGCTGACTTTGTCTACTATCTAGCAGTTGGAGTACTGCCACCTGATCTAACCTATCAACAAAAGAAGAAATTCTTCCAAGACCTTAAACACCATTATTGGGACGAACCACTTCTCTTCAAGAGGGGCGCCGATGGTATTTTCCGTCGTTGTGTACCAGAAGATGAGGTGGAAGACATAATTTCTCATTGTCATTCCGCGCCCTATGGTGGGCACGCGAGCACTTCAAAGACTTGTGCTAAGATTTTGCAAGTTGGCCTCTTTTGGCCTACTCTATGGAAAGATGTCCATATCGCGGTTATAAATTGCGACCGGTGTCAACGCACTGGTAACGTCTCTAGACGCGACGAAATACCTCAAAAGGGAATTCTAGAAGTAGAAGTCTTTGACGTGTGGGGAATAGATTTCATGGGACCATTTCCGTCCTCTTTTGGTAACAAGTACATACTCGTCGCTGTCGATTACGTTTCCAAATGGATCGAGGCTGTAGCTTCTCCTACAAATGACACACGAGTAGTGATAAAGCTCTTTAAGAACATAATCTTTCCTAGATTTGGTGTGCCAAGACACGTCATTAGTGAC
Organism: Lathyrus tuberosus; assembly: GCA_022829125.1. Taxonomy (NCBI): domain Eukaryota; kingdom Viridiplantae; phylum Streptophyta; class Magnoliopsida; order Fabales; family Fabaceae; genus Lathyrus; species Lathyrus tuberosus. The sequence goes on along the minus strand of JALAZF010000021.1, from coordinate 18,742,882 downwards.
GGTGGCTCTCATTTCATATCTAAAATATTCGATAAACTGCTATCAAAATACGGAGTCAAACATCGTGTGGCAACACCATATCATCCACAAACCAACGGACAAGTCGAGGTTTCAAATAGAGAAATAAAACAAATTTTAGAAAAGATTGTCGCTACCTCTAGGAAGGATTGGTCAACTAAACTTAATGAAGCTTTATGGGCTTATAGAAACGCTTACAAAACCCCCATAGGAACCACTCCATTTAAGTTAGTTTATGGAAAATCTTGTCATCTGCCGGTAGAAATAGAGCACAAAGCCTATTGGGCTATTAAAACCCTCAATTTAAATTACGCTGCCGTAGGAGAAAAAGGAATCTTAGATTTGCACGAATTAGAAGAACTAAGACTAGATGCTTATGAGAACGCCCGCATATACAAAGAAAGAACTAAGAGATGACACAATGAGCGCTTATCTAGAAAAGAATTTAGTGTGGGAGACGTCGTGCTCCTATTTAATTCAAGACTTAAGCTTTTTCCAGGAAAACTTAGATCTAGGTGGTCCGGTCCCTTTGAAATTTCTAAAGTTTTTCAAAGTGGAGCGATAGAAATAAAAGGAAGAAATAGTGAACCATTCATAGTAAACAGGCAACGCTTAAAACATTATCATAATATTGCAAACAGAGACTATTTGAATAGTCTAAGACTTTTAGAGCTGCTCGCTCATCCCTATAACTGAATTATCACTAAGCTTTCGTCAAGCTTACGACGTTAAAAACAACGCTTAGTGGGAGGCAACCCACGGGATTGTTTTCTTTCCTTTTAACCTTCTTTTATGTTCATTTCTTTTTAAATTTCTTTACTCTATTTTTATTTCTTTTCGTTTCCTTTTATTTTCTTAATCTTATTTTCATTACTTTTTCATTTTCATTTATTTTCTAAAAAATTTATAATTTTTTATGGAAACTGCTGTGCTGATCTTATAATTACATGCTACAGGATTTTAAAGTCTTTCTACCTTCTTCCTTCTTCATCTGCTTTACTTTTCCGACTAACTGTTCAGATGGATAATGAAGACACCATGGTTGTGCTATTCAGGGACGCTGTCCAATGGCACCGCTATGAGGTTCTCTCTCGCAGACCTATGGCCTTAACCAAATTCCCCTATAGACCTACCTTGACTGCCTTAGGTATAGGAGATAGCATAGACTTTATGTTTAGCCAGATAGGATGGGAAGGTTTTGCTAGAAAGAAGTATCCAACTTACCACAGGCTGACCCTAGAATTTCTAAGCTCATTGTCGTAGAACTCTAACTATGGCATGGGATTTAATAGGGGTAATATAACCTTTAGGCTATTTGGATACACGTTCCGCTTCAACATCAGAGAGATTGCGGACCTGTTGGATTTCCCCAATGGACCCGATGTTTTTACCATGGCACAGGAAGATTTAGTAATGGAAGATGAACTGGACCTTTTCTGGAGTAGTATTTCAGGACGACCTCATCATGACCCGCACCCTATGGTGTCCACTAAAATTCACAACCCGGCCATAAGATACTTTCATATGATCTTAGCCTACACCCTTATTGGAAAAGCCGAGAATGACACCCTAGTCTCTAGAGATGAGCTTTTTATCATGTTTTGTGTATTTCAATCCCGACCCGTTAATGGAGCTACTTTTATGCTTGATAATCTCTGCAGGATTGCTCAAGCTGAGCACAGTCCCATTTTGATAGGTGGCCTAGTAACAAAAATTGATGATGTCATGGGATTTAGAAAACAACTTTCCCAAGTAAACCCTCTAGGCGAATATAGGACAATGAACATCACTTTCTGTTTTAACTGAGGACTCATTAGAAATCGTGGACCACCCCCGTTTCAACTCCTGATCAATAATGAAGTTGTTTCACATTTTACACTGCCTGATCACGAGCGAACTAGTGTGCATAACCGCCACAACTGGCTATATGATCTAGATGAGCCACGGCCTGAACATGATCTTGGTAGTCATGTGTCTGACATTGAGATTGACCCTGAAACTCCTCCTCACTATCATGATTTTCCTGAGCATCCATTGAATAATACGAATACTATCCCCCCTGCTAACATCCATGCCACACTTGAAGCTTTCCGCACTGCACTTCAAGATATGAGAGATGAACTTCAACTCATCCGTCTTGACGTTGTCGGCCTAATGGATACCACCGTCGAGGAACTGCATCATCTGAACCAGGCCGTGGAATCCTTGAAGAAACAACGTGGCTAATACTGTCACACTGCATTTTTCCATTTTATTGATTTGCTTTTAATGTTTTTAGAATAATTTACTTTACTGTTATTTTCTTTTTAATGTCAAGGAACAAGTTTATTTCAGTTCAATTTCAACTTTAATACTCTACTGCAATTGTACTTTGAATACACTGCTATCAATTTCCAATTTCTTTAATAAAGTATTCAATTCGTATTCAGTGGTTGTGTTGATGATGATATAATGTTCCTGCTTATTTTAATTTATTTCTGTCATTTTATATTTATTCTGACATTTATCAAGTATTTTACTACTATTAATAATTGCAATTTTCCAATGTATGTTATATGCCAGCTTCTATTAAGCTTGCAATGAGAATGCCAACTTTGTGGGCATGACGTGCATAACGCCCTTGTCACGACCGTCACACGGCTTGCGACCGTGACAGGTCCGTGACAAATGTCTCAGTTATTTTAACGCGCCCTCTGTTTTAAACAGATACCCTTCCTCTTCATCCTCTTTTCTCTTCATCTTCTCTTCAAACGCCCCAATCTCTTTTCACTTCCTTATCCGTCCCACTACCCATTACTCTCCATAAAAACATCACATTAAATCCCTATTTCTTTCCACCACTTCATATTCCCAAACTCTCTTATTTAAACCACACGAAGCATTCTCATTCTCACATAACAACTCTTACTCATACCCACTTCCTCCATTCAACCTATTTCACTTTGCATGCACCCTGGCTAGACGCACCAGACAAGCTCCTGACCTTTCCGCTGTTACATTCAGAGAGGGAGAATCCGGTGACCGCCAAAGGGTGAGTTACATCAGCTTCTACCAACGCTCATTCCAACCGACGAGGTACGTCAACATTGCTAGTTTTGAAGAGTTAGGTATGCTCGAGGGTGTACGTTGGATGCTTCAAAATGTCGGTTTATGGTAGCTCTGTACACAAGGACAACCTACCTACGAAGCTCTGACTCTGGAATTTCTAATTTCATTTGCTTATGCTACACCTCCGGGAGATACAAACCAACTTTCTGGTGTAGCTACATTTCGAATGTTTGGTTCTGAGTATTCGGTGGGCCAAAACCGACTTGCCCAAATGCTTGGATTCCATCATGGCGCGAATGTCCATTGTTGTTTGCCTAATTATGCCTGGTTCCAGGAAGCTTTCGACCTTTGGAATCAACTCACAGGTGTAGCTGCTACAAGCTGGGACAGCCTCAACGCAACTTATATTCATAACCCAGCGATACGATATTTTCACAGAGTTTTAGGACACAGAATCTTTGCGAGGGACAGCAACCACAAAGTCAACTCCAAGGAGCTCTTTTTCCTTCGCTGTGTGCTCCTTCCCGAACCAATAAATGCAGCTTCGGTCCTACTAGCTCACATCCACGCCAACTGTGCTAGAGGTTTTAAACCTTTCTACTTCGGAGGTATTGTAACTTCTATCGTACTCGGCCTTGGCCTGGGAGACAACCTCGCTAATTTACCTTTCATACCACCTGAGTCCCTGGATATCGAGTATTGTCGCTCCTCCCACCTAATTAAAGCAAGGGCGGATGGACGATACCATCTAGTGGTCTGTACCGGTATCATCAGGAGCATCATCATGCCATGCCGAGACCGCATCGACCCTCAAAGACAAGCAAACTGGCTTTTTGATCTCTGTGCTCCTGAGCCTAATGTGGCTGCTCCAGAAAATCAAAATGACGAAGCAGTCGATGAAATGGAGCACGATATGGATCAGCTACCTCCTGAGAACCCACCACCTCCTGCCCAAGATGCCTCAACATCCACCGGACGTCGTCGTCGCGCTGAACCGGAACAAGAGCCTATCACTAATGAAGAAATCTTAAGGGGCATATGGCACCAAAACCAATTGGCTGCCCAGAGAGAGGTACAACAACAGACGCAGTATAATGAAATAATGAACCTAATGCATAAAATCCAACAGGGGCAAGTCAACCAAAGCCAGCGGATGGACAATGTGATAGAAGAGATGGGTGCCCTAACACTACGAGTGCAAGACCTACATGACTATATCCATCACGTAGGCATTCCAGATCATGTAGCACAGAATGGACGTGCTCGTACCCGAGGCAGAGGACGTGGACCTCATTAGATTTTGTTTTAGTTTGTTTTAGTTTTTGTTTCTTTTTGTAAGTTTCTATCCGCATTTATATCACAACATTGAGGACAATGTCCGATATAGTGTGGGAGAGGTACTTTATTTTCCCTTTTGTATTCCCTTTCCGCATTTCCTTTCAAATAAACTAGCTTTTATATGAAATTTTCGTTCATGTCAAATTTCCCCACTTTATTTAGCTATAACAAAAATTTTTATGATCAATGCATAACTTAACATACCAAAACATAGGCTATGTTGGGAAATCGAGAAAAATCTAACAAGATTGATACCGTCTTGACACCTTAGACCTCTTGCATATGCAAGATCATTTTCAATACCCATTATACAGATACCTTCAGTTCTAGTTCTAGAGTGACCCCAAGTAGTTTATATTAGCTGTCAGCACCGCCTTAAACACAAACCACGTGGAGAGCCGATGAAGATAAGTGTTTGATGCCGAATCCTTAAATATCTTCCGTATTCTTTGATGCTGTGAAAAATTGAAAAAATGCACCAAACCTACGGTTGCAAAAGTATTATAAAAAGAAAGAATCCATTGTTGGTTGGTTCAGAGGTACCTGGTTCTGAACTCGGTAGGGCGAACCACGGTTCGATCCCCCACAACTTACGATTAGGATATATATAAAGGGTTACCAGACTTGTGTACCAGACCCCATGATAGAAAGGATCAAAGTCACTAACCAGCTACTCCACTACGTACGTGTAAAGGCAAAGGGCTTAATGTGATTGCGCAAGAATGAAACCAGGTGAAATAGCTACGAGAAACTTTAGGTTGAGCTATAATAGAATGATTAGAACTGGCTTGTATAGAGGGGAGGTCTATGATTATGCTAGTTGCTTGTGTCACTAATGTATCTTTAGTGTTTTACTTGAGTATTCGTCATCTTAACAAAGTGCCTTACAAAACATTTTCAAAAAAAATGGTATGTCATGTGTGTGCGTTTGATAAAACTTGTCCTCGTTCTTACTGACTATTTGCTTGAGGACAAGCAAAGATTCAAATGTAGGGGAGTTTGATAACACGAAAATGTATCATATATCTATCTGCCTTGATTTACATCTAATAATTACGTTATTTCAGCTTAAGTTCCGATTATTCCACGAGTGTTCTAGTGTTTTCGCAGGTATTTCATTGTCCAAGCTAAAAAGGAGCAAAGTAGAGAAACATGAAGAAATGAGAAGAAAACAGGAAGAAATGACTAAGAAAAAGAAGCAGAAAATGAAAAGTGGTGTGTGTGATGATCGTCACACACTCACCATGACCACCACACAATTCCAAAGCGCGCCACGCTCGTCACAGAGTCATCATGACCGTCACACGCCCAAAATTGTAATAACGTCTAGAACACAGACGTGGACACGGAAGACCAATGCAGTTACGTACGTACAACATTTCTTCCTGAATTCTCTCAACCTTAACTTCAACTGCACATGAGCCAGTCTCCCTTGGATTTCTCAACAACTGAAAGTTATGCTCCTATATTCTCTCCAACGTAAAGCAAGGCTTGGGCTATAAATACAGCATTGATAGAACAACAAAAAGGAGAGAACACACGACTTAGAGAATTTTACCCCGAATTACTGCAGAATTATTTTCGTTCTTGTTTGTTCCCTTTTTCATTCCTTGTTCACCATTACCTGAAATAGTGATAGTTTCTCAGATCGAGGAGCTATTGCACCGTAGTTAGAATTTATTTTTAATCTTGCCTTCATCATTCATTGTTCCGGTACGATCGAGCAAAAGCCTACCGAATTGTGGAGGAATTGCTAGAACCAAATCATTGCTTGTTTATCAGGTTTTTACCATAACTTTAATAATAGCGTTATTGTTTTCCCACTGCCATGTCTAATTTATTGTTTTGTAGTTTATATTTATGCATGTTTGTTTTAATTAATATGTCTAGCTAAATCCGATTTATCGATATGTAATTTAGTTAACCGGAATGGATTCGATAAAAATAAGCTAAAACCATAAACGACTTAATTTCTGGCTACGATTTCTTAATTAAAATTGGACTTTTGTTACGAGAGTAAAAAGGTAACAAAGGTTAGGATTAAGACCACGAAAGTGTGAGATTTTAACCGGATAGCTGAAATCGGGCATTGGTTTTAAAAACAACGTGAGCGCTTTAAAGTTTAGCAGACATTATGATTTAAGAGTATAGTCCGAAGCAATAACCACGAGAGTGTGAGGTGAGGGCTTTTAAACTGATACTTTCTACAAGAATATAATGTGACTTATTTTTACACGCTTAGGTTTTATTGAATCCACGATGGTACACTAAGTTACGTACCGATATCCTAATATCAACTAGTTTATTTTAAATTTTAGATTCCCTCTAGTTTCCCGTTTGAACTTAAAACAAAAAATACCTTCGCCTTAGCTAAACATAGTAGCAAACCGTAGCACTAGGTTGATTATCAAGTCCCTGTGGGATCGATATCTTTATTAATACGTGATAAGCTGTGCGCTTGTAGTTAGTAACCGTTAGACTCAGAAAGTCGCGATCATCCAAACACTTAAACAACAACTGTAACACTGATTTCTCAGAATCATCAGCCAGTTGCTCAAGGTTTTAACCAAGTTGCAGCTGAGATGCCATGAAGTGATCCAGCCATTTCCAATCAAGTCCAAGCATTCAAACACACTCCATATGGTGTAGGGAAGTTGTTCAGATCATCACAACTCATCTGTAACACCTCCAACTCAAAAATCACTTTGCTCTTGCTGTCACGACCTTCAAGTAAGCCTAAACTTGGTCATCTCTTAATCTATGCATATTTCCTCGCACAATACTTTTGCCAAATGTTCATAATCATGCATAGAATGTTTCCCCTCAATTGATTGCTTTGTTTGAATCGTGTATCAAAATTCTCAGCCTTCATGCAAATTTTAGGGTTCTTGAGGTTTTGTCTTGATTTCTTATTCCATGCTTAAAATAAATGAAATTAAAGACCATAGACATGATCGTGAGGTGAAAACGAGCAGATTGATATGTGGATTGTGTGATTTCATCAAGTATTCAGTGAGATTAAATAGAAAATGCAAATCAGGCCAAACTCAGAACACGCGCGTGTTCTTGCCATGTTCTTGGCGCCTTTTTCAAAAATTCAAATATATGAATTTTGTGATTTTATTTAATTGATTCAAAAATTAATTTCTCTCTGAGTTTTAATGATTTTGAGTTGATTCTTTTTTTAATAATTCACAAAAATGTTAAAATATTTTATTTTGCCAAAAATTCCCCAAAATATTATTTATTTCATATACTTGATATTTTTGCAAAGAATTAATCTTTTCTTTGTTTTTTAACATTTAAAATATTTTTCCTCCTTGATTTTCCAAATTTAATTGGTTTCCAATCATTTTGTATATATAAACGTGATTTTTCAAACATGAATCCAAGATCACAACTTGTTTTTCACACATTTTGAAACTAACTTAGGGTTTTGATCTTAATCACCCTAAACAAATAATTTTCAAACACTCATGGGCCTCTAATAGAGTGTAAGACCCAACCCCTTTTTTAAAAACCAAAATTATTTGGGCCTCAGTGTATTGTATAAGTCCCGATACCGTCAAAACGCACGGCGCGATCGTTGCCTTTTCAAAATAACCCTAGGATTCTCCTTGAGCTGTAAGTCCCATCTCTTGTACAAAAATAAACACTCATGGGCCTCTATTAGAGTGTAAGACCCATCCCCTTTGTAAATACACCACTTTTTGGGCCTCAGTCATTGTATAAGTCCCAATGTATTTTAAAAAATAACGGCGCGATCGTCGCCTTTTTTAACAAAAACAATTGGGCCTCTCCTTGAGCTATAAGTCCCATTCCTTTTCAAAAACAAAAACTTTGGGCCTCTAATAGAGTGTAAGATCCAATCCCCTTTTAACTAAAACCATTTTGGGCCTCAGACATGTATAAGCCCCTATGCGTTAAAAGAAAAATCTCGGCGTAATCGCCAGTTCAAAAATCAAATCATCTGGGCCTACCCTCGTGTTATAAGCCCCATTTCTTTCCTTTAAATTTCTTTGGGCCTCTAATAGAGTGTAAGGCCCATCCCCTTGTACATAAAAAATTTTTGGGCCTCGCATATCGTATAAGTCCCTCTGTATAGTTTTTAAAACAACGGTGCGATCATCGTTAAAACTTGGGCCTCTCCTCGAGCTGTAAGCCCCAACAATCTTTTCAAAACACTTTCTCCTTTGAATTTGAATTAAAATATATGTTGTCATCAAAACTTTCTTTAATTTCTTTGTTAAATAACTAACCAAATAGCATGGAAGCTCTACAACGGGAAAGTGTTTATCCACTTTCATTTACCGCTTTCATATATATAACTGTATTGTGGGGCTGCTTCTCTGTAAGTCTTCTTTCACATCCTTTTATATACTTGTCACATATCCACTGTGTAATACTAGTATAGTTATTTAGAGTTTTCCCTGAAAACTACGTCTAGCACTAGGTAAAGCCTGTTGGTCACTCTTAAATACAAACGAAACTAGATCCCCCGTAGGATTCCAGATACAGTCTTCCCTCCTCTTGGGGTTAAACAATATGGAACAAAGAGAAAGGCACTATTCTGGTGAACCTTTTCTCAGACTGTCACCCTTAGAAATTGTCAAATAAACTCTAACTCCCCAGAGATGATATTTTCTCCGTGAATGGGATCTCTTGAGTTTCTTCCATATCCTCGAACTTTCCTGGAATGATTTCTTCTCGGTGAATTGCATTTCTTGAACTTCTCTTGGTTTGGGGACCCACGGGCTTCCTAAAAGCATCCCCGCCTCCTCTTGGGAATTGTACAAGGACCCTTCGACTTCTTAGAAGTTCTCATGCCTTCTCTTGGGATTAATACAAGGACCCTGACGACCTCTTAAAGGTATAAGATAGAACTTAGTCATCCTTTGCTAGAGCAGTCTTTCCTGCGTCAAAACTTCGGCCATTTTAGGGTTGATACTCATCCCTTAATGCACGTGCCTCCTCTTGGGCATTGTACAAAAGATAAAACTCTATACTTGGACAGTCTAAACCTCTTGAGTCTCAAAGAAATTCTCAAGTTCCTTTCAAACATAGGAAAAAATACCAATAACCCTGGATCAATCTCCAGCATAAACCCGGTCTCTCTCGTGAGAGTTCCCCGCACTTGGACACGCTTCAGGATCTCAATAATCCTCAGCAGTAAGACAGCCTCCTCATGGGCTTTGTACAAATAACTCTCCCCAGGGGAGCTAACCTTTTCATACTCTCTTGTGGAGTCAACCACTCTTAGCCTCCGTCTTGGGCTTTGTACAAGACATGTAAAAAACCCACTCTCTTGTTGAGTATAAAAGTTTCTCTTGTTGAGTCAACTTTTAGCCTCCGTCTTGGGCTTTGTACAAGACATATAAAAACACTCTCTTGTTGAGTATAAAAGACTCTCTCGTTGATTCAATCTCCTTTTAGCCTCAATCTCGAGCTTCGTACGAGATAGAAAAACACTCTCTTATTGAGTATAAAATACTCTCTCGTTGAGTCAATCTCCTTTTAGCCTCAATCTCGGGCTTCGTACGAGATAGAAAAACACTCTCTTGTTGAGTATAAAAGACTCTCTCATTGAGTCAATCTCTTTTTATCCTCAATCTCGGGCTTCGTACGAGATAGAAAAACACTCTCTTGTTGAGTATAAAAGACTCTCTCGTTGAGTCAATCGACCTTCGGACTCTCTTGTTGAGTCGACCCTTTTAGCCTCAATCTCGGGCTTCGTACGAGATAGAAAAACACTCTCTTGTTGAGTATAAAAGACTCTCTCGTTGAGTCAATCGACCTTCAAACTCTCTTGTTGAGTCGTCCTTTTTAGCCTACGTCTTAGGATTTATACAGGACAGATAAAAGTACTCTCTTGTTGAGTCAAACCATTCCAGCCTCCATCTTGGGCTTTATACAAGATACATTCTCCCCAACGGAGTCAAAATCCCTTTTAGCCTCAATCTTGGGCTTTGTACAAGACAGAAAGAACATTTTCCCCAGAAAAGTCAACTTCTAGCCTCCTCTTAGGCTTTGTATAAAGAAAACCCCAGTTGAGTCAATCAACTTTTTAGCATCAAATTTGTGCCTTGGTCACAACATACAAACATCAACAACTCCTCTTTAGAGATGACAAATTCTCTCTTAGTCAAACCTTTAGCTTCACATCTTAGGCTTTGAACAAGATATAAATCACCTTTAGCTTCATGTCTTGGGCTTTGAACAAGACACCAAAACAACCTTTTTTCTCCCGTAGAATAGGAGGAACTAAGATCGCTCTGATTTCCCTATTTCGGGAATACGTAGGCATAAGATTGCAAAAGTATTAGCGAGCATACTAACCAAAAACCCAAAATCACGTACCTTCATATATCCATCAAAAGCATTAGACCAAAAACCTCACAAATAGTCTAGATCTTGTTTTTAAGCAAATAACCCTAAAAGACGAACCCCCTATTTTGATAGCATCTGTAAACCAACAGTCTTGATTGTTTGACCTCAGTTTGCAAGCAGGGTTAATTGGAGACATCTATTCCCCTTGCTTAATCAGCTTAACAGGATAAAAAATGAATTGAACTGTAGTACCAAAGCGATAGTGATTCGAAACCACAAAAATCGCGCTACACTTAGGAACCTTGGATCTTGAGAAAAATGCAAGAATGCTTGAACTGAGATGAATGTGTAGATTGTGCTATGGTGGTTTCAAGTGGATTCCTTTGTAAACAGAAGCAAGAGAAGGTGATTTTGATGATGATTGTGAAGAAAGAAGAGAGAAACCTCTCAGAAGAAGAGAGTTTCGAAGCTCTGAACTTTTGATGAAATGTGATTTTTTGTGTAACTGAATCTCTAACCGTTTTTGTTAGGGCTTAGGAGCTTATATACCTGAGGTTAACATGAGGGTTGAATATTAATCATGGTTAGGAAGTTATTTAGAGTGTGGTTAAGAGTGAAGTTAAGGAAATTGAAGAATGAAGGTTGGTGTGTGAGGCACGGGTTAGAGAGGTTTTGATGTGTGTATGGTTGTGTCATGATGATGATATTAGCATGGTATGGAGTGAGCATGATCTGGTACAACTCAGAATTTCCTTGCTTATCCACTAAGTTTTCTTTTTTGTCATTTATCTTTCATAGCATAAGAGGTAATGTTGGTAATGGTGCATGGTGTAACACCCGAATTCCCATCGCGAATAAATAATACATAAATAAATCAGAGTAACTAAAAATTTATTTTTCCGACAGAAACAAGGATGCCACATTTTAAAATAAGAAAACACAATCCCTGCTCAATTATTTGATACATAACACATAATAGAGAAAATCATTAACGGGAAATTTTTTCCATCTAAAGGGAAAGGTCAATTATGGAATAAAGCGGAAAGATCCATAACCGACTTGTTTTACAAAATAAACCATTTTAGAACATCGACTATACACACAAAAGTACTATGAAATACATTCAACAAATGTATACATATATATATATATATATATATATATATATATATATATATAATCGTTTCCCGACTCCCGTGCTACGTATCAGAGCAGACACCAAGACCGACAACAGAACGGAGGGCTAATCCTCACAAGAAGACCTCCATCAACTCTAATCTACAATGCCTCATAGAGCATTATAAAACAGCAGAAGGGTGAGAAATAACAACTAAATCAAGATTGCATAATAATATGCAAATACATAACAATTCACATGCATAGCTATTCTCACCACAACCACCACATACTAATACATATAACATACCACATATTTGCACATAAGGCATGCCAAGTCATAACATCTAGAAACACATCACACATTACATATCATATGTCTATGCATAATACATATTATCCACAACCAATGCATTTATCACATATGCACATCAAATTACCAATGCTATCACACTCTCAACACATAACAAATCGATGCACAATTTCCACACGTAATCAATCAAATCATGCTTTTCCACACATAATGCATCCATTCACAATTCTCACACATAATCAATCCAATCATGATTTTCCACACATAATGCATCCATTCACAATTCTCACACATAATCAATCAAATCATGATTTTCCACACATAATGCATCCATGATTTATGCAAATGCACAGAGACCGACACAACGACTCTATGCAAATGCCATGCGATACTGACTTCCAACATTTCTCATCACTAGTTCACTCAGGAACTCTGCTGGAACCATCGCTCGTTAATTAGTGTAACTCCCCGTCGGGCATACGATGTTCCCCGTCGCTCACACCCCACACGGGCACACGATGTTTATGGATCGCTTTCGGTCTTCTTATTTTTAAGGCGATTCATACCTCTTATTTTTAAGGCGCACGATGTTATAGCAGATTCCCTCTGGAATCAATCCGTCACTAAGGACGTCACAAGAATGCATATCATGATGCTTGGCATACAATGACTCATGACATTCAAATGCATCTTCACACTTATATGCAACCATAATCATGCATATATTTCAACTCATCAATTCAATACATTCACAATTCAACCATATGAATTAATCAACCTCATCACATTCATGCATTGCAAATCAATTCAAACAATGCATTTCAAACCATAAAGGCCACCAAACAACATACATTGAAATTTCACATAAACAATGCATATCATCACAAACCACAAACCACAACAATCATACAATCATAATTACTTCCACAAGGGATTCACACCACAAAGGCTACCCACAACACATCATAACAACATACATTGATATTCAATCAAACAATGTATTTTACCATACAACAACATCATTAATCACGCATCAAAGTCTAATCCAAAACAATGCACATATTTTCCATAAGGACACAACCCATCATCACAACATTCCATCATGTATATTCACATCATATAATAGCACACAAGCTACACGTTACATATCAAAGGCCTATAGCATGATAACACATCAATCGCACACAATTAACGCGATAAAAACCCGACAACCCGACTATTTTTCTAAAACACAAATTAATTAAATAATCTTTTACCCTCCAAACCATTTTTAATAGAAAGAATATTTCATTAGCTTTCCAACGCTTCAAACGGGGGTCAAAACGGACTTACGGCTCAAAAGTTATGAAGAAAACAAAATCGAACATTTTGGAAAATTCTGTGATCATGCGTCGACGCATGAGGCTGGGGGTCAGCGCATTATCCTGGAAATTTTGCCCAGGTTAGCACATAAAGCTGGGGGTTAGCGCATAATTCTGGGGGTTAGCGCATGAATACGCAGATTTTGCTAAAAATTTAGTTTCTGGTCGTTAAATGCCTTCCGGACCTCCGATTTCGATTCCGTAAAAAGCCCCGGTCTCAGAATTCGAAATACTACAATATTTTCACCATTAAAAAGCCATCCAACACATTTTCCATTTTTTAAATATTTTGAAACATAATTTTATCAATACATTCACACTCCAAAACTCAATCAACACCTATGGAAACATACCAACAAGTTTACCCGAGTAAATCATATCATCACCCGACTATACTACGCAATTTATTCCCCATTCCAACTGTGAAAACATCGATTTCTAACCATTTCATCATTAATGCCCTAACTCTCACAAACTATGTAACTCAATCCAAAACTCTCTAAATCATACCAACGAGTATTCCCGATTAAACCCAAACATTACTCAACTGTTCTACACGATCTATTCCAAATTCTAACCGTTAAAACATCGATTCTACACATTTGTTCTCCTATCCAACCAATAAGGAAAAGTATATATTTCAACCAAAAAACCACAAACAACACATACATATACATATACAAGCAAGATATAATCGAAACTTCTCACCCTTACCCGATTAATCGCGATTGAAACGGAGTTATCTTTGATTTTCCTCTTTTCCTCTTTTTCTCCTCTTCTTTCTTCCCTTCTCTTTTCTTTCTCTTCTTTTTCTTTCTCTTTCTATTTCTCTCTTTTCTTTCTATTTAGATAAAAAACATAAAACTTACCCAAGCAAAAGACCAAAATACCCCTCAGCTCAAATATCTCCCAGACGCTCTTAAAATGCGATAAAACATAAACAACAATGAAAGACAATATATTGTCAAATAAAAGTCAAGAATAAAATAATATAAAAAAAATGAAAATAATTAAATCGACTCGATTAAATAAATCGGACAAAACGGGGCGTTACACATGGCATGTCAAGGATTTGCATGGCCTGAAATAACAAGGTGTGGTAACATCTTGGTATCATGCGCATGAGGCAAGGTTTTGGCATTTTGGGGTGTTATGACATATTTAGTGGCAAGAGGGACATATGCCATGATGTGGTTTTTAGAAGCTTGTAACTTGGTGATTAATGGAACAAATGACAAGGTTTTTATTGCTTTGGAAAGGTGGTGTTTCATAGAACAAGATTGATGTTCAAGGCAAGTTGAAATATGATTTTTAACGTGAAGGAAAATGAGGTAGAAAGTTGTAATGCCATGGCTGCCATGCATGAGCTTGCATGAGCTTGACATGAGTTTCTTTCAAAAGTGAGTTTTTTGGGTTTTGGGAAGGCTTGAACTTCTTGAATTGTGATCCAAATTGCATGGTTCTTGTAACCATTTTGAAGGAAATGTTCCATGCTACACTTTTCATGTTGAAAGCAAGTGAAAAAGATGTCTCAAACATGGTGAAAATATGCCTTGAATCATGCTATACACGAGCTGCCAAAAGTCATGAATTTTTCTAAGTTATTTTCCATGTTGAACAACTTGAACATCCCATTTTCAAGGGATCATAATTTTGGATTCACACATTCAAATGAGGAGTTCTTTATATGGTTGGAAATGTGAGAGATCATACTACAACTTTCCTTTGAAGAAATTTTCCAAATGAAGCTTGTAGCATGGAGAAAATTAGGCTTGAAGATGGCTGAAAAAGGGTGAAAAATTTCCCAAAATGGAAAGTTCTTAAGAAACCCTAATTTCCCAAAAGGGTAACTTTCACAACTCTTGATTTTTTTCTTGATTCTTTAGACGTTTCTTGATAAAAGCCCACCCCTAGGCCATGTTTGACTTGAGGATCATGATTTTGACCTTAAAAAGTCAGGAGTTAACTTTTTCCTTGACCAATTGACTTTTTCCCCAATTCTCCTAATTTTCAATCAATCCTCCAATTGAAACCCTTATGAATGCAATTTGTCATGTTCCAAAACTTGGGAACACATAGAATACATAGAATCATATCTTGCCCAAAAATTCAGAAATAAACTGACTTTAGGCAAAACCCTAATTTGGTCGCCAAAAGTCAGGAGAAATTGACTAATTCTCCAAACCCTAATTCCTCTTAGTATGATGTAGATTGCCTCAAACCAAGATGATTCATGTGATGAGATGATGTTAAAGACCCAAGATCCTTGTTATGAGGTATTTCCTAGCATGAACATCCAAAACCCTAGTTGAGGACCAACAATTAAGAGACTTTGATCCTCTTCAATTCACTTGCCAATTTCAAGCTCCTGATGACCTGGTGAACCATATGAGGTGCCTTGAGGTATGATGAGCCTTTATGGCTCAAGTATTTAGTACATCTCATTATCCTTTCCTTGCATAATTAATGATAGTGGTATCCTTGATATCATTCCTTATGAGAGCCAATGATGTATGCAATGTTTTTGACCTAAATGCATATAAAATGTGAAACATAAGCCACTTATGAGGGTATAAATAGGAGGGCAAATTTTGAGGTGTTATAGCTGCCCCTATTCAATCAACTGTGAACCTGAAGGGATGAGAGCGTCGACTCTCAGTCATTCGAGGTAAATAGGGATTGAATACCAACAGAAACCGAAAATTTGCACTCTATGGGTATAAAATAGGGTAGAAGATCTGATGAGCGTAAAACTCCACTAGGGATGACAGGGTAGGTGAGATTGAAAAATCCGTTAAGGAAAGAATGAGGACGAACACGAAGGAACGATTCGGTTAATGACACAGACGAATATCGGAAGATGATACTTACATGTATCAAGGAAAGATGAACACGGACGAGTGTTTGCGGTAACGACACAAATGAGTGTCGAAAGATGATACAGACGGGTAACAAAGAAAGAGGACCAACATGAATAAGTGATTCAGTTAACGACACAGACGAGTATCAAAAGATGATACTTACGCATATCAACGAAAGATGAACACGAAAGAGTGTCAAGAAGAAGATTGAATATCAAAACAACCACACCAAATTCGCAACCTGCGAGGGAGGGACAACTCCGCTGGGGGACCGTTAACCAGAGATGTACAACCATGAACATGGACGGGCGTCAAAATCTATACCGACGAAGTATTGAAACAGAACAAAACAGACGAATGGGTGCTTAATAGCGCTGGGGATAAACGCAGACAAATGATGAAATAACACGGATGTATGCTGGAGGGTTAGTGCGAGTATATGGACTCTAGGATCATCACGGACGAGTATTGATGAAGCCGAAACAAACACGGATGAGTGTCTAAGACCAATACAAACACAGTATTGAGAAAATGAAATCGAACACGGATGGGTGTTGAAAGACTACGGGCGAGTGTCTGCACATCTAGGATCAATACGAACGAGTATTCACTAACCTGAGACAAACACGAACGAGTGTTGAAAGACCGCGGACGAGTGTCTACACACCTAGGATCAATACGAACGAGTATTGATTAACTTGAAACAAACACGGACGAGTGTTGAAAGACCACGGACGAGTGTCTACACATCTAGGATCAATACGAACGAGTATTGATTAACATGAGACAAACACGAACGAGTATTGATTAACGTGAAGCGCCTGCTTAGGGCCACAGTCACATCGTTTTATGCTGGGGAAGAAGAGAAGCCTGAACAGACAACTCTGCAGGGGAGTACCCGTGAGATGAACGAGAGTAAAGTAAGATTGAACTCCTGAGTTAAACCACTTTCTTGGGAGACGTCTGGCAACGAGAATATTCAAACCTGGCTTATGCCTCAAATGCATATGTTTGAATTTTTCTATGGCGTAATGCTCAATACGAAATGAAATGCTACACGTTTTGAGGATGCAATGATTACTATATGCAAAATGCAAAAGGAATCCTCCGCTAGGGATGATAGATAGCACTCTGCTGAGGAAGACGATGCTTGGCGACTTCACTGGTGAGGAAGTTATATACCAGTACTCTATGGAGATAGAAATCTACTGGGGTCATGCAGTCAAACGAGTCTCTTGCTATGTATGCCAACCTGCTTGGAGAGCCAACAAACTATCGTTACCCTGTCTAGGGCTTTAAATTTTACTGGAGAAAAGATAAATCCACCTCTGGCTGGGAAAACCAGACCTCTGGACTCTTGCTGAGGGGGATAATAAGGAGACATAGCCTCTGCCAAGGATGATACAACCTTGGCTATTTCTGTTGGGGAGACATTCATTCGCATATCTGAACCGTGCCTCTGGTGCTGCGAGAAGATACTGGTCTTTAACTTGCACACTGACCTCTGAGTACGAATGCTTGTGCCTGCAAACACAAAAAGATACACACGTGTGCCTCGGGGTATTATATGGTATGAATTCACCACCCAAGGAAACTCAACATTCAAAGAAATTTTAAATGTTTTCATGCATGTTTCGTAGGGCTTTATTGTTTTCAAATGCAATGTTTATCAAAAATTCGGACGTCTTTTGCCAACAAAACAGCAAAATGAAAACAAAATAGAAATCTATTTGAGTGAAAATGAATCTATTGATTGAATGGGCCTGTAAATAGGCATTTACATCCGGAAGCAATTCCTAGAAAGAGGTAATTCCATAAAAATAAAAGAAACTACATTAGCGGCAATGTAAAAAATGGATTCATATCGAGTTTCAATTCTGCTATCACTTGTATGTCTTCCAAACATTTTGAATACTCTGCTTTCTGAGGAACATGCTTGGACTAATTCCTATCCCTCGAGATTCCCAGTTGTTGAAAAGAGATGAGGTACAAACTACTCATATCGCAGCCTTTCGCTTCAATCCCTAACTTTTGCCTGGATCACCCTTTACGGGTTTTCAATCCACCGGGATACCCATTTTTGCCTAAGTTGCCTTTTCAGGTTTTCAACTTAGCGGGTTTACTCATTTTTCTTTCATATATCCCTAATTTTTTCCCTAACCCTTTCCTTTTTTATGGTTCGCTAGGATGCCCCTTTTTTGCCTGGACTTATTCTTTTTGTTGTCCAGCGGGTCTTTTTTATGCAAAGTATTTTTTAATTGCGTCTGAGTTCACAAGGGACGTGAAATCTTCACTGTCCATAGTTGAAAGCATCAAGGCTCCACCCGAGAAAGCCTTCTTGACAACATATGGGCCTTCATAATTCGGGGTCCATTTGCCCATGTGATCTGTTTGTGGAGGAAGGATCCGCTTCAACACAAAATCACCAGCCTAGAAACAGCGAGGACACACTTTTAGGTCAAATGCCTTCTTCATCCTCCTCTGATATAACTGCCCGTGACATACCGCTGCCATTCTTCTTTCTTCAATGAGGTTCAGCTCGTTTAATCTTGTTCGGACCCATTCAACTTCGTCTAGCTTCACGTCCATCCTCAGAGAAGGAATTTCAACTTCAACTGGAAGGACTGCTTCCATACCATACACAAGTGAAAATGGAGTTGCACCGATTGACGTGCGTACTGATGTACGGTACCCATGTAGAGCGAAAGGCAACATCTCATGCCAATCTGTATACGTGACAACCATCTTTTGCACAATCTTCTTAATGTTCTTGTTGGCTGCTTCAACAACACCGTTCATCTTTGGACGATACGGAGAAGAATTATGGTGTTCGATCTTGAAGCTCTGGCACAACTCTTGCATCATCTGGTTTTGAGGTTAGAACCATTATAAGTGATGATTCTTTCAGGAACCCCATAACGGCAAATGATCTCTTTCTTGATAAACCGGGAAACCACCTGTTTGGTGACGTTTGCAAAGGAAGCTACCTCCACCCATTTGGTGAAATAATCGATGGAAACTAGAATGAAATGGTGCCCATTGGAAGCAGTGGGCTCAATCTTGCCAATCATATCAATGCCCCACATAGCAAAGGGCCACGGGAAAGTCATAACATTCCACGGATTCGGAGGCACATGCACTTTGTCGGTATAAATTTGGCATTTATGGCACTTTCGGGCATATTTGAAGCAGTCTGATTCCATAGTCATCCAGTAATAACCGGCTCTCAACAACTTCTTTGCCATAGCATATCTGTTGGCATGGGTACCAAAGGAACTTTCGTGCACTTCTTGCATCAACATGTCTGCTTCGTGTCTATCCACGCATCTGAGCAAGACCATGTCAAAATTTCATTTATACAACACCTCATCCTCGTTTAAGAAGAAACTGCCAGCTAATCTTCTCAGAGTCTTCTTATCATTGTTGGATGCCCCAGCCAGGTACTCTTGACTTTTCAGAAAGCACTTGATGTCATGATGCCAAGGTTTACTGTCCACAACTGTCTCGACTGCAAACACATAGGCAGGCCTATCAAGGCGCGTCACATCAATCTTGGGCACATGATTCCACAAAATCACTTTAATCATGGAGGATAACGTTTCCAAAGCGTCTGCCATCTGATTTTCGTCACAAGGTATATGATGAAGCTTCACCATAGTGAAGAAAGTCAGCAACCTTGTTGTGTAGTCTCTCTATGGAATCAAATTGGACTGATGAGTATTCCAATCTCCGTTGACCTGATTGATCACTAAAGCAGGATCCCTAAATATGTCAAGAGTTTTAATCCTCAGATCAATAGCCTCTTCGATACTCATAATGCAAGCTTCATACTCGGCTTTATTGTTGGTGCATTCGAAAGTCAGTCTGGCCGTGAAAGGTATATGAGAACCCTTCGGAATGACAATAACTGCCCCAACTCCACTAACATTCATATTAATGGACCCATCGAACATCAAACATCACTTAGAATTTGGATCTGGCCCTTCGTCAACTAACGGTTCTTTGCAGTCCTTCATTTTCAAATACATGATGTCTTCATTAGGGAATTCAAATTTCATCGGCTGATAATCATCAAGTGGTTGTTGAGCAAGATAGTCGGACAAAACACCACCCTTGATTGCTGAAATTCTGGTATCAGATATGTGATGTCAAGTGAGATGTCACAACATCACCAACACACAGAATTTGTTCACCCAGTTCGGTCTAACAACCTACATCTGGGGGCATACCAAGCCAGGAAGGAAGTCCAATATTAGTAGAATTAAATTACAGACTCAACAATACCAGTTGACAATCTCCTATCTTAATCCCTACCCAATGACCCTTCTACCTAAGACCTCCCTAAGTAAGAGACTCCATCTCACTTCCAATCATTGCAATGATGTCTAGTAGTCAACACCTCAGCCACTGCATCAACAGCTTGATTTCCAACAACTCTTCAAACACAACAAAGTAGAAGACATACTTCCATGACAATACCTAGACATGACACACATGACTAAGAACAATACTTAGAGTTGCTTAACAGCTTCCTCCAAGAACAATACATCTCTTACCTATAGGCTTCGAGATAAACACGATGACCATCCCACAAACCGGTAGTTCACACATACCAACTCTCTTAGAGAGTGGTTCACAAGCTCAGCCCTAATGATTACATCTTTTCTATTCACGGCTTCCCCACTAAAACTAGGTTACAATGCTTCTATTTATAACCTATTTCCCAACTGGATTTGGGCCTCAAGTCACAGCATAACAGCTGCTACAAATCTGTAAAAGATTCTCCTACAAAATAGGTCTTCAATCAAATCCTTCCTAATTTATCTCCATAATTAGAAAGTCAATATTCTTCAATATTCTTCTTGATTCTGACTTGAATCTTCCAGACCTAAAAATCAGCTCCACATAATATTTTCAGGATATTCCTCACAGGGTTTGGGCATTAGCAATTCTTAGATTTGATTCACAATTAAAAACAAATTTAAACTTCAAATCTTTTCATATCTTTCAGCCCTAAAAACAGCAACAAGATCTGCTCCATATCTGATTGCAACTGAATATATCTTTCCCAAGATATTCGCTTGCAATCTCTCCACCAGATCTCTCAAAACAAACAGATACACACAGCCCTAAAACACAACAGACTAATGTTCTGATGTTCTCTCAACTGATGTCAAGACATCATGTTTAACATGAGCACACAAACCTGCATCCCAGACTAAGATGTCATGACATCTCCTTCAACATCTGTCACATAACAGCAGCAACTATTGTGCCAGAACCAAGATGTTCTGTCATGACATTCCAAAAACAACCACGTTATATAACCTTAAACATCCAGGTTCAATGAAGTGCTCATGACATCTCTGTCACACCATTACAGCCATGCACTCATACTAGTTAGGTGCAGCACACCATGTCAAGACATCTCACTTGACATTTCCACAACCTGCAACTAATCTAAAGTTAGTGCAGAACAACATGTCAAGACATAATGCAGTAGCACCTGCTGTACTGGACCCAGATGTCATGACATCTGTTGTAACACATGACAGCAGTACTGTCATGACAGTTAAAGATGTTTCCACATCAGGTTCAGCATCTGTAGTGATGTCTGAGCAACCATGTCAGGACTTTTGATCTGACATCTTGTACCACCTGTTATAGATCATCATCTGATCTGACATTGACACATCCTGCAGTGATGTTCTACTCTTATGTCAAGACATTCTTCGTAACATTTTCCTGAGCAACATGTTTTGCAAAAATTGCTGCCAACTCAGAACTTACAATTGCTTTTTGGGAAGTATATTAAATGTCATATTCTGTCAGGACCATTTGCCAATGAGCAACCCTTCCGGTGATTGCTGGCTTCTCAAAAATGTACTTGACTGGATCCATCTTGGATATTAGCAGAGTTGTGTGAGTCATCATGTATTGTCTCAAACGCTTTGCAGCACATACAAGTGCACAACATGTCTTCTCAAGCATTGAGTATCTTGACTCGCAATCATTGAATTTCTTGCTCAGGTAGTAGATGTCGTGCTCTTTCTACCTGTCTCGTCGTGTTTACCGAGTACACAACCCATTGAGTTCTCAAGCACTGTCAAATACATTATCAGTGGTCTCCCTGGAACTGGAGGTATAAGGATCGGAGGTTGTTGAAGATACTCTTTTATCTTTTCAAATGCCCTTTGGTAGTCATTGTTCCACCAGACAACCTGGTCTTTTCTTAGCAGCTTGAAAATTGGTTCACAAGTGGCAGTAAGATGAAAGATGAATCTAGAAATGTAGTTCAACCTCTCTAGGAAACCACAAACCTATTTTTCTGTTCTAGGCTCAGGCATCTCTTGAATTGCTTTTACTTTGGCTGGATCACCCTCGATCCCCCTTTCACTGGCGATGAAACCTAACAATTTTCCAGACCGCACCCCAAAGGTGCACTTATTCGGATTCGCCTCAATTTGAATTTCCTCAACCGTTCAAACAGTTTCTGCAAATTCACCAAGTGTTCCTCTTCGGTTTGTGACTTCGCGATCATGTCATCAACGTAGACTTCAATCTCCTTATGAATCATACCATGAAAGAGAGCCATCATTGCGCGTTGATAGGTTACCCATGCGTTATTTAAACCGAAGGGCATCACTATATAATAGAATGTTCCCCATGGGGTAATGAATGTTGTTTTCTCCATGTCCTCCGGTGCCATCTTAATCTGATTGTATCTGGAGAAGCCATCCATGAAAGAAAATACCGAGAATTAAGCTGTATTGTCAACTAAAACATCGATGTGAAGTAATGGGAAGTCGTCTTTCGGACTTGCTCTGTTTAGATTGCGGTAATCAATACACATTCGGACCTTGCCATCCTTCTTAGGTACCCACATGATATTCGCAACCCATGGTGGATAATTGGTAACAGCTAAGAAACCTGCATCCAACTGCTTCTGGACTTCTTCCTTGATCTTGATTGCCATTTCTGGTTTCGTTCTTCTAAGATTCTACTTGACGGGAGAGCAACTCTTTAAGAGGCAATCTATGCAGAACAATATCGGTGTCAAGCCCTGGCATATCTTGATATGACCAAGCGAAGATGTCTACGTATTTATGCATCATTTCTATCAACCCCTTCTTTACATTCTCGTTTAAGGCAGCCCCAATCTTTACTTCTTTCTTGGCGTCTTCGGTTCCCAGATTTATAACTTCCAATGCTTCTTCATGAGGCTGAATGGCCTTTTCCTCCTGTTTCAACATCCTGGCTAATTCCTCAGGAAGTTCACAATCTTCTTCACCATCCTCTTCGGCTTGGGAAATCGGATTTTCAAAGTCATAATAAGCCATAGCAGAATTGTTATCAATGGAATCCGATGAAATGCATCTGCATGAATGATTATTCACGCTTTATGAGTGTAAAAAATAACATCACCATTTATTATAAAAAGTAAAAAAGAGAGAAAGACAGGGAGCACAATATTTGAATGCAAAAAGAATGTCCTTTATTAATGATAAAATTGATTGTTTAACAACGTAAGCCCTACAAGAAATCTCTATGCCTTGGGCGGGGCGCAGGATTTAACATGAAAACAAGAAAAATTACTCTTCGTGAAGAGTGACTTGGATGAAGCCTTTGGAAGACCAGTTGTGAAGCTATTGTCACAAGACAGCTGGGCGTATCTAATTGCTGATGTCGCAGTCACTGTCTCTGTCTTCATCGCTCAGCGCGAAAATCTGGCCAGGATCGATGACTCCAGCACTAGAGAAAGTAATAGGTTCTTGTCGGCCTTGCCCCTTTGGTCTTCGATAACCAATTCCGAATTTGTTTTCTTTGAGATGCGCCTCAATCACTCGGCCCCAACCTCCGCTGTTGCCAGATTGTACGACAACTTAGGATTGATTGTATGAGGCAATAGAAACTTCTGGCTTCTTCTCTGATGAAGGAGATACTTCTTGCACATTCACCGTTTCAAATGCTTGACACAACATTTCATGGATTTCACCGTCCATCTCAACATACTTGAACGAAGATAGGTGACTTACAAAGATGTCCTCCTCACTGTAGACGGTGACCACTTGTCCATCTACCACAAACTTAACCTTCTGGTGGAGGGTCGATGATACAGCTCCGGCCCCATGAATCCACGGGCGCCCCAACAAACAGTTGTACGAAGGCTAGATATCCATCACATAGAAAGTAGTGTTGAAGATTTGAGGCCCTACTTTGATTGGTAATTCCACTTCCCCAAAAACCGATCATTTTGACCCATCAAATGCTCGAACCACCAAGTCGCTCGGTCTGAGCACCACTCCTTCAACATCCAGCTTAAGAAGTGCCTTTTTAGGAAGTACATTAAGTGAGGATCTGATATCTACCAACACATGGGAAAGAACCCCCCCTTTACATTCTATAGATATATGAAGTGCTTTGTTGTGGTTTCGGCCCTCCGAAGTCAAATCAAAGTCAGTGAAACCCAACCCACGGCTGGCATTAACATTGGATATTACCCATTCCAGTTGATTGACTGAGATTTCCTAAGGCACGTATGCCGCATTCAGGACTTTTAACAAGGCATTGCGGTGTGCTTCAGAACATAACAACAGAGACAAAATGGATATCTTCGATGGAGTTTGGTGGAGGTGATCTACAATCTTGTAGTCACTCCTCTTGATGATCTTCATAAATTCTTCGACATCATTTTCAAAAGAGGTACCGGGCTCCGTCCATTGCACAGGCTCTTCGTTCACCACTTGCTTGCCCTTGGCTTTTCCCAAGGCATCTACATTATCGCCTCAAAGAGTTTGCGGCGCAAATAGCCTGCCACTTCTAGTAAAACCACCAACTCCGACGTTGTCAACCTTTTGGTCAACTACATATGGGGTATCAACTTCCTGCTTTTGACCGTTGTAGTATACCTCAGCACCATAGTGCCATGGGATTGCCTTTTCACTTTCAAATGGGATTGGTCCGGGCACCGTGATGGTAACCGGAGCTCGCCTTGCAGGCACTGGGATCTGTACCGGTGTAAAAGGGATGGTAATAGTTGAAACATCATTCTCAGCATTGGATACTTAACTGAATTGTAAGCAATTGTCGTTCATCAAATTCTGAATACAGCTTCTCAACTTATCACAACTATTCTGAAGAATCAAACAATCTAAACAATCTGCCTCACAACCAGGGAATACACCTCCTCTCAACAGATGATCTTTCACAACCAGCAATGATGTCTTAACAGCCCCGACATTAGATACCAACCTCCAACCATTGTCTTCTTCAACAGGGTTCACGGTTGCCCCACCGTGGGTAGGCATTGGATGCTGAATAACATTTGGAGTGGCCAGAGGAGAAAAATTAATAGCTTTGGAGTCTATCAAATCTTGAAATTTATGTTGAAAGGCTCTGCATCTTTCAATAGTGTGTCCGGGAGCACCAAAATGAATGTCACAATGCGCATTGGCATCATAACCTGGTGGGAGCTTTGCAGGAGGGGGCCCATCATGCGAAGTTCTACTAGATTCAGCTTGAGCAACTGTTAGAGCAACATAGCATAAGACATTGGTAATGGATCTAAATGTCGGTCAGTCATTCTCTGTCTTTGTTGATAGGCCTGCCTTGGGGCCTGTTGTTGTTGTTGTTGATTTTGCTATTGTGTGGCAACGGGAATGGTTACAGCAGCGGTCTGATGGTATGGGACCTGATATCCTCTGTTTCTACCCTTCTGAGAAGATGCGGCATTTGTCTCCCCTTCATGTTTCTTACCCGCACTAGCAAAAGGTTTTCACACACCAGAAAAAGATCTAACATTGTCTTGAATTTTACCCAGTTTAAGCAAATTCTCAATCCTCTCCGCAGCAACTACATTATCGGAAAACCCCGACGAAGTACTCCCTGCCTAGCGTTCTAGGAAGGGGCCCTACAGTGTTTCCAGGAACATGTCAACCATTTCTCTTTCTGGCAACGGAGGTTGTACCCACGCAGCCAATTCACGCACCCACTGGGCGTATTACTTGAAAACTTTCTTCACTTTTCTGCGTCATACTCTGTAGCTGAGTATGATTGGGGGCCATATCAATATTGTATTGATATTGCTTCAAAAAAGCTTCAGCCAGATCTTTCCAATTTCTGAAGTGGACCCTCTCAAGCTTCATGTACCACTCCAGAGATGCCCCAAACAGGCTGTCTTCGAAAAAGTACATCCAAAGCTTTTCATCATTGGAGTAAGAAGAGATCTTCCTGAAGTAAGCTTGCAAGTGAGTTTTTGGACAAGAACATCCGTTGTATTTGTCGAAAGATGGAGATTTGAACTTTGGAGGGATTATCACCCTTTGAACCAACCCCATGTCTACTATATCAATGCCCATAGTATTCTAACATTCTATGGCCCTTACTTTTTCAGCAAGCAGTTCGTACCTTCTATCTCCTTCACCGTTGTTGCCACCCATATCTGCGTTTATTAGAGAAAATTGGTCATAGTGATTATCCTCCACATGAGGAACAGGAATAGGAATGGGGATAGGACCCCCAGCAGCTTGACCAACAAGAATACCACCATGAACTTCACAACAGGCATACCAGCGTTAACTCCACCAACTGGAATACCAGCATTAACTCTATCGACACGAATACCATTTCCAACTGGAGGATCAACTTGATTGTCAGCATCTGGAATCACAACCTCGGGCCTTTGCACCAATGTCCTAAGCTCTTGTTGGCCCTGAGCCACTCCTTGCATCAGGTCCATAAACTGGTTCGTCTGGGCCCTCATTTCAGCCATTTCTGCCTGCAATTGCTCCATGATTCGTTGTTGGTTTTGACGCGTTGAATAGCGGTGGATATGAGAATCAGCAATTCTTCCTGGTTATCAAATAAGTTTAGGAAATCCAGAGAAAACACCTGTTATGCAAAAACGATATGTATGAATTCATGCATATTGTCATACCCCAAATTTTGACCACCAAGATTTCCCATCATTGTGCAAATCATCATCACAATATGGATGAACCATCATGCCTCATCAATCTCCTCAAAAATGGTTAAGCATCCACTACAATCTAAGATTAGGGTTTTGAGCCCCCTCAGAGCATCTAGACAAGTATCAATCAAGAAATGACATGATCTTCAACTTGTCTAGCCCCTCAAAACACCCACAAAGGATCAAGAGGACTCCCACATCAAGAATCAAGCACAAGGTTGCAACATTCCAAGTGGATCAAGCCTCAAGATTGCCTGGGTCTCCATCCAATCATGGGATCATTACTCAGGGCATTCAGAAAATATCCAGCACATCGATGAGTTTGTAAAGATTGCAGGACAAGAGTTCATTAACTACGCTTTTCCTGAGGTTAACGTCATCGAAGGGGATGACTCCTCCAGTTCCAAAGAAGTGTGGGACACCTTAGGACAATCGAGTGGCAAGTAAGACTTCTTGGTCATGTACACCGCTCCTGAAAGCTCTCGTATCAGGCTCGAAGACATCCAGCCCACTGGATGGGAAGATCCACCTGAGACTACAAACACTGTGCAAGATACAACAGAAGAATCCTCCTACGACAACTCTGCCTAGGAGACAGATTCCAACGATCCTGTTCCACCAGAAATTAGCGTCATTTCTGAAGACAAGTTAAGAAAGAAGGTGCCAGACTTTATGGTTCACCGAGGAGTTCACCGCCAATGGGTTGCTATCAATGTTTCGAAAGTCTTCCATAAGTCTAAGTAATTGTCGTCTTTGTCTTAACCTTTCACCTTGCCCGGGTGAAACAAATGTTTCTATAGGGCTCACTTTCTGTAAAGGTGTCTCTTCGCTTTGCCCAAAATGACAGAGTTTTGTTTTATAGGGTTGTAGTTTCGAGAGTCGACAAGATCATAAATAAAATAACGTCGTTCTGTAATTTCCGCATTTATTGATGTTTTCTCTTTTCGCTTTTTTCAAAAAATGGTAATCCTAAAAACAACTAAAATAATAAAAACAAGCATTTTTCAGAAAATACAATGCACACACTATTGCACTCTCTCTATTTCTTCTAAAAACCAATCATCACGTCATGCAGATTGCTTGTTTTAAACCCCATTGAAACATACGATCCAATGCCTTCTCCCAACTTTGAATTCCCAATATTTGAGGCTGAAGATGAAGAGGACAAAGAAATTCCAGAAGAGATCTCCCGATTACTCAAACGAGAGGAAAGGTCCATTAAACCTCACAAAGAGTCATTGGAAACGGTCAACTTGGGTACAGAAGAAGAGAGAAAAAAGTCAAGATTGGGGCACTGCTCAGTCCAACTGTCAAAGAAAGTTTGATAAAGCTTCTCAAAGAATTTCCCGATGTATTCGCTTAGTCCTATCAGGATATGCCAGGGTTGGATACCAGCATCAAGGAACATCATTTACCGTTAAGATTAGAATGTCCGCCGGTAAAACAAAGACTAAGACGGACTCACCCAGACATGGCTATCAAAATCAAGGAGGAAGTACAGAAACAGATTGACGAATGATTCCTCGCCACATCAGAATATCCTCAATGGTTAACCAACATTGTTCCAGTAACGAAAAAGGACGGAAAGGTCAGAATGTGTGTAGACTACAGGGATCTGAACAAAGCCAGTCCAAAGGATGACTTTCCCTTACCGCACATTGACATGCAGGTAGACAGTACAACAAAGTTCAAAGTTTTCTCCTTCATGGATGGATTCACGGGCTATAATCAAATCAAAATGGCACTGGAAGACATGGAGAAAACTTCGTTCATCAACCCATGGGGCACCTTTTGTTACAAGGTAATGCCATTCGGTTTGAAGAACGCCAGGGAAACCTATCAAAGGGCCATGACTACTCTGTTTCACGACATGATACACAAAGAAATAGAGGTATATGTGGATGATATGATTGCCAAATCTAAGACAGAAGAGGAGCATGTGACCCACCTGTCAAAGCTATTCGAGCGTCTGAGGAAGTTCAAACTCTGCTTGAATCCCAACAAGTGCACATCCGGTGTCCGTTCAGGGAAACTTTTAGGGTTCATCGTCAGCCAGAAAGGAATTGAGGTTGATCCTGACAAGGTCAAGGCCATTCAAGAAATGCCTTCTCCAAAGACTAAGAAACAAGTCAGGGGATTCTGGGACATTTGAATTACATTTCCAGATTTATATTCCTCATGACCGCGACCTGTACGCCGATCTTCAAATTACTCAAAAAGAATCAGGAATGCGTATGGAGAGAAGACTGCCAAGCCGCCTTCGATAGTATCAAGGAATACCTATTGAATCCATTGATTCTGTCACCTCAAGTGGAGGGAAGACCGCTGATCATCTACTTAACAGTCTTGGAAGACTCAATGGGTTGTGTACTTGGCCAACAAGACGAAACCAAAAGAAAAGAGTCTGCCATCTACTATTTGAGCAAGAAGTTTACCGACTGTGAGACTCGGTACACTATGCTTGAGAAAACTTGTTGTGCTTTGGCTTGGGCAGCCAAACATCTTTGCTGGTACATGATTCGTCACACTACTTGGTTAATCTCTGAAATGGATCCAATCAAGTATGTCTTTGAAAAGCCTGCTCTTACGGGAAGGATTTCCTGTTGCCATATGTTGTTATCAGAATATGACATAGAGTACCATGCTCAAAAAGCCGTAAAAGGAAGTATTTTAGCCGATCATTTAGCTCATCAACCGATTGATGATCAAGAATCAGTCGGATTTGACTTCCCAGACGAAGATGTCATGTATTTGAAAATGAAAGATTGCGATTAACCACTACCCATTAAAGGGCCAGAACCAGGTTCCCAATGGGGATTAATCTTTGACGGAGCTGTCAACCATTATGGAAACGGAATTTGGGCAATCATCATAACGCCTTAGGGTACCCATATTCCTTTCACTGCCTGACAAACATTCAAGTGCACAAACAACGAGGCCGAATACGAAGCTTGTATCATGGGTCTCGAAGAAGCGATCGACTTAAGGATCAAGAACTTGGATGTGTACGGAGACTCAGCCCTGGTTATCAATCAGATTAAAGGACATTGGAACACATACCAATCAGGACTGATTCCTTACTGTTGTACCCCAAATTTTACCCCTTAGATGTCATATTATCTTGCACTTACATTTAGATTTCAATCATGTGTGGATTCTTAACTAACCACTTCATTTGGCAAGTTGTCTATTTTTATTGTGGAAGTTAGGGTTCACATAAAGAGGACAAGGTATCCCTAAGATATCTCTTGGCTCTAAATGCAACCATTTGAATCTATACGCATCCAAGAAGTTTTTTTCAACAAGAGATCAAGTGTTTTATCAAGACAAGTCAACCATTACCTTGCATGTCAAGAAAAGTGTGGTGCCAAGTCTTGGGACATCAATCCATGTGTTAACGAACATCCTTGGAGTCCACCTTTGGGTTTTAGAAGATTTTCTCTTAAGTGCAAGAATTTTTCATCTGGATAAATATTCACCAAGGTGCAACATCTCAAATTGGTGCCATGAGAGGATTTGATTTTGTAACTTGAAATTTCCTAAGTTTGTTCCCGTGGCATGGACTTTGATTTATCTCAAAATTCCGTTGGGCCCAAAATGTTGTCATCTGATCAAAGGCCATAAAGTTATGAGAATTCAAAATGGTGTTCCCGTATGGTTAAGCAACAAGGCATTATGTATGTAGTTTATTCCATGTGCCACTTGTATTATTTGAAAAATCTGAAAGATGCTTTGCTTATAAGACAATTTTGTGAGGTCACTAAATATTACCTCTTTCTATCTTCTCTCCCATGACACAAATAAAAGAGTTTTTGGAATAAATATTGAAGGGTGAAAGTAGCAGGCCTGCACCATATCCTCCGCTGCTTTTATTCAGTAAGTGTAGCATTGTGATCTCCAAAGTTTGACTGAAAGAGGTGCCATGCAAACCCTAATTTTTTCCCCTATGGATAAAGCATTTTTCCAGTGTATCTTCCATGCACGGACCATTTTGTTTTTCCTATAAAAGGAGACCACTTCTCCTTTGTTCAACACACAGAAACACAACCACAACACCGAGAAAGATATAAGAAAACTCTCTCAAAATCCCTCCACCTCTCCATCTTTTTAGTTCTGCAAGTAATCCTCAAAACTTGCAAGGAACTCACCATTTTTATTCCCTCTGTAAACACTACAAACCATCAAACACCAACATCCAAACCCTCGGTGACTTGTGATTCTTTCTGGAAACTAATAGAGAGAAGAGGTGACTCCGTAGCAGTTGGTCTTTGAAGGAGAGGAAGTTCGTCCACCATTTCCAAAAGCTTGTACCTGTGAAAAAGCAGTGGACTTTCTCCACTAGGTATCACGCTCTCTTCCACTCTGTTTACAATACCATGATCATATTCACCTCATACTGTTACCATGTTTTCTATCTTGTTAATACCTGATGCTGTGATGAACATTGTTAATGTTGATTCTGTGATAGATATCTTAAATCATTAATATGTGGCTTTGAAAAAAATCGTAAACTGGATTCGTGTTTGTGTAGAATAGAACTGAATGAGAAAATTTTGTAGTGGCTCTCGCCATGTTAGAAGTAGTGGCGTCCGCCACACCATTACTAAAGAAATATATAATAAAATAAAATGGTACATGCCCCACCAAAAGAAAAATAATAAAATAACACACCCTAAAAACACCATAGCGGTGGCCATGAGTGATGTGACGCAAGCCACCCTTAGTTGGATGAAGGTGGCGCAAGCCACCCTTAACTAGATGAAGGTGGCGCAAGCCACTAGTGGCAAGACCACTATGGCACCTGCCACATAAAAGTGGTGGCACCCGCCACACTATTCGTTCCTTTTTACTTTTTATTTTGTTTTTTTATTTTATTTATCTTACCTCCCATTTTATTTTATCTTAAAAAACAATAAAAATAAAATGTGCATATCCTCATTTTAATTCTTAACTTTTTCATGGAGAAATCAATTAGTTTTCGTAAAGAAAATCAACTATTTTTCTTGAAGACTTTAAAGAGAGTTTTTTTCTTTGGAATATGCTGTGATTTATGAACTTTGTTTCCTGACTTTGAACAAAGCGTTATCATGAGAGTGTTGTCTCTGTGTTTGCTGGCCTTTGTTGCTAATGTGCTAGATCTAAATGTTTTTGTTTTCAAACTGTGAGAATGCCTTCCCTGCCATAGTTGGCTTATTCATGTGACCGCTGACTTTAAAGTGAGTTTTTCTTTGGAGTATACCGTGATTTGTGAAACTTTGTTTTCTGACTTTAACAAACCTTACCATGAGAATATTATCTGTAGTTTTTGTTCTCTGTTGAAGTTGCATGACCTAAATCCAAATGTTTCATGTTTTCAAATTATGAAGAGTGCCTTCCCTGTCGTACTTGTCATATTTACATGATCACCCATTTTTGCTGTTTGCCATGCTCACACTTGCAAGTTCACTTCATGTGTTGATTAATGCTTACTGTTTTCGAATTCTTGAACTCATATGTTCCATAATATTTCAACCCCATTGTAACTCTTGTTTATAAGATGTTACTCTTCCCCTTCCTTCAAAAGGAAAGCCTTTTTATTGACCTCAAAGTCATAAAAAGCTCATTACTTCCTTGACCTCATAGTCATAGGATCCCACCTTTGACCTCATAGTCATAGGAACCTCTCATGGCCTCATAGTCATAGAGTTACATCTTCCACCTTTGACCTCATAGTCATAGGAACCTCTCATGGCCTCATAGTCATAGAGTTACATCTTCAACCTTTGACCTCATAGTCATAGGAATCTCTCATGGCCTCATAGTCATAGAGTAATCTCTTCAACCTTGACCTCATAGTCATAGGTAAAGCTTTGACCTCATAGTCATAGCCCCTCACCTTTGCCTCATAGCCATCTTACCTTTAACCTCATAGTCATAGGTAGCCCTTAACCTCATAGTCATTGGCAACATCTTTAACCCTTGACCTCATAGTCATAGGTAGCCCTTGACCTCATAGTCCTAGGCAAGCTTTGACCTTATAGTCATAGCCACCCTCCATTGGCCTCATAGTTATGGAAAAATCCTCTATTGACCTCATAGTCATGGAAAAGTCTCTCTATTGACCTCAAAGTCATAGATAGCTCATTACCTTCCTTTGACCTTATAGTCATAGGATTCCCTCTTGACCTCATAGTCATAGAGCCATCTTTAACCTTTGACCTCATAGTCATAGGCAAGCTTTGACCTCATAGTCATGGCCACTCCCTCTTGACCTCATAGTCATAGGGCCATCTTTAACCTTTGACCTCATAGTCATCGCCAAGCTTTGACCTCATAGTCATAGCCACCCTCCTTTGACCTCAAAGTCATAAGTAGCCCTTGACCTCATAGTCATTGGCGATATCTTCAAAGCTTTGACCTCATAGTCATAGCCTTTCTCCTTGACCTCATAGTCATAGGATTCACTCTAGGCCTCAAAGCCATCCTCTATTGACCTCATAGTCATAGAAAAGTCTCTCTATTGACCTCATAGTCATAGATAGCTCATTATCATCTTGGCCTAATAGCCATCTACCTCTATAACTTAGACTAGAGAGTTTCTTAAACTCTACATGAGCTCATACTCATTCCCCTTGGAGCTTTGGCCATAGTCAATGGTTCCTCACCCTTAGTTAGGTGAACTACGATTGCTCTGATTCTTTAGTCAGATACGTAGGCACAAGATGCGATATCTTGGCGAGCAAACTTAGTGTTCATTACCCATAGGTCTTTACCTTTACCCTTAGAAGATTTCCTTAGATAGCAATTAGCAAACATAGCATATCACAAACAAAACAAGAGGTTCCTGTAGAATACTACAGATATTAAGGGTGCTAATACCTTCCCTTAGTATAACCAACCCCCGAACCTTAGATCTCCCCCCTTTAGGTTTTTTTCGATCTTGAACCTTTCCTTTGGATAAATCAAAGTCGGTGGTGAATTCAAAGAAAGGCGATGCAAGTTAATTAATAGCTTGTTATCCGATTCTCACCACAACAGAAATGGCGACTTCATTGGGGAAACACATTTTTTAGGGTTAAGCCTACCTTGTTTTGCTTATGTTATTTATGCTTGCTTACTATATTTGTACATATATCTTTATATTTGTTTGGTTCCTTCTGTGGGCATGGTACTATTGAGTGGTGAGATAAGTCATAACCCGGACTTGAGAGTACTTTGATTAGGATCGTGGACATAGTCAAGGAAACTTCGAGGGAGAAATCCCAAAGGAGTTGACTTGAAGTTCCACACTCAGTTGAGGCCCTCTTGGAGGTGGTATATGTTGAACGAGCAATCGTGAATGCATTACTACTTTTGACTTTGGTGCCAGGGATACTAATGACCTTCAGTTACCCATTTTACCCCACTTGGCCTATCTAGGATGTAGTGTGATGACTATGAGGGAGTAATCCTAAATGGTTGCTACGCGATACTACACTCAGAAGAGACTCTCTTGAGAATTTTATTGATTACCGAGCAATTGGGAATTTGATAAAATCCGAAAGATGGGTTTTCGACTATGGGAACTTTTTAGAACCCTGTTCTACAGATCGTGAACCCATATCACACACCTATTGGAATGGGTATGTGACTCCTAAACCTAGGACTTGTGTGTTTTGGATGTGTGTACATATGTTTGTGTTTATGCATGCATCCATATATTCTTGTTAGCCCTTTGGTTCCAAGGAATTTAAGTTTTTTTGCAAGATCAATAAAGATCATTGGTTATAAAGCCAAACTCTTCAGCTTTCAAAAAGTTTGCAACTTGCCTTTGAGTTCTTTGAAACCATTTGGCTTGCATTTTCATCCCATGCGTATGTCGTCACATTCACATCTCATTTGCATCTCTCAGTCTTGAGTCTCCCTTCTTCATCTATGTCTGAAGGATACTTAGCATCTATTCAAGACAATGGCAACAATGAGTGAAGTTCTGAAGAAACAAGAAGTCTTGAAAGAGAAGGTCAGAATCCTCAAGTGCCATATGAATTGGGTTCTCAAAACTTTGCAACCTCTGATGAAGGAAGAAGAGTATGCTCACCCTGTTACTCCCAGAGAGGTTGTCAGTTCATCCCTTATGGTTCCTCCAACTCAAGGACCTCCTCAGTATCAAGGGCCAGACCACCGTCAACCACGCCAGTATGTACGACCAAGGCCAAGAAAGCCAGAAAGAAATTTCACTCAGCTACCAATGTCGTACAGTCAATTACTGCCAGTTTTGATCAAAGGAGGATTGATAGTGCCAAAAGAATTAAAGCCAGTACCATTTTCGTATCCACCAGGCTTTGACGCCAATGCTCGATGTGACTACCATGCTGGGGCACAGGGGCATTCAACTGAAGACTGTAAGGTGCTCCCGAGTAAGGTTCATAATCTGTTAGACTCTGAGAGGATCTCATTCACGCCTCAAGGCATTCAAATCAACAATCCTTTGCCATCTCATGTGGTTCTCCCATGCCAAGGATATGCCTTTGAAGAAACTTCATACCAGCCAGCATTTGATATTGGTCTTGTACCAGAACCTCATCGTCACCAGATGTCTACCGAAAAGGCATTCCCGGCTCCAACGGTCGTTTCTCCTCGAGGTTCCCGAAACCAAAGCAAGAAGAAGTACCATATCGAAAGAGGCCAAGTTAACTTCCAGTCTATCCCTGTGCCTTTTAGCAAACTCTTTCCACTGTTGATGCAGAACAAGTTGGTAACTCCTCGACTTCTTAACCCTGTGCCAGGACCTTGGCATAATCCAAACCTGACTTGTGAATTCCACAAGGGAGCCGAAGGGCATGACTTGGATGGGTGCCGAGCCTTAGAAGCTACTGTGCAAACACTGATCTATGACAATGATCTGATCCTTGAAGAAGATCGCCCAGAGATTGAATGCAAATTCCACACTAGGACAATAGGGCATCCCATTGAAGAATGCAAGGAGTTCGAACAAAACGTACTAAGTTTGCTAAAGACGCTGCAACCTCAAGAAGGTGCGTCGGATGTCAATACCTCAACTTTTGAAGCAAAAGGCAAAAAGCTTGCAAGGCCTCTCAAGATTCTTTATCACAAGGAACTAGTGATTAATGGCGAGGGTGTTCCCGCGCTTGGGCCCGGAAACTAAAATCTTTTGAAAACAATTCGCCAAAGATGGCTGTATTTTGTTCATTTCAGTATTTTCAATTGTATTTCCTTCACTTTGAATTTATATTTGCTTATAAGCATTGTTGTACTTTCAAATTGGCAGCTTTAATGAAATGTTTATGCATCTTTTGCTTAAATCCATTCGTTTCACTCATTTACTGTTATTTTCATAAAAGCAAAAAAAATATATCGTGTTCCCCTCCCTTTATCAAACTGTTTGTTTAAGCAAAGATTAGGGAGGATGATGAAAACATCATATCCATAACTGCTGTGGTATGCCTTCAATTAAACTTTACCGAGGATGTAAGGCATTGTTTCAATTCCTAAACACTTGAGAAATAAGGAAGATAGTCCCTCGTTAACCCTTCGAGCCTAGAAGTAGGAGTTTTCTTTACAAAACACAAAAACCCATAATCTCAACCTTGGGGCAGGGTAGTTCTCAGTTTAACTTGGTTATGCATTCGAATGCAAGCGCTTCATGCAAGACACCAGTCAGCTCTCTCAAATCAAGTGACAATCAAGAAGAGGTCCTAAAACCTCAACAAAGACAAAGAAGAAGTCTTAAAACCTCAACAAAGACAAAGAAGAAGTCTCAAAACCTCAGCAAAGACAAAGAAGAGGTCTCAAAACCTCAGTGAAGACAAGAAAAGGTCTCAAAACCTCAGCAATAAAGGACAATCAAATGTTGTAAGAGAGTAATGAATGTATAGCCTAAGTCAACTGAGCGTAGGATTGGAGTTCATCACGAAGTTTGGGTAGGGACAAATAAACTTTGAGCCTTTATCCTTTGTTTCATAAACCGTGAACCAGGCCACGTTACAACCCTTTAAAGACCTAATTGAGGTAAGGTTGTTTTGAAAAGCATACTACAACAAGGTTGATTAACCTGACTCCTAATAATCTTTGCTAATTGCGTGTGTTGTTCACTTCATCTGTCATTTCATAAATGGCTAGATCCACCTTTGTTGTTGATTATCTAATCATTCCACCGTGTGTGTTTCATCAAATAAAACTTGATTTCAAAATTTTGCATGAATTTTACATTGAAATTGCCAATTTTTAATGAACAGTACTTGTTTGCAAGACAATTCAATATCAAAGGAATCCCAACAAATGCAGCCAGCTAGGGAATTTGACTTAATAAAGGGCTCAGTCTGGGGCATCTCCTCCATAGATCCAGCATCTCAAGAGCTACTAAATCAGGGGCAGAACTCTTCAAATTCAGGATATTGGGGCAAGCCTTCTTGAGGTCATCTTATGACAAGTTTAGACTCCAATGACCTACCAACAGGGGCAAGAGTGTTCCCTAGTTGTTTCTACCATAGTCTGAGGACTTTGTATCGCGAATACCATTAATAAGGGGCAATCAGGTCGAGATTCGGTAAATCTCTAAAAAAGTTAACTGGTCTGGGCCACCTCCTTCACGGGTCAACCGGTCTGAAGAACAAGTTCAAGGACCTTGTTGTGTAAATATAGTAAAACTGGAGCAATTATGTCAAGATCCATGAATCTCTCAAAGAGTTTGAAGATATTGGAGCATTTGGTATACCAATTCTTCTGTAAAATCCTTTTGATGACTTATCCTCGCAGACCAGTTAATCAGGGGCAATCAGGTCGAGATTCGACAAATCTCTCAAAGGTAAGTTAGTCTGGGGCATCTACTTAGCATGGGACGAGTTTGATTCCCCGTTGCTACTCCCACAGTCTGAAGAACAAGTTCAAAGACCTTATTGTGCAAGCGTAGTTAATCTGGGGCAGTTATGCCGAGATCCATGAATCTCTCCAAGAGTTTAAAGATATTAAAGCATTTCGTATGCAGATTCTTCTGTAAAATCCTCTTGGTATTTTCTCCCAAAAGACCATGCCATCTGGGGCAGAGAAGAATTGAAGATTACCTGTTGTAAGATTCGTTGTTCATTATGGTGATCATCATGCAAGTCAAGACGTATAATGACTATATTCTTGTGATATCCTTTGCCAGATCCCCAGTAAATTGCTGCTTCAGTCAATCTTGGAAAATCTCCATGGATCTTCCTCATCCAGTAAATAAATCAAGCTCATGATAACAATCTTAAATGAAGTCGTGATGTTATACCAAGTGGAACAATACTTTTCCCAAAGAGAAGGTCGTAACCTTGGAGTAGAGCTGCTGATTCTGCATGTTCATCCCCAGTAATTGTCCAATCTGATGAGTTTGGTTGGGTATCCTTGTTGAGATGTTTATTTCATCTCCAGACTCGCTTCCTTTGTCTGTTTTGTCAGCATAAGCATAAGCATGGCATACATGCACTCATATGCATAGCATCTTAGCATTTTTGCTCCCTTTCCGGTGTTTACCTATGTTGTTCACTTTGGCGTTTATCTCCCCAAGTGACTGGGTTTGTCTTCTCTCTCCAATAGAGTCGTCAACCCTTAGGCATAAAGTGAACATTCTTTCAGATTTCCCCACAGAGTTCAATCCTCGTGGATGATGGTTGGTTCAGTTATCTTTTCCATATTTGGATAAGATAGGTCCCTATTTGAGTTCATTCCTCAAATGGTTGGAGTCTTGTTTGACCGTTTCTTTATAGCTTGTTCCTAGATTAAACTTTGATCCCTGGCAGGTGTGGTTTCTGAGCCCATCTTGAACGTGCATTTATTTTGCACTGTGTCTCGCAGAAGAATCTTTTGTAGAGCCTCATTGAAGACAATTATTTCTTCAGCAGTGTTGTAATATCAACATCTCTTTGGAATTTATACCTAACAACAAGTGGCAATCTCCTTGAGAAGCTTGTTTTACTATCATCACCTTTACAACGATAAGTGGCAATCTCTCTCACGAAAAGCTTATCCGTCCTTGATTTTGTTCATACTTCTACAGTTACCAATGATGTCACCTTCAGTCAACCAATTTCCATCAACCGGTTTGATGTGATCCCTATTTGAGGTGTTTTCTCCCGTCAATCAGTTTGATGAGGTGTTCCGAGCTCAGGTTTCGTACCTTCGGATATGTTATTATTCCTTGCCGTCAATCTGTTTGATGAGATGTTCCGAGCTCAGGTTTGTACTTTCGGATGTGATATTATTCCTTTCCATCAACCTGTTTGAGGTATTTCTTCCCGTTAATCCGTTCGATGAGGTGTTCCGAGCTCAGGTTTCGTACCTTCGGATATGTTATTATTCCTTGCCGTCAATCCGTTCGATGAGGTGTTCCGAGCTCAGGTTTCGTACCTTCAGATATGTTATTATTCCTTGCCGTCAATCTGTTTAATGAGGTGTTCCGAGCTCAGGTTTCGTACCTTCAGATATGTTATTATTTCTTGTCGTCAATCCGTTTGATGAGGTGTTCTGAGCTCAGGTTTCGTACCTTCGAATATGTTATTATTCCTGGCCGTCAACTAATTCCGACGATATAAAAACCAGGTCAGGTCAGATATGAACCCGTTGTTTGAAGCCAGGTCAGATATAAACCTAAAATCTAAGACCCAGCCAATACTGGTATCCAAAGTCCAGCTCATACTGGTATCTAAGATCCGGCTCATACTGGTAGTCAAACTATAACCCCATATTGGTGTCTTGTCCAACTCATATTGGCACCTGGGTCCAATCCTTGTTGATTCATTAACCTTATTCCCAGCTAAAATCCAATAATCTTTTCATCTGGCATGCAGAGTTTATCTCTGTCTTTCCTGGCTTTTCTTGAAGATCCCGTTTGAACTCTTCAGTATGATAAATCCCCAAAATATCTTTTAGCTAGTGTCTATCCTTTTATTTCAAATTGTTCCCCAATGGAGATCATGTCTTCTTTATGGTTTCATGCCCAGTAAGAATATGTCTTTATTTCCCTAGTGTCGTCCGGTCATATATGAACCTTGTGTCCATCTCCCCGGATCTTTTCCCAATGGAGAGCTCCTATCTGGCACCTATCTCTAGTGAGGACCTGTGGGGTTTTCCCTCTTTTACTTCCCGGTATTTCCCCAGAGTCTCCCTAGTGAGTCTTTATTGTCGGTTAGCCTGTATCCCCGGTGAGTTTTCCACAGGGATACTAACCTTCATCCTTCCCCGGCAATGCCCGCCTGTGGTGGTTTGTTCTTTATCTTTGGTGTCCTGTTTTTTCTGCATCTTTGCACTATCATAACATCATATCATCATACTAGAGTTCATGGCATATCAGCATTTGCATGTCTGTCACTTGTCCTTAGCATTTGCATTCCATCTAAGGGCAAAATTTTCGGTTTACTATATTTAAATACCTTTCACCTTGATGTCCCGAGGATTTCCATTCCTCGTGCCATCCGTTAAAGCTATTTAAAT
Organism: Lathyrus tuberosus; assembly: GCA_022829125.1. NCBI lineage: Eukaryota > Viridiplantae > Streptophyta > Magnoliopsida > Fabales > Fabaceae > Lathyrus > Lathyrus tuberosus. The sequence goes on along the minus strand of JALAZF010000021.1, from coordinate 18,702,094 downwards.
AGGGGCAACTGTTGTACCCCAAATTTTACCCCTTAGATGTCATATCATATTGCACTTACATTTAGATTTCAATCATGTGTGGATTGTTAACTAACCACTTCATTTGGCAAGTTGTCTATTTTTATTGTGGAAGTTAGGGTTCACATAAAGAGGACAAGGTATCCCTAAGACATCTCTTGGCTCTAAATGCAACCATTTGAATCTACATGCATCCAAGAAGTCTTTTTCAACAAGAGATCAAGTGTTTTATCAAGACAAGTCAACCATTACTTTGCATGTCAAGAAAATTGTGGTGCCAAGTCTTGGGGCATCATTCCATGTGTTAACAAACATCCTTGGAGTCCACCTTTGGGTTTTAGAAGATTTTCTCTTAAGTGCAAGAATTTTTCATTTGGATAAATATTCACCAAGGTGCAACATCTCAAATTGGTGCCATGAGAGGATTTGATTTTGTAACTTGAAATTTCCTAAGTTTGTTCCCGTGGCATGGACATGTGATTTATCTCAAAATTCCATTGGGCCCAAAATGTTGTCATCTGATCAAAGGCCATAAAGTTATGAGAATTCAAAATGGTGTTCCCGTATGGTTAAGCAACAAGACATTATGTATGTAGTTTATTCCATGTGCCACTTGTATTGTTTGAAAAATCTGAAAATGCTTTGCTTATAAGACAATTTTGTGAGGTCCCTAAATATTACCTCTTTCTATCTTCTCTCCCATGACACAAATAAAAGAGTTTTTGGAATAAATATTAAAGGGTGAAAGTAGCAGGCCTGCACCATATCCTCCGCTGCTTTTATTCAGTAAGTGTAGTATTGTGATCTCCAAAGTTTGAGGTCATAGGATTTTTCCATGACTATGAGGTCGATGGAGGGTGGCTATGACTATGAGGTCAAAGGTTGCCTAGGACTATGAGGTCAAAGGCTACCTATGACTATGAGGTCGAAGGTTAAAGATGTAACTCTATGACTATGAGGCCAAGAGAGATTTCTATGACTATGAGGTCATAGGACTTTTCCTTGACTATGAGGTCGATGGAGGGTGGCTATGACTATGAGGTCAAAGCTTGCCTAAGACTATGAGGTCAAAGGCTACCTATGACTATGAGGTCGAAGGTTAAAGATGTAACTCTATGACTATGAGGCCAAGAGAGATTTCTATGACTATGAGGTCATAGGACTTTTCCATGACTATGAGGTCAATGGAGGGATGAATGCCTAAGACTATGAGGTCCAAGGTAGCAATGAGCTTTCTATGACTTTGAGGTCGATAGAAAAACTTTTCCTTTTGAAGGAAAGGGAAAAGTAACATCTTGTAAACAAGAGTTATAATGGGGTTGAAATACAATGAAGCACATTAGTTCAAGAATTCCAAACAGTAAGCATTTAATCAACACATGAAGTGAACTTTTCAAATGTGAACATAGCAATCAATAAGAATAAATGATCATGTAAACATGACAAATACGGCAGAGAGGTTACTCTTCACAGTTCAAAAACAAGAAACATTTGGATTTAGGTCATGCAACCTCAATAGAGAACAAAAAAACTACAGATAATATTCTCATGGCAAGGTTTATTAAAGTCAGAAGACAAAGTTTCACAGCTCAAGAATACTTCAAAGAAAAAACACTTTAAAGCATGGCAGCAAAGGCATTCTCATATTTTGAAAACCCAGACATTTGAAATTTAGCAACAGAGGTAAAAAAATTGCAAACAACACTCTCATGAGAAAGTTTTGTTCACAGCCAGGAAACAAAGTTCAATAAAATCCACAAGTTACAACATGCTCTCAAGAAAAACTCTTTAAAGTCAGTGGTCACATACATTTACCAAGCATGGCAGGGAAGCATATTCACAGTTTAACAACAAAAACATTTGGATGCAACTTGTTAACAGAGGTAAAGAAAAGACAACATTCTTATGACAAGGTTTTGTTTAAGTTAGGTCACAAGTTCAAACAAACTCCACATACTTTAAAGAAACGTTTTTAACATTTTCAATAAAATAGTTGATTCTAAAAAAAGAAAGAAGTCTAGAGAATTAAGTGGAGTTATGGGTATTTTATTGTTTTTTATTTGAAATTATTATTAGGAAGAAAAACATAGAGATGAAGTGAGAAATAGAGAATTGAAATAAAATAATAAAAAAAAAGAAAATAAGTGCCACAGTAAAGGGTGGCTTGCGCCACCTTCATCCCTCAAAAAGGGTGGCTTGCGCCATGCATCCCAAAGGGTGGCTGGCGCCATGCATTAGCATGGCTTGCGCCATGTACTTTCTTTTCTTTTGTTTTTTTGTTTTTTTTAATGTGTGTTATTATTTTTTATTTGGTGGATTAGTGGTATGGCGGGAGCCACTATGTTAGCATGGCGAGCGCCACCTTAATTCTTTCATTTTTTTGTTCAGTTTTTATTTTAAAACCAACACGAATCCGATTAGCAAAACAAAACTAACATGTTACCGATTTTATCACAGAAATAAGCAATAAACAGACGATCAGGAATATAAAAACATGATAACAACATGGAGCAAAATGATCACAAAATCAGACAGTAATGAAATAACGAATATGATAACAGTATCGTGCTAACATGAAACAAATGATCATCGCGTATAAAAATAGAGCGAAATAGAGTGATACCTAGTGGAGAAAGTCCACTGCTTCTTCATCGGTGAGAGTTTCTGGGAGTGGTGGATAAGCTTTCCTTCCTTAACTACTACAGAGCCAACCCTCTCAGAAAGAAACACGAGTTTTTGGTGGTTAAAGTGTTGGAGGTTTGAAGTGTTTACGGGAGGGAATAAAATGATAAGTTTCTTGCAAGCTTTGAAGGTTACTTGCAGAACTTAAGAAATGGAAAAGTGGAGAGATTTTGAGAGAGTTTCTTTGTGTTTTCCTCGGTGTGTTTTTGGTTGTATTTCTGTGTGTTTACAGAGGGAATGGAAAGTGGTGAATTCCTTGCAAGTTTTGAGGATTACTTGCAGGAGTATGGGAGGGAGAAATGGAGAGAAATTTTCTAGGTAATTTCTGGTGTGTTGAACAAAGGAGAAATGGTCTCCTTTTATTGGCGAAGCAAGTTGATCCGTGCCTTGATACAGTGGGTAATCGACTTGTCCACAGGAGAAAAAATTAGGGTTTGTGTATCAGTAAACCTTGGAGGTCACCATGCTGAACCATGCAGCGGAGGATAAGGTGCAGTCTGTTATTTTCACCCTTCAATATTCACTCCAAAATCTCCTTTATTTGTGTCATGAGAGAAAAGGTGGAAAGAGGTAATAATTTGAATTTGAACATTACGGATTCCTGAGCATGAACACAGGCCTCTTATGCTGAGCCATCTTGTTTCACCAATCCACTATGGGAGCCCAGAAAGCTTTTGGCTTCGTCAGGAGAGAGTAAGCTTAAAAAGGTAGTGTTTAGTGACCTTACGAGAATCGTTTTACAATCAAACCTCCTCAGATTTTTTTCAAATAACAAGTGGCACAATGATTAAACTAGATGCATAAGGCCTTGTTGCTTAACCAATATGGGAGCACCATTTTGAATTTTCACCACTTTATGGCCTTTGATCCAAATGACACATTTTGGGCCCAATAGAATTTTGAGATAAATCATATGTCCATGAACAAAAAGAAATGTCACGGGAACAAACTTAGGAAATGGCAAAATTAAATCCTCCCATGGCACCAATTTGAGATGTTACACCTTGGTGAATAGTTATCCCAATGAAAAATTCTTGCACTTAAGAAAAAAAATCTTTAAGGCTCAAAGGTGGATTCCAAGGATGTTTATTAACACATGGCATAATTCCTCAAGACTTGGGATCACACTTTGCTTGACATGAAAGGCAATGGTTGACTTGTATTGGTGAAACATTTGATTTCTTATCGAAAAAGTCTTCTTGGATGCATGTAGATTCAAATGGTTGTATTTGGTCAAAAGATGTCTTAGGGAGCCCTTGTCCTCTTTATGTAAACCCTATCTTCCACAATAAAAAGAAACAACTTGCAAAAATAAATGGTTAGTTAACAACGCACACATGATTGAGGTCTAAATGTAAGTGCGAGACTATATGACATCTAAGGGGTAAAATTTGGGGTACAACACATAGTAACCAGGAACTTTTTCCAACAAAAGGAGAGTTCAATTATGGAATAAAGCGGAACGATCCATAATTGACTCATTTTACAAAATACGTTGTTTTATACAACAAAATATACATAAAAGGTATCAACATATATAGACATAAATAACAAAAACATTTCCCCCAACTCCCGTGTTACGTATCAGAGCAGACACCAAGGATCTAAGTAAACTGAAGATCTAACTCTTCCACTTGCCTCCACGCCTCTACAGCGGCTAACCTGCACTATACCATAAAAGCGTATTCCAGCAGAAGGGTGAGAAATAGCAACAATAACAGGATTGCATAATAATATGAAACCATATCATTCACATACATTATTCAATTCACCCACACACCACATACTAACACATATAACATATAATTCCAAAGGCATAAATATTCTCACCACAAGCATATACTTGCAAACACAAGCATAACATCAATAATTAATGCATCAATCACAAGATATATCAATTTATCAAAACCATTCACAAGTTCAACACATAATGTGCACACATTCACTACACACCTGTCATCTCCACATATAATTCAACAAAGACATAATAATGCAATGTGACTCAATGACACAATGCAATGCAAGTGGTACCACACACCATGGTTCATTCAATCGAACCCGATTCATAATAGAATCCGGATAGATCATATACACCTCTACTTGGCAATGATCTATCTCCACAACAAATCACATACACTCTTCCTGAGCAATGATTTGTCTCCACCACACTCCACATTGGTGTTCGGATAAACCACATACACTCCTCCTGAGCAATGATTTACTACTACCAACACCATGAAATGCATGACAACAAATATGCATACAACACACATGTATGACAACAATCATACATCTTCACGATCCTCCTGATCACACATAAAATAATCATTCACCACAACACAAATTACACATAAAACACATGTATAATAACAATTATACATTTACACGATCCTCCTAATCACGCGTAAGCCATACGCTTACCGTAATTCACACTGGAATTACCTCACCTGCAACACGGCATCATCACACACAAATTATGCACAAGAGACTATCATCAAGTAAAATACACGATCCTCATTGATCCTACGTGAGTCATACACTCGCCGTCACACACATCACAACAAGAAAAACCTCACACGGTGTTCAATTAGTTGATTATCTAATTAATCCACCAAAATTACTAAATCAATTATTTTTATCACCAATTCCACATTCCTCAGGTTCTGACCTCTATCCCTAACCTCTCAAACCAAAGGAAACCGATTCAGACGCGAAAACGGGAAGGAAATTGTAAAACAGTAAAATCCTGCACTCTCGCTGGTCATACGCGTATTGCCTTGTGCCATACGCGTATTGCCCAGCTCGCTCGCCCATCCATACGCGTATTTCCCAAAATGTTACGCGTATGAGCAGAGACTGATTTCTCTCAAAAATTCCATCTTGATTTCATATTAAATCCATTACGCGTAACGCCTACCTCCTTACATGTAATGCCTTGCCCCTTACGCTTACCATTACGTGTTTCAACAAAAGGTCGTGTTAAAAGGATCCGATATGCGTAATGCCCTCCTATAGCGTTTGCCATACGCGTAATGCCTTGCCCATTACGCGTATTGCCTTGGCCCTTACGCGTATGGGCAGCGAAACACCCAAAATTTCTCTGCATAATTTCTGCTACGGGTTCACTCAATTTCCCTCCAAATCTCATCTAAACATCACTACACTACGAATTACATACAAAGTAACCTATATCTATCCTGTATCATCAATTGGGAACCTTAAATCATGATTTCCAATTAATTTACCAACTTTAACATACGTTAAAACTCTAACATTTCACCCAAAATCCAACCAAACAAACACATGCATATGCATATACAATCGAGATATAATTGGAACTTCTCACCCTTACCCGATTAATCGCGAATGAAACGGAGATTCTCCAATTTTCCTCTTCCTCCTCTCTTTTCTTTTCCATCTCTTCTTTTTCCTTCTTTTTTTCTTTTCCTTCTTTTCTGACAAATATATATATATATATATATATATATATAAAATACTTATTATATAATACAATCCAGCAAGGTAAAATACCTCCAATTGATATTTTGTCATCTCAACCCAATTGATCAATTATTGGAGTTACCTTAAAGTACTCTCTTGGACTAATAATTATTGATCTGTCTCTTTCATTTAATAATAGATCTCTTCAGAGTTCTCTAGTTGCTCTATTGCTCCCAATCCGTTAAGGACACAACAACCTAAACAGGCCAAACAAATAAGATAACACACGACGATTAAATAAATTAAAATGGGGTGTTACATGTTCCATCATATTTAAACCCCATTGTAACTCTTGTTTACAAGATGTTACTCTTCCCCTTCCTTCCAAAGGAAAGCCTTTTTATTGACCTCAAAGTCATAAAAAGCTCATTACTTCCTTGACCTCATAGTCATAGGATCCCACCTTTGACCTCATAGTCATAGGAACCTCTCATGGCCTCATAGTCATAGAGTTACATCTTCCACCTTTGACCTCATAGTCATAGGAACCTCTCATGGCCTCATAGTCATAGAGTTACATCTTCAACCTTTGACCTCATAGTCATAGCAATCTCTCATGGCCTCATATTCATAGAGTAATCTCTTCAACCTTGACCTCATAGTCATAGGTAAAGCTTTGACCTCATATTCATAGCCCCTCACCTTGGCCTCATAGCCATATTACCTTTGACCTCATAGTTATAAGTAGCCCTTGACCTCATAGTCATTGACAACTTCTTTAACCCTTGACCTCATAGTCATAGGTAGCCCTTGACCTCATAGTCCTAGGCAAGCTTTGACCTCATAGTCATAGCCACCCTCCATTGACCTCATAGTCATGGAAAAATCCTCTATTGACCTCATAGTCATGGAAAAGTCTCTCTATTGACCTCAAAGTCATAAATAGCTCATTACCTTCCTTTGACCTCATAGTCATAGGATTCCCTCTTGACCTCATAGTCATAGAGCCATCTTTAACCTTTGACCTCATAGTCATAGGCATGCTTTGACCTCATAGTCATGGCCACTCCCTCTTGACCTCATAGTCATAGGGCCATCTTTAACCTTTGACCTCATAGTCATCGCCAAGCTTTGACCTCATAGTCATAGCCACCCTCCTTTGACCTCATAGTCATAGGTAGCCCTTGACCTCATAGTCTTTGGCGATATCTTCAAAGCTTTGACCTCATAGTCATAGCCTTTCTCCTTGACCTCATAGTCATAGGATTCACTCTAGGCCTCATAGTCATAGAAAAGTCTCTCTATTGACCTCATAGTCATAGATAGCTCATTATCATCTTGGCCTCATAGCCATCTACCTCTACAACCTAGACTAGAGAGTTTCTTAAACTCTACATGAGCTCATACTCATTCCCCTTGGAGCTTTGGCCATAGTTAATGGTTCCTCATCCTTAGTTAGGTGAACTACGGTTGCTCTGATTCTTTAGTCAGATACGTAGGCACAAGATGCGACATCTTGGCGAGCAAACTTAGTGTACATTACCCATAGGTCTTTAACTTTACCCTTAGCAGATTTCCTTAGCTAGAAAACATAGCATAACACAAACAAAACAAGAGGTTCCTGTAGAATACTACAGATATTAAGGGTGCTAATACCTTCCCTTAGTATAACCAACCCCCGAACCTTATATCTCTTCCCTTTAGGTTTTTTACGATCTTGAACCTTTCCTTTGGATAAATCAAAGTCGGTGGTGAATTCAAAGAAAGGCGTTGCAAGTTAATTAATAGCTTGTTATCTGATTCTCATCGCAACACTTACAAAGACTATGCGAGAAGGTTGTTACCATTCTTCATTAGAATCAAGTTTCATCACATCCCTCGGGAAGAAAATCACATGGCAGATGCATTAACCACTCTCTCTTCCATGATTAGTGTAGCCACTCTCTCTAAACACAAATCATCACGTCATGCAGATTGCTTGTTTTAAACCCCGTTGAAACATATGATCTGATGTCTTCTCCCGACTTTGAGTTCCCGGTATTTGAGGCTGAAGAAGAAGCTGACGACGAAATTCCAGAAGAGATCTCCCGATTACTCCGACAAGAGGAAAGGTCCATTGAACCTCACAAAGAGCCGTTGGAAACGGTCAACTTGGGTTCATAAGAAGAGAGAAAAGAAGTCAAGATTGGGGCACTACTCAGTCCGACTATCAAAGAAATTTTGACAAAGCTTCTCAGAGAATTTCCCCATGTGTTTGCTTGGTCCTATCAGGACATGCCAGGGTTGGATACCAGCATCGTGGAACATCATCTACCGTTAAGATCAGAATGTCCGCCAGTAAAACAGAGGTTGAGATGGACTCACCCGGACATGGCCATCAAAATTAAAGAGGAGGTACAGAAACAGATTGACGCGGGTTTCCTCGCTAAGTCAGAATATCCTCAATGGTTAGCCAACATCGTACCAGTTCCGAAAAAGGACGGAAAGGTCAGAATGTGTCTGGATTACAGAGATCTAAACAAGGCTAGTCCAAAGGATGACTTTACCTTACCACACATTGACATGCTGGTAGACAATACAACAAAGTTCAAATTTTTCTCCTTCATGGATGGATTCTCGGGCTATAACCAGATCAAAATGGCGCCGAAAGACATGGAGAAAACTTCGTTCATTACCCCCTGGGGTACCTTCTATTACAAGGTAATGTCGTTCGGTTTGAAGAACGCCGGGGCAACCTATCAGAGGGCCATGACTACTCTATTTTATGACATGATACATAAAGAAATCGAAGTGTATGTCGATGATATGATTGCAAAATCTAAAACAGAGGAGGAGCATCTGACACACCTATCAAAACTATTCGAGCGATTGAGAAAGTACAAACTCCGCTTGAATCCCAACAAGTGCACCTTCGGTGTCCGTTCAGGGAAACTCTTAGGGTTCATCGTCAGCCAGAAAGGAATTGAGGTTGATCCCGACAAGGTCAAGGCCATTCAAGAAATGCCTTCTCCGAAAACTAAAAAACAAGTCAGAGGATTCCTGGGAAGTTTGAACTACATCTCCAGATTCATATTCCTCATGACCGCGACATGTGCACCAATTTTCAAATTACTCAAAAAGAACCAGGACTGCGTTTGGACAGAAGACTGTCAAACCGCTTTCAACAGTATTAAGGAATATCTATTGAACCCACGGATTTTATCACCTCTAGTGGAAGGAAGACCACTGATCATCTACCTCACAGTCCTAGAGGACTCCATGGGTTGTATACTTGGCCAACAAGACGAAACCAAAAGGAAAGATTCTACCATCTACTATTTGAGCAAGAAATTCACCGACTGTGAGACTCAGTACACTATGCTTGAGAAAACTTGATGTGCTTTGGCTTGGGCAGCCAAACGTCTTCGCCAGTACATGATTCGTCACACTACTTGGTTGGTCTCCGAAATGGATCCAATCAAGTATGTATTTGAAAAACCTGCTCTCACGGGAAGGATTGCCCGTTGGCAGATATTGCTGTCAGAATACGACATCGAATACGACACTCAAAAAGCCGTTAAAGGGAGTATTTTAGCCGATCATTTGGCTCATCAAACGATTGATGACCAGGAATCAATCGGGTTTGACTTCCCGGACGAAGATGTCACATATTTGAAAAATAAAGATTGCGATGAACCGCTACCCAGTGAAGGGCCAGAACTAGGTTCCCATGGGGACTAATTTTCGACAGAGTTGTCAATCATTACGGAAATGGAATTGGGGCAATCATCATAACACCTCAGGGTATCCACATTCCTTTCACTGCCAGACTTACATTCAAGTGTACAACCAATGAGGCCGAATACGAAACCTGTATTATGGGTCTCGAGGAAGCAATTGATTTGAGGATCAAGAACTTGGATGTATATGGCGACTCAGCTTTGGTAGTCAATCAGATCAAAGGAGATTGGAACACATACCAATCAGGATTGATTCCTTACAAAGACTATGCAAGAAGGTTGTTACCCTTCTTCAACAAAATCAAGTTTCATCACATCCCTCGTGATGAGAATCACATGGTTGATGCATTAGCCACCCTCTCTTCCATGATTAGTGTAGGTCAATGGAATGACCTACCTAAGATCGACATAATGCGCCTTGAACGGCCCGCTTACATCTTCACGATTGAAGCAGTCATAGATGACAAACCTTGGTATCACGATATCAAATGCTTCCTTTAGAAACAAGAGTACCCACCTGTGGCACTAAGGAAAGACAGAAAAATCCTCAGAAGGCTGGCTGGCAGTTTCTTTCTGAGCGCTGATACACTCTATAAGAGGAATTTCGACATGGTCTTGCTCCGATGCGTAGACAGACCAGAAGCAAACATGCTGATAAAAGAAATTCACGAAGGATCCAAAGGACACACAATGGCCAGAAAAATTCTTAGGGCCGGGTACTATTGGTTGACCCTGGAATCTGACTGCTATAAGTACACGAGGAGGTGTCACAAGTGTCAGATATACTCCGAAAAAATCCATGTACCGCCAACGCATTTCAAAGTTCTTTCTTCCCCATGGCCTTTTTCCATATGGGGAATCAACATGATTGGCGTGATTGAGCTCAAAGCTTCAAACGGACATCAGTTCATCCTGGTAGCCATTGATTACTTCACCAAGTGGGTCGAAGTAGCGTTATACGCCAATGTAACCCAACAAGTGGTGGTCCGATTTATCAAAAACAATATCATTTGTTGTTATGGTGTTCCGAGCCAGATCATTACGGATAATGGATCTAACTTGAACAATAAGATGATGAAAGAGTTGTGTGCTGAATTCAAAATCGAATACCATAACTCATCTCCCTACCGACCCAAGATGAACGGAGTGGTAGAAGTGGCTAATAAGAACATCAAAAGGATCATTCAAAAGATGGTTGTAACCTACAAAGATTGGCATGAGATGCTGCCCTTTGCTCTTCACGGTTATCGCACATCTGTCTGCACTTCAACAGGGGCAACCCCTTTCTCTCTAGTTTATGGCATGGAGGCAGTTCTCCCCATAGAGGTAGAGATCTCATCAATCTGGGTATTGATGGAAGCTAAGCTTACAGAAGCTGAATGATGTCAAAGTCGACACGACAAACTAAATCTGATTGAGGAAAAGCGAATCACGACACTATGCTATGGTCAGTTGTATCAGCAAAGAATGAATAAGGCATTCGACAAAAAGGTCCGACCTCGCGTCTTCAGGAAAGGAGACCTTGTGCTCAAAAAGATACAATCATTTCTCACTGATTCTCGGGGCAAATGGACTCCAAAATATGACGGCCCCTATGTGGTCAAGAAAGCTTTCTCAGGCGGCGCCTTGAGACTTGCAACCATGGACGGAGAGGAATTTTCCTACCCCACAAATGTTGATGTTGTCAAGAAATACTTCGCCTAAACTAAAAAAAAACATCTCGGGGGATTGAAAACCCGAAAGGGCGGTCCAGGCAAAAATTAGAGACATAATCAAAAATCATCTCGGTGGATTGGAAACATCACAGTACAATCTAGGTAAAAATTAGGGATAATGGTAAGTAACTACGTCCAACAGGGGCAAATTCCCTAGCGGCAGTCCTGCCATCCATCAAAAAACTCCAGTCACGGTCATCTTCGACGGAAGCTCAGGATGTCCAGAATTCAAAGTTGGTAGAAGGATAAGAGTCGTTATGTTTCAATGTAGCCCTTTTCCCTTAAATTACCATTTTCAAACTTTGTAAATACTCTATGGAATCACGCGTTTGGCTGATTTCCATCCTATCAATAAAATTTGAGCCCTTGTGCTTTTGTTTGCAATTCTAATTTGTTTTAGCTTTATAGAACGACATTTTAACATGATCAACGAATCTTGAAACGAAACAAAATTAATTTACTTGTTAAAATTTTTCTGCTTTAAAATGAAGATGGCAATTTCTTTTGACTGTTGAACATCGAAAGAACACTGATCGCTTCGCCAGAAGTAAGCGAGCTTCAAAGTGCAGAATCAAAGTACTCCTTCTAAAACAGTGCACCTGAAGGAAGGATCGACTATGTCAGATGCGAATACTCCATCTGACATCCTCGGCAGAGTTCTTACCTCCTAAGCCCGATCAACGGTTGTTCCCCGCAGGGACTACTTCTCCTAAGCAAGGCAGAATTGCTATCTTGAACCAGTGATACTTTTTGTCCCCTGCAGTGGCCGAGTATCCAGTCATGTTCATCCACTAGCCTGTATGTCGTGTCAGTTTTGTTAGCATACACATACATACATCATGCATTATTGATTTACATTCGCATTCATATTGCATCACTATCACTTTAGTCGGTCTTGTCCCCTAGGGATAAAAGTCTTCACAATCGAGTTGTCGATTCTTTCCTCGTCAGGAAATGTTGCGTCTGCACTACTTCTCTCCTCCAGTTTATTTCTGGGATGAAGTCGGCCCTTGACCACTTTGATAACTTGAACCTATGAAAAACCAGAGAACCCTCAGCCAGCATCATTCTTCGCCATTGAAGATGATGTCTTTGCTTTCCCGGATTAAGGAAAATCCCCAGAGAAAGCCTCACAACTAAAGACTTTCAACAACACATTGATTTTGCTCTCCAGAGAGTCAATGTTAATGAAGTCATCAGCACCTCAAAATTGGATCGCATCATATGTCATTTCTCCGAGAAGATCTAGAAGAAAATAATGATGTAATATCCCCAAGCGACAGTAGTCTCTCAAGAGACCTGCTTTCCCCAGTAGAGTCGACAAATGGCATCTCCAACAGAGAAGTTTGTACACCTCTACAATTAAGACAGATGGGTTCCACAGCAAGTCTGACATCAAAAATTTTTCCATCAAATAGCATCTCCCCAGGAAAATTCGGCGAGAAGTTTAAGGAAAACCGCTATGCATAGTGTCCCTTGTCGATAAATTTTATTGACAAAAGAAACTAAGACCAGTTCCTTGGTAGGAAACCAGGATCGAGGGGAAGTTTAAATCAGAAACTAAGATCAGTTCCTTGGTAGGAAACCAGGATCGAGGGGAAGTTTAAATCATAAACTGAGACCAGTTCCTTGGTATGAAACCAGGATCGAGGGGAAGTTTACCTTTTCTAAGCATCATTTCTTAGCAAAAGAAGAAGGATATGTGAACCGCCATTCTTAACCACCATCAAAATTTTGGGCATTCCGATATTTAATCCTCTTGCACCCCGAATGCCCGAATACCTTCGCCATTCACACCTTCGAGTCCAAGAAGATTAAATAGGGGCATCTGTCATACCCCAAATTTTGACCACTAAGATTCCCCATCATTGTGCAAACCATCATCACAATATGGGCGAACCATCATGCCTCATTAGTCTCCCCAAAGATGGGTGAGCATCCACTACAATCAGGCTTAGGGTTTCAAGCCCTCTCAGAGCTCTTAGACAAAGGATAAATCAAGGAATGACATGATCTTCAACTTGTCTAGTCTCTCAAACATCCACAATGGATCAATAGGACTCCCACTTCAAGGATTAAGCACAAGGTTGCTCCCTTCTAGGTGGATCAAGCCTTAAGATCGCTAGTGTCACCAAATTAGGGTTTGGTCGACCAGGGCCTCCAGATGGAAATTTTCCTCTGGGCATGAGCCAATGCTTCAAAGAATAACCTATGATGCTCCAAGGGACATCATGGACCCAATCATCAAGTCAATTTAACCTCAAGGGATGCATACATCAAAATTCAGGAATTAGGGTTTCTTGACCTAGTTCACCCCTAAGTTGACTTTTGGGACAAAACATGAGCCAATACCTCAAGAGGGAATTTGAGGGTCTCAAATACATCACATTGATCAATTTTCAACAATGGATTGATCCAAGAAGCTTGAGCAACAAGTTTCAATTTCATCAGAACCACAGTTAGGGTTTCGCGGAAAAAATCAACTATATCTTTGACTTTTGACCAGGACATGCTCCCAAACCCTAAGACATGATTCAATACACCCTATAACACCTATGAAATCAATCCATCAAGTTTGATTTAAGTCAAGGACTTGATTTCATAGAGGATCGCACAGTTTGGAATTCATTTGTCAAAAAGTCAACTGTGCACAAAAGTCAAACTTTGACTTTTTGAGAATTTTCACAATTATGGTTCCTTAACCCTAAAATGATGTTAATTTGTGGTTAGAATCATCATTCATCAAGAAAAATCAAGAAAAGTGGGATAACTTGTAAAAGGGGTAACCATAAAAAAACTTAGAAAATTTTCTAAGTTATGGAACAAAGTGGCTAGGGTACCAACTTTTGAGGATCATAACTCGTAAACCACAAGGCCATTTTTTCTCATCCAAAGCTGGATTTGTAGCTCTCATTACCCTCTACAAAAGCTTCAACTACCACTCATTCCAATTCCTCATGGATTTCAAGTTATGGAATGATCAAAATCAAGAAAGTGAAAATGTCACTTTTTCACTTGGATCCAAAAAGTATCAAAACCAATTATGATCAAACAGTTATTGTATCATATGAGGGATTTTTAAAATGGCCAAGAACTCCATCAAATTCCACTTGAGCCATGAGATATGACAATGGCAATATGCCTTGCTGAAAACTGCCAAGGCTAGGCAGAATTTTGCACTTTTGCTCGATTTGGCAAAATCAGATAACTCTAAGCCTTGTCATCACTTTGGACACATCTGAGGATCAAATCTAAAGGGAACAAACACTGATCCAAGCCTCCAAAGTCTTTGGAACAAGAAGTAGCATGCCAAACCTAGAATTGCCTAAAAGAGGGACAAGACTCCAATTTTGGATTAGAGCATTCAATGCATACACCAAGGTGGCATGGACTGAGCCATTGCCAACTGAATTCCGTCAAGACTTATCCAAGACCAAGGGAACCAGCAGCCTGAGCCCTAACTTCTAGTCAATGGCTAGAGGAGACTTGGATTCTCATTGCTCAACATTGGCCAAACCTATGCAGCAGTTTCCATTCACTATTCCTTGCAAAACAAACTTGCTCTACTATAAATAGAGCTCATTTGTGATCAGTTTGAGTACACCAAAGCCATCAAACAGATGCTTTCCTCAAAATCTCCTTCTTCACTCCAATTTTTCCTTCCAAAGCAAGTCACTATCGGGTTTTGAGTTTAAGAGCAATTCCAATCAAACCAATCACACACACCTCATAAACATCATATAGAAGTGATCCAAACACTCACATAACATCTGGAACACCAAAATCACAAAATCACCAGCCAACTGCTCAAGCCTTTGACAGATTTGCAGTTGAGGTGCCAAATCAAGTTCCAGCTCAAATCAATCCACTCCAAGCATCCAAACAAATTCCATAGTACCTAGGGAAGCTGTCCATAACCTTGGAACCAAGCTGTAACACCTCTAACACAAAACACGATCACCAGCTGCAAGTGGTAAGGATGAGCTCTTCTAACTCTATGATCCATGCAATTTTTGCTGCACAATAATTTTGCCATATGTTCATAATCATGCATGGAGTGTTTTCCCTCAATCAATTGCATTGTTTGAATCGTGTATGGAATTTCTGAACCCTCATGCAAATTTTAGGGTTCTTGAGGTTTCTCTTTGATTTCTTATTCCATGTTTAAAATAAATGAAATTAAAGACCATAGACATGATCGTGAGGTTGAAACGAGTAGATTGATATGTAGATTGCATGATACAACCAAGTATTCAGTGAGATTGGATAGAAAATGCAAATCTGCAGAAACAGAGGAAGGGCGCGTGTTCTTGCCATGTTCTTGGCCCCCTTTTTCAAATATTTGAATATTTGAAATTTGTGATTTTATTTAATTGATTCAAAAATTAATTTCTCTCTGAGTTTTAATGATTTTGAGTTGATTCTTTTTTTAATAATTCACAAAAATGTTAAAATATTTTATTTTACCAAAAAATCCCAAAAATATTATTTATTTCATATAATTGATATTTTTGCAAAGAATTAATATTTTAATTGTTTTTGACATTTAAAATATTTTTTTCTTCTTGATTTTGCAAATTTTAATGACTTCTAATCATTTTGTAGGTCAAAACTTGATTTTTGAAACATTAATCGAAGATCACAATTTGTTTTCCACATGTTTAACAATTTTGATCATTTTAATTGAATTTTTATTCAATTAAAATACATTTTGGAAACAAATTAGGGTTTTTGATTAATTCAACCCTCATCAAACTTTTTCAAACCCTTTCGGCCTCTAGTAGAGTGTAAGACCCAACCCTTTTAGAAAAAAACCAAAATAATTTGGGCCTCAGTGTATTGTATAAGTCCCGATACCGTCAAAAAAATTCGGCGCGGTCGTCGCCTTTATAACAAATCAAACCCTTGGGCCTACCCTCGTGTTATAAGCCCCATTCTTTTTCTTTAAACACCTTTGGGCCTCTAGTAGAGTGTAAGACCCAAACCCTTTTAACCAAAACTATTTTGGGCCTCAGATATTGTATAAGTCCCTCTGCGTTAAAAGAAAATCTCGGCGCGATCGCCAGTTCAAAAACTATTTTTTTGGACCTCTCCTTGAGCTGTAAGCCCCACCACTTGTACAAAAATAAACCTTTGGGCCTCTTGAGAGAGTTTAAGACCCATCCCTTTGTACAGAAAACTTTTGGGCCTCAGTCACTTGTATAAGTCCCTGTACAATGTACAAAACAACATTGCAATCACCGATAAAAATTTGGGCCTCTCCTTGAGCTGTAAGCCCCAACAATATTTTCAAAGCACTTTGTCCTTTAATTTTGAATATAATATTGTTATCAAAGCTTTCTTTGTTGAACAACTAACAAAACAGCATGGAAGCTCTACAACCGAGTAAGTGTTTACCCGCTTTCTTTATCCGTTTTCATATATATATAACTGTATTGTGGGGCTGCTCACTGTAAGTCTACTTTCACAAACTTTTATATACTTGTCAAATATCAACTGTGTAATACTAGTATAGTTATTTAAAGTTTTCCACGACAACTACGTCTAGCACTAGGTAAAGCCCCATTGATCGCTCTTAGATACAGTCAAAACTAGATCCCCATAGGATTACCAGACACAGTCTTCCCTCCTCTTGGGGTTAAACAATATGGAGACGTGAAAGGAAGCATTCTCGGTGAACCCTTTCTCAAATTGTCACCCTTAGAAGTTGTCAAAGAGACTCTACTCCCCAGAGATGATCTTTTCTCCGTGAATGACATCTCTCGAATTTCTTCCAAATTCTCGGACTTTCCTGGCTTGATCTATTCTCTGTGAATGGCATGTCTTGAACTTCTCGGGGTTTGGGGACCCACTGGCTTCTTAAAAGCACCCTTAAAAATTGTCAAAGAAACTCTAACTCCCCAAAGATGATCTTTTCTCCGTGAATGGTACCTCTTGAGTTTCTTCCAAATTCTCAGACTTTCCTGGCTTGATCTATTCTCTATGAATGGCATGTCTTGAACTTCTTGGGATTTGGGGACCCACTGGCTTCTTAAAAGTATCCCTGCCTCCTCTTGGGCGTTGTACAAGGACCCTTCAGCTTCTTAGAAGTTCTCATGCCTTCTCTTGGGCTTAATACAAGGACCCTGACAACCTCTTAAAGGTATAAGACAGAACTTAATCATCCTTTGCTAGAGCAGTCTTTCCAGCGTCAAAACTCCGGCCATTTAAGAGTTGATACTCATCCCTTAAAGCTCGTGCCTCCTCTTAGGCATTGTACAAAAGATGAAACTCTAGACTTGGACAGTCTAAAAACCCCTTGAGTCTCAAAGGCATTCTCAAGTTCCTTTCACAAATCGAAAAAACACTGATCGCTCCAAAAGCCGGCCTCTCTCATGAGAGTTCCTCACCCTTTGGCCTGCCTATGGATGTAATCCTCAGCAGTAACCCCGCCTTCTCTTGGGCATTATACAAAGATCATTCACTATCTGAGAATCGATTTCTCCAAAACACCAGTAGACTTGGACAGTCTCAATACCCTTTGGATTTCCCATTTCCTTAAAGAACAGGAAATAACCCCGATCTTCTGATCAGTACCAAAGTACAACCTCACCTGGAATCAGTCTCTTTATAATAACTGATTTTCTCTTTTATACAACATACTGGACCTGTCACTAAACTGAAACAGTCACCAGCATAGATAGCCTCCTCTTGGGCTTTGTACAATGATTCTCCCCAGCGGAGCTAACCCCTTTAGCCTCTATCTCGGGCTTCGTACGAGATACAAATCACTCTATTATTGAGTATAAAAGACTCTCTTGTTGAGTCAAACATTTTTAGCCTTCATCTCGAGCTTCGTACGAGATACCAAAACACTCTCTTGTTGAGTATAAGAAGACTTTCTTGTTGAGTCGATCCTCCTTTAGCCTCTATCTCGGGCTTCGTACGAGATACAAATCACTCTCTTGGTGAGTATAAAAGACTCTCTTGTTGCGCCTAACCCTTTTAGCCTCCGTCTTGGGCTTCGTACAAGAGACATATAAAAACACTCTCTTGTTGAGTCAACCCTTTTAGCCTCTATCTCGGGCTTCGTACGAGACATAAAAGCATCCTCTTGTTGGGTCAATAGCCTCCTCTTAGGCTTTATATAAAGAAATCTCCGTTTGATTCAATCAACCTTTTAGCATCAAATCATGCTTTGGTCACAGCATACAAACATCAACAACTCCTTTTCCCTCGTCTAATTGCTGTAAGCGGCAAGCCTCTGGATTATTTACATCCACGCCACTGTCCCTCTTTTAGCATGCAAAATTCCTAAGGAAAGATGGCATTGATCTAAACGGAGTTAAAGTCTTCTCCTTCAGGTTGAAAATCCCCTATAAGAGGAAATTATGGCATTGTTGGATTCGCATATCCCAGTTAAAGTAATTCTCCTTTATAATCAGTCACCCAACAGTTGTGCCAAACAGACCAAATATTCCCCTTTAGAGATGACAAATTCTCTCTAAATAGACCCTTTTAGCTTCACATCTTGGGCTTCGAACAAGATACAAATAGACCCTTCAGCTTCACATCTTGGGCTTTGAACAAGATACAAACCACATTTAGCTTCACGTCTTGGACTTTGAACAAGACACCAGAACAACTTTTTTTCCTCCCATAGAATAAGAGGAGCTACGATCGCTCTGATTTCCCTGTTTCGTTAAACGGGAATACGTAGGCATAAGATTGAAAAATATTAGCGAGCGCACTAATCAAAAACCCAAAATCCCGTACCTTCATACATCAATCGAAAAGCATCAGTCCTAACATCCTACCAATAGTCTAAACCCTGTGTTCTTAACAAAATAACCTAAGAGAGACCCACAATCTTTGTAGCGTCTGTAAACCAACAATTATCTATTTAAACTCAGTTTGCAAGCAGGGTTACTTGGAGACATTTATTTCCCTTCCTTCATCAGCTTCAATAGGATAAAAAATGAATCGAGCTGTAGTACCCAAAAGCGATAGTGCTTCACAACCACACATAAAACTCGCGCTACACTATCAAGCTGGCAAGACAAGTCTATCTCATCCAACACGATCTCGTCTACTATCAATAAGAGATTAAGGGTGATCAGTACCTTAATTTTTAATAGGTAGCCGACAACCATGATGGGGCATAAACCATCGTTACTAAACTATAATAGTGTTTCTTTAGAACTTGTGCTCAAAGTCACCAAAAGCACCATGGTCCAATAATCTCCCTTGAGGTTATAAATGCTTCCACAATTTCCTTCTCATTCGATCTCGTCGATGAGACACCATCGCCCAAACACATTACATAATCTACTTCATACTCACTTAGCATCACACAATTCTTAAGTATCTTCCAACTCAGAACATGATAAAATACCAAACACATTACAAATCATTTCATTCTAGTTGAAGTCTTTATCCACGTAGAGAACTTTAACAACATTCATAAATCCCTAGTTTTCCTTTAAATTTCACAACATCGAGGATCCATATATTTTTCACATTTGAATCTCATTCCAATCGCTATCTCAATAATACCATCTCCACATCCGGTTGGTGATAGAAACCTTCTTAATGCTCCCTGGCACATGTCGACACTTGCCATCACCGGTATGGTCCCAATCTCTCTTGAATTTATTTTTCCCTTGTTATTACCTCTCTTTTCCTCAAAAGCTAACGTCACTCTAATCATTCCTAATCGGCATAAGCTGCATCTCTACGTGTTTCTCCGATACCTTTACATCCTTCCTAATACCAAACATCTCATTACCCTCAATTTATTCATTAACAACATATCTTACTTGACTTTGTCTCAAACAAACCGCGATAAGAACCAGCCAAACCAGGAAAACTTTGTATCTCAGTAGAAGACTGCGGAGTCTACCACTGTCATGCAACCTCAAAAGCAACTCCGCATCTCATTCAATATCACCACGTGACAAATAAATTAATCTCAAGTACTGGAACCATTTTTAAAACAAAGTTCATTATGTTAGCTTTCTAACGCTTCAGACGAGACTCAAATCGGATACTCGGAACGAAAGTTATGAATTTTTTTTTAAACATTTTCAAAAACATTGAAGTCCAGGTGTAATCGGTTAACCAAAATAGGTTAATTGGTTACACCCCTTAAAATAGGCCTAAACACATAAAATTCACACTGTGTAATCAGTTAACCAAAACAGGTTAATCGATTACACCCTGCCCAGAAAGTCACCTACACACATTTACAAAGGCGTAATCGGATAACCCCAAATGGTTAATCAATTACACGGTCAAAAATAGCAGTCCTCTGCATAGTTTCCACACTAGAGCTTATTCTTAAGTTGTTTCAGAACCAGCTCTTCTTAGGTTTCGTCCAAAACACTTTTCAAATCTTAGAAACTCAAGTTTTCCCTTTCAAAACATTCATAACCCTGTTCCGACTTCGACACACAAACACGCATACAACAAACAACATTCAAATCACACATTATAGGTAACTCAACGCTAACGACCTCACGATCAACATGCAGTGTAGAAAACTTTGCCACCATTTGAGCTTCATCTTCTAAATGTTCTCCTACTTGCCTAGCAGATAAAAACACCAGTTCTCCACTGTCACCGACTCAGATCTACACTCTGGAGGCAAGTCGCAATTATCTTCAAGAGACATCAAGAATTACACATCACTGGCATAACACTAGTCGTCACATTGCTGTCTATTCTCTGAGAGGCAAACATCAACCATACTGTCTCGTTCTTCCTCAAAGAAATCTCAACTTGACCGGCATATAAGAATCACGAATCCGTACTCTCGTCGGGTTCGGAACAATACAGCCCCAACAACATTTGCACTTTTGCAATCAATAGCACACCGACCTAACTCTTCACACCAGAAACATCTTAGGGAAGCAAAACTTCTCCCCCACTTGTTTTAAACCAACTCCTGGAGACAAACGGTTAGAAAACAAGCAAGTACCGATAATGTTTCACAACATGTCGCATACTAAGGAACAAACAACATTAGACAACCTGGACGGACGAACCAACCACGCTCTGATACCACTAATGTAACACCCTTCTAACCCAACAAGAGTTTCACATAACGTATTGAAATTAAATCAAATAAAATCACTGCTCGAGGGTTTCACACTTCATAAAAACATCATAATTATTTTCCTGCTCCGTACCACTGGTTACAACATATAAAAATAACAACTTATTTTGGATCAACACCTCTTTTAAAACAAAAACGTCGTAGCGGAATTATCGTCATAAAAATCTCCTTTATAAAACAACTCATAATAATTTAATCTCATCAAAATTGGAATTTAAAATAACTCAACATCTTCAAAATCCTCATGAAACATGTTAATCAAAGTAACACAATATTTCAAACAAAAAGTGTTCCCATCCCGATGTTACATATCAGAGCAAGACATCTCTAAATAAATGAAAACTATAAAAATACTCCAAAATGATCCTCAAAGCTCCTATAAGCTACTCCGGAGTATCTGCATGTTACCCACGTGCAGGCAACATTCAAACAGGAAGGGTGAGTAATCACAATTCATTATACGATATATGAGGCAAAGATTTAAACTAGGACAACAATCATTATTATCGTTACATCATCATTATTGAATCACAACATCATCGATCATTATCCACAAAATCTCATTTAAGTCACAATGTCATCAAGCATCACTGAGATCACAACAATGCAATGCCATTTAATATGAATGCAACACATAGACTCAATGCATGTGGTACCAAAACATCGTCATGGATTGACACAGGGCCATGACCCTCCAAAATGGAGCACAACATAATTACCTCAATCCACATAATGGGATTGAAGCCAACACTGGACCGAAGTCCTAACATCATCACTGGACCGAAGTCCTAACATCGTCACTGGACCGAAGTCCTAAAAATTCTATGAATGCATGATGCAAAACGTCATAATAATCACCATCACGACTCGCCAAAGTTGCATCATCATTCATAAAAATTCATCATAAGACTTCACATAGCATGTATAACATCAACAGGCATATCATCAATTTAATTCATCATAGCATCATAGTATAGCATCAATAAAACACGTAAAAAATCATCATTATAGAATCATCAACACATAATCGTCATCACCTAATCATCATCACATAGCATGTATGTATGTATATATATATATATATATATATGTATATATATATATATATATATATATATATATATATGAACATGCATATCAATAAAACATCATCACAGCGTCATCAATAATATCACAGTAACATCGTAGCAACAACACGCAAGTTTCATCATTTATAGCAAAACATCATTAGCTCAACATACAATTACACACCTTCCAACATCAATTCATATCATTTAAATTATTTCCAGCAACATGAAACTATTTTTAAATGAAATTACATTATATCAGCTTCAGGCAGCTTCGAACGGCGAGCAAATCGGACTACCGGAACTAAAGTTAGGAATTTCCAAAGTTTTTCATCAAACACTGACACTGACATCTTACACTGACACCATAAAGCCTCATTAAAGACTAGTTAGTTTTATTTCCAGGACTTTAAACCATTTTCACAAGAAGGTACACTGTATTACCTTTCCACAGGTTCGAACAGCGCGTCAAACGGACACCCGAAGCTCAAGATATGAATTTTCGAAGTTTCTAGACAAATCAGTCCAGGGTTAATCGATTAACGCTATATGGTTAACCGATTAACTACGCTAAAAATCAGATTTTTCACGTTTTAAACTATTCCAGTGTTAACTGATTAACCCCTTTTGGTTAATCGATTAACCATACTGTAGAAACACTTTTCTGCTATATTTTTACACGAAAAATTATTTTTTTTCCTCATCTGAAACCCCCGTTTTTCCCACAAATTGTTTAGAACACGTTTTAACACGAAAACAACCTTTCAAAGGTTCCGAAACCCCCAAATATTTGTCATCGAAAATACTCCTGACTCAGTTTCGACTCTGACACGCAACCCTACACAACAATACAACATCCACCATCAACAAATCCATCAAATACATAATTTTAACAACAATTCACACAATTTACCCTTCAATCATCAATCACAACATTATTATCAATAATTACATCATGGTATTTCATCATACTTTCACGAAATCATCATTCAAACACATAACATACAAAACCTACATCTACCTTAAACCCAATATCAAATATAATAAACCAGATTACCCCCCATACCTCGGGATTCAATTTCTGATCTTCCTCTTTAGTTCTCACCGAAATTGCTCTGAGCCCTCATCTCTTCACTTCCTTTCTTCAGAGTTGTTCTCCAAAAACACGATCGATCAAAACTCAACTTCTCCCTTCTTAATTCCCTTTTGACAAACATGCCCTTAGGACCCCTATTATGGTATTCCTACTTTGTCCTCACTTACTCCTCTCAATATTACCTACCACCTTGCCCTTAAAATATCTACACATTTTTATACTAATTTAATTATTAGAATAACTCTAAATAATTATTATTAATTCATAATAATTTCCAACTAAATAATTATTATAACTTTAAATAATATAACCATAGTTATTTAATTCTAAATAATAGTGATTAACATCTTAATCCACACTATCCCACAACATCCCACCACATAATCACACAAAGCCTCATATATTTCACCAAAATTCACCAAAAATCACTAATATTTATAATAAATCGATTAAATAAATATTCTAATTATTTTGGGGTGTTACACTAGGTGACTGCTTTAATTCATACAAAGAATGATTTAGTTTGCATACATTTGATTCAAATTTGTTTCCAAAGCTAGGAGGAATGTCCATATATAATTCTTCTTCTAGATCACCATTGAGAAAGGCATTCTTAACATCCAACTGATGTAGGGGACAATCTAAATTAGTAGCAAGAGATAAGAGAATTCTGACAGTGTTCAATTTTGCAACAGGAGTAAATGTCTCTAAGTAGTATATACCATAGGTATGAGTAGAGCGCTTAGCCACCAAGCGAGCCTTGTACCTTTCAATTGACCCATCTAAATTATATTTCGCAATAAACTTCTATTTGCATCCAACTGTCTTCTTGCCATCTGGTAGTGTCGTAACACTCCATGTTTTTTTCTTTTCAAGAGCTTTCATCTCCTCAAGTACAACTTCCCTCCTTGATGAATACATGTGTAACCTAACTTGTGAATGTTGTATGATATGAGTTACTCTCTTAATAAAGGGTTATTTGAATCAAGTTGTCAGTTTTTAGGACTTTAGTCCAATGGCTTGATAATATGTATATGAGTTAAGTTGTTCAAGTTAGGATGCAAGTCTGTTGTTGATGTGTTTTAAAGGTGTATTGCGAATGATCTTGTTAATAACCTTAGGTCTGAGAAGAACCAGTTTTGATTATATTTATGTTTGAAAGATTTGGTGTTTTTGACCAAGAGGCGGTGTTATTTGGTTCGCAAGAATCAATGTTAGCCTTAACCAGCGGTGTTAAATTTTGGGTTTTTAGAGGTTCAGATGGAATAGTGGATTTGATTGTAACATCATACATCATTTATTTAAGATTTAGGTTAGGACTTTGGTCTAGTGTTAGGACTTCGGTCCAGTGTCATAGGATTTCCGTAAAATAACTCTGAATTCAGTGACGGTACCATATGCATGGGAGTATAGGAGATCAACATTCTTGTACATGTATCTTGATATTGTGTAATTGTGATTGATTGTGAATGATGTGCTTGTATGTTAAATTTTATCTTTGTTGTTATTATATCACATCATTTTATAGATTGTATTCTCACCACTTTTTGTTTCTATGTCCCTCTACGTGGACCTGTATGCACATGGTTCTCAAGGCAAGACTGAGGAGTGATTGTTGTTGGTTGTTTATGGAAGATGGTGTAGATGGGCACATCGATTGATTGCTTATATTTTATGTTTCGTTGGACATTAAGTTAACTATTAATTTATTTTGGAATAATAGCTATGATATTGTAACATCAGGGTTGGAATTGTTTTGTTATGTTCTCTACTTTGTCTTAAACCGAATAATTACACCTTATTGTTGTTTTAAAATTCATTTTCTATTTCGAAGTAAAAAGTTGAATATTATGTTTGTGTGACAACCTTGTCTTATTTTTCTTATATTCCAAATTGTTTTTATAAAGAAATAAATTTTTATCATGGGTTTAGGGTGTTACATTTGTACAATGAGATTACATGAGACTTTACTATTGAAAAAAATTTTCAGCACAACACCAGTACAACATCTCTCAGAATAAACTTTTCACTCTCTTGGCACTAAGGTAAATTTAGTGAAAAAGAAAATTTATAAAAGAAATTAGAGAAGGAAATGATAGAAGAATTTTCACACCAATGTCTAGCACATTGACTGAAAATTGATATCTTTGACTTATGAGGCTTTGAAATATTTTTTCTTTGATTGGATGATATTATCAGGAACCATTATAAATAATCATTATATCAAATCTTCTTTGATATATGTCATCAACACACTTGACAGTTATCATCAATATTCTTAATAATTATTATTCCGTAATGAAACTAGAATGGTTGAAGTAGATGATGAGGAATCCTGAATTGATGGTGATGATCTCTAACACGACAGCGCGGGATGAACCTGCAAGGTTAACACTCCAACACTCAAATCATTTCAAGATTCAAGATGATTGTAGTGAAAAGTGGAGAACAGAAAAATGTACCTTTCTTTTTGTTTGGAATAACTTTTATACCTTTGGGTGAAAAGGAGTGGACTTAAGTTGCATTGGGCCTTCACCATTTGCTCCTATAGCCATCCTAGAACAATTTCTCCATAGGCTTGTCAGGCACTTAGGGAGATGTGAAAGCCTTTAGTGGTCGAGGCCAGCCTCCAAGAATGTCGTCCGATGCGGCTTATAAGTGAAATTGTTGGAGTCACTTGAAAAACTAGTGGGGAACAAGCTCATTAAACACATTTCTATCATTGAAATGTTTTGTCTCTTATTCTTGATGAGTGAGTTAATGCAACCAGTTAGGGAATGTCGCTGCTTATAGTGCACTAGAGTGCACTCGAGTTTGCTTCTTTTTTAACATTGATCTGGATCATTTCACTATCTTTGTCTATATATAGGAGGAGTAAAGCCCTGAGGAAACTTTTCACAATCCTTGGCATTCAAGTTCATTCATAATCATCCTTACTCGTAAATGTTTCCTTACCTTTCTTCTTGAGAGAATTTACCAGCGATTATCCGTCTTTGATCAAAGTTTTTCCTTCTTTCAACATTTTGCTTCACCAATCTCGCCAAACCAGGAACCCTTCTCAACTCAAGATTTTACCTTTAGCATTTCCTATTTTCTGCGATGAGCGATCACCCAATTCTTATAATGAGTTATTTTGATAGTGGATTATAATAGTTTCCTAGTTCAGATACTATAAGCTTTTAGTATGACTGCTAAGGAACGAATTATAACAATTCTTTTATGAAAAGAAAGTTGTTTTGAATTTGAAAAGAGTTTGTGATTGAATTGAATTAGACAGATTTTTGAAATGATGAATGAGATTTGTGAAATGGTGAAGGTGTTGTTTGGACCAAGATTGTGTTGTTTGAACCCATGAAGAGGCGTCTGAACCATAGAGGAAAATAATGTGGTGTTTAAACGAAAGAAGTGGTGTTTAAACTAAAGAGGTGGTTTTCAAACCAAGAGAGTGGTGTTTAAACCAAATGAGTGGTGTTTAAACCAAACAAGAAATGAAAGTGGTGTTTAAACCAAAGAAGTGGTAATTAAACCAAGAGAGTGGTATTTAAATCAAAAGAGTGGTATTTAAACCAAAAGAGTGATATTTAAACCAAATAAGTCTCGCGTTTAACCAATAAATGGTAATTAGCCAATGCAGATTTGTACCATTTTGCTTAGATTCGGGGGATCAAGCCCTACAAGAAAGGGGTGTTTGCCTAAGCACGGAGCTTACAGGGCATGCATGATTTTCCTTATCACGGAGCTTATATGGCATGAATGATTTTCCTAAGAACAGAGCTTACAGGGCATGAATGATTTTCTTAAGCACAGAGCTTATAGGGCCTGAATGAAAGAGATTTCTGAAGCACAGAGCTCACACAGAAAATATGAAATGAGGTTGCTTAAGCACAAAGCTTATAGGGCATCCAAGAAATGGGTTGCCTAAGCACGGAGCTTACAAGGCATGCATGAAATGGGTTGCCTAAGCACGGAGCTTATATGAAAAATATGCATGAATTGGGTTTTAACCATGAGAAGGTGATTAACCTAAAGAGATGGGTATGGTTAAGAGATGATTGCTTAACTATGAGAAGGTGATTAACCCATGAAGGAGGTGATTAACTAAGAAAAGGTGATTAACCTCAAGAGTGTATAGGTGTCCAAAAGAGTATAGTATTTGGTCCAAAGAGAAAGATATTATGAATGTTGATCATTGAACTGTTTTCTATGGGGAAGAAAGTTTGAAAGTTGTTTGATTTGAACTGAACTAAAGTATATGAACGGAGGCGGATACTTTGAATAATTGGGGCCTACGTCCCAGATTCAAAGATATTAGAACAAGGGTAGGTATAATCCTTCTCATTCTTCTCCATTGCTTAAGGCTCGTGGCACACAATTTTCTTCAAAATTAACAATTGTTTTGAAATAAGATTCTTTTTGTTTTGAAAGGATGAGGCAAAGTGTGCTTGAATGGATGAAGCTCGGCATGATCAGGTCTTGATGTCCTACTATTTCTAGGGTTTTGAACGTGAAGTGTTGTGACTTGATGGATCAAGGGTAATGCAAGTGTAAAGGTCTAATTATATCAAGTGATCAAGGGGCTTATAATCACTTGAATGAATAAGAATCCTAAGGGAAGCATGCAATTATGACTATGAAAGTCCTACAACAAGTCTAATTCATAAACATGTGATTAATTGGTCAAAATGAATTTGATCATTTAATCAATCAAGAGGAATATGCTAAGAGTCAATACAACAAGTATATGAAATTATAAAAGAAAATAATGGCATTATCAATTGAATTTAATCATGTTAACCCAAATTTCTAACTAATTCTAATTGAATTTAGAAATTATAATCTACAATTCAATTCAATTAACCTAACCTATTTAAAATCTAACCTAATGATTTTAAAATGCTTATTTTTATATTTTTCATGTGTATTTCTTAATGTGTAAAAAAAGAAAATATCAAAGGAAATAAAAAACAAATAATGTTTAAATTATTTAATTGCTGCCAAGGGTACATTTGAGGGAAAGGGCGTGTGTTTGGTATTTAGGTGCAGGCCCATAGCTTGGGGACCAATGTTCTTGTGTTTTTTTCTTGAATTCAGACTTGGGGTGTGGAAAGTGAATGGGCGCAGGCCTATGTATTAAGGTCAACGGTGTTATTTTTTTTAATTATTTTTATTTAGCATGAGGTGTAAGTTTTCCAATGGGTGAGTGGACATTAAAAGGGGCGCTGGCCCATGGATTTGGTGAAGCCCAAGGTCATTTTGTTATCGCTTGATTTAGAATTGGTAGCTTTGAAAGAAGGAGATCCTTCTGGTCAAGAGGAGCGTGGCGGAGATGCTCAGCCAATGCAAGACGTCCAGTGGCATATTCATTATGTGTTCGATTCAAGGGTAGAGGTAAATTAAAAGGACGACGATGACTCACTAATCTTGCACCTTTCGTAGTAATCGCACTGCCATAAACCAAAACCGTTTTCTTCAACATTCTAGCATCCACATCATGAGGGAGAGAGATTCTTAGCATCCTGAATCCAAAACTTCATGGGCCTAGAAATCTTAAATAGAGCCAAAAGGGATATGAAGGTGAATGGAAACACAAGAAAGGGGGTTGAATTGGGTTTCTAAAAATGAAAAATTTTAACCAAATACAAGAAATAGTGAACTAAGAATAAAAAATAACACAATTATTTTTATATTGGTTTGCTATAACACAAGCTACCTCCAGTCCACCCGCCAAATTGATTTTGCCTTATCAACAAGGACTTAATCCACTATAATAAAACTTGATTACAACACAAAGATCACCTGTCAATGTCTTCTTGAGTCTACTGACTTAACCCTAGTCACTCAAGGAACAAAGAATACAATCGAAATATTATTACAAAGGTGTGTTTACAAGTTACTTCTAAGAAAGCAGAATACACAAGTGAAATACAAAAGTCATATCAAAGATTTACAAGAATAGTATAAACAAAAGTTCTTGTGTGAGTGTTTCTTGTTTCTCTAAATACCCATAATAATACTGCTCACGTAAGATGATAACATAGTAAGAATTCGTTTAAGTGAGGTAATTTTCCATTATTCAAGTCTTCTTTGTATAGGCAATGAAGTGATCTGTTGGAGGGTAGAGTTAGAAAAACAAAATGCAGTAATATCCTTACATAATGGTTTGAAAAAAATTAGAGACAAAATCGTACAATAGTAAAGTCCTTAGCCCAAAAAATCAATTTAGATGATGGAATATTTGATCTTGAACTGTGTACTATTTTTCTCACGTAAAACCTTTTGATCTTATATTCAATATTCAGATGTTTCTGATAAGTTTGTAATGAAGTATGCATACGAGAAGAATAAGAATCTAGTTGAGATAATCTTCCGAAACTTGGTCTTCAGAGTCTTGATCCAGTTCCTCAGAACCCGGTCTTCAGAGTTTGTTGACAAAGTTCAGAGTTGTTTTGGGCGCAGGGCTTTGGAGTGTTACATTTTCAGAAGCTTCAGAGTAATAAAGCCTTGGATAACTAGATGTCAGAAGCATTGAATACAGAATCCAGAGTTTGGTCATGTTTGTAAACAACAGAACCCATAGTTAGAGTGCCGAAGTTTCAGAGCCTGACAACGTTTTAGGTCATTTAGTCAGAAGTGGGACTTGAATATAAAATTTGCACACTGAGCAAAATTATTAGGTTACCAATTTGTTCTCTAAAACACTGTGTATTGTTATCATCAAAACATAAGGCCAGATGCAGAACTAAAACTTGTTCTAACAGGGAAATCCACCCCCAAATCCCAATGTTTGGTAGCTTAAACAGGATAACCTTATTATCATTTTCAACCTCAAATTGATATTCTACAGAATGTCCAACACAAGATTCTCTCGGATCAAACCCTGTAATATCGATATCATCTTCAGCAGCAGATCCCATTCCTTTCATAATTGATTCCTTCATCTCAGAAAAAAGCTTTGAGATATGGAGAATTGATGTATGAAGTGAGTAATGAATTTGAGGAGAAGAAAAGCGATTCTGAAGCAAATAAGTTATTTCATGATGATAATAATTTATGAATATGAATGGGAATGATTGAATGGATGTGTTGATGCGCGTCGAGGACACCAACATGACCGTCGAGCTTAGAATGCAAGTATACAACTGTTCGCGTATTTTAATTAAGGTTGTCGAACCCACAGGGAAGGGATAATCAAACTAATGCAATCTAAATTGCAGTGTAAAGCTAAGGATAAGAGTTTACGAAATTTGGACAAAAAGGGAAAAATTACTAATTCTAGAGGTTTTAGGAAATAATACTAAAATCGAGTCCGGAATGTGGATTCCGCGTACCTAAAGGACTTGTAGAAATCTGGTGCTAATTACGACTACACTTCGTTCCATAGGAAATACTAACTTAAAGACTCTGCCTCACACTCTCGCACTATTGACATAAGCCACGCTTAACAACCACAGGATTTTACTCTCGCTCGCCCGTTTTAATTAAAAATTGTATTTTGGAAGTTAGTGAAATCCTAAACGATGCCTAAAGCGCTCTCGCTATTTTTAGGATTGATGCCTAGTTTCTATCATTCGTTATTTCCTCACACTCTCGCGCTATTGGTCCGAAATTAATTTATCCCTCACTTTCGTGTCGGAATAATAAGACATGAAGAATAGAAACTAAAACCTAAACTAGCATGCAATTACATAAAGTCGCGCCTATATTTTCTACGGAGTCCCGTCGGTGACGACGATCCTCACACGCCGAACTCAAACAGAATTTAGCAAAACATTTCGATGTTTATAACATATATAATCATGGTGAAACACATAGCATAATCTAAATCGAAAGTAAATTGCAAAATGAAAGTAATAAAAACCTGTAAAGAAAATAGTGAATTAAATTCAAACGAAAGTGTCAGAGCCTTGTTTGAAATCACGATTACAGCAGCAAATAATACAAAGAAATTTGCGACAATTCCTCGATGTGAGTAATGAAGAAACGAAAAAACACAAGAAGGGGGGTTGAATTGGAGTTTTTAAAAATTAATGTAAAGGACACGATGGTTATCCTGGTTCGATTGAACTCAATCTACTCCAGTCCACCCGCCAAGGTGATTTTGCCTCTCTCTTGAGGACTTAATCCACTAATCAGTTACGATTACGCAATTTCAGTAACAACCGTCACTCTTCTTGAGGTTTAACCACAACTTGGTTTTCTCAAGGAATAAAAAAATAAAAACAAGTGCTTCTAGTAAGCTTTATCACAACCGTGATTTTTACACACTGTTTTATCAAAATATAAATCAAAATACAAGAGCAAGTGAAATTGAAGAATTGTGGACAGTATGAGCTCAAAAAGGTGCTTTGGTCATCTGCAGGGACTCCTTTAAATAGATGAGAAGATTTGATCCGTTGGAGACGCGTGAACTATTTTTGGAGAGGATAATAATGCTAATTAATGCTCTTTCCAAAAATACTGATTCAATCCGTTACTTTGAGATTCTCATAAACGAGAAGGATAGCGTATCAGAGTCTACGTTGAATCATCAGAGTTTCTGGCTTGATACAGCTTTGGTGCTGAAGCGCTAGACATCCGTCATCAGAACTTAGGCTGATGCTTCCAAATCAGAGCTTCGCTTTGATTAGAACTTCGCTTTAAACTTCGCTCAGATTAAATCTTCTGATACTTCTATTTCAGAACTTCTTTGTGATACTTCTATATCAGAACTCTTTGTATTAGAACTTTCCTACATATCATAAACAATGAAATTAGGAGCATCAAGTTCTAAAATAACAAGTGTTTGTTATCATCAAAACTATTAGGAATGTAGAATCAATTCTTGTTCTAACAATCTCCCCCTTTTTGATGATGACAAAAACTCATATTTTGATAAATAATTTTAAAGGGTATTGAGGTTAGAAGACTCCCCCTGGGTTGAACATTTCCTTGAAAAATAATTTAATTTAAGATTTCCAAGAGATTCTGATTGCCAGTTACCTGCTTGCTTAACACAGTAGAAACAGAAATTAAAATGTTCAAAATGTTCGAGACAAAGTCCTGGTGCACTGTTATGGTTCAAAATATTCTACGTTCTCCCCCTTTGTCATTAATCAAAATGCGAAAAGATACATGAGAACAATTAAAAGAAGATAATGACAGAAGATAAAATGACAGAAGATAAAATGCAACAAAACAGAAAAAATTAAGGTTGAGGAGCAGGAGGAAGTCTTGTGAACAATGCTTCCAGAAGGCCTTTGATCTGATTAGCGGATTCTTCTTGCTTGCCAAGCATTCCTTTAATTTTTGCGTTTGTCTCGTCCTGTTTGTCCAATCTCTTTCTAACTTCTTCATTCTCTTTCTTCAACTCATCCAGAGTTTTCAGCACAAGAACAGATGAAGAAGGTTCTTCAGAAGTTACCAAATCCTCAGAGCTTTTTGCAGACACTTCCTTTGGAGGGGCTTCAGGTGATTTATCTTCCACTTCAGTAATAACCAGAGTTTGATGCTCAGAGTTTTGTGCATGAGGTTCTGAATCCATAGGAGCTTTCCAGCCTAGAGGAAGAATGGGTTTCTTTTCCCAGAATCTTAGAACCTGCTCATGGAAGATCTTCATATGGTCACAGAAGTTCTGTTGGGCTATGTCATAGCTCAGTTCCTTCAATTTCTGAGATTCAGAGTTAAACCACTTTCTGAATTTGGTCCAAAGATAGTCAGAGGCAGCTGGATTCAGATTTTCCGAACAACCCTGCTTTAGAAATTTGATCCATTCCTGCATTTCTGCCTCGAATGCCAATAAAGAGTTATCAACATTTGATTTGGATAGAGATGGGTTTGGTTTGGGAATGGCTATTTTATGAGAGGTTGAGGTGAGCTTGTCTAGAGCTTCTAGGTCAATTATGGTTCTGAGAGGATCATCTGTGATATTTGTTGGAGGAGAGTCAGAGATGAGGATAGGTGAGTTAGGTGATGTAAATTCTGGAGAGGTTTGTGGGGGACTGGTGAAATATGGTGGAGGTTAAAAGAAGTTGAGAGAAGTTGAGAGGGCAGTTGATAACAGGTATAGAAGTGTCAGGATGTTGAGTTTGATGTTCTGGTTCTGGTTGGGAAAAAGTGAAGAGAGGTTCATGACCAATGTCTGACAGAACTTGAGCAAGTTCTAGTTGTGGTTCAATAAAATCAGAAGGAGTGAGGTCAATGTCAATGTCAAAATCCTCAAGAGTTTGTGGTGATGGTGGTGGATTTTGGGTTTGAGGTGATGGTGGTGAATTTTCAGAGGGTTTAGGAGACGATGGGTTTTCAGATGTTGATACCATTATGGATTCGACGATAGAAATGAAAGCGGAGTTACCTTTCTTCTTAGCAGCTTTAGCAACTTTTGGAGTTTTCTGAGGAGTTCCTTCAGAGGTTTTCCTTTTTCTTGAGGTTCTGGGGGCAACTTCTAGAGGTGCTTGCCTGAGCTGTTGCAGAGAAACTTCTGGTAGGGTACCATCAGCTTTACATGCATCCAAATATCTGAGGACAATTTCTGGATGAGTATCTGATGAGAAAAGAGGAAAATCTTTCAGAGGAATTTTTCTGGTGGTGATGACTTCCTTAGAGATTAGAGTTGGATCCTTCTTGATGGTATCAATGATTTTCATCTTCTTGAGATTCTTTGCATTGAGAGGTCTTCCGGCAATAGTTTCTAGATCATAGATTTCCCGAGCTTCAGTTAAGTGATCTATCAGCTTATTCTCTGTAAGAATATCTGTTATAAGTCTACATAGAGGAATCCAATCTCTCTTGGTTCTTTCATCTTCTCTAGTTTCTTTGACACTGTTCTTCAGATGATTGAATAAGTAGTAGGGAAGATTCGCTTTGGTAAAAGTGGAGATGAGGTACAGGAGATACTGTTGATCGTTGTTGATGTAGTCAGACGATCTTGAAGGTTTCCTGTGATAGATGCACCCAAGAATGATTCTGGCCCAAATTCTATGACGATCTTTTAGGTCTTTGATTTTGTTGGAGTGTTGACCGGAGGTGAAGATTTCCTTTGTGATAGTATTTAGATCAGTGCCCTTTTCCATCTCACTGCATCTAATTCCTGATCCATCATGATCAATCAGCTTACCAATAAGATCTTCAGTGATGACAACCTTCTTTCCCATAACATACGAGGTTACTTGATGTTTTGAGACCGATGCAAAAATCCAGAATTCCTTAACGATTTGGGGAAAAACTGAACCCATTAAGCGATTGAAGTATTTGTTCCATCCTTGAAACTCAATCTCAGGAGTAAGGTCATACCCATTGTCTTTCATGCTTTCAAAATCGACGATGAGCTCACAGAGAACTTCAAGAGAGGCAAAAGGGGTGAGGAGAGTTCTTGAGGGCTCAACGTACCTTTCTCCAATGACTTGGTCAGCTGATTCTTGAGACATTGCTTGTTGAGAGTTTTGTTGAGAGCAGGAGGCCATTGTTCACAGACTTAGGGTTTTGGGAACACAGACTTAGGGTTTTGGGAACACAGAGAAACAAGAAATGTAAATAATATGACGAAGACTAAAGAGAGCAAGTGAGTGATAGTGAGCGTGTGAGGGTGTTAGAAGTGACATTTATATATAAGAGAGACCAAGACTTAAATAGCAATTAAAAACAATAACATCATGATTAATAGCCGTAATGATTTCTGACAAGGGAGATAGCGTGAGAAATTTTTGGAACAGTTACCGATGTGACTTGGCGCCTCAATATGTCAACACAGACGTTTCAGTTTTCCAGAGTTTGACACGCGTTCATCATCAAAGAAAATCTGGAGCGTAGGTTGACACGTGTTTGCTAGAGTGAACTTAATGATCTATCCTTGAAATGAAAAGTTCAGATCTTCTGAATAGATTCTGATGCAATCTTTCTTCTCACTTCTGAAGAATTATTGGTCAGATGTTCACAAAAGAAAAGAAGTTCTGAGAGTTAAAAATATAGAAATTACGTTTTCATTCTGGACATAATTCCATACAGAGATTTTTCAGAATGAAATTAAATCTATCTTCAGCAAGGGGTTTGGGGAAAACATCAGCCCATTGATGGTCTGTGTCTATAAATTTTAAACAAAGAATTCCCTTCTGAGTATAGTCCCTAATGAAATGATGTTTAATTTCTATATGTTTAGCCCTAGAATGCAGAATAGGATTTTTTGAAAGACAAATGGCAGAAGTATTGTCACAGAGGATAGGGATGTTACTCTCGTAAATGTGAAAGTCTTCAAGCTGATTCTTCATCCAGAGCATCTGAGTACTGCATCCAGCTGCAGCTATGTATTCAGCTTCAGCAGTTGATAGTGCAATGGTGGATTGTCTTTTGCTGGACCAAGAGATTAGGTTGTCTCCCAGAAACTGGCAGCTTCCAGAGGTACTTTTTCTTTCTATTCTGTCTCCAGCAAAGTCAGCGTCACAGTATCCTACCAATTTGTATTCTCTGGACTTTCTATAGCAAAGACCAAGATTAGTAGTACCTTTCAGATATCTGAAAATTCGCTTAACAGCTGTTAAGTGAGATTCTCTAGGATCTGATTGAAATCTAGCACAAAGGCAAACGCTATAGAGAATGTCAGGTCTTGAAGCAGTTAAATAAAGGAGAGAACCAATCATATCTCTGTAGATCTTCTGTTCTACTTTCTTACTTACCTCATCTTTTTCCAGAATACATGTGGGATGCATAGGAGTTTTTGAAGGCTTACTTTCTGACATTTCGAATTTCTTCAGAAGGTCTCTGACATACTTGCTTTGATGTATGTAAGTTCCTTCTGGAGTTTGGTTGATTTGAATTCCCAAGAAAAACTTGAGTTCTCCCATTAAGCTCATTTCAAACTCTGCCTGCATAGTCTTAGCAAATTCTTGCCCCAAGGAGCTTTTAGTGGATCCAAAAATTATATCGTCTACGTATATCTGACAGATCAGAATGTGATTTTTAAATGACTTACAGAATAAAGTTGTGTCCACCTTCCCTCTGGTAAAATCATTTTCTAAGAGAAAGTTACTTAGTCTCTCATACCAAGCTCTGGGAGCTTGTTTTAGACCGTATAACGATTTCTTAAGTTTATAAACATATTCTGGATGTTTTGTGTTTTCAAAACCAGGTGGTTGATGCACGTAAACTTCTTCATCAATGTAACCATTTAAAAACGCACTTTTGACATCCATCTGATAGAGAGTGATGTCATTATTTACAGCATATGAAATTAAAAGTCTGATAGATTCTAACCTTGCGACTGGAGCAAAGGTTTCTGTATAGTCTATCCCTTCTTGCTGACTATAACCTTGTGCAACCAGTCGTGCTTTATTTCTGACAACTTCTCCCTGTTCATTTAGTTTGTTTCTGAAGACCCATTTGGTTCCAATGATGTTGAAGCCTTTGGGTTTAGGAACTAGATCCCAAACGTCGTTTCTGGTGAACTGATTCTGTTCTTCCTGCATTGCGAGGATCCAATCATTGTCTGTGAGTGCTTCGTCAATTGTAGTGGGTTCTATCAGAGAGACTAATCCCACTAGAGATTCTTCAGTCTTTTTGAATGAGGATCTTGTTCTGATTGGGTCATCCTTCTTTCCCAGAATTTTGTCTTCGGGATGAGTTAGAGAACTTCTGGACAGTCTTTTCTGGATGGGTTCTTCAGAATTAGAGTTTCCTTCTGTTTTGCTCGCCAGTTTTTCTGATGATCTGGTTTCAGTGCCTGTTATTTGAACTTCTATTTCTGCAAGAGATTCATCATGCTTTGGCTTTTGAAGGCCAAGCTTATCATCAAATCTGACAAAAATGGATTCTACCACACTTCGTGTTTCTGTGTTATATACTCTGTATCCTTTTGAACGTTCAGAGTATCCTAACATGAAACATTTTTGTGCCTTAGAATCAAACTTGTTCAGAGGATCATTAGTGTTTAAGATAAAGCATGTACATCCAAAAGGATGGAAGTAAGAAATGTTGGGCTTTCTGTTCTTCCACAACTCATATGGAGTCTTTTCCAGAATAGGTCTTATAGAGATTCTAT
This sequence comes from Lathyrus tuberosus, assembly GCA_022829125.1. Lineage (NCBI taxonomy): Eukaryota > Viridiplantae > Streptophyta > Magnoliopsida > Fabales > Fabaceae > Lathyrus > Lathyrus tuberosus. Next base: position 18,664,255 of record JALAZF010000021.1, on the reverse strand, counting down.
TCTGAATGTAACACGCTGTATTAACTGCTTCTGCCCAAAAGTGTTTAGCCATGTTAGTCTCATTGATCATGGTTCTGGCCATTTCTTGTAGAGTTCTATTCTTGCGCTCTACAACTCCATTTTGTTGTGCAGTTCTAGGACAAGAGAAATCATGAGAAATGCCATTTTCATTAAAAAATATTTCTAGATTTTTGTTTTCAAATTCCCCACCATGATCACTTCTGACTTTTACAATTCTAAACTCTTTTTCATTCTGAATTTGGTTGCAGAAAGTAGAGAATACAGAGTGTGACTCGTCCTTGTGTTTTAAGAACTTTACCCATGTCCATCTGCTATAGTCATCTACGATCACTAATCCATACTTCTTGCCACTGATGGATGCAGTTTTTACTGGTCCAAACAGATCTATATGAAGAAGTTTTAATGGTCTAGAGGTAGAAACAACATTTTTTGGTTTGAAAGAGGGTTTTGAAAACTTGCCTTTTTGACATGCTTCACACAGAACGTCTGAGCTGAACTTCAGATTAGGAAGTCCTCTGACCAGATTGAGTTTGTTAATCTGAGATATTCTTCTCATACTAACATGCCCCAATCTTCTGTGCCAGACCCATTGCTCGTCGTCACCAGACAAAAGACATTTTACATTCTGACTTTTTAGTTCAGAAAGTTTTATTTTGTAAATGTTGTTCTTTCTCTTTCCATTAAAGAGGATTGTTCCATCTTTCTGACTAACTGCCTTGCAGGACTTTTGATTGAAGATTATATCATAACCGTTATCACTTAATTGACTTATGGATAACAAGTTATGCATTAATCCTTCTACTAATAAGACATTAGATATAGAGGGTAAAGTACCATTACCTATGGTTCCAGAGCCAATGATTTTACCTTTCTGATTGCCTCCGAAACCTACATATCCTCCAGCTTTAAGTTCCAGGCTTTGGAACATATGCTTTCTTCCCGTCATGTGTCGCGAGCATCCAGAGTCCAGGTACCATGACTGGTGTTTCAATCTTGCTGTCAAAGACATCTGCAACATATAGGATTTTATCCTTAGGTACCCACATCTCTTTGGGTCCTTGTTTGTTAGTGTTCACATAGTTCTGATTGAGTTTTGGTTTCTCAATAGAATTTAAATAAGATTCACTGGTGTATTTAATATCATGTGTGTGTCCATATGTGAAGTGAGAGTTCAAAGGTGCATATTTTATGATCATATCATCAACACGTTTGGGTTTATACGGAGCTTCTCCTCTAGGATTAACATAACCTATGCCCTTTCTCCCATTTCTACTAACTCCATAGATCATTGAAGCCATTTTTCTTCTGTCTATGTTTTTAGCTAGAAATTTTTGAAAGTTATAGTCGTAATGTTTTAAAATATTATCAGAACTACTGGAAACTTCTGAATCAGATTGTTTCTGAGATTTTTCAAAAGAGTTGAGTTTTGAAACAGTTTCTTTTAATTCAGAATTTTCTGCTTTTAGCTTTCTGTTCTCTTCAGACTCAGATACCAGATCATGTTTCAGATTCTTATATTTGAGCTGAAGTTTCTGATAGTTTTCAAGAATTTCTGACAGACTTTCTTCTAATTGAGATCTAGAAAAGTTAGAGAATACCTCTTTAGTTTCTGACTCAGAGTCTGATTCTGATAAGTTTGAATCATCTGATATGTTGGCCATTAGGGCAATGTTCGCGTGTTCATTTTTTGATTCGGATTCTGCTTCAGAGGATTCCGAGTCATCCCAGGTAGCCATAAGACTTTTCTTTCTTTCCTTGTTAAACTTTTTATTTGTATTTTCTTTCTGCAGCTTAGGACAGTCACTTTTGTAGTGTCCAGGTTCCTTGCATTCGTAACACACTACCTCTTTGTTTCTAGACTTTTTGTGTCCAGAGGATGGTTCAGAATGACTGCTTGATCTTCTAGAGTTTCTGAATTTTCGTTGCCTATTTTTCCATAGTTGTTGTATTCTTCTGGAAAGGAGTGATAGTTCATCTTCTTCTGAGGAGCCACCAGAGCTTTCTTCTTCTGCCTGAAAAGCTTTAGTTTCAGATTTATATTTAGATTTAAGAGCAATAGACTTACCTTTCTTCTGGGGTTCATCTTCTTCTAGTTCTATCTCGTGACTTCTTAAAGAGCTGATCAGTTCTTCAAGAGATATTTCGTTGAGGTTCTTGGAGAGTTTTAGTGCTGTGACCATGGGTCTCCATACTTTTGGTAAGCTCCTGATGATTTTCTTGACATGATCTGATGTTGAGTACCCTTTATTCAGAACTTTTAGTCCAGCAACTAGAATTTGAAACCTTGAGAACATTTTCTCAATTATTTCATCTTCTTCCATTTTGAAGGCTTCATACTTCTGGATGAGTGCCAGAGCTTTAGTCTCTTTGACTTGAGAGTTGCCTTCATGCGTCATTCTCAGAGAATCGAATATGTGTTTGGCTGATTCTCTGTTAGTGATCTTCTCATATTCTGTGTGGGAGATTACGCTGAGGAGAATCGTTCTGGCCTTGTGATGATTTCTGAAATCTTTCTTCTGTTGATCAGTCATGGTTTTCCTTTCAATCTTCTGACCGTCTTTTCCGACAGGGTGAGTGTAACCATCTGTTACCATATCCCAGAGATCACCGTCATGAGCCAGAAAGAAACTTTCGATTAGATCTTTCCAGTAATCAAAGTTTTCTCCGTCAAACACTGGTGGTTTGCCACTGATTTTGTCGTTGTAGTTCTGAACGGATTCCGCCATAGTGCTTTTTCGTGAAGGATCTTTTATCTGACACGGTTAAGTGTTAGCACCCAGAACCAGGCGCTCTGATGCCAATTGAAGAAACAAAAAAACACAAGAAGGGGGGTTGAATTGGAGTTTTTAAAAATTAATGCAAAGGACACGATGGTTATCCTGGTTCGATTGAACTCAATCTACTCCAGTCCACCCGCCAAGGTGATTTCGCCTCTCTCTTGAGGACTTAATCCACTAATCAGTTACGATTACACAATTTCAGTAACAACCGTCACTCTTCTTGAGGTTTAACCACAACTTGGTTTTCTCAAGGAATAAAAAAATAAAAACAAGTGCTTCTAGTAAGCTTTATCACAACCGTGATTTTTACACACTGTTTTATCAAAATATAAATCAAAATACAAGAGCAAGTGAAATTGAAGAATTGTGGACAGTATGAGCTCAAAAAGGTGCTTTGGTCATCTGCAGGGACTCCTTTAAATAGATGAGAAGATTTGATCCGTTGGAGACGCGTGAACTATTTTTGGAGAGGATAATAATGCTAATTAATGCTCTTTCCAAAAATACAGATTCAATCCGTTACTTTGAGATTCTCATAAACGAGAAGGATAGCGTATCAGAGTCTACGTTGAATCATCAGAGTTTCTGGCTTGATACAGCTTTGGTGCTGAAGCGCTAGACATCCGTCATCAGAACTTAGGCTGATGCTTCCAAATCAGAGCTTCGCTTTGATTAGAACTTCGCTTTAAACTTCGCTCAGATTGAATCTTCTGATAATTCTATTTCAGAACTTCTTTGTGATACTTCTATATCAGAACTCTTTGTATTAGAACTTTCCTACATATCATAAACAATGAAATTAGGAGCATCAAGTTCTAAAATAACAAGTGTTTGTTATCATCAAAACTATTAGGAATGTAGAATCAATTCTTGTTCTAACAATAATTGTCGCTTTGAAAGTAAATTTTTTCCTAAACAGAATTCGACAGAACTTCTGCGTCTAAAATCAGATATCAAATACACAAGTGGAAGGTCCTATATATAGAGAAAAATCCCAAGGGCAACTGCCAAAATGTGCAAAGAGGAGTTGAGGGAAAATGGGCCATCAAAACTTCCCATGAAAGTTGCAGTTTTGAATTTCTGTAACTGCGCAGCCATGGCGTTCGCCACCAGGCCATGGCGTTCGCCATGGTCCTGGCCTTTTTAATTGACGTGGCATGCATCTCATGGAGAATGCCATCTGGGGATGGCGAACACCATATCAGTATGAACCAGAATTCTGCACTTTTTTGCGGAATTTTCTTCTTTCTTTGCTCTTTTTCGATTTTGTGCCCAATTTCTCCACAGACGAAGCTATCAACTGCAAAACACATAAAACACGATTAAATGCTGATAAAACTTGAATAAAATAAATGAAAAAATGCGTAATAAGCCATAAAATACGATACGATTTCTCGTTATCAAACTCCCCCACACTAAGACTTTTGCTTGTCCTCAAGTAAACTCCCGACATAATTTAAAATAGTAAGTGTAACATCTGAAATCAAAACACGACACAACAATAAAACCAAGCACAAATAATAGGCTATTGTTAGAAGATAGGTACTAGACTTTGACAAATGAGGATACCGTGATGTAACACATCCGCACTTGTGGACAAAGACTCCCCCCTATGCAATACTAATCCAAAGCCTACCATTATAACTCAACCTATATTCCTTGTCTCTTTTTCCCTCTTTTCATTCTCGCGCGATCACATTATGCCCGTTATCCCTACACTTGCATGGTAAGTGAACCTATTAGTGTTTATGATCTCAATTTTTCAACTTTTTGCATCATTACTTCTTTTCTTTTCGAATTTCCAGAATCCGATCCGTTGGGATAAATGACCGGGTGAGGGCCACCTAACTTAGAAGGAATCGAATCTTTTCATTCACTTTCTACAATAAAGCTCAAATGAAATTATTATCAATTTTTTTTCGATATCACCACATATTTGCATCGGTTCATTACTTAGCATGTGTTTTTGGGATGGTGATGACCGCTAACATAAACTACTCAAGAAACTACTAAAGAAACTCAGAAATCAAGGTCTCGGCATAATGGTTATTTAGATCGGTACCTCATACTTAGGGAGTCCAGGGAGGTAAAACGGTACCGACAATGTCAATACTTCCCCAAGTGTTAGTTCTTTAATTTTAAGGGTTGGTATTCATTTTATAAAACAAATAATAGCAGCAATATGTTAGATAATTTTGTTCATCTTGCTAAAGAAGAACAGGTTGAGCAAGAAGTCCTAGTGTGCATTGGAACATGTTAAGCTGAAGGAGTGTTAACATCTGGAACAACATGTCCTATCGAGACGTCCCATGCAGGTTCATTCGACATCGCGCTAGAACTGAAGAGAATGTAGAATTCTGTTATATTCTAACAGATGCAGAAGTTTCAGGAAATAATATGCAAATTCCAGGTGGCGCTGAATTAAAAGATTTGAAGATTCAAGTCTGAATTTGAGAAGAATATGGGAAAATATGCCATTTCTAAATATGGAGATATTTTAGGAAGTTAAAGATTGAAGTCCTATTATGTAGCATAAGTTTCTGCTGATTCGTAGCAGCTCATTTGCTAGGTTTTTGTAGGCCCAAATCCAGTTGGGAATAGGTTATAAATAGATGTTTTGTAACCTAGTTTAGGACTCAACCAAAGATGTAAAGTTCTATCATTAGGGTTGGTTCCTGTACCACTCGACCTGTGAGTTGGACAGTTTGTTAGTGTGATCCTCGAAATTGTTAAGTAAGAGGAGTATTGTTCTTGGAGGAAGCTGTTAAGTAACTCTAAGTTGTGTCTTGGAAAGGTGTCGTCCTTGCTGAATTATTGTATAGGTAAAGAGCCGTTGAAGCAGTGGCGGATTGTCAACTGCTAGACATCATTGTGATGATTGGGAGTGAGAAGGGTTTCTCATGTCTAGAGAGGATATAGGTAGAAGGGTCATTGGGTAGTGATTAAGTGATAAGCTGTAAACGGGTAGTTTAGCTTTGAATTGATACTACAAATAGTGGACTTCATCTCTGGCTTGGTAGCCCCCATAGTAGGTGTGTTCGACCGAACTGGGTTAACAATTCTGTGTGTCTTGCTTTTATCTTTTCAGTACCATGATTTTTGCAATATACCTTGCCCTTTGTGATCATGTCAGACCAGATGTCGAACGGCATGTTCTAGGACATCTGAATTCTGCACATGTACCAGAATTTCAATTGGTATCAGAGCAGGTCATTCTATTCTGTATCTGGATGAGATCCCAGGGAAGATACTTTCTGGTTCATGGTCAAGGTATAAGCTTTCTACTGAAAAGTTGTTTGAACTTGGATTAGTTCATATAGGTGTGAGAATGGTCCCTAGAAGTGGAGGATGGACTGTTCATGATAGTCAGTGGCATGTGCTGAAGGCTTGGAGGAGTGGTTGAAAAACTGTTGTGTTGGGGTTTGATTTATTTTCAAACCTGTGGTATTGTGATGTCACCTGAATTATATTGCTAGGGCTGATATGTGACACCTGAAGGCTTTGAGGAGTTTGTATCTTGATCTGCTGCGAATCTATCTGAATACTCCTAAGGTTGTAACTGAGAAGGTTGTTCTTCTCTGAATGTATATCCTATGGTGATGGGATTTATGCAAGACTGCTTCAACTTATAGTGTCAACGATACTTGAAGATTATTGTTCAAGTCCACTCATAAAGGCATTAATAAGTGAAGGTGTTAGGAAGATAAGTAATTTACTTTTTCTTCTACTCCTAAAAGGACTAATCTCCAGTATTTGATCTCTTGATGTGTTCATTGGAATGATGTCTTATCTTGTGTTAGAACTTCACTCCAGAATTGTGGTGAATTCTGTTGTCTGAAGGAATGGCACAGTAGATGCTCTGGGTGCTAAACTAATGTGGTTTGATCACATGAGTTTGGAGCCTACTCCTGATCTGGAAGAGGAGGCATCTGGGTGGTATGTCTAAGAAGGTTCTGGCCCTGGAACTTATCTTAGTTGTGTGAGTTGGTCAAGGTGTGATCAACATACTCCTGAGGTCAGTTTATTTCTGGTCCTTGCTGCAACCTGAGATTCAAGAAGTATTATCTCTAGCAGACTTCTTGGACATGAAGGTCAAAGATCAAAAGGTCGTGTTTTTACTCTATTACTTGGAAGCATGTTCTGAATGATCTTGTGAAGCTAGATAAGTATTGACTGTGTGTGCTTAGGATTGATATGATCTAATCACAGTTTGTGATATTATTAAAGGGGAGAATGTATGATTCTCTGAAGTGTCCTTGGCAGATTCTGACCTGATGCATTAAGAATTTATTGTCTCAAGCTGTCTGGATGATGTTTCTCTGAATCAGGATGGAGGTTGGTTACTCAAACTTGATGACATTTATCAAGTCTATGAGAGCATGGAACTCTTATTCTGGTGTAGTGGAGAACTTTCAAGGGTTAAGCACTATGGAGTTGAATCAACCGGTGGGGTTGGTTGGTGACTATGTGCTTGGATTGTCAGCTAAATTGTCAAGGATGAGTTTGGCTGAAGGATTAGAAGAGGCAGATTAGTTGTGGAATGTTGATGACATCCAACATCTCAAAGTCAGACAAGATGCTGTGATTTAAGGAGAAGACCCTTGAGGTGTTCCTGCTGCTGAATGTGGTTGTGATATGACTTGGAAGCTTGATCAGCCACTAATGGTTGCTCCTCATGTGTTCCCCTGCTAGAGCTTGACTATAGATGATATCCTCAGAAAAGCTCTGTGAAGATGTGTAACTGAGATTGATGTTGGAGCATCAATTCAGGTGGTTATTGCTTATTCAGCCAAGATTGTTTTGCGCAGAAAGAAGTCCAAGATCAAGCCACTGATCCAAGTTAAAGTAACTTGTGAATATATGTTGTCAGACGTATGCAGAAGATTACACACAAATTGACATACCTTGTGTGAGAAGGCAATCGTATTCTGACTAATAATAGATACTTTGACGGGAGACTTAGTATTTGTCTATTATTGATGTTATGCATAAGGGTAAATACTTTGACGGGAGACTAAGTATTTGTCTAGAGAATTATGCAAGTCTGCAGTCTGGATATTATGGTGGTGTGATTGATGACAACCTGAGGTAGCCTTATCAGCTGACTGTATCAGAAGTGTGTGAATGAAGAAGTGAGCATCATCTGCTGTTTGTTTGTGAATCTTTCTTGGATAACAAATACCTTGTCGGGAGCTAGGTATGAGTCTGATGGAGATGTGTATGTGACTGATGGTAAAGACCTTGTTGGGAGCTTGGTAGTTATCTGATGTGTGGATGCAATTCAGATTTCTAAATTGTGTGAGAGTTTACTTCTCTCTGTTATGATCAGGTGGTTGTGATTACCTGAATAAAATGTAGAAGGTGTGATCTTTTATCTAATGCTGATGTCCTACTTAATGTTACAACATCATTGTTTGTTGTGTACCCTGGATGAAAGTCTGGGATAGTGCTTGTGAATGTAAGGACAGAAGGGTGTTGTCAGTGGTGTGATCTGATCAGAAGGGTTGAAGGTTCTTCCAATACAAGTGAAAGGTGGTGGCAATCCTTATCTTGTGTTGCAAGAAATCTAAAGACATTTGTTATGGAATATGTGTGAAATTCCAAATCAAGTGGGCTTTTATGTTGGACTTGGTATAAACCTGGTAAGATTATGCTCAACAAATACTAGAAGTGGCAGTTCTTGATGTTGAGAATGTGGAAATATCATTGTGCTATCATCTGGTGTCAAGTGTTCATCTTCATTAGGAGCTTTGGTTGTTCATGACAAGGGGAGTTAAAGCTGTTGTCTATGGTCTGTTACTGCAAGGGTGCAGATTTCTATGTAGCATGTGCGCTGGTCAAGTTTGTGCAGTGTGATGTCAAACTTAATGATGGGATACATCATAGCTGTGTAGAGAGAGGTCTAAAAAGCAGATTTGGTGGTTTTGGGTGACTTTAGTTTTGCTCTACTGCCTTGAAGGAATCTAGAAGGGATTGAGAGAAGTCGTCTCAGTATCCATCAGAAAAGAAAATGTGCTTGTGTTCTGTGGAGTTTTGGGTGGATAATGTTGTGAGCAAGCAGACATTGTCTAATAAGATGTCAGAACATGGTACAGGACATGTTTTTCTTGGGCCAAACAAGGAATTACTCTGGAAGGTGGTATAAGGATAAGGCAAAATACGTGTCTCTGTCTATGAATGGAACGTTATTGGCTTAAATTATGGTAAGATTCAGTTGAGAAACATTTAAGGCAGTCAAGGAAGTTTTTGGAAGGTAGGCATTGAATGTTGAATGGGGTTTTTGATACCTAAAATAGTGTTTCTTTGACCAAGAACCTTGACATATTCAAGGCTCGTTAATTCCTAAGTTACTGGTCAACTATTTATAGGGGCTGCTCTCTTCTCCTCCTGCCAAGTGAGTGTCTTGTTTCACTAGTCTTATGGCATTTGTTCGTATTTGGGTAAGTGTCACTTAGGTCTGGTTCTGTGAGGGTCTTCTTTTCCAAGTTTTGGCTAAAAAGGGGGAGAAAGGGTGCGTGAAATGGGTTATGCAAATGCCTTGTTCTGAGTCTGCAGTTCCAATTGTTTGCGAAGAGAGTGTTAAAATTCTTGAGTTGGTGTTGAGTTCCAATTATGACTTGTGTCCTGAGTTATGAACAGAGTTGTGACTTGTGTTCTGAGTTACCTGGGTTAATAGATTGATACTTCCTAAGTTTCATCTTATGCCACAGGTTGACTGGGGGCGTCTGATCAAGCAAGGTGTGCAGAAATCTCGTATGCCACCTTTGGTCTTTTGTGTTAAGACAGACGCTTCTTTTCTAGAGGAGTCTTCTACTATGTAGCTGGATCCTTCTTGAAAGGAAAAAGAAATGTGTAGAAGAATGTTCCTCAGATTCCTGATTTGAGGGGGAGTATTGGATATCTTCTTCCTCATGTACATAACTTCGGGACTTTCTACTTCTTACCTCCTGATGTGCTGCCTGAAGTAATTGTGGTGGGATGCTCGAAGGTGATGTTATGGAGCTCATAGAAATGCGCTGCCAAAAAGTTGTCAGACATGATGTCCTAACATCATTCAAATATTCCCTAGAAGATGTTTCTCCAGGATTGCTGTTCACAGTAGCTACTGATGGTTACTGGTAGGTTCAGTAGTTGCTGATGACTATTGACAGTAGTATAGAAGTGTGATTTGTAATGTTTATGTATTTGTTTTAGCCAAAATTTGCCAAAGGGGGAGAATGTTAGTTCTTTAATTTTAAGGGTTGGCATTAATTTTGTAAAACAAATAATAGAAGCAATATGTTAGATAGTTTTGTTCATCTTGCTAAAGAAGAACAGGTTGAGCAAGAAGTCCTAGTGTGCATTCGAACATGTTGAGCTGAAGGAGTGTTAACATCTGGAACAACATGTCCTATCAAGATGTCCCATGCAGGTTCATTCGACATCGCACCAGAACTGAAGAGAATGTAGAATTTTGTTATATTCTAACAGATGCGGAAGTTTCAGGAAATAATATGCAAATTCCAGGTGGCGCTGAATTAAAAGATTTGAAGATTCAAGTTTGAATATAAGAAGAATATGGGAAAATATGCACTTTCTAAATATGTAGATATTTTAGGAAGTTAAAGATTGAAGTCCTATTATGTAGCAGAAGTTTCTGCTGATTCGTAGCAGCTCATTTGCTAGGTTTTTGTAGGCCCAAATCCAGTTGGGAATAGGTTAGAAATAGATGTTTTGTAACCTAGTTTAGGACTCAACCAAAGATGTAAAGTTCTATCCTTAGGGTTGGTTCCTGTACCACTCGACCTGTGAGTTGGACAATTTGTTAGTGTGATCCTCGAAACTGTTAATTAAGAGGAGTATTGTTCTTGGAGGAAGCTGTTAAGTAACTCTAAGTTGTGTCTTGGAAAGGTGTCGTCCTTGCTGAATTATTGTATAGGTAAAGAGTCGTTGATGCAGTGGCGGATTGTCAACTGCTAGACATCATTGCAATGATTGGTAGTAAGAAGGGTTTCTCATGTCTATAGAGGATCTAGGTAGAAGGGTCATTGGGTAGTGATTAAGTGATAAGCTGTAAACGGGTAGTTTAGCTTTGAATTAATACTACTAATAGTGGACTTCATCCCTGGCTTGGTAGCCCCCAGAGTAGGTGTGTTCGACCGAACTGGGTTAACAATTCTGTGTGTCTTGCTTTTATCTTTTCAGTACCATGATTTTTGCAATATACCTTGCCCTTTGTGATCATGTTAGACCAGATGTCAAACGACATGTTCTAGGACATCTGAATTCTACACATGTACCAGAATTTCACCAAGTCTAAGTAACAAAGCCTAAAGGTGAAAAAGTGTCATGCAATAGATTCGGATGAAAAAAAATTTTGTCGGGGCTGCTTGTTATCAATCTTAGGGGAATTTTTCTAACGAAAGGAAAAGGTAAAGTATAATAAGACTCAATTACGTATACACGACTCGACATAAAAGAAACTAACTAAAAAGTATAGAAATAACATGAAAATAACGAAAAACAAAGCAAGTAAAACTCCTCCCCCACACTTGAACTAAACATTGTCCCCAATGTTTTTGTACAAGGTGAAAAAGGAGAGGAAGAACCTGGAATGATCAATGAGGATGGCCTCGGAACCAATGTCGTCCAAAGAGGTAACCTGCATCATCATGCTCTCCATATGGTCAGTAAGATCTGCCATGTCATGCTCAATACACTCTGTAAAATCAACCTGCTGTTGGTTGGCAAGATCTAAATCAACTCTGATATCCTCCTGCTGGCGCTGTAACTTCTGGAGCAGCAAGTCACGCTCTGCCTCTCTGTCATTCCGATATCACACTTCGAACAAAATATCGTCCAAACTGGATCGGATAGCAACAAAGTCGTACTCCTCCCGAGGCTGGTAGGTACCTGAAAATTGATCAGAAACAGTGGGTGCGGTGTGTGCTCTGTGTACCCTGTGACTCAGGCCTGGGGTGTCAGTATTGGCATTGGGGCCAGGCTGGTGTGCAAACCCAAAGGTCTCAGCAAAAGCCCTATTCACAGCTTTGTCACCTAAGTTCGGGGTCTCTGTGTCAAATAGCCAATTTGTGCTAACGTGCACATTAATGCGGTCTACACATGGTAAATCTATACTCCTCACCTCCCTATTCCTAATCATGAGCCTGTATTTGCCGCTCGACAAATTCTTGATAAGTCGCATACTGCGACAGTAATCTAAGGCAGCATAAGGGGAGGCTAAACCTTCGAGGGGACCCAATTGTGGTTCTAGTCCTAAATCCATAGAAATGGAGGTAATTACGCCTCCTACACAAATGTGACCACCGAACCGACTAGCAACAGAAGAAAGGTGAGCCAACAAGAAAGGTGTGGGATTGACTTTTGTTTCCAATAGTGCATAGTGAATGAAAAATAAGTCTTTAGAATTCACATCCCCTGTGTTTTCTCTCCCAAAGATAGTACTTGCAAGAACACGATGTAAATACCTAATCGCGGGGTTATGAATGGAAGTGACCTTTAGACCTTCTTATGAGGTAATGGTCTTGCCAGTAATTTGGTGCCCGAAGCCTAAGGCACAGGCTTCCCATTCGCTTTCGAGCGGTGCCAAACAAGCGTACTCTTCCCCACTCGAAAACTGAAAAATCTCTCTTGTTCTCTCTACCGGCAGCGAGTAATCTACATTAAACATCCTAAAATTCGCAGATCCAGTGGCACGAGACGGGTCATGCAAGTATTAGAATGAACTCAAGAACTCATAGGTTAGTCTAGTAAAAGTATGGCTCAGAGAAGAGAAAAAGTGAGACAAACCTACATTATCCAGCATCCAGTTGATGCTATCGAACAATCCTAGCGCACGGACAGTATCTATGTGAGCATAACGCGTGGCTTCGAGAGGCCTCTTATAGATTTTGTGAAAAACAGCCCTTTGTCTCTCGCCAATGATACCTTTGGGAAATTCGATTCCCATGTAATCGATGTCGCGAGCAGCTCTAGGAGGCATTGTGAATTTTTCGGAAAGGTTTTAAGAATTTTGAAACTAAAATAGAGAGTAAGAGTTTGAGAATGTTGTTGGTGGTGATGAAGAATGAAGTTTAGATGGTTTAAATAGGTGAAAAGTGGTATATGAGTGGTTAGGGGTTAATGAGATAATTAATGGGTAGTTATTTGGGTGGTTTCTGATGTATAGGGAAGTTGGAAAGGTTGCAATTAGAACCCACAAATTTTTCTGCAACAAGATACGTGCAGAAAATCTGCAACTTCCGTCTCCATGGCGAACGCCATTAAGCACATGGCTAACGCCATGTGTGTAACGTTGAAAACTTGAATTTTAGGAGAGGAACAATCAGAAATGCGCATAATTCAATTTTCAGCAGAGGAACAATCAGTTTTTGGATTTTTGATAATTATAATATATATATATACATCAGTACAATAGCAGAATGTGATTAAGATTGCAGAAAAACAAAATAAAACAAAATAAACATTATAACTCACGAAATAACAAAAGAAACATAAATGGGAAATAACATAAATTCAAAAACTATAACATCATGTATTTGCCGAGAATCGACAATACAAAGAATGAAAATTACAACTAGATGGAAATACAATAAAAACCAAAATAAGCTAAATCATAAAAATAACATGAACTCCAATGGTACAAATCATAGTATCACTTACTAAAATGCCTAGCGAAAGAATGGACTTGCTGGAATAAATGGTCAAACTGTTCATTAGCAACGTCCATGAATCCAATGAGGTCCCCTCGAATAGAAGTAATCGCATCCCTAAGGGTGTCCACTTGGCACTATAGAGCACCAATGGCAATAGCATAATCTACACGAGCTCCAGAGACATGTGAAGTGGCATCGGGGGAATTACCATTAGGTATCTCATAAGGTTGTGGACTCTGGGGTGGTGTTGGTGATTCACTCTCTTCCTAAATGTCATAAAGCCAATTATCTTTATTATGCACGTTTGTCCTCTCGTGGTTAGGCAGGGTAAAGTTATGGACCACTTTGTTGTCAATAAGGAATTCGAACTTGGCTGGCCCTAAGTTAGCCAACATACCACGGTTAAAACAGAAATTCAGGTGCATCGGACGGATGCCACCACAAGCACGTATGCGGTTAAGTTGGTAACGAAAACCTATTGCCTCAGTGATCATGGTTACTAATCCTCCCGCAAGGATAAGACCATCGGTCACTTGAGCAATGTGGTTCAAGCTAGCCAACATAAAGGAAGCAACATTCACAGGCCTTCCCTCTAAAGCACAGTACATAATGAATAATTCATCCTTGGAAACAGAGGTGATATTTTCTTCCTTACAAAATAGGGTGTGGACAAAAATCTTATGAAAGTACCTCCAAGCAGGGTTATGTATGTTACTAGAGAACATAGTGTCAGGCTCTAGATGGTAGTTACCAGTAATGGTTCCCCAGAAATAGTCAAGGTCAAGGGCAGTAAAAGCATCATCAGGGTTCACTGAATAGGTATCTGGTCCATTAGGAAAATTCAACAGGTTAGCCATCTCGTGGTGGGTAAAATGGTGTTTGGTGTTAAACAGCCTGAATGTAGCCAAGCCTCGGCCAAATCCAAGGCCTCAGCTAGGATCATAATACAATGAGCTAAGAAACTCAAGAGTCAGCATACGGTAAGGACTATATATATGCCTCACACCAAAATTCACCCAACCAATTCGGTCGAGCAGGTACATCACATTGTCCCTCAATCCTAAAGTGGTCAAGGTATGGCCATCAGGGTAAATAGGAAGTGCCAATTCCCTCTCGACCAGAATGTCAAATCTGTGTCTCTGGACATCGTCCCTAAAAACAATCTCCACATCAGCATTATGATCCATACTCTAAGTCAGTGAAAGCAATTCTAAGCTAAGCTAGCCTGAAAATACACTATCAATGGATTGTACCGCGAAGGTGTCAAAAACAAAAATAAAAGCTATAATAATAATAATAGTAATAATAGTAATAACATAATAGTATAGTAACAAACAGACACAGGAACAAATAATAAAGATAAGAATCGTGGGTTGCCTCCCACGCAGCACTTGTTTAATATCTTTAGCTCGACATCAGGGTCGAACTAGTCTTTCGAAAGAGCGGGTAGCTCCTCCAACTTATAACTTACACATAAATCTTTATTTTCAATGTTATGGTAGTGTTTTACTCTCTTCCCATTAACAATGAAGGTTTCGTCAGATTTCCCTTTAATTTCCACTGCTCCACTTTGGAGAACTCTTACAACTTCGAAGGGTCCAGACCATCGGGAACGAAGTTTACCAGGGAATAGCTTTAGTCGATAATTAAAAAGGAGAACTATGTTGCCTTGGTTGAACTCTCGTCTAGTTATTCGTTTATCATGCCACTGTTTGGTTCTTTCCTTATAGATTCGGGCATTTTCATATGCGTCTAACCTAAGTTCCTTTAGTTCATGTATATCAAGAATTCTCTTTTCTCCTGCCGCCTTATAGTTCATATTCAGGGTTTTAATGGCCCAATAAGACTTATGCTCGAGTTCGACAAGCAGATGACATGATTTGCCATAAACTAGCTTGAATGGGGTGGTTCCTATCGGAGTTTTGTAAGCTGTTCTTTAAGCCCACAGATCTCCTTGAAGTTTTGCAGACCAATCCTTCCTGGAAGTCGCAACTGTTTTCTCTAATATTTGTTTTATCTCTCTATTAGAAACCTCCACTTGTCCACTCGTCTGAGGGTGATATGGTGTTGCTACTCGATGACGTACACTATATTTAAGCAGTAGTTTCAGAAAAATATTCGAGATAAAATGGGATCCACCGTCACTAATGACAACTCTTGGTGTAACACCCCGTTCTGTCTTATTTATTTAATCGAGTCGATTTAATTATTTTTGTTTTTATATTATTTTATTATTGAATTTTATGTGACCATATATTATGTTTATCGCTGTTTATGTTTTATCGCGTTTTGAGAGCGTTTGCGGGATATTTGAGTGTAGGGGTATTTTGGTCTTTTTACATGGTAAGATATTTTTATTTATATAAGAAATAGAGATTTGAGAGAAATAGAGAAAAAAGGAGAAAGATAGTAGAGAAAGGAAGAGAAAGGAAAACGTGGGAAAAGGGAAGAGAAGGAGAAAACATGGATTCATCATTCTTCTTCAAACTCCACTTCGATTAATCGGGTAAGGGTGAGAAGTTTCGATTATATTTCGATTGTATATGTATATGTATGTGTTGTTTGTATTTGTTTGGTTGAAATATATAGTTTTCCTTATTTATTGGATTGAAGAACAAATGTGTGGGAATCGATGTTTTAACGGTTAGAATTTGGAATAGATCATGTAGAATAGTCGAGTAATGTTTGGGTTTAATCAGGAATACTCGTTGGTATGATTTAGGGAGTTTTGGATTGAGTTATATAGTTTGTGAGAGTTCAGGCAATAATGATGATATAGTGATAAATCGATGTTTTCACGGTTGGAATGCGGAATAAGTTGTGTAGTATAGTCGAGTGAGGATAGGAATTAATCGGGAATGGTTGTTTGTGTGTTTTCAATGGGATAAATTGATAAAATTATGTTTTAAAATATTTCAAAAATGTAAAATGTGTTGGAAGGCGTTTTAATGGTGAAAATATTCTAGTATGTTGAATTCTGAGACCGGGGCTTTTTACGGAATCGAAATCGGAGGTCCGGAAGGCATTTAACAGTCGAAAACTGAGTTTTTAGCAGAATCTGCGCATTCATGCGCTAACCCCCAGAATTATGCGTCGACTCATGATCTTCGTGCGCTGACCCGAGCGAAATTTCCAGGTTTATGCGCTGACCCCTAGCATCATGCGTCGACTCATGATCACAGTATTTTCCAAAATGTCAGATTTTGTTTTCTTCATAACTTTTGAACCGTAAGTCCGTTTTGACCCCCGTTCGAAGCGTTGGAAAGCTAAGGAAATATTATTTCTATTAAAAACGGTTTGGAGGGCAGTAGATGATTTATTTAAGTTGTGGTTTTGTGAAAGTGTTGGGTTGTCGGGTTTTTATCGCGTTAAATGCGTGCGGTCGGTGTTTTACTGTGTGCTGTGCTATTGTTATGTAACGTGGAGCTTTTATGTGGTTTATATGATGTTGATGCATGTGATAATTATGTTGTTGTGTGGTAAAATACATTGTTTGATTGAATATCAATGTAAGTTGTTATGATGTTTTGTGGGATTGTTGTGGTTTGTATGATGTGGAAGCATGTGATAAGTTATTGTAATTGTTGTGGTTTGGGGATTTTGATGGAATGCATTGTTTATGTGAAATTCAATGTTGTGATGATGGTTTGTGGACTTATGGCAAATAAATGCATTGTGATGGGTTTGATTGTATATGCATGAATAATGATGATGAGATAATCCATATTGTTGATTTGTGAAGATGCATTTGACTGTCATGACTCATTGTATGCCAAGCTTCGTGATATGCATCTTGTGATGTTGTGTGCCCTAGTGGGTGTGAGCGACGAAACGGTTCCCGAGGGAATCTGCTATTACATCGTGAGCCTTATACCGAGAGGACCTAAAGTGATGGTTATAGACGATCGTGAGCCTTATACAAAGAGGACCTAAAGCGATCGGATCGTGAGCCTTATACCGAGAGGACCTAAAGCGATCCATAAACGTCGTAAGCCTTATACCAAGAGGACCTAAAGCGACGGGGAACATCATTTTCCCGACGGGGAGTTACGCCAAGTAACAAGCGATGATTCTAATAGTTCCTGAGTGAATTAATGATGAGAATGATGGATGGATGGTACCGCATTGCATTTGCATAGAGTCGTTGTGTCGGTCTCTTTGCATTTGCATAAATCATGAATGGATTGATTATGTGTGGAAACTCATGAATTGATTGAGTATGTGTTGAGATTTATGTTTGAATTGGTGAATTGATGTGCATATGTGATAAATGCATTGCTTGTGGATAATATATTTTATGCATAGACACATGTTATGTGATGTGGTGGGGTGTTTCCATATGTTATGACTTTGGTGTGCCTTATGTGTGAATATGTGATTATGTTGGTGTAATGGATATATGCTATGTGTATTAGTATGTGATGCTTGTGGTGAGAATAATTATGCATGTGAATTTTTATGTGTTTGCATATTATTATGCAATCTTGATTTAGTTGTTATTTCTCACCCTTCTGCTTTGGTTTGTTGCTCTATGAGGCAATTGCATATTAGTAGCCTTGGAGGCTTTTGTGAAGATTAGTTCTCCATCCGTTTGTCAGTCGGTCTGCTTTGATACGTAACACGGGAGTCGGGGAACGCTTTTGTTATATATGTATACATTTGTAGGATCTATTTTTTTTATTACCTTTATATGTATATTTTAATGTTATAAAACAATTTATTTTGTAAAACAATTCAGTTATGGGTCTTCCACTTTATTCCATAATTGACCTTCCCTTTTATATTGAAAAAGTTCCCCTTCTACATTTATTCCATTTTGTGTTATGTATCAAATATTTGAGCAGGGATTGTGTTTTCTTTCCTTAATTGTGGCATCCTTGTTTCTGTCGGAAAAATAAATTTTTATTTACTCTTATTTAATTATGTATTATTTATTCTCGATGGGAATTGGGGTGTTACAATAGTGGTATCAGAGCAAGTCGGTCTGTCCGGCCAAGTTGTTGAGTCAGTTTGTGTGACAGTTGAATATTGTCGGTGTTGTTTGTTCCTTAATATGTGATATGTGTGTGAAGCACTGTCAGTACTTTCTGGTTTTCTAATCTTTTGTCTTCAGGATTGAGAATGAGTTAAGTGGGCGAGAATCTGGTGCTTCTCAAAGTTGTTTCAGGTGTGGAGCGTTGGCTCAGTGTGTTGTAGATTGCAAGAGTGTAAGTGTTGTTTGGACAGTGTTGTTCCCAGTTCCGGAGGGAATGCGGAGGTAAGGTTTATGTCGACTAAGGATTTGTGCCTTAGGATTTTTGTGCCCAAGATGTAAGAAATGCTATTATAGTTTGGCAAAGACGGTTTATGCCCCATCATAATTTTCGGCTGTCTATTGACAAATTGAGGAACTGATCACCCTTAATCTCTTGTTGATAGTAGACGGGAATTATGTTGGATGGAATAGACGTGTCTTTCCGGTTTTGATAGTTTGTGCAATGAATTGTTGGAACTAAGAAAATGATTACGGATTATTTTGTTGAGTCGATGAAGATTCTTATATCGGAAGATGAGACGAATTAGAGGTTTTGGTATGTTTGTTCAGTTGGGAAGTCGTTGAGAGGGAACGATATGGTATCATTAATGGTTGTTCTCCGAGAGTAGAGTGTGAACTCAAATTGGATGTAGGTGAATAGTTGAGGTTTATATCTGCTAAGTAAGTAGAAAACTCTCATGGGATGGGACTAAGAGGTTTGTTATGTTTGTGATGATAGTTTTCTAGAAATTGGCAGAAAGGCCACAGTGATGGGCTGCCAGTTGTGCGTGAGTTTCAGATGTATTTCCGGATGGAATATTGGATGTTAGCATTAGAAGTACCCGGACTGATAGAGCGGTTGGAATATTTACTGGAAAGGAGAATTGTGAGGCCAAGTGTGTCGTCTTGGAGGGCTCCAGTATTGTTAGTAACAAAAAGGAAGGATGATTGAACGGAATAACAAGCATGATGTGTGTAAGGGTATTGAGACTATGGAAAGTAAAACTTAGAGTTTTGGTGAGTTTTGGAGTTTTTAAAAGTTTTAGGGCATTAATGGAAATCTTGAGAAAACCCTAGGGGTGGATGTAATATTTGAGAGTTCTTTTTGGGTTGGTTGTTGCTACATGTTGGGATTTATGGAATTTGGACTGTCCAGAGAAGAAATTGTGTATAGATTATTGACAGTTGAATAAGGTAACGATGGAGAACAAGTGTCCACTTTCATAAACAGATGACTGGAATGGTTTGGCTGAGTTTGAGTGAAATTACAATTGTTTGGAATGTTTGATAAGAGTGGTGAATTGTGTGAGTTGAGGCTTTGATCGATTTAATGTGACTGGTTATGTTTGTTATCATCGGGATAGGCTGTTATTTACTCAGTTAAGCTTGTATGAGAGTAACTAGTTACCCATTGAAAAGTTTTGCAAAAGCTTTAAGAATTTATATCTTTTGGAATTTGGTTGGGCATTACAACGTACAGTGATGTTATTTGGTGTTAGTAATCCATCTGTAATGTTTATGGAGTAGATGAATCGTATCTTCCTTATTTATTTGGATAAGTTTGTAATGGCTTTGATTGAGGATATTCGGATCTGTTATAAACTCAGAGGAAGAACAGGTAGAGTGTTTAAGATTTGAATTACAAGTGTTGAAAAGAGACGAAGTTTTATGCTAAGTTATTCAAGTGAGAATTTTGGTTGAAAAAGGTTAGTTTTCTTGGATATGTTATTTCGGATGAGAGTATGGTTAATGGATCCATCGGAAGTAGATGCAGTTCTTCAATGAGAGGCTCCGAAGTTGGTTATGGAAGACTTTGCTAAGTTAGTACTTCTGTTATCTCAGTTGACTTGCAAAGGGTGAGTCGTTTGTTTTGGATGTTCGTTGTAAGGAAAGTTTCAGAGAGCTAAAGTAGAAGTTGTCTACGGCTCCAGTTTTGATACTGCGTGATCCTGATCAACCATTTGTGAGGTATTGGGATGCGTCTTTGATGAGTTTGGTCAGTGTGTTAATGCAAGAGGGTAAATTTGTAGCTTATGCTTTACGATAATTGAGGATTCATGATTTCAAGATGGCTTCGGTTACTTTTGTGTTGAGAATCTAGAGGAATTATTTTGAGGGTTTTAGGTTCAAGGTGTTTGGTAATCACAAGAGTTTAGAGTACTTGTTTGGTCTGAAGGAATAGAGTATGAGACAACGAGGATGGTTAGAATTCATGACGAGTTATGAATTTGGCTTGGATTATCCTTCGGGGAAAAGCTAATGTTGTGCCTGAAGAGTTAAGTCGATAGTCTTGCATATGGTTGTTTTGATGGTCAGAGAATTAAAATTATTTGAGCAGTTCAGAGACTTGTGTCTGGTGTGTAAGCTAATACAGCAGAGTGTGAGGTTGGGTATATTAAAAGTGAACAGTGATTTTGGCGAATATGAGGAAGAGTTAGACTTTGGATATGAAATTGGTGGATTTGATTGTTGCGAGTAATCAGAGTGCGCAGCGGAAGCGTGATGTGACACATTTTGTATATGCGTGTGTGACTTGTAAGAGTTCATAGGTTGAACATTATAAACATGTAGGAGTGATGAGACCATTGGACGTTTCAGAATGGAAGTGTTAGGTGAAAGGTTTAAATATTATTCATGGGCTACTATGTAGATGGATGTTTTGGTTATATGTTCGATTGGGGAACCGTAGCATTGTTGTAATGATGTTGTGTGACAAGGATGTTAGAATTCTAGTTTTATGGAGGTTGTTAAGACGTTGTTTATGTCGTGGAACGTTATGTTCTTGTTTCTGTTGTTGCCTCGTTTCCATGGTGATGGTTCGATTGCAGGTAGCTAATTCCTTGTGGGGAATTAGGGGAGTGTTACCTATGGTGAGGGTAACGATCTTGTTGTGCTCTGGTTCTAGAGGGAACCTGTGTGTTCGTAACTTGGGTATTCCTTGAGTCGTGAGTTGGTCGTCAAGTGCATTGTATGGGCTTTGCATCTTGTCCTTGTAGTTGTCGTCGTTGTCGTGTCGTTATTGTAGTTGCTGTTAGCAAGGTGGTTTGTCAGTTTGTGTTATTCGTGGTGTACCTTTTGTTGGCATGATAGTTTGTTAGTCGGATGCGAGAGTCGTATCCGGAGTTGTTTGTATCAGTATATTTTTTAGGACGAAAATTTCTAAGTGGGGGAGAATTGTAACGCCCCGTTTTGTCTTATTTATTTAATCAAGTCGATTTAATTATTTTTCGTTTTTATATTATTTTATTATTGACTTTTATGTGACCATATATTATGTTTATCTCTGTTTATGATTTATCGCATTTTGAGAGCATTTGCGGGATATTTGAGTGTAGGGGTATTTTGGTCTTTTTACATGGAAAGATATTTTTCTTTATATAAGAAATAGAGATTTGAGAGAAATAGAGAAAAAAGGAGAAAGATAGTAGAGAAAGGAAGAGAAAGGAAAACGTGGGAAAAGAGAAGAGAAGGAGAAAACATGGATTCATCATTCTTCTTCAAACTCCACTTCGATTAATCGGGTAAGGGTGAGAAGTTTTGATTATATTTCGATTGTATATGTATATGTATGTGTTGTTTGTATTTTTTTGGTTGAAATATATCCTTTTCCTTATTTATTGGATTGAAGAACAAATGTGTGTGAATCGATGTTTTAACGGTTAGAATTTGGAATAGATCGTGTAGAATAGTCGAGTAATGTTTGGGTTTAATCGGGAATACTCGTTCGTATGATTTAGGGAGTTTTGGATTTAGTTATATAGTTTGTGAGAGTTAGGGCAATAATGATGATATAGTGAGAAATCGATGTTTTCACGGTTGGAATGCCGAATAAGTTGTGTAGTATAGTCGGGTGAGGATAGGAATTAATCGGGAATGGTTGTTTGTGTGTTTTCGAGTGGTTTTGATCGAGTTTGGAGCTGAGATAAATTGATAAAATTATGTTTTAAAATATTTCAAAAATGGAAAATGTGTTGGATGGATTTTTAATGGTGAAAATATTGTAGTATGTTGAATTCTGAGACCGGGGCTTTTTACGAAATCGAAATCGGAGGTCTGGAAGGCATTTAACAGTCGAAAACTGAATTCATGCGCTAACCCCCAGAGTTATGCGTCGACTCATGATCTTCGTGCGCTGACCCGGGAGAAATTTCCAGGTTTATGCGCTGACCCCCAGCATCATGCATCTACTCATGATCACAGAATTTTCCAAAATGTCAGATTTTGTTTTCTTCATAACATTTGAACCGTAAGTCCGTTTTGACCCCCGTTCGAAGCGTTGGAAAGCTAAGGAAATATTATTTATATTAAAAATGGTTTGGAGGGAATTAGATGATTTATTTAAGTCGTGGTTTTGTGAAAGTGTTGGGTTGTCGGGTTTTTATCGCGTTAAATGCGTACGGTTGGTGTTTTACTGTGTGTTGTGCTATTGTTATGTAATGTGGAGCTTTTATGTGGTTTATATGATGTTGATGCATGTGATAATTATGTTGTTGTGTGGTAAAATACATTGTTTGATTGAATATCAATGTATGTTGTTATGATGTTTTGTGGGATTGTTGTGGTTTGTATGATGTGGAAGCATGTGATAAGTTGTTGTAATTCTTGTGGTTTGGGGATTTTGATGGAATGCATTGTTTATGTGAAATTCAATGTTGTGATGATGGTTTGTGGCCTTATGGAAAATAAATGCATTGTGATGGGTTTGATTGTATATGCATGAATAATGATGATGAGATAATCCATATTGTTGATTTGTGAAGAT
The DNA here is from genome assembly GCA_022829125.1 of Lathyrus tuberosus. Taxonomy (NCBI): domain Eukaryota; kingdom Viridiplantae; phylum Streptophyta; class Magnoliopsida; order Fabales; family Fabaceae; genus Lathyrus; species Lathyrus tuberosus. Next base: position 18,641,023 of record JALAZF010000021.1, on the reverse strand, counting down.
GCATTTGATTGTCATGAGTCATTGTATGCCAAGCTTCATGATATGCATCTTGTGATGTCGTGTGCCCTAGTGGGTGTGAGAGACGAAACGGTTCCCGAGGGAATCTGCTATAACATCGTGAGCCTTATACCGAGAGGACCTAAAGCGATGGTTATAAACGATCGTGAGCCTTATACAAAGAGGACCTAAAGTGATCGGATCGGAGCCTTATACCGAGAGGACCTAAAGCGATCCATAAACGTCGTGAGCCTTATACCAAGAGGACCTAAAGTGACGGGGAACAACCTTTGCCCGACGAGGAGTTACACTAAGTAACAAGCGATGATTCCAATAGTTCCTGAGTGAACTAATGATGAGAATGATGGATGGATGGTACCGCATTGCATTTGCATAGAGTCGTTGTGTCGGTCTCTTTGCATTTGCATAAATCATGAATGGATTGATTATGTGTGGAAACTCATGAATTGATTGAGTATGTGTTGAGATTTATGTTTGAATTGGTGAATTGATGTGCATATGTGATAAATGCATTGGTTGTGGATAATTTGTTTTATGCATAGACATATGCTATGTGATGTGGTGGGGTGTTTCCATATGTTATGACTTTGGTGTGCCTTATGTGTGAATATGTGATTATGTTGGTGTAATGGATATATGCTATGTGTATTAGTATGTGATGCTTGTGGTGAGAATAACTATGCATGTGAATTTTTATGTGTTTGCATATTATCATGCAATCTTGATTTAGTTGTTATTTATCACCCTTCTGTTGTGGTTTGTTGCTCTATGAGGCAATTGCAGATTAGTAGCCTTGGAGGCTTTTGTGAAGATTAGTTCTCCATCCGTTTGTCAGTCGGTCTGCTCTGATACGTAACACGGGAGTCGGCAAACGCTTTTGTTATATATGTATACATTTGTAGGATCTATTTTTTTATTACCTTTATATGTATATTTTAATGTTATAAAACAATTTATTTTGTAAAACAATTCAGTTATGGATCTTCCGCTTTATTCCATAATTGACCTTCCCTTTTACATGGAAAAAGTTTCCCTTCTACATTTATTCCATTTTGTGTTATGTATCAAATAATTGAGCAGGGATTGTGTTTTTTTTCCTTAATTGTGGCATCCTTGTTTCTGTCAGAAAAATAAATTTTTATTTACTCTGATTTAATTATGTATTATTTATTCTCGATGGGAATTGGGGTGTTACACTTGGCACTCTGAATCTCAGAAATATTACATTCTTAAAGAGTCTAATAACTACTCGTGCATCGTTGGTAGGCGAAGCTATTGCCTCGATCCATTTCGAAACATAATTAACTGCAACGAGTATATATTTGTTGCCAAAGGATGACGAAAAAGGGCCCATGAAACTATCCCCCAAACATCAAAGACTTCTACTTCTAAAATTTCTCTCAGTGGTATCTAAACAAGTCTAGAAATGTTACTCGTGCGCTGGCATCAGTCGCAAGTTATGACAGTGATGTGGATGTCCTTCCTAAGGCAAGGTCAGAATAGGCCAGATTGTAAAATCTTCGCGCAAGTCTTTGAAATGCTTGCATGCCCCCCCATAAGGTGCAGAGTGGTAATGAGATATGATATCTTCAACTTAAGATTCTAGGACACGTCGACAAAAAATTCCATCGGCGCCTTGCTTGAAAAGTAGGGGCTCATCCCAATAATAGTGTTTGAGATCATGAAAGATTTTTTTTCTTTTGTTGGTAGGATAAATCTGGTGGAAGTACGCCAGCTGCCAGGTAATTTACAAAGTCAGCGTACCATGGCAGTGTGGTCTTTGAGCATATTGATTCCACTACTTCATTTGTTTCTGCGTCGTGATAAATTGTAGAGCATTCACTCATTTTGCTTTCATTTTCTAACAAGGCTACAAGTTATCGTATGGAAAATCGTCACTGATGGGGACTTACTCAGGTTTTTGATCCTCAATTCCAGAAAGGTGATCTGCTACTACATTCTTGGTTCCTTTCTTATCTTTGATTTCTAGATCAAACTCTTGCAGAAGCAAGATCCTTCTTAAAAGTCTCGGCTTTGCATCCTTTTTATTCAACAGATACCTAATTGCGGCGTGATCGGTATAGACAACTATTTTCGCTCCCACTAAGTAAGAACGGAATTTGTCTAAGGCGAACACAACAGCTAGGAGTCTTTTTCATATGTAGCATAGCTCATTTGTGCACTGTCCAAAGTTCTACTAGCATAGTATATGGCATAAAGCCTTTTATCCTCCCTTTGTCCTAGGACAGCACCAACAGCGTAGTCACTAGCATCACACATTATTTCGAATGGTCTACTCCAATCGGGCGGTTGCATAATAGGTGTAGTTACGAGAGCCTTTTTAAAATGTTAGAATGCTTTCAAGCAATCCTCATCAAATACAAATTCAACATCTTTCATTAATAAGCCCGTTAATGGTTTAGTTATCTTAGAGAAATCCTTAATGAACTGTCGGTAGAAACCGACGTGTCCTATAAAACTACGATTTTCTCTAACTGTTTTCAGAGGTTAAAGGTTTTCTATGATTTCTATTTTTGCTTTATCCACTTCAATTCCTCGGTTAGATATTACATGTCCAAGCACAATTCCTTCCTTGACCATAAAATGGCATTTCTCCCAATACAACACTAGATTTACTTTAACGCATCGTTCAAGCACCATTTCTAGGTTCGATAAACATCCTTCAAAACTTCCCCCACAAACAGAGAAGTCATCCATGAATACTTCCATTATATTGTCTATAAAGTCGGTAAAAATTGCCATCATGCATCTCTGAAAGGTTGCAGGAGCATTACACAGTCCGAACGACATTCGTCTCTAGGAAAACGTACTATAAGGGCAGGTAAATGTAGTTTTTTCTTGATCGCCAGGATGAATAGGAATTTGGAAAAATCCTGAATATCCGTCTAAATAGTAGAAGTAAGAATGTTTGGCCAATCATTCAAGCATTTGATCTATAAAGGGTAAAGGAAAATGATCTTTGCGAGTGGCTTTGTTCAACTTTCTATAGTCTATGCACATTCTCCATCCAGTTTGAGTTCTTTTGGCAATGGATTCGCGTTTTTCATTGCTAACAACCGTAACACCTCCCTTCTTTGGCACAACGTTCACAGGACTAACCCAATTACTGTCAGATATCGGGTATATGATTCCTGCTTCTAATAGCTTTTGTACCTCTTTTTTAACTACATCGCTTAAGATAGGATTTATCCTTCTTTGAGGCTCCCTAGATGTCTTACCATCTTCTTCTAGCATAATGAGATGCATGTATATGGAATGACTTATTCCTTTAAGGTCCGAAATTTTATACCTCAGTGCATTATGATACTTTCTCAGAACATGCAGAAGCTTTTCGGTTTCTATATGTCCCAAGTCGGCGTTAACTATCACTGGTTGTTCTAGTTCGGTGTCCAGGAACTCATATCTTAAGTTTTTGGGCAGTGTCTTAAGTTCTACAGAAGGTTTCCTTGGGCATGGTATTGGATCTGGTGTAGTGCTAAACATTCCCTTAGACTGTCATCTACGTATGGCTCACGCCAATTATCATCTTCGAGTATAGGAGATGCTGGAATCTTTAGTATTTCCGTACACTTGAATGATTCCATCTCCACTTCTCTTACGCATTCGTCGATGACGTCGAGAAGACAACATGAATCATCTATAGCGGGAGCTTTCAAAAATTGGTCCAGAATAAATTCGACCTTTTCTTCACCAACTTCAAAAGTTATCTTTCCTTTCTTGACATCAATGATTGCTCCAGTTGTAGCTAAAAAGGGTCTTCCCAAAATAATAGGAATGTTGGAATCCTCTTTGATATCCATTACCACAAAATCAGTAGGAATGTAAAATTGTCCTATACGAACGGGCACGTTCTCTAGCATACTTATAGGAAATTTAACAGAACGGTCCGCAAGTTGTAAAGACATTTTTGTTGGTCTTAATTCTCATAATTCGAGCTTTTTACAGGTGGATAAGGGCATTAGACTTACACTTGCTCCTAGATCGCATAGAGCGTTGTCTATGACATACTTTTCGATTACACAAGGTATCGAGAAACTACCTGGGTCTTTCAGTTTAGGAGGCATGTTATTTTGGATGATAGCGCTACACTCGGCAGTGAGCAAGCTTCTTCTTATTAGAAAGGATTTCTTTAAGGAATTTAGCATACGAAGGCATTTGTGTTATAGCTTCTGTGAAAGGTATAGTAATATTGAGTTGTTTTAGAAGCTCCATAAAGTTTTTTGAATTGTCCTTCGTTTTTAGGCTTAGCAAGCCTTTGCAGATAATGTATTGGTGGTTTATATGGTGGTGGAGGCAAATAAGGTGTTTCTTTCTCTTAGACCTCTTCACTTTTGTCATTTTTGTCATTTTTAGGTTCCGTTACCTTTTCGGTTCCTTTACTAGGATTCTGATACATGGAAGGGTTTTGAAGCCTTGGATCCACTGGTCCATCTAATTCAGTTCCGTTTCGCAATGTAATAGCATTGGCATGTCCTTTCGGGTTTGGTTGTGGTTGTCCAAGAAATGTTCCTGCAGGGGCTGCTACTGTTGCTTGTTGTTGGGCCACCTGAGAGATTTGGGTTTCTAACATTTTGTTATGGGTAGCCATGGCGTCAAGCTTAGTTGCCATCTGCTTTAACAATTCACTTGTGTGCACATTTTGGTTGGCAAACTCTTTGTTTTGTTGGGTTTGTGTTGCGATGAAATTTTCTAGTAAAACCTCAACGTTTGACTTTCTTGGTGCTTGAGGGGAAGCGGTTGCTCCTTTCTGATATCTTGGAGGTACTGTTGTTGCTTGAGTTTGGGAAAATAAGGCATTGTTGTTCTTATATGAGAAATTCGGGTGATTCCTCCAACCAGGATTGTATGTGTTCGAGTACGGGTTTCCTTGGCCGTAATTCACTTGGTCGGTAGGAATACCGGCTAGCAAATTACATTCAGTGTTACTATGTCCCGGATTTCCGCACAGTTCACAATTTAGTGTCACAGCGGCCATGGTGGCTGCTGGAGCTATAGTTAAACTTTCTATCTTTTGAGTAAGCGCATCCACTTTTGCACTGACACGGTCCAAACTGTTAACTTCGTATATTCCATTTTTTCTAGCAGGTTTTTCTGTTGGAGTCCTCTCACCTCCCCATTGGAAGTGGTTTTGACCCATATTTTCAATGAGTTGATAAGCGTCTTCATATGGTTTGTCCATCAGAGCGCCGCCAGCTGCAATGTTCAGATTCAGCTTTGTGTTGTAAAGAAGACCATTATAGAAGGTATGGATTATCAACCATTATTCAAGTCCATGGTGCGGGCATAACCTTAACATATTCTTGTATCTTTCCCAAGCATCGAAAAGAGATTCTTTGTCTTTTTGCCTAAATCTGTTAATTTGGGCTCTTAGCATAGCAGTTTTGCTCGGCAGAAAGTATCGGGCTAAAAAGACTTTCTTCAACTCGTCCCACATAGTGATAGAGTTGGATGGTAAAGACTGGAGCCAAGCTCTATCATTATCTCTAAAAAAACAGGAAAAAGACGTAGTCGTATGGCTTCATTACTAACACCATTTGCTTTCACGGTATCAGCATATTGCACAAACATTGATAAATGAAGGTTCGGGTCTGTCGCAACTGCGAAAAATAATTGGCGGAAACAAAATAGAACAGTCGCCACCGAACGTTATTTATCCCGGCGCAGGGAAAGGAAACGATCAAAGAAACCTCAAAAGAGAGAAGATATGGTCATTACAACCATAGTCCGGGTTCGGGAGTCGGTTACGCGAGGGGAAGGTATTAGCACCCCACGCATCCATCGTACTCGATGGGATCCACACTTGTTGTCTAATCAAAGGGTGAGTTATCTAAAGCCTACTGCTAAACGGAACCGGGAAGGAAAAAAACAAAAACAGACTCGCAAGGATTATCGCAATCCTATGCCTACGTATCTTCGTGGACGAACAAAGAATCAGAGTTGACGTAGTTCGACAGACTACGCACTAAAGGGTGAAGGTTGATCGCCAAGACATCGCCGTCTTGTTCCTACGTATCCTCAATCAGACGAGAGAGAGGAAGTCAGAGCAGTCGTAGTTCGACACAAGAGTCGATGAGTGTTTTTTATGAGCGATGAGCTCTTTTCCTGAAAATGATTTGAAACCCAACAATCCCGAAGGATGAAAATGATTTGAACTTTGTTTGTGTTTTTTAGACAGAAGTGAGTTAAGTTAGTTTGTAACTTGTATTGCACTAAAGTCTATGACATAGGAGCGAATGCGTCGCATTTTCTCCCCCAATGGAACGTATGCTAAACACTCTAGAAAAGTGAAGGGAGACCCCTCATTCTTCATTTCCCATGTACTTAAGGCTTGTGGCGCACAATACTCATTGTATTTATTAAGTGTTTTAGACTTGTTTTTGAGATGAGAAGAGAAAGGACTCAAAGGGCAAAAGAAAATCTAAGGGGTACTCACCTAAATGTTGTCATGCAATATGGACCTAAGGTGAAGGATGAGAAAGGAAATTCTATCCTAACGTTGGCATGTAAAAGCAAACCAAAACCAAGAAAATAAATGAAAAACAGCAGCTACAACAGCGCTCCTTCACTTGTACAACAGTGAAATCCAGCAAATACACCAAACAACATTTAACAGCTCATGTATTCAGCACATAATAGGTGTAAAAGACAGCAGGCAGCGTGAATGCATAATGGACAGCATGTTAAAATCCAGAACAGCAGGTGTGAAAAGTCAGGCTGCATGTGTTCATGAACACTCAAACAATACGACATGCGAGCAACAATTGCAAATGAACATGCATAGTAAGGCAAACCAAACGTAGAGATTGCAAGCATCAAGAATGAGCAACAAAAGTCATGTTAACAATTCAAGAATAAGCATACTCAACAAAGTTGCACAACTTAATCATTCACCACAACATCAGGCATAAGCGAAATCGGACACAAGCAACGATCATGCATCACAAGTCCAGCAAGTTAAGCTTTAATCAACAATCAATATGATTCATATGTGTGTGCAACATGTTCATCACATCAAGAAAGCAATGCCACAATCATAGACATTCATCAACAAAACCAAAAGTCGCGTGTCAAAGAATCGCATTCAAACCATCACGTGAGGTAAAGTAGCTCAAGAATAATCCACAAATCAACATCATATCAATCCAAGAGGTTTAGAGATGTTAAGGAACCCAAACAAGCAAAAAGATGCAAGAAAATCACATTCTGCAGCAGTGGTAACCGGTTACTCTATATGCAGTAACCGGTTACGCAGTTCAAAATCAGCCAAACACGCAGAAAAACAACAGGGTAAACGGTTACCCTATATGCAGTAACCGGTTACTCTGGGACAGTAGCAAAAAAACCAATTGCAAAAGCACTTTTCAGCAGCAAATGACTTATCCAAACATCCAAAGGAACACACAATCAATTAAGCACGAAATTACGTTGAATTACACCAATCAAACATCAAATAGATCCAGCAAAACACAACATCAACAATCAAAATCAAGCAAATGGATCAAAACACATTAGAACCCATGGATCTACATTGCATAAGTTAAAATTAAGCTAAATCAAGTATGGATCTGAAATTAACCAACCTACAAAGCGGAGAATTGCTTTGGTGAATGTTGATAAGCTGCAATTGCTGAATCCAAGCTAGAAAACCAGAGATCCAATGCTATCTTCACATGAAAATGCAAAATAAGTGCAATGTGATGAACTTGCTTCAAGCTTCTCCAATAATCACTTCCCAGAGCTTAAATCCAGAAGCAAAACAGCAGCAAATGCAAAATCTCTTCAAGAATTAGTGAATTAATGAAGGTTTAGTTCCAAGATCAACAAATTTCAATGCAAAATTTGTTGAACTTTGATGATGGAAATTTGGGTGAGGGGTTTTGGAAATGAGAGAAAAGTTGAGAGAATTGGAGTGAGATGTGTAGAAAATTCAGAAAATGGATCAAAGTTATGGGAGGTTTGGAGTGAATTGATTTAAATATGGACTAGGTTAGGAATTCAAATGTGGTTTGCAGTGTGGGTTAGTAAGAGGAATGGAAATTAGGAGTGGAGTTAGGAATGAAGTGTTTGAATTTTAGGAGGAAAATGGTGAAAATTGTGAAAATGAATCAAAATTGAATTAATTCTAGATCTTTCTCACAAATGCAAGCTCACAACACACTTGAACCAATGCTGAAACTTAATTTTTTTCAAAATTCGTCTAGAGTAACCGGTTACCCTAAATGCAGTAACCGGTTACTCAGTTCAAATTTTGAGTTTGGCGGCTTTTGGAGGGAATCCTGGAGGATTGGCCTTTGACAGCTGTTCTGAACCCTATTAAGCCCCCGAAACTCAATAATTGATATTGCTACTGAGTAAGACCTGAAATAAAACACAAATTCTTCCTGACACATCAAAACATCCTGCTGAAGTAATACTGTCCGATGCCGAATCGCTGAGCAAAAATGACTGTCGAAACTTCTATTAATCAAAATCCTGCAGGGAGCAAAATAAATACTCGAAAAAGACTTTGAAAGCTATCTGCTTAGCTCTGTATACTGCTGAAATGTCCTCTGAATTGGATGAAACTCTGAAGTGCAATAAATACCTTGATCCCATGCCCAAAAGAACCATGCAGAATGCAAAATGACGATGCAAAAAATGAAAGGAAACATAAGCCAGTTAGGGTTAGGAACAAGAGGGAAAATTTTGGGGTGCTACAGGGTCATCCGTGTAACTTCTAGAAAACTGGTTCTGTTGAACGGCTTGTAATAGCAAAGGTTTTAGTTCAAAATCATTTCGATTAATGGCAGGGGCAGCAATGTGTAACACCTCAAAATTTGCCCTCATACTTTTAACATTAACTGGCTTATGTTTCATTGCATTCTTGCATTATCATCTTTGCATATAATTGGTTCTTAGCATGGGATCAAGGTATGTGAATCAAATCAAAGGAGCCTTGAGCCTCAAGAGATCTTAAGAGATTCATCACTCTATCATATGATCAAGCTTGACAAGAAATTTCAAGTGAAACACATTCTCCTAACCAGTGCTAAATTAGGGTTTTTGGAATTCTTGAGTTCAACGCCCCAATGGGCAAGATCTTTGAGCTTTTATCATCACCCAATGGCATATCTCATCATTGTTTGAGAGGATACCCATCATACTAAGAGGAATTTGGATTTGGAGGATGTGATGATGTCTCCTAGACTGAAGGCCCCAAAATTAGGGTTTGCCACAAAATCAGTTTATTTCTAATTTTTTGGGCAAAACTTGATTTCATGGTATTCTACATGTCCTTAAGTGTCTAAGGTTGGAGAATTGTCCATCAATTTGGTTTGGAAGGGTTTCAATTGATCAATTGACTGAAAATTAGGAGAATTGGGGAAAAGTCAACTGTGCAGAGGAAAAAGTCAACTCTTGAATTTTTTAGGTCAATTTCATGTTCCTCATTTCAAATATGATCATTGGTGAAGGTTTGATAAAGAAATATTAAGGGATTCATCAAAAATCAAGAAATGTGCAAAGTTGCCAAAAATAGAAATTAGGGTTTCCATTTATGGCAAGTTTTGCCAAGGTGAGCACCCAAATTTAGGGCATTCTTTCTCCATGTTCCAAGCTCCAAATTGAAATTTTATGGATGCCTATCAAAAGTTCACATTCCAAGCTTCAAAACCATACCAAGAACATATCCATTGGATCAAAATTGAGAGAGATATGATCAATTAAAGTTGATACAAATCAAGGCAAATTGGCAAGTCATGACCAGTCAGCGCGCAGTAATTTCAACATACACCATGTGTGCATGACATGGCCAAGTTCAAGGTCAATTATCTCCATGATGGAGGCTCCAAATCAAAAAATGTTCAACATGAGTTATTTTCCTCTTGATCTCCTCTACAACTTTAGTGTTGGAGAAATTTTCATATGATCAATGTATGAAGAGATATGTTGGATCAAAGTGGTGATCCCAACCTGACTTGTTTCATAGGCCATGGGCCAGGCATGAGTAGGGCAAGATGCATGCTTAAGTCAGTTGCAGCCAAGTGTGTTCACCATCATTTTTAGGCATGCTAGAGGCTCCCATTGTGTTTGCTTTCCACATCAATGTTGTTATCTTCCATTCCCTCTTTTCAAAGAGCCAATAATCATTTCATTTCACCCATTGATCATCAAGATATACTTGCACAAAGTCACCATCATGCCAGTTGACTTTCTTCCATGCCAAGTAAAAACCAGTTGCATTGTTGTTTGTTTATCCCACACATGCTTCACATACATCACACACTGCATTGCTTTTTAAAGCCAAACATACCCCTTACACATACCATGCTCATGTACTTTTCTTGCCTTGTATGTTCAAATAAGAGAAAAAGAAACTTGTATCAGCTGCATTGTACCATGATAACATCTCTACCCTTCCATTTGAACCACACCATAAGCTCACATGCTCCCTCCACATTGAACTAAACCCGTGCCATTCTCAATTCACTCTCCATTTTCAATTCATTTTCATTTTCCCTCTTTACTCCCATTTTCACTCAACCTCACTTCTAACCATGGTTCTAACTGTCAACCATGACAGTTAGAGGTTAACTCAAGATATAAAAGCTCCTCTCTAACTAACTTTTCATTCGAACTTGTTCATTCTACACATTTCACAAACTTTCAATCTCTCTTTCTGAGTTTTCTCTCTCACGAAACTTCATCTTCATCAACCTCTCTGCAAGTTTTTCTTTGATTCTTCTTCAAGAAACATCAATGGAATAGAGGAAGTGAAGCTTGGAATTGCACTCCAATTTTCTCCATTTTTTCAACTGAACTTCTCAGCAACAACAAGCATTCCCATAGCCTTTATTTAGATAGTTTGAAGCTCAAGGAAGATAGGAATCTCATCTCTGGTTTTCTCTTGCATAAAAGGAAGCTTCATCTCAGGTTTTCTTCAATTTTTTCCCTTTACATTTCATGTTGATTTAACTTGTTTTTGCATGATTTGAAGCTCAATAGGAGCTATTGTGACTCTGGCTAGTTGATAGGCTCCATAAGAGCATAGATCTGGAAATTAGGGCAAAATGCTTTGCTTCGAATCTCTGTGTGTGTGCATTGTTTATGGATTTGGAACCTGGATTCGTGATCTATGAAGCATAAGGTTCATTTTGGTATAGGTTTTGTTAGTTTCTGGTAGCCTGTAGGTTGAGCCACGGCGGAGAGTGGCCGGAGAAGATGACCGGAGTCTTCTCCGGCCGGTGGTGTTCATCCACCTTTAAACCCTAGGAAAATCCTCAGTTTAAAACACAGTCACACGTTTGTTTTGATCCAACGCTTCTAGTGCTGCCAACGCATTAATGAGGAGCATCCCATGCACGTGCTCTATTTTCTGAATTATTTTGAATTCTTTGATCATGTGTGTACATTTCATATTATCTTATCATGAGCATGTGTGTGATCCTTTTGATTGGCATACTTTCCTGATCATCACGTGTGGACCTTAATCCAAGGGCTCTGAGCGAGTCAATGTGTTGACTGAATTCCACCACATGCGCTGTAGGCCATTCAGTGTTTTGGGCTTAGTGTTTTTGTTATACGCACCCCCTGCTTTGGAGCCCATATCATGTTTGAACTGTGTATTTGCTATTTGTGCACCCCCTGGCTATTTCTTTGTTTTTTTTTATTGTCTTTTCATACTTGTTTCATTTTTAATTGTTAAAAATACTTTTATTCATGATAAAATCCTGAAAAAATTCATGAAGCATCATAATGCATTTAAATAATTTTTACATATTTTATTTTCTGATTTTAACATATTTTGCTATTTTTCCATGAATTTCCATTTAACTTCTTTTGTGTGAACATCCCTTCATGATACATGTTTCATTTTTGATTTGTTTGACATAGTTTTGTGTTGATTGTTCACATGAGCATTGATCCATGTTTGCATGATACATCAAGGCATCTCATACCTATTTTTGTAGATTTTTTAGGTCATTTATTATTGACTTTTGAATGAGATCTTTGAGCCATTTGTTTGTGTGACTTGTATGAGATTGTGAAGCATCTTTGAGCATGTTTGGTAATGAATTTTGAGCCATACTTTTGAGAAATGTTTGCACACTGTTTGTACTTCATAATACTTGTATCTTTCAATTTTATCATCCTTATAACATGACTTTTGATTCATCTTAAAAGCATGCTTGTTTGTGTGAATGTTAGGGATCATATGCTAGGGTTTCAATGTGCATTATATGCAACCATCTTTGACAATTAATGAGGCCTCTTGATACATGTTGTATGAACATTATAGGTCACTTTTCTCATGTTATAGGGCATTCATAGTTCATCTTTACATTACTTGTATGCACTTATTTGAACTTAAAATGTTTTGTGAACTTGTGCATCCTTACTTGTTCTTCTTTGATCAATTGTTTGCATCAATACTTGCATGATCTTAAACATTCATGAAAACATGATTCCACTTCTGTTTGTGATCATTTTCAATCATATTCCATGACTTCTAACATCATATCACATGTCTCTTAACTTCATGAACACATAAGAACTTGTTTGACCTAACTTGAACATGCTTACTTCTAATCTTCAATGTGCTTCAACATGACACTTGTGTGGACTTTATATGATCATTCTTGACTTCTAAATTTCATCTAAAATGTCATATGCTACTGACTTACGTCCTTTTCCAATCATGTTCATCTTGCATCTTCATTCTTTACTTGTGTTACAAGTATGCATGTTTGTATGAACTTGAATTTTGTTTGACTTCACTTCTTCTTACTTAATCAATGCTTGCATTCATGAATCACATGCTATCTTAATGACATCTCCATGCCTTATTAAATTTCATTCACTTCTGACTTTGATGTTTACATATGCATTTATTCATGTTCATGATTCATTTGTTTTCATCTTGCATAGTTAATGCATAACTTGCATTTGTATGATCTTTTGATGCATAGTTTGACATTGTTTGCTCTTATTTGTCATGTTAACCTTAGTAGGACAAATTTACATGTACCTACTGACCTTGGATGTTCCTTAACTCTTAGGACCCTTCCCTTTTGGTTTAACCCTTGTTTGCTTCTTAAGTTGTCTTCTTAAGACAACTAGCATTGTTTGGTTCACTTTCTTTCACCTATATTCATTACTTGTGATCATTTGGTACTAACCTTTTGTGTAGGGGCAGAGGTAAGACATATGAGCATGTGGATGCTTATCCATGCTCATTCCTCCTTTCATCTCATCTCTTTTATTTCTCTTTTGTGTGTGGATTACATGATATAATGCTTGATTGTGTAGAACTTCTTCACATCCCTTTGGGATCCTAGCTCATCCTTAATTTTTTATTAAGGTGAGGTAGGATAAGCATTAGATAGTGCTATCCCTCTCTCTTCTTTAGACTTAGGTTGCTCTTAAACCTCACCTTAGGGCCACCTTTGCATGATAACATTAGGAACAATTAGTTTCCCCTTAGTGTTTTCTTTTCAATTTTAGTCTTCTCTTCTCATCTTATAACCTTTATAAAACACTTAATAAAGGTTAACGTGTATTGCGCATGAGCCTTATATATGGGAAGTGAGGTATGGGGGGTCTCCCTCCATTCTTCTAGGGTACTTAGTGTACGTCCTGTTGGGGACGATACGCGACGTATTCGTTCCTATGTTGTAGACTTGGGTGCAATGCAAGTTACAAACTAATTTCAATCCATTTCTGTCTAAAAAACACAAAAACAAACACAAACCTTTTTATCCTTCGGGATTGTTAAGTTTCAAACCTATTTTCAGAAAAGGGCACGTTACTTTCCATTTTGTCGCAAACAGGCATCGACCCTAACTGCCGGACACGAACTTAACGTCGCTTATAAAAAACACTTAGACCTCGTTAGGTCGAACTACGACTGCTCTAATTTCCTCTCTGATTAGATTGAGGATACGTAGGCACGAGACATCGATGTCTTGGCGAGCAACCTCCCCTTTTAGTTCGTGTCCGAACTACGTTGACTCTGACTTTCCCATTGCACTAGGGAATACGTAGGCGTAGGACGTCGATGTCCTATCGAGTCACTTCTTTTTCTTTTCTTCTCTGTTACTTCGCTCTTCTCCATTCCCGTTCCTTTTCCTTTCCAGTAGTAGTGGAGCTCCAGATGACGACACCCTTTGATCGAGATAACAAGCGTGGATCCCATCGAGTACGATGGACGCGTGGGGGTGCTAATACCTTCCCCTCGCGTAACCGACTCCCTTACCTATTTCTCTTGGTCGCGAAACCATGCTTTTCTTTTCCCTAAGGTTTATGCAGTGTTTCCTTTCCCTCTCTTGCGATAAATACACATTACTGGCAACTCTGTTTCCACGCCACTTTTGCGTTTGTACCTGGATGAAAATCCCGGGAGCGACACAATGCTGTTATGCGGTTCATCTTGTGATGGAACAACATAATCCTTAGAAGTAGGGTTTTGCGGGTTCTCAGCCATGGGTATTGGTAATTCTGGATACGGAATTTCAAGTTCAGGAAGATTATATTTAATTCGGAACTCATTAATTCGGCGTCTTAAGTTAATGAAACGCTCGATATCTTCAATTGGTTGCTCAAGCTTGTTGCCTTTAGAACGAATGTTTGGCATACAATCGACGACATCGAGAAAAAGGAAATATTTTGGTGCCTTAGTCTATACTTCGCAACAAAGGATTCACAATATTGACTAAATCAGCCTTCCCCGACAACGGCGCCAAAAACTTGATGCGCGTCGAGGACACCAACATGACCATCGAGCTTAGACTGCAAGTATACAGCTGTTCACGTAGTTTTAATTAAGGTTGTCGAACCCACAGGGAAGGGATAATCAAACTAATGCAATCTAAGTTGCAGTGTAAAGCTAAGGCTAAGAGTTTACAGAATTTTGACAAAAAGGGAAAAATTACTAATTCTAGAGGTTTTAGAAAATAATACTAAAATCGAGTCCGGAATGTGGATTCTGCGTACCTAAAGGACTTGTAGAATTTGGTGCTAATTACGACTACACTTCGTTCCGTAGGAAATACTAACTTAAAGACTCTGCCTCACACTCTCGCGCTATTGATATAAGCCAC
The DNA here is from genome assembly GCA_022829125.1 of Lathyrus tuberosus. Classification (NCBI taxonomy): domain Eukaryota; kingdom Viridiplantae; phylum Streptophyta; class Magnoliopsida; order Fabales; family Fabaceae; genus Lathyrus; species Lathyrus tuberosus. Next base: position 18,625,907 of record JALAZF010000021.1, on the reverse strand, counting down.
ACTTAACAACCACAGGAATTTGGTCTTGCTCGCTCGTTTTATCTGAAAAGTGTATTTTGGAAGTTAGTGAAATCCTAAACGATGCCTAAAGCGCTCTCGCTGTTTTTAGGATCGATGCCTAGTTTTTACTATCCGTTCTTTCCTCACACTCTCGCTCTATTGGTCTGAACTTAATTTATCCCTCACTTTCGTGTCGGAATAATAAGACATGAAGAATAGAAACTAAAACCTAAACTAGCATGCAATCACATAAAGTAGCACCTATATTTTCTACGGAGTCCCGTCGATGACGACGGTCCTCACACGCCGAACTCAAACAGAATTTAGCAAAACATTTCGACATTTATAACATACATGATCATGGTGAAATACATTGAATTAAATTGAAACTAAAGTTTTGGAGCCTTGTTCGAAATCACGATTTCAACAGCAAAACAATACAAAGAAATCTGCGACAATTCCTCGATGTGAGTAATTGTCGCATTGAAAGTAAATTTTTGCCTAAACGGAATTCGACAGAGCTTCTGCGTCTAAAATCGGATATCAAATACACAACTGGAAGGTCCTATATATAGAGAAAAATCCCAAGGGTAACTGTCAAAACGTACAAAGAGGAGTGAAGGGAAAATGGCCTATCAAAACTGCCCATGACAATTGTAGTTTTGAATTTCTGTAACTGCGCAGCCATGGCGTTCACCACCAGGCCATGGCGTTCTCCATGGTCCTGGCCTTTTTAATTGACATGGCATGCTTCTCATGGCGAACGCCATATCAGGAGGAACCAGAATAATGCACTTCTTTGCTGATATTTCTTCTTTCTTTATTCTTTTTCGATCTTGTGACCGATTTCTCCACAGGCGAAGTTATCAACTTTAAAACACATAAAACATCATTAAATGCTGATAAAACTCGAATAAAATGAACAAAACAAATGCGTGATGAGCCATAAAATACGATACGATTTCTCGTTATCACGTGTTTCTCTTGATACCTAGATTGATTCAACCCAGACTACTTGTTTGATTGATAAGCTTTTTATTGAGTGTCATTATAATAGGCGACAAAGATATTTTCCTGGTCAGAGAAGTGCTAAGTTTCAAAAATCATGTTCTGAGTGTTTGGATTTGTTTACTTCACTAGGAAACATTATAGTTTTTATTCATCAGTTGTGGTGAATGGTGATAATATATAGTACCAACTTGTGTTGTGTGTGTTGTAGGGTTTGAAAGGTTGAATCCATAGGTGAGAAATAATGAGCAGCATATGCTTGTGAAAGTGTGTAAGAGAGAAAAAATGGGAATAATTGAAGTGTGGTAAGGTTTTGTTTTTGGTGTAATTGTTTCAATGTGGGTAATTGAATATGTTTTGGGAAACGAGTTATTGTTAGATTCTTAATAGATATATGGTTTAATGTGATTTCGGTATTGTTGAATTTGAATCAGGTTTTATGGCGTGGTTTATGGTTTGAAGAGGATTTTGGATATGGACATGAGTAGATTTATATTTTTTCGGTTTGCTTAGGATACAGATAATTACGGGGTTGTTTTGGATCATGAATTGTTTGATATCAGAATTCACTAATTCTCACTATGGTAGAAGATTAAACTAGAAGAATGGAGAAGAAGAAGAGAGCCATAATTATCGCATTCATCATAAACAAACATAAAGAAAGTTTACGAATAGTAAACATGAAATGAATCAGAAATAATTTTAGGAATTACCAACGGAGGGGAGGAGTCCTCCGGTTATTGTTGCAAAGAATCACCGACAAGTTTAGTGAAGAGAAACCATGAAAACTTCAAAGTAAGATCCTTTAATCCAATTCCTTTGCTTGATAATTATAGTTGAATATAAATGATGAGTGTAGGATATGAATCTTGAATGAAGAATATTAATGAACATGCTTGAATCTTGATGAGCTTTGGATGATGATTGTTGTCGCAACACAAAAAAACAACCGGCGGAAAAAACAGAGTCGCCACCGAACGTTATTTATCCCAACGGGGAAAGGAAACGATCGAAGAAACCTCAAAAGGGAGAAGACATGGTCTCACAACCAAATTCTAGGTTCAGGAGTCGATTACGCGAGAGGAAGGTATTAGCACCCCCTCGCATCCGTTGTACTCAACGGGATCCACTCATGTTGTTCTAATCAAAGTGTGTGTTTATCTAAAGCTTACTTATTAACAGAAACGAACAGAAAAAGACAAAAAGTGACTCGATAGGACTTCACCGCCCTATGGCTATGTATTCCCTTGTGCAACAGGAAAGTCAGATTCAACATAGTTCGGATGACTGGGTTCTTGAACAATATAGAGATGCAAATTCATCTGGACCACTAACTAGGGTTTCGGAGAAAAGTCAACCATATCTTTGACTTTTGACCAAGACATGATCTCAAACCTTGGGAAATGATTCAAGACACTCTAAAACACCTATGGAATCCATCCTTTAGGTTTGAATTAGACCAAGGACTTGATTTCATAGAGAATCACAAAGTTTGAAATTCATCTGACAAAAAGTCAACTGTGTCCAAAAACCAAGTTTCACTTTTGGGATTTCTTGACAAACATGGCTTCAATAAGTCAAAAAAAATGTTAAATTATGGTTTGGGTCATCATCCATCAAGAAAAATCAAGAAAAGTGAGGTTACTTGCAAAAGGGGCAATCTTAGGAAACTTGAAATTTCACTAAGTCATGAAAAAAAGTTATTTTTACCCAACTTTGCAAGACCATAACTTGTGATCCAAGTAACCTTTTTCTTCCATCCAAAGCTTAAATGAAAGCTCTCATTACATACTTCAAGATTATTAACTACAACATATTCCAAATCCTCATGGATTTTCAGTTCTGGATTGATCAAAATCACAAAAAATGGAAAATGGACACTTTTCCAATACTTAGAAAAATTTGAGACAGAATCTGTCTCATGACTTGTCCAACATTTAGGCCATCAAGATGATTCAAGACCAAAGTTAAACATCAAATTTGAAGTATGATATAGTGGATTTCCAAAAAGTACAAGAGCCTCCCATGATTCAACTTGAGCAAGAAGTTATAAGCCTTCAAAAATGGCATTTTTCACCCTGCCTACACAATAGCATTGGTACATAACTTGCAATCCACGATTTCTTGAGCAAATTTTGGACACTTGCATCTTTTCATTTCTGTCCAAAATCAACATGAATAATGAAGAATCTGATCACAAGGCCACCATGTCAAAAATCCAATCCCTTAGGCATGTGGCACTCAAGGTTCATTTCCAAAAACTCCAACTTTGTCATGAAGCATTGAATGGATGCATAGAGATGGCATGTTTCAGTCCACAACATTGCAAATGAGTCAAGCCTTATCCCTGCATTAGAAGACTCATAGCCTACAAGATTGACTCAAGTCAATGGCTAGAGGAAACTTTGGCTACGTGATAAAACTCAATGGATAATAGGGTAATCCAGCCCCCAATCACTATTGCTCCCAAAACAAACTTGTTCTACTATAAATAGGGATCCTTTTTTATCAGTTTGAGTACACCAAAGCATAACAACACATGTTTTTCTTCCTTTCACTCTCAAAAACCAGAAATTGCTTCTTTTTCAAGTAACATTCGATTTTTCAAATAGAGTGTAATTCTATCAAAACCAATGTTGTAGACACATCATATACATCATATGTGAGCTATCCAAACACTTCACACACATCTGTAACCTCAGAATCACAAAGCTCAAAATCACACTTGAGCCAGGTTGCAGTTGAGGTACCACAACAAGTTCCAGGTGTTAATCAATTCCAAGCTTCCAAACACCTTACATAAGGTCCATTGAAGCTGCCCAAGTCATCAAACAACATCTGTAACACCTCCAACACACAATTCGATTTCTTCTTGCAAGAGGTAAGCCTGAACTCTCAAACTCTATGATCCATGCATCATAAATGTGTTTTCAAGTTACAAACATGTTTCTGCACTTATGTAGAGTGTTTCCCCCTCAATCAATTGCTTTGTAGCTATCGTGTATAGGATTTCATAGTGTTCTTGCAGAAATTAGAGTTCATATATTCGTCACTTGATTTCTCACTCCACACTAAAAATAAATGCAATTAATTGGTACCATTGGAATCCTTGTTCAAAAACGAGTGAGATTGATATTTGAATCGTGCAAAATCATTGAGTAATCAGAGAGAAAAGTGAGGTTTTGCAAATCATCCATGGAGCGGGCACGAGGAAAAAGAAGGTGACCGTTGGCGCCTTTTTCAAATTTTTTGAATTTTTTGAATTTTTGATTATTTTCTTAATTGTTTCTTTTTTTTAAATTCACAAAAATGTTAAAATATTTTATTCTACAAAAAAATCAAATTTATATTATTCATTTAATATAATTTGAATTTTTGTAAAGAATTTCATTTTAATTGTTTTTTAACATTTTTAATGAATTTTCCTCTTGATTTTTCAAATTCAAATGAACTTCACATTTTTATATTAAACATAACATGAATTTTCAAAACATTTTTCAAAGTTCACCACTTGTTTTTTAATACATTTGATATTTTATATCATTTATTATTTAATTTTCTTTGAAAAATTTATATTTTTAATTAAAATTAGGGTTTTTCCTTGATTTTAATTTTTCAAACTTCATTTGAAACACTTTTGGGCCTCTTTGTAGAGTGTAAGATCCCCCCCATTGTAAATTCACAATTTTGGGCCTCAGTGATTGTATAAGTCCCGACACGATTTTCAAAATGAATGGTGCGATCGCTATTTTTCATCTGGGCATTTCTTTGAGCTATAAGCCCCAACTCTTGTGTGAAAATAACATTTTTTGGGCCTCTTTGTAGGGTGTAAGACCCATCCCTTTATGTAAATAATTTTTGGGGCCTCAGTCATTGTATAAGTCCCTCTGTGTTTTTCAAAATCACGGCGCGACCGTCGCCTTTTCAAATAAAATCTTGGGCCTCTCCCTGAGTATAAGCCCCATTTTTCTTTCTTCACAAACACTTTTGGGCCTCGAATAGAGTGTAAGACCTAACCCCTCTTTGTACAAAAATAATTTTTGGGCCTCTGCTATAGTATAAGTCCCACAACGTCTTTCGGTATCGCAGTGCGATCACTGTTTTCAAAAAAGTCATTTGGGTCTCTCCTTGAGTATAAGCCCTAATCTTTTGTACCAAACTTGTTTTTAAACAATAAACAATTCCATGGACTTCTCCTTGAGTTATAAGCCCCATACTTCTATTTTCAAAATCATCTGTCTGTTTTAAAACTGGTACTAAGAGGAGCATTATTCCCAGTGAAACTGCTCTTAGGCCACTTGGGCCCCTCTTTGAGTTATATGCCCTAAACACCTTTTTCTTTTCAAACAAATTTATTTTAATTCAAATTCAAATTTAAAGTTTTCTCAAAACTTTCTTCAATTTCTTGAAAACCTAGTCATACAGTTAAAATTATACAAATCAAACACAATACACTTGGGCCTCTTCTCGGAGTATAAGACCCAACATCTTTTCAATGAAATGCATACTTGTTTATATACCTGTCAATACATTTATCTGTATATACTTGTGCATATTTGTTTAGAGTTTCCCCAGCAGTTAGGTCTACACTTAGGTCAAACCAGAGGTTACTTTTAACTTAGTCAAAACTAGTTCCCTCATAGGAAATTCCCTATACAGTCTGCCTCTTCTTGGGCTTATTTAATATTGAACAGAGAAAGGCATTATTCTCGGTGAAACTTTTCTCAAGACTATCAAAACTTAGAAATATATGTATACAAGAAATTCATTTCCCCAGGAGGATTAATTCCCGATGAAACCTCTTTTGAATTTCTTCAAACCTTAGAACTGTTCAACAAAGAAAAGATTATTCCCGGTGAAACCTTTCTTGAACTTTTCTTAGGCTTGGACCCACTGGCTTCCTAGAAATATCTCCAGCCTCCTCTTGGGCTTAGAACAAGGACCCAAAGGCTTCCTAAAAGCATAGGATAGAAATTAGTTATCTCTACTAGTTCAGTCCCCAGGAGAATTAAATTTTCCAAAACATCCTATCATCAAGGGTTGATCTTCATCCCTTAAACCAACAGCCTCCTCTTGGGCATCATACATAGATCCCTCTCCAACCAGAACCTACCACTTCTTGAGAGACTTGGACAGTCTCAGCCTTCTCTTGGGTTTCATTCAATTAGACTTGGAAAGTCTCATTATCATAGTCTCCTCTTGGACTTCACCCAGAGACCCTCAAGTTTCCTAAAAGCATAGGAAAAACCCTGATCATTTCATCAATACAACAGTCTCCAGAAGAGTTAAAACCTTTAAGGTTTTTAAACTCAACTTTTTAACTTCCCTGGCCTCCAACAAGGCTTAAACTTTCACCTGTCAAGTATGTAGCTAGGGTCAATTGACCATGAACAAATCCCCAATGAAATCAGAGCCTCATGGCATCTGGTACTTCACATTTTCCCTGATTCCCAGCAAGAGTAAATCCATTTGGATTCCCTAATACATTTTAGACCTGCTCCTAGATTTCAATAATCCTCAGCAAAAGGTAGCCTCCTCTTAGGCTTCATATAAGACATTTCCCCAGTCAGCCTCACTCTTGGGCTTTGTACAAGACAGATAATACCCTCCCTAGTGGAGTCATTTTCTTTTAGCTTCAACCTTGGGCTTTGAACAAAGCACACAAAAACCCATCATCCCCTCAGATGAGACCATGAGTCCTCTCTGTAGCAGAATACCTCCTCTATACATCACATATAAAAATAAACAATCAAAAAAATTTTCCAGGTAATTGTTATAAGTAGCACACTTGTTGATTAAAAATCCAATCTGGAGTCCTTCTCTTATACTGGCTAAAACTTCTCTTTCATCTAATAGCTATAAGTGGCAAGCCTCTGGATTGCATACATCCAAGCCAATCTCCCTCTCTTAGCATGAAAGATTCACAAGGAAAAACTGGAATTGCTCTACACTGAGTTAAAGCTTCTTCCTTCATGACATCTCTCTTATAAAGGAAATTATGGCATTGCTGGATTTCTCAAATCCCAGTTAAAGTAATTTCCCTTAGAATTAACTTCTCAACATTTGTGATGAATAGGTGAGATATCTCCCTTTAGAGATGAAAAATTCTCTCTCAATCACCTTTTTAGCTTCAATCATGGGCTTTAAATAAGACACAAATACTCTGATAGCTTTAATCTTGGGTTTTAAAAAAAACACAAATACCCTGATAGCTTCAATCTTGGGCTTTAAACAAGATACAAATACTCTGATAGCTTCAACCTTGGGCTTTAAACAAGACACAAATACCCTTATAGCTTCAATCTTGGGCTTTAAACAAGACACAAATACTCCAATAGCTTCAATCTTGGGCTTTAAACAAGACTCCAAACTTTTTCCTCCTTCCATAGAATAGGAGGAACTACGATCGCTCTGATTTCCCAAACCTCTTTACGGGAATACGTAGGCATAAGATTGTGAAATCTTAGCGAGCACACAAATCAAAAATTTTAGATCCAATACCTTCCCAAAAACAACAGAAAAACCTGAAAACAGGAAAAACACTCTCTCAACACTCCAAATGGAGAAACTTTCCCAATCTACAGCTGATAAACACGAGAAATCATTTTAAGTTAACAAAAATACATGCAAAAGAAGGTTCCTATGGATTACCATAAATACACTGGGTGTTAATAGCTTCCCTTTGTATAACCAGACCCTGATCCCTGATCTCTTAGCATTCACTAAAGAAAACATTTGCGCGTAGGGTTAGTTTAAGATATCTTCCCCTTCCTTAACCAGCTTCATAGGATAAATACAAAAATCAGAAAGTAGCACCCAAACCAAAACACGCGCTAAGGTGGTCGCGTCACCGAGAAAACCGCACGCTATAGAAAAATGGAGACTCTGCTGGGGACAGTTAGGATTAGATTTCCTAAGAGGTCTAGACCTTGCTGTCATATTTGATACCCTTGTTTAAATTACTGTTATCTGGGAATGCGATTAATACGCACGTGGTGAGTCCGAGAGAACATTAAGATAAGTGGTGGCGTATTCAGGGAGGCTTATAGGGAGTGAATCCCGACCAAGCTGACTTGAGAGTCCACCGAATCAGTGGAGGAGCCCGCGTGGAATTACCAATGTTGAACGAGCATGTCGTGAAAGCATTGTTTTTTCCCATTGGGTTACCCTTGAAGTTGAGGATTAGTATACACTTAACCAATAAACCAGTAGGTAGTGCGGTGAATATCGATAATAGTTGATACGCGATACTAAACTTAAAGGAGATTCATCTTAGGATATTACACCTCTCCTGAGTCAATCGGTTTGCTGTTAATATCCCTAAGAAAGGTCAATTATTTTGGGAACCTTTGTTAGAACCTGTTCTACAGATACAAAAATTGACCTACTAGTACAAACCTTAGGGATGGGTAGATCCATGACTCCATGCTCGTGACGATGAACCCTTAAACCCATGTTTTCAAAATGTTTTTGTTTGCTGCATTCATACATTCATGCATTCATTAAAAAACCTTTTTTAAACAAGAAAAAATCTTTTCTAAAAAAAGAACTGAAACAGTAATTGCAAATATCAGAGGTTGCATTATAGATTTTGGAAGAATAAAAAAGCACGAGTACACCTTCAAAGTTCCAAAACTAGAAGACTTAAGGAAATTGGGAAGGATGATTACTAATCCCGAGGCTTTCAGAGCAAAGCACGGAGGATTGTTGTCTCTTTTGAAAGTCAACATGGTTGAAGGGATCCTGTCTACAGTGGTTCAGTTCTACGATCCGGTTTACCACTACTTCACTTTCCCGCATTATCAGCTCATACCAACACTGGAGGAGTACTCCCACCTGATTGATTTACCTATCACTAATCAAGATCCATTTTTTGAACTCGAAGAAATTCCAAAAGATCAAGCCATTGCAAGAGCAATCTCTTTGGATGAGTCAGAAATCAGGACTCACATGACCACCAAAGGAGGAATCCAGGGTTTACCAGCTAAATTCCTGATGGAGAAAACTCTATACTTTGCCCGTATAGTAAATATAACTACTTTCAAGGATGTCTTTGTTCTGCTCATATATGGGTTATTCCTCTTTCCCAACATTGACAACTTCGTTGATACCAATGTTGTTAAGATATTCTTAATTGGGAACCCGATCCCAACCTTGCTCGCAGATGCTTATCATTCTGTACACTTAAGGAATTTGTACAGTGGAGGTATGATCATATGTTGTGTACCATTACGCTACAAATGGTTTATTTCTCACTGGCCCAAGTCTGCTGCTTTTTGGGATCACAACAGTAGTCTGCGATGGTCGTAGAAGATTATGTCTCTTATAAATTCTGACATAGATTGGTAGAATCGGATCTATGACGGAGTGAAAATCATCGACAAATATGGAAATTTCCCTAATGTACCCCTCATTGGTATTAAAGGGGGAATCAACTATCATCCAATTTTAGCTCGCCGTTAACTTGGATACCCGATGAAGAATATCCCACATAATGCTCATCTGGAAGGTCTTTTCTTCAAGGAAGGAGAAAATGACAGGGCAATAAAGAAAGAAATAGTGCATGCCTGGAAACATGTTCAGAGGAACGGGAGAGAGTCCCTTGGGAGGCCAAACTGCATCTCTGCAGAACCTTATCTCCACTGGGTAGAAACTAGAGCCATCAAACTGAGGATGCCTTACCCTCGTCAAGAAGTTTTCCCTTAAAGGAATTTGTCCTTTATTTCATGTCTGATACGGAAAAACTTCAGATTACTCACAACAAAGTTCAACGTGAGAAGAACTCTTGGAAGAACAAATACCAGATTCTTAATTTGGAAAGTACCAAGATTCAGGAACTGCTCAAGGAAAAGGATGCTCTGATTGAGATATTAGAGCAACATTCTATAGAAAGTCAGGAGGAACGAAGAAATTTGCTCACTCCTTTCACTTGGACAAGAATTGAAATTAGTTATCTCTACTAGTTCAGTCCACAAGAGAGTCAAAATTTCCAGAACATCCTATCATCAAGGTTTGATCTTCATGCCTTAAACCAACAGCCTCCTCTTGGGCATCATACATAGATCCCTCTCCAACCAGAACCTACCACTTCTTGAGAGACTTGGACAGTCTCAGCCTCCTCTTGGGTTTCATTCAAGTAGACTTGGAAAGTCTCATTAACATAGTCTCCTCTTGGACTTCACCCAGAGACCCTCAAGTTTCCTAAAAGCATAGGAAAAACCCTGATCATTTCATCAATACAACAGTCTCAAGAAGAGTTAAAACCTTTAAGTTTTTTAAACTCAACTTTTAAACTTCCCTGACCTCTAACAAGGCTTAAACTTTCACCATGAAAGTCCCCAGCCAGGTTCAATTGAGCATCAACAAATCCCAAATGAAATCAGAGCCTCATGGCATCTGGTACTTTACCTCTTCCTTGATTCCGAGCAAGAGTAAATCCCTTTGGATTCCCCAATACATTTTGGACCTGCTCCTGGATTTCAATACTCCTCGGTAAAAGGTAGCCTCCTCTTAGGCTTCATATAAGACATTTCCCCAGTCACCCTCAATCTTGAGCTTTGTACAAGACAGATAAAACCCTCCCCAGTGGAGTCATTTTCTTTTAGCTTCAACCTCGGGCTTTGAACAAAGCACACAAAAACCCATCATCCCCTCAGATGAGACCATGAGTCCTCTCTCTAGGAGAATACCTCCTCTATATATCACATATAAAAATAAACAATCAAAACCTTTTTCCAGGTAATTGCTATAAGTGGCATACTTGTTGATTAAAAATCCAATCTGGAGTCCTTCTCTTATCCTAGCTAAAACTTCTCTTTCGTCTAATAGCTATAAGTGGCAAGCCTCTAGATTCCATACATCCAAGTCAATGTCCCTCTCTTAGCATGAAATATTCATAAGCAAAAAACTGGCATTGCTCTACACTGAGTTAAAGCTTCTTCCTTCATGACATCTCTCTTATAAAGGAAATTATGGCATTACTGGATTTCTCATATCCCAGTTAAAGTAATTTCCCTTATAATCAACTTCTCAACATTTGTGATAAATAGGTGAGATATCTCACTTTAGAGATGAAAAATTCTCTCTTAATCACCTTTTTAGCTTCAATCATGGGCTTTAAATAAGACACAAATACTCTGATAGCTTCAATCTTGGGCTTTAAACAAGACACAAATACCCTGATAGCTTTAATCTTGGGCTTTAAACAATATACAAATACTCTGATAGCTTCAAGCTTGGGCTTCAAACAGGACACAAATACCCTGATAGCTTCAATATTGGGCTTTAAACAAGACACAAATACTCTGAGAGCTTCAATCTTGGGCATTAAACAAGACTCCAAACTTTTTCCTCCTTCCATAGAATAGTAGGAACTACGATCTCTCTGATTTCCCAAATCTCTTTACGGGAATACGTAGGCATAAGATTGTGAAATCTTAGCGAGTACACAAATCAAAAACTTTAGATCCAGGACCTTCCCAAAAACAACAGACAAACCCGAAAACAGCAAAAACACTCTCTCAACACTCCCAAAGGAGAAACTTTCCCAATCTACAGCTGATAAACACGAGAAAGCATTTTAAGTTAACAGAAATACATGCAAAAGAAGGTTCCTATGGATTACCATAGATACACTGGGTGTTAATAGCTTCCTTTTGTATAACCAGACCTCGATCCCCGATCTCTTAGCATTCGTTAAAGAAAACATTTGCGTGCAGGGTTAGTTTAAGATATCTTCCCCTTCCTTAACCAGCTTCATAGGATAATTATAGAAATCAGAAAGTAGCACCCAAACCAAAACATGCGGTAAGGTGGTCGCGTCACCGAAAAAACCGCACGCTATAGAAAAATGGCAACTTTGCTGGGGACAGTTAGGATTAGATTTCCTAAGAGGTCTAGGCCTTGCTTTGCATTTATCTTTTCTGCTATCTTACTTGCTTTCTCATTTTTTATATATATTATCTGTTGTCATATTTGATACCCTTGTTTAAACTACTGTTATCAAGGAATGTGATTAATACACATATGGTGAGTCCGAGAGAACATTAAGATAAGTGGTGGCGTATTCGGGGAGGCTTATAGGGAGGGAATCCCAACCAAGCTAACTTGAGAGTCCACTGAATCAATGGAGTTGGCCGCGTGGAATTACCAATGTTGAACGAGCATGTCGTGAAAGCATTGTTTTTTCCCATTGGGTTACCCTTGAAGCTGAGGATTAGTAGACACTTAACCAATAAACCAGTAGGTAGTGCGGTGACTATTGGGAATAGTTGATACGCGATACTAAACTCAAAGGAGATTTATCTTAGGATATTACAGCTCTCCTAAGTCAACCGGTTTGCTGTTAATATCCCTAAGAGGGGTCAATGATTTTGGGAACCTTTGTTAGAACCTGTTCTACAGGTACAAAAATTGACCTACTAGTACACACCTTGGGGATGGGTAGATCCATGACTCTATGCTCGTGATGATGAACCCTTAAACCCATGTATTCAAAATGCTTTTGTTTGCTGCATTCATACATTTATGCATTCATTAAAAAAACCTTTTTTAAACAAGAAAAACACTTTTTCTAAAAAAAGAACTGAAACAATAATTGCAAATATCAGAGGTTGCGTTATGGATTTCGGAAGAAAAAAAACACAAGTACACCTTCAAAGTTCCAAAACTAGAAGACTTGAGGAAATTGGGAAGGATGATTACTAATCCCGAGGCTTTCAGAGCAAAGCACGGAGGATTGTTGTCTCTTTTGAAAGTCAACATGGTTGAAGGGATCCTGTCTACGCTGGTTCAATTCTACGATCTGATTTACCACTGCTTCACTTTCCCGCATTATCAGCTCATACCAACACTAGAGGAGTACTCCCACCTGATTGATTTACCTATCACTAATCAAGATCCATTTTCCAGATTGGAAGAAATTCCAAAAGATCAAGCCATTGCAAGAGCAATCTCTTTGGATGAGTCAGAAATCATGACTCACATGACCACCAGAGGAGGAATCCAGGGTTTACCAGCTAAATTCCTGATGGAGAAAGCTCTATACTTTGCCAGTATAGGGAATATAACTGCTTTCGAGGATTTTTTATTCTACTCATATATGGGTTATTCCTCTTTCTCAACATTGACAACTTCGTTGATACCAATGTTGTTAAGATATTCTTAATTGGGAACCTGGTCCTAACCTTGCTCGCAGATGCTTATCATTATATACACTTAAGGAATTTGTACAGTGGAGGGATGATCACATGTTGTGTACCATTACTCTACGAATGGTTTATTTCTCACTTGCCTAAGTCTGCTGCTTTTTGGGATCACAAGAGTAGTCTGCGATGGTCGTAGAAGATTATGTCTCTTACCAATTCTGACATAGATTGGTACAATCGAATCTATGACGGAGTGAAAATCATCTACATATGTAGAAATTTCCTTAATATACCCCTCATTGGTATTAAAGGAGGAATCATCTATCATCCAATTTTAGCTCGCCGTTAACTTGGATACCCGATGAAGAATATCCCACATAATGCTCATCTGGAAGGTATTTTCTTCAAGGAAGGAGAAAATGACAGGGCACTAAAGAAAGAAATAGAGCATGCCTGGCAACATGTTCACAGGAAGGGGAGAGAGTCCTTTGGGAGGCCAAACTGCATCTCTGCAGAGCCTTATCTCCACTGGGTACAAACTAGAGCCATCAAACTGAGGATGCCTTACCCTCATCAAGAAGTTTTTCCCTTAAAGGAATTTGTCCTTTATTTCATGTCTAATACGGAAAAACTCCAGATTGCTCTCAACAAAGTTCAACGTGAGAAGAACTCTTGGAAGAACAAATACTAGATTCTTAATTTGGGAAGTACCAAGATTCAGGAACTGCTCAAGGAAAAGGATTCTCTGATTGAGATATTATAGTAGCATGCTATAGAAAGTTAGGAGGAACGTAGAAATTTGCTCACTCCTTTCACTTGGCAGAGGATCGTCGACCCGACAATGGCTGAAGAAGCCCAATCAAAGAAAAGAAAATTTCAGGAACCAGCATCTGAGCTCTCCTCGAAGATGACCCAAGATCCATAGGCCTAATTTTCCTTCTCGCACTTTGTAAAATACTATACTTTTCAGTGTAAAATACTGCAACCTTTCGAGTTCAATAAAAGGGTCTCCCCCCGCTGTGTGATATTTGCAATATAATTTTTAAAAGTTCTTTTGGAAAACAAAAACTAAGAAATATATCATTTTCATTCTTTGCATATCATTCATCATTCTCACATAAAACGTCTTTGTCTTTGAGTCTCACATATGTGTCGCACTCTAGAGTCAAACTGTCTCATTCGTACAATACTCGGGCCAATCAACAAAAGAAAATGGACGATCTCAAGGAAGAGAACAGAGAGCTGAGAGAAGAAATCAACGCTCTAGAAGAGAGTTTGGAGAAACTTCACAACAACATACAATCCCTGGCAGCAGCCCAGGACCAACAACATCAAAGGACTGTGATCTCGGAGATTACATCTACACCAGCATTTGAAACACCTGGCAGTCATCCTCAGTACAACATGCCTAAAGGTTTTCCCTAGGGCATGCCTCTCAACTTTATACCCGAAGGATACATTCCACCGGTCACTGAAGACCCGAAATTCGTAGCAGGAACCGCCAGAGCTGAAGGTTTACAAACTTCAGGTAAATAAAGATGCAAGGGTTACAGCAGAAACTCCTGAAGGTTACAAACTTCAGGTCACCAAAGCACCAAGAGTTACTGCCGTAATGACTATACCACAACCAGTGGTACACACTATCCTAGAAGAACAGATTCTACAGGCCACTTCTGGCAGAAACAAAGACGTATACGAAAGGATGAATGAATTCCAGGAACAATTCTTGGAAATGAAGAAGGAATTGCATGCCATTCTCGGTCAAGACTTATTTGGTAAAGACGTCCCTGACCTCTATTTGATCCCTAGTGTAAAGATACCCCACAAATTCAAGGTGCCTGACTTTGAAAAATACAAAGGCAACTTTTTCCCTCAAAGTCATTTGGTGATGTACGCTCGGAAAATGTCTACTCAGACAAAAAATCAATAGCTACCAATCCATTATTTCCAAGACAGTTTAACCTGTGTCGCACCCAAATTGTACACGGGTTTAAACTGCACCAAGATCAGTACTTTCAGAGATCTCGAGGCATCCTTCGTTCAATAGTATAAATACAATTTGGACATGGCGGCAGATAGGGACCAACTCAGAGCAATCTCACAAAAGGATAAAGAAACCTTCAAGGAATATGCACAGAGATGGCGTGAAATCGCCGTCTAGATCTGTCCTCCTCTCGAGGAAAAAGAAATGACAAAGATCTTCCTAAAAACATTAAGCTCATTTTATTACGATCGAATGGTCGCCAGTGCACCTAGTAACTTCACTGAAATGGTGAACATGGGAGTACGCCTTAAAGAAGCAGTCAGAAAAGGACGATTGGTCAAAGATACAGACCCATCCAACATTACCGAAAGATACGGTAGTGCTATCCAAAAGAAGAAAGAGCAAGATATCAGTAATATCTCTCTGGGAAAGCAAAGGCGAAGGTATCAACCGGTAGCAGCAGTAACTCCCGCTATCAACTCAGTGCCTGCTCTGACATATCAACGTCAGGTTGGTCAGAGCCAACCAAATCAACAACAGTATCAGCAAAGGCAGCAACAGCCTCTTCAGCAGGCTTGCCCGCAGTATAATAATAACAATCGTACTACATAACCATCAGGGTTCGACCCAATGCCGATGTCGTACGCAGAGTTATTTCCACTTCTACTTGCCAAGGGACACGTTCAAACCAGGACACCTCTTATAGTACCAGAAAATCCACCATTTTGGTTCAAAGCAGATCAAACTTTCCATTACCATCAAGAGGGATCAGGACATAACATTGAGAATTGTCTCAGCTTCAAGTCTGATGTACAAAAGCTCGTCAGGAACAGGATCTTATCTTTCAAAGATATTAATCCAAATGTCCATACGAACCCATTACCGCAACATGAGAAGACTACAGTGAATTTGATAGAAGGAGAACCTGACAGCAGTTATCAAATTCACAATGTACGCTTACTGGGAACCAACATGGTAAAAATGCATTGCAGACAGAGCGGGTACGGCCATGTGCCATCTCACAACTATCATCTGTGTGATATCTGTTCCAAGGACAATCAAGGATGTGCCATAGTACAAGCAGCTCTTCCAGAAAAAATGGATCTGGGCAGGATTCAAGATCACCGAAATCACGAAGTAAACATGGCCCATGCACATCTAAACATTGTTCAAAACCATGACATTCATGCAATGAACACCAATCTAGTGGCAATGCATTCAAGATAAAGTCAGTATTACAATTTTCCGCGACACGACTACAACGTTTGTCTGATTTGCTCAAAGGAAAATCAGGGATGCTCTTTTATACAATAGGCCCTCTAGCATCAAATGGATCTTAGATGGATCTAAGACTACCATGAAAGGAATGATCATCAGGTTAACATGGTTCAAATATTTGACATCCGCTTAATGAATACCAGTCTAGTGGAATTTTTCATACCCCAAATTTTGACCACAAGATTTCCCATCATTGTGAGGATCATTGCCACAATATGGATGTACCATCATACCTCATCAATCTCCTCAAGAATTATTGAGCATTCACTACAATCAAGAATTAGGGTTTTGAGCCCTCATAGAGCACTTAGACAAAGGATCAATCAAGAAATGACAAGATCTTCAACTTGTCTAAACATCCATGAAGGATCATGAAGTCTCCCATATCAAGAATCAAGCACAAGGTTGTGTAACACCTCAAATTCTGCCCTAGTGCTTTTTACCCCTTTTGGCTTATGCTTCATTTCATTTGCATTGTCTTTTGGCATTTGCATGTTTCTCTTGGACATGGGATCAAGGTATTTTCAAGCAGCTCACAGCGTCATCAGTTCCAGTATGATTTTCAATGGTGTTCAGAGCCCAGCAGATAGCTTTCAAAGTCTTTTTGAGCATTTATTTTGCTCATTAAGTGACTGGATGATCAGAAACTCCGGCAGTCAATTTTTTGATCAGTTATTCAGCACCAGACAGTTATTATCAGCAGTATAATCCGAGTGCGAAAAAAAATATTTCACAACATATTTCAAGTGTATTCCAGTGGTAATATCAAATGGCAAGTTTCAGAGGTCTATCATGGTTCAGAATGGGTAGAACCAGACGAATATCCAAGTTTCCCTCCTTTTGGCGCCAAACTGAAAATTCAAATTTTCCTCGCGTTAACCGGTTAACCAAGGCAAAATTTGGGTAAATCATCTCTTTTTCAGTACTGCATCCTTTTAATCCAAATTTTAATCACCCAATTTAATTCTACACACCAGTAGAAGGATCTAGAGAGAGTTGATTTTCTCCTCAAATTCAAATTCTTTCCACTCCAATTCCACATTTCCTTTCCTAATCCACATTTCATCCCAATTTCCACTCACTTAACCTCACTCCAAACCCAAGCTTAACTCTTAACCTAGGGGTTATTTAAACCAATTCATTCCAACCCTCAAAGTCCTAGATCATATTTTCACTCTCATTTTTCAGAATTCTCTCAATTCTCTCTCACTTTTTCACTCTCAACCTCCATTTTCAACCACACTCAAAGCTCTCTTTCAAAAGATTAACAAATTCTTCATTGGAACTTATTAATTCTTGAGCTAAAGCCTCTCATCATCACTACGTTTCAGCTTTTCAACTTGGATTTTCGTTTGGATCTAGTTCTGATTTTTCAGAAGTGATTATTGAAAGTGATTTTGGAGTTGTGTTGCTTATTTGCTTGGATATTCAACTTTTGAGTGCAAGAAGCTTATGGATCTTGGATTTCTCTACTTGAATTCATCTATTTTTGTTTACAACACTTACCAAATCAAATCTCAGCTTTGTAGGTTGGTTAATTTCATATCCATACTCATTTTAGCTTAATTGCAACTTATACAATGTAGATCCATGATTTTTGATGTGTTTTGATACATTTGTGTAAATTTGATTGTGGATGTTGATAATTATTGGATCTAAGTGATGTTAGAATACTGTGTTTGAATTTAATTTTCGTGCATTGTTGGTTACATGATCATTGGATATGATTGCATAAGTGATTTGCTACTGAAAAGTGCTTTTGAAACAGGTTTTTTTGGCTGTCGTCCCAGAGTAACCGGTTAACAACAGTTTGTTAACCGGTTAACATGTTGTATTTTTGCGTAAATTATCTGATTTCTAACTAAGTAACCGGTTACTCACCGTTTGCTAACCGGTTACCCTGGGACAGAATGTGTATTTTCGTGCATTTTCTTGCTTGTTCGAGATCCTTTTCATGCCCAAACTTCGTGGATTAATATGTTGATGATTTGTGGATTATTCTTGAGTTGTTTCACCTCACACCATTGTATGAACACAATTTTCTGATACGCGACTCTTGGATTTTTATCGTTTATGGTCATGTTTGCGATGTTGCGTTCCCGATACGATAAACACATAGCACACACTTCTTGAGCATGTTGATTGTGACTTGTTGATGATGTTGCTGGAGTTGTTAGTTGAATATGATTGCTTGCACTTAACTTAATGAGATGCATGCTTGTTTTGACTTGAATCCTTTGGTGTGCTTGACCTAATCTTGTGAGATGTTTTCTTGTATGGTCCAATCAATGCTTGAGGACTTTTATTTGATTTGAATGGCATGTTTAAGGTTCTGATCCTTTTGATTTTGGATCCATTATGTGATCCTATCTTGTTTCTTGCTTCACCTTATCATGTGTTGTTTGCATAGATGTTTGAAGTGGATGTTTGCATAATTGTGGAACATGTTTTGAATGTGATTCTTGTGGCTTCTTCTTGATATTCATGAGTTGATCTTTGAATTGATATACATGTTCACCTTGCTGCCATTTGCTTTCATACCTTGATTTCACTTTGTTTGATCACTTGAAGTTATGTTGTGCATGAGTTATTTGTTGCTAATTTTTTGAGTGTTGTTGAGATACATACTTGATGCTCTTGATGCCATTTTCTAATGTGTGAATTGATTGACCTTTGGCATGACTTGAATTCTGACTTGGATCCACTTTCATCTTACCTTATTCATGCCATCTTTGTGTGAGGATCAATAATGTTTAATTGTGCTTCTTATGCAAGTTTGCTTGTATCCTTTTTTGTTCGCTTTTACTTGCTTACTTGAGCTTTCTTGTGTGATCTTTTGAAGCATGATTAATGATGTGATTTGAGTATGGTGTATATGATGTGCTTGCTACCCCATCTTATTTCTCATCTTTCGCCTCTTTTCCTCCTTCATCTCTTTCACTTTTTCTCTTCCCATGAGTCTCAAGACTTAGTCCAACTTAATTTTCGATTAAGCATGGAGTAGGATTAACATTAGGCTTCCCTTTGCATGCTAACTTAGGTAGACGCTTCCCTTTCAACCTCAACTATAGGGCCACCTTTGCATGACAACATTAGGATATAATTCCCCTTAGTGTTTTCGTTTTCCTTGAGCCCTCTCTTCTCATCTCTTCACATTTCTAAAACACTTAATAATTATAACAAATATTGCGCTCGAGCCTTAAGTTTAGGAAATGAAGAACGAGGGGTCTCCCCTCCTCTTCTAGAGTGTTTAGCATACGTCCCATTTGGGGGCGACCATGTGATTCACTCGTTCCCGCATGGTAGACTTTAGTGCAATGTAAGTTACGAACTAACTCAATCCATTTCTGTCTAAAAAACACAAAAAACAAACTTAAATCTTTTTATCCTTCGGGATCGTTCAAGTTCAAATCATTTTCAAAAAGGGCACGTTACTTCCGTCTCGTCGCAAACAGGCATCGACCCTAACTGCCAGACGCGAATCTAACGTCGCTCATAAAAATACTAACCGACCTTGTTAGGTCGAACTACGACTGCTCTGATTTCCTCTTTCTCGTCCGATTGAGGATACGTAGGCACAAGACGACGATGTCTTGGCGAGGAACCTCCCCCCTTTAGTTCGCGTCCGAACTACGTTGACTCTGACTTTCCCATTGCACGAGGGAGTACGTAGGCATAGGACGAGTGATGTCCTATCGAGTCACTTCTTTTTCTCTTCTTCTTCGTTTCTTAGTTCCTTTTTGTTCCCATTTCTTCTCCTTTCCGGTAGCAGTGGAGCTCCAGATGACGACACCCTTTGATCGAGACAACAAGCGTGGATCCCATCGTGTACGATGGACGCTTGGGGTGCTAATACCTTCCCCGTGTAACCGACTCCCGAACCCTTTTCTCTTGGTCGCGAGACCATGCTCTTTCCCTTCCCTCAGGTTTACGCAGTGTTTCCTTTCCCTCTCTTAGGATAAATACACATTGATGGCGACTTTGTTTTCGAGCCACTTTCACGTTTGTACCATTGGATGCAAATACTCGGGAGCGACATCTGGCGACTCTGCTGGGGAAAGGTAGGCCTCTGGCTGGTCCATCCCCTTTTGCGAGTCAATCCTAGCGCTTGTTTGTTTTTATTTCATTGGGTATTTATCTGTTGTGCTTTATTTTGTTGTATATTATTGTATATTACCGTTTTACTGTATTTTCCGCATTTATAGCATTGCATTTCATTTCATTACTGTCATATGTTGTACTGTTCTGCTGCTGGATTTTCTGTTTGTAGGGTGGGTCGGATTCATGAGAGAAAAGCCAAATACCCAGGCTTGAGCATACACCTATGATTAGCGTGGAAAGTAGTGTGACTTGTTTGGCATTTGGCCAGACTTAGTATACATGAAAACTCCACATCCAGACGAGGTTTTCTTAGTAATATTCTATCCTGCGCATTTGGGGCAGACGATGGAATATAATTTGGAAAACTGTTGACTCTGGCAACCGTCTCCCGAGGACTCAGCAACGCCTCTCCTCCCAGCATGTGATAATGGCAGTCCAGAAATGGCAAACCCATTACACTTGTCGATCCGAGGACCCAATGCTGGGAACTTACTATAGGATGACCTTATTTTTTGGGGAATCAGTGGACGACCTCTTTGTTTGGCGATAGTATTGTACCCCGAGGGATGAATGTACTATTGCTTCTCAAATCGAGAATTCGAGACTGAGGATCCCGTCTTCTAGAACCCACATGTGAGAGGGGATGGGTGTTTGCAGGTTTGCAGGTGACTTTGGCCTTCAACCTACCTGGTTTTCTGGATTTCTCATCAGTGTACTGTTATTATCCTGATTTTTCTAGCAGTTTGAATGGGCCGTTATTCTAGAATTCTAGGTTTCTGATATTTGTGGTTTTATTCAGTCAGCAGAACAACAGCCGTTTTGAGCATCATGGATACCTTGATCCCATGTTTGCATTTGTATCATCATTTTGCATTCTAACATGTTTGTTCATTTGTAGGGTTGCATCCTAACTTTGATTCTGGTTGTCTGAAGACTGTCCATGATGAATACTGGCACTTAAGAGAGAAAGAATATCATCCTGTACAAGTTCCCGGAGCTTCATTTAGATGTTGTGCACAAGATCTCGGCTATGGAAAAACCCGGGGTATTGGCAGACTTTAGAAGAGAATATGGGAGGATTCTGAGTTTCGCCCGAGATGTTACCAACTATGAGTTCAAGGGTCTGCACACTCTGGTGCAGTTCTATGACCCTCACCTGCGGTGTTTTCTGTTTTCAGATTATCTTTTAGCTCTGGCATTGGAAGAGTATGCTCACATTTTGGATGTTTCTGTCAAAGAAGAAGTTCCCTTCTATCCTTCTAAGGAGTTTCCCGATCTGGAAAAGGTTGTTGCTGCGTTACCTTTGGATCAGTCTTTGCTGAAGAAGAATGTTGCGAGTAAAGGAGGTTATAAAGGCTTTCACACAAAGTTTTTTATCGATCAGGCTGCTATTTGTGCTAAGGCTAAGTGTTGGTCGGTGTTCAATGCAATTCTGGCTATGTGTGTTTATGGAACGACGTTGTTCCCTAATGTGAAGGATTTTATAGACGTGCACGTTGTCCAGATATTCATCACAAAGAATCCGGTACCTACCTTGCTTGGGGATCTGTACTATTCAATGCACTATAAGAATAAGAAGTGGAGAGGAGGACCTCTTTACTTTTGTGCTCCAGTTTTCTACAAGTGGTTTGTCGATTGCCTTCCCAAATCTGGGGCATTCGTAGACACCAAAGAAACATTGGATTGGTCGAGGAGATTGATGGGATTAAGGGCTGACAACTTGATTTTGATCAATCGTGATTTGCTGGGCCAAGAGATCCTAATTAGTTGTGGAGGTTACCTAAACTTACCTTTAATAGGAAGAAAATGGGGAATTAGTTATAACCCTATTCTTGCTGTTAGGCAATTTGGGTATGCTTTGAAGGAACCGCCAAAGGACCAAGATGTTCAAGAGTCTCAATATGTGAGTGGAGAAGGCAATCTAGAAATATTAAAAGAAGCTGCAAATACTTGGAGAGATCGCCACAAGAAAGGAAAGACTTCTTTTGGAAAGTGTAACAACAAATCCTTCCCTGCATACGAGGACTGGATTCAGAGGAGAGTAGAGAGTGTACTTCTATCGTTCTGCAGAGAACCTCCATCTTACCCCCTACTGATTGAATCTCCGACCACAATTGAGATAGAGAAGTATAACAAATTGTGGGCTGAAAAGGAGAAGCTTCGAGAGGAGAACGGTGAGCTGCAAAGAGATATTTACCAGTTGAAACATAAGCGAGGTGAAGTTGTTCTTGTCGCTAAGCTGAAAACAGAATTGCTCGCTAAGAAAGAAAAAGAGCTAGCTGAAGAGGTCATAGCCAGACAAAAGGTAGGGCAAGCTCTGAAAGGTGTTAACAGGATTCTTAAATCCAAGAAGGAAGACCTAGCCAAGGCTTAGTAAAAAATTCACAAGTTCAACGCTTACCGAGATACTGCAATCACAGCCAACAAGCAGAAAGAAGATAAGTTCCTGGATCAGATCGAGAGTTTGAAGACGAAGCTCAAGAAGAAAGACGAGGAGATCTTATCAGGGACGTTCCAGAGACACACAGTTGAGGAGCGACTGAATGAGGCCATAGCGACCATAGCAGAGCTGAGGATACGAGCTGAAGTGAAGATGCCTAGGGGTGAAGGCTCTAGCTCAGGAAATGGGTGACACTCTGTAGTTTGTTTTTCTTTGTATCTCGGGTCACCACCAGAATTGTTGGCTGGGATCTTTGCTTCTTTTGTTTTCAGACTTATTATTGTTATCTTGGGTTGTAACCTCTGACAGTGACCAATTCATGGAGGCCCGTATTGCAGGCCCGTATTGCAGACTTATATGGCCGCCATGCAGGCCCGTATTGACCAATTCACGGAGCTGATGCAAGGAGTTGCCCAATGGCAAGAGCAATTGAGGATGCTGGTCCAACCCTTAGTGGCAAGGGTGGATGAAGACGGGGTTCTTCATGGCGGAGTCCATAATGGCGTCGTTGGTAACGGTGCTCAGGGAGGTCCTGTGGGCGTAGAGATCCCCATTCCTGGTGTTGTGATCCCTCCGGGCAGAGGAGAGAAGCTTGTGATTCCTTCTGTTGTGGGATGAGGAAGTGTTTGTGCTATTCATGGTCGTCGTTTCGAAGACCAACAAGATGACGTTTTCTCTATGCCGGGCGAGGATGTTGGTCCTCGGGCCGACAATGATCAAAGGTTCAGACTCATTGAAGAACAACTAAGGGGAGTGGTGAATCAGAATTCTGTAGGAATATATCTGGAGGATTTGGGGCTGGTTCCCGGAGTTGTAATTCCGCACAAATTTCAGGTGCCCACTTTTGAGAAGTACAATGGTACCACTTGTCCCAAGATGCATGTCAGGACGTACGCGAGGAAGATGGTCGCGTACTCTAAAGATGAGAAATTGCTGATGCATTTCTTCCAGGACAGCCTATCTGGGGCATCCTTGGAATGGTATATGCAATTAGAGAGATGCCATGTCCGTAATTGGAGAGAGTTGGTTGAGGCCTTTATCAAGCACTACCAATATAATACTGATATGGCTCCTAACAGGACCTAGTTACAGAATATGTCTCAAAAGAATAATGAAAGCTTCAAAGAATATGCGCAGAGATGGCGTGAACTGGCGGCAAGGGTGCAGCCGCCCATGTTGGAAAAGGAAATGCTGAATTTGCCGGGACGTTATTATTAGAAACTATTACCTTGCGCGTCAGGCAAGTTTGCTGATTTAATCATGGTCGGGGAAATGCTAGAGAGTGGAATCAAAGCGGGGAAGGTAGCAGGTAGTGATGGGTCGTCTTCTGGTCAAGGGAAGAAACCCTATGCTAATTATAAGAAGAAGGAGGAAACCAATTCTGTGTCGTCTCACCGAGGTAAAGGAAAGCAGCATCAGAGTTATAACCAGCAGGTAGCTTCAGTGATAATTCCTGCAGCGCTTCCACCTCAGCAGCAGCAAAATCAGGCTCCGCGTCAGTATCAGCCAAGGCCTAAACAGAACCGACATTTTGATACTCCACCTCTACCATATTCACAGTTGTTTTAGCATTTGCTACAGTTGTAGTTAATCCAGAATGATGGGCCAAATGTCATCCAAAATCCAATACCGAACCATGGTGGGCCAAGGGTTAACATTGTGTTACAGGAAAATGAATCTTTGAGTTTGGTTACGGATGTTAATGAATTAAGGACTCCTTTGATGGTGGTAAATGAGAGGTTATTGAGGGGTGGGGTGTCCCCCGGATGTGATGAGAATTGTTCAGATTGTATGTCGCAAATGAATGGATGTGGTTTATTGAAATCAGGAATTCAAAAGTTGATAGATGAAGGTCAATTGCAGTTTGACCGGTGTGACCAACAGAAAGAAGTTGTTAGCAGGAAAAATGAGGTTGCTACCATTACTATCCCTTTCAAAACAATCACTATTTTAGGGCCGGTAAAACCAGCACCGGTTATTATTACAGCTCCCAGACCCATACCATATGAGAGTACCAAGGCCATTCCTTGGAACTATGGGGCCGAAGTGTTTGTCAATGGGCAGAAACAAGAACTGGTGGGAACTTCTGTAGTGAACTCTTGTGTTGAAAGCAATACTGAGGCAGGGGCTATCACGAGAAGTGGTAGGGTCTTTATTCCTTCAAATGATCAAGCTGGTAGTTCTAAACAAGATAAAGGGAAGCAGGTTGTAGGTAATTCTGTGCAACCACCAGTAGTGAATGACTCCACGGCGGGGCCGATTGATAATTCTTTCTCCGAGAATGTAGAAGAATTTATGAGATTAATTCTGAAGAGTGATTATTAAATTGATCAATTGCAGCAGACTCCATCCAAGATTTCTATCTTGTCCCTGTTATTGTGTTCCGAGGCACACCGAAATGCTCTGCTGAAAGTACTGAATGTTGTTTACGTACCCCAGGAGATCTCTGTTAATCAGTTGGAGGGGGTAGTGGCCCATGTCAGTGCAGGCAATGGTTTGGGTTTTACTGATGTTGACTTGACTCCAGCTGGGAGAAACCATAACAATGCCTTGCATATTTCTGTTGAATGCCGTGGATCGTTGATGTCTCATGTGCTTATGGATACTGGGTCCTCTTTGAATGTTCTTCCTAAGAAATCCTTGATGAAGCTGGACACCCGAGGGTTGATATGCACACCTAGTGATTTGGTGGTGCGCGTTTTCGACGGCTCGAAGAGGTCTGTTTTTGGTGAGATTGTGCTACCAATTAAGGTTGGGCCAGAAGTTTTCGATGCTACCTTCTATATCATGGACATCCAACCTGCCTACAACTGTCTGCTGGGTCGTCCATGGATTCACAGTGTTGGGGCTGTGACGTCTACATTGCATCAGAAGTTAAAGTATATGGTAGACGGGCATGTGGTGACGGTTTGTGGAGAAGAGGATATCATGATAAGCCAGCTATCTACTTTCAAGTATGTGGAGGTAGATGGTGAAATACATGAAACTCTATGTCAGGGTTTCGAAGCAGTGAAGATCACTGAGAAGCCTCTCAAGGAAGGTAGGCAATATGAAGTGGTTCAGCCTATAGTGGTACACCAGCCGGAGATTTCTATGTCTTCCTTCAAAGATGCTCGGCCCATGGTTAAAGTCGGCGGTTCGCAAAAGTGGGGTCAGATTATTGATGTCCAGGAAAAGTGGAATACTCATGGGCTGGGTTATAAGCCACCCAGGCGTCCTGAAGAGCCTCCCAAGTTCTATGGTCCAGTTCATTTCACCAGTGCAGGTGTTTTCTTCGACAGAGTCAATGCTATTGAGGAGGACGGGGATAGTGATTGTGATATGGAGAGTTGGATCCGCCCCTGTGTCCTAGGTCAAAGCCTTCGCAACTGATCGTCGGAAAGAGTCATTCAAGTGACTGGACCCGAGTAATTGCTTCTGTTTGTCATCTATGTTAATCCTGCGTTCTGCCCAAGACGTAGTGATTCTTGTTCGTAGGGCTTGAATGTTTTTGTATGCTTTTTCCTTATCATTAATAAAGGACGTTTTTGCATTCAAATGTTTTGATCCTTGTCTTTTTGTTTTTATTTTTTGCATTAAAATCACAGCAAAATGGCAATGTGTTTTTGTTTGATGCATCCATAATAAGCATATATCATCAATCATGCAGGTTTCCTTGTTCAGATTCCACCCATCATGATTCAGCTATGGCTCGATATGACTTCGATAATCCCATATATCAGGCTGAAGAGGAGATGGATGAAGATTGTGCCTTACCAGAGGAATTAGCCAGGCTGTTAAAACAGGAGGAAAAGGTCATTCTGCCTCATCAGGAGGAAATCGAGGTTGTTAACTTGGGGACCGAGGATGCAAGGAAAGAGGTACGGATTGGGGCTGCTTTGGAAGACACTGTAAAGGGAAGATTGATTGAAATGCTCCGAGAGTATGTGGATATCTTCGCCTGGGCTTACCAAGACATGCCTGGGCTCGACACTAACATCGTGGTACACCGGCTGCCGCTCAAAGAAGGATGTGCTCCGGTTAAGCAGAAACTGAGAAGGACGAAACAAGAAATGTCTGTCAAGATTAAAGAAGAAGTTCAGAAACAAAATTATCCTCCGTGGGTTGCTAATATTGTACCTGTACCTAAGAAGGATGGAAAGGTCAGGATGTGCGTTGATTACAGAGATCTGAATAGAGCAAGCCCAAAAGACGACTTCCCGCTTCCTCACATTGATGTGTTAGTGGACAACACCGCTTAGTATTCTGTGTTTTCCTTCATGGATGGCTTCTCTGGGTATAACCAAATCAAGATGGCCCCAGAGGACATGGAGAAGATGACGTTCATAACACCGTGGGGAACATTCTATTACAAAGTGATGCCCTTTGGATTGAAAAATGTTGGGGCAACATATCAGCGGGCGATGGTGACTCTCTTTCATGATATGATTCACAAAGAGATCGAGGTCTATGTTGATGACATGATTGCGAAGTCACAGACGGAGGAAGAACATCTGGCTAATCTTCAGAAACTGTTTGAAAGGTTGAGAAAGTTCAGACTAAGGTTGAATCCGAACAAGTGCACCTTCGGGGTGAGATCTGGAAAGTTATTGGGTTTTATTGTCAGCGAAAGAGGTATCGAGGTTGACCCTGTTAAAGTAAAAGCCATTCAAGAAATGCCTGAGCCAAGAACAGAAAAAGAGGTTTGTGGTTTCTTAGGGAGGTTGAACTACATTGCTAGATTCATCCTCATCTTACAGCCACGTGTGAACCAATATTCAAGTTGTTAAGAAAAGATCAGGCGGTCAGGTGGAACGAAGGCTGTCAAAAGGCGTTCGAAAAAATAAAAGAATATTTGTAGGAACCTCCGGTCCTTATGCCGCCAATGCCAGGAAGGCCTTTGATTATGTATCTTACGGTTCTTGAGAATTCAATGGGGTGTGTGCTCGGTCAACATGACGAGTCAGGTAGAAAAGAGCATGACATCTACTACCTGAGTAAGAAGTTTACTGATTGTGAGTCAAGGTACTCAATGCTGGAGAAAACATGTTGTGCACTCGCTTGGGCAGCTAAGTGTTTGAGGCAGTATATGTTAAACCACACAACCCTCTTGATTTCGAAGATGGATCCGATCAAGTATGTGTTAGAAAAGCAGGCATTTTCTGGAAGAATAGCCCGTTGGCAGATGGTTCTGGCAGAATACGATATTCAATATGTTTCCCAAAAAGCCATTAAGGGAAGTGTTTTGTCAGAATATCTCGCTGAACAACCAATTGAGAATTATCAACCGATGAAGTTTGAATTTCCTGATAAGCACATTATGTATCTGAAGATGAAAGACTATGAAGAGCCTCTACCTGATGAAGGGCCAGAGATTGGATCCCAATGGAAGCTGGTTTTTGATGGGGCTGTTAATTCATACGGTAACGGAATCGGGGCAGTCATTACAACTCCGAAAGGTTCTCGTATACCTTTCACTGCCCGATTAGCGTTCATATGTACCAACAACGAGGCGGAGTATGTAGCATGCATTCTGGGGTTAGAAGAAGCGATTGATTTGAGAATCAAGAACCTCGATGTTTATGGTGATTCCGCGTTGGTAGTTAATCAGATTACAGGTGAATGGGAAACTCGTCAAGCGAACTTGGTGCCTTATAACAACTATGCCAGAAGGTTGTTACCGTTCTTTGACAGAATTGACTTCCATCATATACCCCGGTTGGAGAATCAGATGGCCGATGCGTTGGTGATGTTGTCTTCGATGTATCAGGTGAATCGTTGGAATGAAACTCCTTCGATCAGAATCGTGCGTCTAGATAGACCAGCTTTTGTGTTTGCAGTTGAAGCTGTATCAGATGACAAACCTTGGTATCATGATATTAAGGTCTTTCTGAAGAGTCAAGAGTATCCAAGGGGTGCATCCACCAAATATAAGAAGACTCTGAGGAGGTTGGCAGGAAATTTCTTTCTGAATAAAGATGACGTGTTATACAAGAGAAACTTTGACATGGTCTTGCTACGTTGTGTTGATGAACACGAGGTAAACCTGTTAATGGAGGAAGTTCATGAAGGATCTTTCGGTACCCATGCCAATGGGCATGCTATGGCTAGAAAGTTGTTGAGAGCGGGGTATTATTGGATGACTATGGAATCTGATTGTTTCAAATACGCCAGGAAATTTCATAAATGCCAGATTTATGCTGATAAGGTGCATGTACCGCCTACTCCTCTGAATGTGTTGTCATCGCCTTGGCCCTTTGCCATGTGGGGCATTGATATGATCGGAAAGATTGAACCTACTGCTTCCAATAGGCATCGTTTCATTTTGGTTGTCGTCGATTATTTCACGAAGTGGGTGGAAGCAGCCTCGTATGCCAATGTCACCAGACAAGTGGTAGCCAGATTTATCAAGAAGGACATCATTTGCCGGTATGGAGTCCCGGAGAGAATCATTACTGATAATGGTTCAAATTTGAATAACAATATGATGAAGGAGCTATGTCAGAGCTTTAAGATTAAACATCACAATTCTTCTCCCTATCGTCCGAAGATGAATGGGGCTGTTGAAGAAGCGAATAAGAACATCAAGAAGATTGTGCAGAAAATGGTAGTGACGTATAAGGACTGACATGAGATGTCGCCTTATGCTTTACATGATTATCGTACTTCGGTACGCACATCAACTGGGGCAACTCCTTTCTCACTGGTATATGGTATGGAAGCAGTTCTACCATTAGAGGTTGAGATTCCTTCTTTAAGAATCTTGGTCGACGTGAAGCTTGATGAAGTTGAATGGGTGCATTCCAGACTGGATCAGCTGAACCTTATTGAAGAGAAGAGATTCGCAACCATTGCACATGGTCGGTTGTATCAGACCAGGATGAAGAAAGCCTTTGATCAGAAAGTGCGTCCTCGGTGTTTTCAGGCTGGTGAATTGGTTTTGAAAAGGATCCTTCCTCCTCAAACAGATCACAGGGGCAAATCGACTCCAAATTACGAAGGGCCATATGTAGTACGATAGGTTTTCTCTGGTGGAGCCTTATTACTCTCAACTATGGATGGCGAAGATTTTACGTCCCCTGTGAACGCAGACGTAGTCAAAAAATACTTTGCATAAAAGAGACCCACTGGACACAAAAAGAAAGTCCAGGCAAAAAAGGGGCATCCCGACGAACCATAAAAAGAAAAGGGTTCGGGCAAAAGTTAGGGATAAAAAGAAAAAAGAATAAACCCGCAAAGTTGAAAACCTGAAAAGGAAACTTTGGCAAAAAAGGGTATCCCGGTGGATTGAAAACCCGAAAAGGGCGATCCAGGCAAAAGTTAGGGATTTAAAAGCAAACGACTATGATCTGCGCTCGATCTGTGAGCACTTTGGATGCATGGAAATTTCGAAGGAAAGGAATCAGTCCAGTCAGTCTCTTCGAAAGTCAAAGCATCTGCGGATAAACAAGGCATATTTGGTCATAGCTGAATTGAATCATGGTGGATATCTGTTCCCCACATTGCCGACATGTGTATTTTCTTTTATTTCTTTTTGCAATTACCTCTTTTCAGGAATTTCTTCCAAATGTAAATGCCTATTCACAGGCCAATTTCATTCAATAAAATTTTCATTTCACTCAAAAGCTTTCCATTTGTGTTTTTACTTTTGCTGTTTTGTTTGTGAAAACGTACGATTTTAATAAAACATTACATGCGAAAATGTTAAGCTTTGCGAAGCATATCAGAAAACAGTGGAAATTGCTTAGGCAACAGTCGTTGTAATGGTATTAGAAGTAGCCTTTTTGCATATAGAACTTTCTGTTGATTCTGTGTGTAGGGTAACAGGTTGGTCCTTTCCCAGTAGAGCTTCTTTCCTCAACATCGAAAGGTTCATCCTCCTCGGCAGGTTGTTATGTTCCCCAACCAGGGTGTCGAGGATTATCTTCCTCAGCAGAGTACAGAGGATTATTTCCCCAGCTAGAGTTGTGATTGTTTCATTACACTTTCTGCAAGCAATCAAAAGTTGATGCTGACGCATCCCCAGCAAGAGACTTATAGAATATCTTCTTTGGACAAAGATGTTATTTTCCCCCCAGGGTCTGAGCACTCAGCTAGTCAAGAAATGTTTTTCTCACCAGCAACGGTATGAGTTAATCCCCTCAGACGAGTAAGCTTGATGTTATCTTCTAACAGGGTGGATGTCAGCATCTACCGTTCCTCAAGCAGGTTTGCTGGTCCTGGCCGGTACACCCCAGCAGGGTAAAAGTACTGATATTCCCCGGTAGGGTCAAAGCAAGGCATCTCCCAACAGCAGGTTGAGTTCAGTAATGTCCCCAAATAGTTATGGAATTATTGACTTGTCTCCCCAAGCAAAGTTCGATGGTGATCTTCACAGTGGTTTGTTCAACAGCAGTTGAAATCCCCAGCAGGTCTTAAGGCCAATGGTTATTGGCATATTTCAAATCCAGGTGTTGAGTTCTGTCTTCGATGGAAGTCATTGGTAATCCCCAGCAGAGAGAGTTTCTCTTTGGGTTCCATCTTCAGTTATTTGTTTTTATCCATCTCCTGCAGAATGGATCTTCTCTCGGAGTTTTCACATCCAGCAGAGTTTGTGATCAGGATCTTCCTCAGCAGAGTGAAGTCTTTCTCAACAGGGTCTCTTATTTCATAGGAAAATTTAGTTTGTCGTCCCCAGTGGAGCTGCCTTGGTCTTCATCATTTATTTTGCTGAGGCGCCTCTTTTGCATTGCATAAGCATTTTTGCATGGCATCCTCCCAAACGCGTAGCATTTCCATTTCGTATGGAGCATTATGCCATAGGAATATTCAAACATACGCATTCGAAGCATAAGCCAGGTTTGATATCCTTTACCAGATTCTTTCCCCAGCAGGAAGTAACAAAATTCAGGAAATGTTGTTTTACACTACACTGCAACCAGTGGATTCGTCTTTCTTGTTGGTCCTTCCTATACTCCCCCGCAGAGTTGTCTGTTTAGATTTCCCTTTTCCCCGGCGGAGTCATCTTTGTGGAACTGTCGATTCTACATATTGTTTTTTGAAAGTCTACCTTCGGCTTAGTCTTTCTTTAAAAGTCCACCTTCGGCTTGGTATTCCTCTTTCCTCGAGTTCGCCTTCGGCCGTCCTCGCACCAGCTATTATCTTGTTCTCCCCAGGAAAGTCTACCTTCAGCATAGTCTTTCTTTGAAAGCCCACCTTCAGTTTGGTCTTTCTTTTTCGACCCCACCTTGGGCATGGTCTCGTATCCTTTGTTTGAAAGTCTACCTTCGGCATAGTCTTTCTTTGAAAGCCCACCTTCGGCTTGGTCTTTCTTTTTTTCGAGCCCACCTTCGGCATGGTCTCATATCTTTTGTTTGAGAGTCTACCTTCGGCATAGTCTTTCTTTGAAAGCTCACCTTCAGCTTGGTCTTTCTTTTTCGAGCCCACCTTCGGCATGGTCTCGTATCCTTTGTTTGAGAGTCTACCTTCGGCTTAGTCTTTCTTTGAAAGCCCACCTTCTGCTTGGTCTTTCTTTTTTTTCGAGCCCACCTTCGGCATAGTCTCGTATCTTTTGTTTGAGAGTGTACCTTCGGCATAGTCTTCTTTGAAAGCTCACCTTCGGCTTGGTCTTTTTTTTTCGAGCCCACCTTCGACATGGTCTCGTATCCTTTGTTTGAGAGTCTACCTTCGGCTTAGTCTTTCTTTGAAAGCCCACCTTCGGCTTGGTCTTTGTTTTTCGAGCCCACCTTCGGCATGGTCTCGTATCCTTTGTTTGAGAGTCTACCTTCGGCTTAGTCTTTCTTTGAAAGCCCACCTTCGGCTTGGTCTTACTTTTTTTTCGAGCCTACCTTCGGCATGGTCTCGTATCTTTTGTTTGAGAGTCTACCTTCGGCATAGTCTTTCTTTGAAAGCTCACCTTGGGCTTGGTCTTTCTTTTTCGATCCCACCTTCGGCATGGTCTCGTATCCTTTGTTTGAGAGTCTACCTTTGGCTTAGTCTTTCTTTGAAAGCCCACCTTCGGCTAGGTCTTTCTTTTTTTCGAGCCCCCCTTCGGCATGGTCTCGTATCTTTTGTTTGAGAGTCTACCATCAGAAGAGTCTTTCTTTGAAAGCTCACCTTCGACTTGGTCTTTCTTTTTCGAGCCCACCGTCGGCATGGTCTCGTATACTTTGTTTGAGAGTCTACCTTTGGCTTAGTCTTTCTTTGAAAGCCCACCTTCGGCTTTGTCTTTCTTTTTTCGAGCCCACCTTCGGCATGGTCTCGTATCTTTTGTTTGAGAGTCTACCTTCGGCTTAGTTTTTCTTTGAAAGCTCACTTCGGCTTGGTCTTTCTTTTTCGAGCCCATCTTCGGCATGGTCTCGTATCCTTTGTTTGAGAGTCTACCTTCGGCTTAGTCTTTCTTTGAAAGCCCACCTTTGGCTTGGTCTTACTTTTTTTTCGAGCCCACCTTTGGCATGGTCGCGTATCTTTTGTTTGAGAGTCTACCTTTGGCATAGTCTTTCTTTGAAAGCTCACCTTGGGCTTGGTCTTTCTTTTTCGAGCCCACCTTCGGCATGGTCTCGTATCCTTTGTTTGAGAGTCTACCTTTGGCTTAGTCTTTCTTTGAAAGCCCACCTTGGCTAGGTCTTTCTTTTTTTCGAGCCCCCCTTCGGCATGGTCTCGTATCTTTTGTTTGAGAGTTTACCTTTGTAAGAGTCTTTCTTTGAAAGCACACCTTCGGCTTGGTCTTTTTTTTTCGTGCCCAACTTCGGCATGGTCTCGTATCCTTTGTTTGAGAGTCTACCTTTGGCTTAGTCTTTCTTTGAAAGCCCACCTTCGGCTTTGTCTTTCTTTTTTCGAGCCCACCTTCGTAATGGTCTAGTATCTTTTGTTTGAGAGTCTACCTTCGGCTTAGTCTTTCTTTGAAAGCCCACCTTCGGCTTGGTCTTTCTTTTTTCGAGCCCACCTTCGGCATGGTCTCGTATCTTTTGTTTGAGAGTCTACTTCGGCTTAGTCTTTCTTTGAAAGCCCGCCTTCAGATTGGTCTTTCTTTTTTTCGAGCCCACCTTCGGCATGGTCTCGTATCTTTTGTTTGAGAGTCTACCTTCGGCATAGTATTTCTTTGAAAGCTCACCTTCGGCTTGGTCTTTCTTTTTCGAGCCCACCTTCGACATGGTCTCGTATCCTTTGTTTGAGAGTCTACCTTAGACTTAGTCTTTCTTTGAAAGCCCACCTTCGGCTTGGTCTTTCTTTTTTTCGAGCCCACCTTCGGCATTGTCTCGTATCTTTTGTTTGAGAGTCTACCTTCTACATAGTCTTTCTTTGAAAGCTCACCTTAGGCTTGTTCTTTCTTTTTCGAGCCCACCTTCAGCATGGTCTCGTATCCTTTGTTTGAGAGTCTGCCTTCAGCTTAGTCTTTCTTTGAAAGCCCACCTTCGTCTTGGTCTTTCTTTTTTCGATCCCACCTTCGGCATGGTCTCGTATCTTTTGTTTGAGAGTCTACCTCCGGCATAGTCTTTCTTTGAAAGCTCACCTTCGGCTTGGTCTTTCTTTTTCGAGCCCACCTTTGGCATGGTCTCGTATCCTTTGTTTGAGAGTCTACCTTCGGCTTAGTCTTTCTTTGAAAGCCCACCTTCGGCTTGGTCTTTCTTTTTTTGAGCCCACGTTCGGCTTGGTCTCGTATTCCTTTGTTGGAAAGTCTACCTTCGGCTTAGTCTTTCTTTGAACGTCCACCTTCGGTTTGGTCTTTCTTTTTCGAGTCCACCTTCGGCATGGTCTCGTATCCTTTGTTGGAAAGTCTACCTTCGGCTTAGTCTCTCTTTGAAAGTCCGTCTTCAGTTTGGTCTTTCTTTTTCGAGTCCACCTTCGGCATGCTCTCGTATCCTTCGTTTGAAAGTCTACCTTCGGCATAGTCTTTCTTTGAAAGCCCACCTTCGGCTTGGTCTTTCTTTTTCGAGTCCACCTTCGGCATGGTCTCGTATCCTTTGTTTGAGAGTCTACCTTCGGCATGGTCTTTCTTTGAAAACCCACCTTCGGCTTGGTCTTTCATTTTCGATTTCACCTTCGGTATGGTCTCGTATCCTTTGTTTGAAAGCCCACCTTCGGCTTAGTCTTTCTTATCGAGTTCGCCTTTGGCCATTCTCGTAGTACCTTTATATCTCCCCGGCGTGGTCCGCCTTTGGCCGATCTACCTTTTCGAGTTTGCCTTCGGTCGTACTCGTTTATCCTTATAACCCCAGTTTAGCCCGCCTTTGGCCGGTCTACCTTTCCGAGTTCGCCTTCGGCCATTCTCGTATTCGCGTTCATCATCCCCACAGGTTGCAAATTTTTAGGTTATTTTGGTATTCAAACCCCGTGTATCCCGATTGTCCGAAAGTCGTTGCTATCATGCCCTCGGATCCAAGGAAGTTTGAATAGGGGCAGCTGTAACACCTCAAATTCTGCCCTAGTGCTTTTTACCCCTTTTGGCTTATGCTTCATTTCATTTGCATTGTCTTTTTTGCATTTGCATGTTTCTCTTGGACATGGGATCAAGGTATTTTCCAGCGGCTCATAGCGTCATCAGTTCCAGTATGATTTTCAATGGTGTTCAGAGCCCAGCAGATAGCTTTCAAAGTCTTTTTTAGCATTTATTTGGCTCATTAAGTGACTGGATGATCAGAAACTCCGGCAGTCAATTTTTTGATCAGTTATTCAACACCAGACAATTGTTATCAGCAATATAATCCGAGTGCGAAAAAAAACATTTCACAACATATTTAAAGTGTATTCCAGTGGTAATATCAAATGGCAAGTTTCAGAGGTCTATCATGGTTTAGAATGGGTAGAACCAGACGAATATCCAAGTTTCCCTCCTTTTGGCGCCAAACTGAAAATTCTAATTTTCCTCGCGTTAACCGGTTAACGCATGGTGGTTAACCGGTTAACCAAGGAAAAATTTGGGTAAATCATCTCTTTTTCAGTACTGCATCCTTTTAATCAAATTCTTTCCACTCCAATTCCACATTTCCTTTCCTAATCCACATTTCATCCCAAATTCCACTCACTTAACCTCACTCCAAACCCAAGCTTAACTCCTAACCTAGGGGTTTTT
Source organism: Lathyrus tuberosus (assembly GCA_022829125.1). Classification (NCBI taxonomy): domain Eukaryota; kingdom Viridiplantae; phylum Streptophyta; class Magnoliopsida; order Fabales; family Fabaceae; genus Lathyrus; species Lathyrus tuberosus. The sequence continues at coordinate 18,589,920 of JALAZF010000021.1, read as the reverse complement.
TAAACCAATTCATTCCAAACCTCAAAGACCTAGATCATATTTTCACTCTCATTTTTCAGAATTCTCTCAATTCTCTCTCACTTTTTCACTCTTAACCTCCATTTTCAACCACACTCAAAGCTCTCTTTCAAAAGATTAACAAGTTCTTCATTGGAACTTGTTAATTCTTGAGCTAAAGCCTCTCATCATCAATACGTTTTAGCTTTTCAACTTGGATTTTCGTTTGGATCTAGTTCTGATTTTTCAGAAGTGATTATTGAAAGTGATTTTGGAGTTTTTTTGCTTATTTGCTTGGATATTCAACTTTTGAGTGCAAGAAGCTTATGGATCTTGGATTTCTCTACTTGAATTCATCCATTTCTGTTTACAACACTAACCAAAGCAAATCTCAGCTTTGCAGGTTGGTTAATTTCAGATCCATACTCATTTTAGCTTAATTGCAACTTATACAATGTAGATCCATGTTTTTGATGTGTTTTGATACATTTGTGTAAATTTGATTGTGGATGTTGATGATTATTGGATCTAAGTGATGTTTGAATACTGTGTTTGATTTTAATTTTCGTGCATTATTGGTTACATGATCATTGGATATGATTGCATAAGTGATTTGCTGCTGAAAAGTGCTTTTGAAACAGGTTTCTTTGGCTGCCGTCCCAGAGTAACCGGTTAACAACAGTTTGTTAACCAGTTAACATGTTGTATTTTTGCGTAAATTGTCGGATTTCTAACTAAGTAACCGGTTACTTGTAACACCCCGATTTGTTTAATTGTATTTATTTATTTCATTTATGTGAATTTTGTGAAATGTGTGAATTTATTGTATTTTACCTGCTAATTGAGTTAATTGACTAATTTCCCTGATAGGTAAAATATTTGCAATAATTTATAATTTCTTTTCAACTTTTATATCCCAAAATATATTTCATCGTTGTTTATGTTTTATCGCGTTTTGAGAGCGTTTGCGAGATATTTGAGTGGAGGGGTATTTTGGTCTTTTGCTTGGTTATTTTTCATAAAAAGAACATAGAGATTAGAAAGAGAGGAAAATAGAAAGAAAGAAAAAGAGAAGAAGGAAAAGAGAAAGAAAAGAAGAAAAGAGGGAAAAACTTGGAGAGGAGGAAATCGATTCAACCGACTTTTGAAAACACGATTAATCGGGTAAGGGTGTGAAACTCGATTATTCTATACTTGTGTATGATTATGTATGTGTGTGTTTGAATGTTATCTTGCCTTTCCATAGTTTTTGGATTATAGGTCGAAATGAGATAAACGAGTAGAAATCGATGTTTTCACGGTCGGAAATCGATATAAATTGCATTGTATGATCATACTATGTTTATGAACAATTGCTGATATTTGTTTTGCTGTTGGAATTGATTTGGGTTGGAAAAATGGGATTTTTGGGGTTTGAAACCGTGTAAAATGCAAGCAGATTTTTCTGTTTCTGATGTAGGCCGTCGGGCGGTGGTTTGGGCGCCAGGCGACGCTTGAGTTGCGCCGCTGCTCCTCCGGGCGATACACTAGAGGCGCAGCTTGTCACGCTGTTGACTCTTTTAGGTTTTTGGTGGTGGATTTTATGCTGCTGTTGCGTCGGGCGACGCAGAGGCGAAGGGGCACCGCCGGGTGAAATTCTGGTACCGTCGGGCACTCCTGGGGATTTTTCATTAGTTCTGTTTTCTTTTAATTTCCATAACTTGTGGACCGATGATCCATTTTTAACGTTCTATATACCGTTGGAAATCTATTGGAATGTTTTTTCTTATTAAAATGGTTTTGAGATTGTTGGCCGATTTAATTATGTCGGGAATTTGGAAATGTGTTGTTTTGTCGACTTTTATCGTTTGAATGATGTGTATTTGATGTGTTATCATGCAATATGCTTTTGATATATATCGTATAACTTGGGTGATTTTATATGATGTGAATGCATGTGATTAAATGTTGTGATGATGGTTTGTGGCCTAAGGGCAAGTAATGCATTGTGATTGTGGTTGATCGTATATGCATGATTATTGATGTTGAGATGGTTCACATGGTTGTATATATGTATGCATTGGATTGTCATGAGTCATTGTATGCCAAGCATCATGATATGCATCTTTTGATGTCGTGTGCCCTTGTGGGGTGTGAGCAATGAAGCGATTCCAGAGGGAATCCGCTATAACATCGTGTGCCTTATGCAAAGAGGACCTAAAGCGATGATTATAGACGATCGTGTGCCTTATACAAAGAGGACCTAAAGCGATCAGATCATGTGCCTTATACAAAGAGGACCTAAAGTGATCCATAAACGTCGTGTGCCTTATACAAAGAGGACCTAAAGCGAAGGGGAACATCGTTTGCTCGACGGGGAATTACACTAAGTAACAAGCGATGATTCCAATAGTTCCTGTTATTTCCTTGGTTTTATGGTTGGCATTATTTTGCTAAAACTCATGTAGCAGCAGATGTTGAATGAAGATGTCTAAAAATATGTTTCATTACTCTTTGTTCAACATGTCGTATTAAGACGTTCCATGGCAGCTCATAGGACATCGCGTTGTGAAGTCAGTTTTATTGCATATTCTGTTACTATGATTTGTAACTGAATATTCTGTGAATATTTGGTTATCCTATGTGGCATCCAAAGCATTTTTGGATTAGGGTTATTTGTTGGTTTTCGGATTTGCTGTTGTTTCTAGTTATGGAGACATAATAGGAAACTTTGGATTGAAGACCTATTTTATTGGAGTTAATTTTACAGATTTGTGAGCAGCCTAATTGCTGCGTTTTTGAAGCCCAATTCAGTCCAGATTACAAGCTATAAATAGACTGATGAAAACCTAGTTTTAGGTGTCGTACTTACATGTATTTTTAGGGTTGTGTGCTTGTGTTTTATGAGCCTAACGGGTATCTTATGATAACAGTATAAGGATTGTAGTGTAAGTTGTATAAGGTTGCTAATAAACTTTTAAGCATTGAGTAGCTGTGTGTTAATTCTCATAAGCTGTGAAGTATTGAGAATTTGTGTTTCGACCATTGTTACTTGTCTTGTAAGGAACCAGTCACGGGTTGTGATTGAAGAGGGATTTGAGGAGGGCCTCATACCTAGGGGAGTCTTAGGTAGAAGTCATAGGAAGGGTAGTGATTAAGTGAACTAATTGAACCGGGTGTGGTTATCAGTGAATTAATACTATCGAATATTGATTTCATCCCAGGCTTGGTAGCCCCCAGATGTAGGATAGTTAGATCCGAACTGGGTTAACAATTTCTGGTGTTCTTTACATTTTCTGCACACTTTTATTTTGAACTTGTTCATTGTTGTTGTATATCAGTGTCTCGATATCTCGATAGGGCATCTGATATATAGGCCAGAATTTCAATTGGCATCAAGAGCAGGCACCCTTTGTTGTTTCTGGGTGAGATTCAGGGAAGGTACTTTCTGGTACAATGGGCAAGGATGGAGGAGCTCTGAATAAACCACCTCTGCTGGATGGTTCTAACTATGAGTATTGGAAACCTAGGATGATAGCTTTCATCAAGTCCATGAATGATCAAGCATGGAAAGTTGTTCTCAAAGGTTGGGAGCCTCCAAAGGTAAGAGATGGAGAAGGAAATCTTACTGATGTTCTGAAGGAAGAAGAGGACTGGGATGATGTTGACTACAAAGGATCTGTTGGAAATTCTAAAGCCATGAATGCATTGTTCAATGGTGTCAACAGAAATATCTTCAGGCTGATTGAGCATTGTACTATTGCCAAAGAGGCTTGGCAGGTCTTGAAAGTTGCTATTGAAGGGACCTCAAAGGTGAAAATGTCAAAGCTTCAGCTTCTCACTAGCAAGTTTGAGAGTTTGAAGATGAAAGAGGATGAGAGCATTCATGATTTTCGTATGAACATTATTGAGATAGCTAATGCCTCTAGTGCCTTAGGAGAAAAGATGTTTGACAGCAAGCTTATCAAGAAGATTCTCAGGTCTCTTCCTAGGAGATTTGATATGAAGGTTACTGCTATAGAGGAAGCTCAGGACATTGACAAGATGAAGGTGGATGAGCTTATGGGATCACTCCAAACTTTTGAGTTAGGATTCAGTGAAAAAGCTGAAAAGAAGAAGAGTTTAGCATTTTTGTCGAATGCTGATGACTCAGATGATGAAGGAGAACTGGTCAAAGATGAAGATGTGTCCAAAGAACTAGTGTTGCTTGGAAGACAATTTAATAAAGTGTTTAAAAGGATGGACTGGAAGTCAAGAGAAAATGTTCGGAACAAGTATCTCGACATCAACAAAGACCAGGATGGAGGCAGAAGATCCAGAACTGAAGAAGACTCTAATCAAGGGAAGAGAGTTCAATGCTATGAATGTGAAGGATTTGGGCACGTAAAAACTGAGTGTCCCACTTATCTCAAAAGACAGAAGAAGGGATTATCTGTGACATGGTCAGAAGATGATTCTGAAACTAACACTGATGAGAAATCTGCAAAGTTGATGACAGCATTAACAGGAGTATGTGAATCAGATGAAGAATCTGAAGAGCTTACGTTTGAAGAGCTGGCTATCTCTTATAAGAAGTTGTGCATTGAACATGAAGAAGTATGTCAGCAGAAAGAATAACAAGCATGTGCCATTGTTCATTTAGAAGCTGAGAATACTGAGTATATGTCTACTATAGATGATCTACAAAGTGAAGTAAATGTTTTGAATTCAAAACTGGACAACATGATCAAAAATGTCAAAATGTTAAATAGGAGTTCGGATGTACTTGATGAAATTCTGAAGTCAGGAAGAGATGCTGGAAATGTCAGTGGTATTGGATTTAAAGGTACAAATGAATTAGATGAAGGAAAGAAATCTGAAGAAGTACCCGTTCAAGATAAGAGAAGTCTGAAGATGTTGAATAACATACTGCAACATCCTCCCAGGCATCAGAAGAAGTTCATAAAGAAAAAGAATCAAAGGTGGACATGCTACCATTGTGGGAAGTTTGGTCATATAAAAGCTTTTTGCTACAAGCTACATGGTTATCACAAACCCATGCAACAGTATAGTAGAAAAAAAAGCTGGGTTGAAACAAAAAGGATATGGACTTCAAAGGATAGTGTAAAAGAACATAGGGACTACAAGTCTTTCAGAGTCTCTACAAATGAAAAATGGTTCTTTGATAGTGGATGTTCTCGACATATGACTGGCGTTAGTGGATATATGTCACATGTTAAGTATCATGATCCTAATGAGGTGATTTTTGGTAATGAATCGAAAGGAAAAGTGCTTGGTGTTGGAAGAGTGGATTGTCCAGGACAGCCAATTCTAGAAGAAGTATTGCTTGTTGAAGGGTTAGATACTAACCTAATAAGCAGAAGCCAGTTATGTGATTAAGGTCTTAAGGTCATTTTTACAACTCACGAATGTTTAATAATGGATGAACAAAATGCTGTTGTTATGAGAGGTGAAAGAACCTCAAAAAATTGCTATTTGTGGAAAGACAAAAGCACAATTGTGGAAGTGTTAAACCAAAGAACTTGTTAATGGCATGTGTATAAGGACCCATTTCCAAAACTTATAAATAGCCCAGCTAACACATTCCAACTTCAATCCTACAGTGCAAAAACTTCATCTGACCTATTCTCTCAAAACTCTTCTTCGCTAGGGTTTGCTCTTACTCTCTTCAATACTGCATTTTCTGAGCAACAAAAAATGTCTCAACATCATGATTCTCCTGCTGATTCAAGAACTTCCCAAGTCAATGACGAAGACTATGATCCTCACCGAATGATCAAACTCACAGAACTTGTTCTTGATATCGCCCCGTTGAATGTTGTTCATTCTGACACTAGAGGTGAGCAACCAGTTTCCCACTCTGTGAATGAAAGTATGTCAAGTAAGAAGTCTAAACCCCTTTCATCTATGAAGAAAGACAAAATGATTACTAGGTTTTATTCTGATAAGTTAAACCCTAGAAAAAATGTCACTGAAAAGAATTCAAATAGGAGGGTGGATGAAACTAAGAATGATAGTAGGACTCTTGATGATAATGTTCTCAATAGAGATCAGAGTCTTAGAAGATTTGCCACCTTTACTATTAGTGAAGCTGATAAAGATGTCGGGTCTGACGTCCCAACATCCATGGCTGGAAATACAAATAATAGTTCAAAGAATCTATCAGGAGAGATACCAGTTCAGGTGGCTAGGGAAAGAAGAAGCAAGAAGAGGGCTGAGATGTGTAGTATCATTGCTGAGAAAAACTCTGATGAGGAACCAATAGCTTACATACTACAAAGAATCAAGAGTAGAAAAGAGAATACCATTGTGGCTGAGAATTCAAAGGATGATGAAATGACTAGGAAATCTGCTAATGTGGAGAGTAACAAAAGAAAGGCTGGAGCAAGTCCCTCTAAGCAATGGAGTAAAGTTGTCGTTCCAATCAAGAAAAGAAGGGTCATAGGCCTGAATGAGTCATATGCTGGAACTAATGTCCAGGACATCAGTGGGAGAAGGGAGGATCAAACTGTCAGGCAAACTGATAGGTGGAAAATTGTCAGCCAAAGAAGGGTAGCTTTAGAGAAAGAACTAGGAAAAGACTTCAACAAGTATCAGGAAGTGGTTGATCTCATTGAAGCTGCTGGGTTGATGAAGACTGTGTCTGACATAGGACCATGTTATGAGAAGTTGCTTAAGGAGTTTGTTGTGAGTATCCCTGAAGACTGTAATAGCAAACTCAGAAAATTCTATGAAATTCTCTTCCAAAGTGATTAATAACTTTCTGGGGAGACCTACGGACCATCATGCTGAGTTAGGAGCAATAGATGATGAAATTAGTGAGGAGATAACAGGTGGTTGCATCAAAGTTTGGCCAAATGAAGGAAAGCTCTCTTCTGGGAAGCTAAGTGTCAAATATGATATCCTTCACAGAATTGCAGTGGTAAACTGGGTTTCTACCAACCATACTTCCACCATCTCATCCATGCTTGGAAAATTCATTTATGCTATTGGAAAGAAGGTCCCTTTCAACTTTGGAGCATATATCTTTGAACAAGTTTTGAAGCAAGCTAGTTCATCCGTTGTTAAGCTACCCATATGTTTTCCATCCTTAATCTGCGGAATAATCCTGAACCAATTTCCTGACTGCTTAGTAAGAAGTGACAAAGTCAGCAAGAGAAAACCTCCAATGACTTTGCATTATAGGCTGCTAGGTGGAGCTCATGTGTCTGATGTTGTTGGGACATCTACACAGACTCCTGGTCCTGCTAATCTTGATGATGAAGCCATTGCTCAGTTGCAAGAAACCTGCAAGAAGCTGGAAGAATCCATCAAGAGAGATACAGCAAGGAAGACAAAGCTCGAGCAACTGATTAAAGCCTTGGCTGAAAAGAGAAATGCTGCTAAAGATCAAGAGCTGACTGAAGATGATGGACAAGGTGAATCTATTGAGTCTGATAAAGGGAGTGTCCAGCAGTCTGATGATTCCGGTTCTGAGAATGGTGCCTCTGAATCTGAAGGTGAAAGTGATGAGGTTGCTGATGAAGATAACAGTGCTGATTAACTAGGCTATCTACAAGTTTATCTTCTATTTTATTTTTTTCTTCTGCAAGTTTTTCTTTCTTTTTAGACAACTTAATTCTGGTTTGGTGTTGAACAATATACTGCTATGTAATTTGGTTACATTTGTCTATGACCTCTCTTTGTCATATTTGTGGCTAAAAAGGGGGAGTAGTAAGTGTGAGTGGGAGCAACATTGTTATGTGCTTGTGCTGCTGCAGGTAGAGTGTGTGTGCTGCAGATGGATGGCGTGTTGCTGTTGTTGAGGGGGAGTTTTGCCAGTTTACTATGATGAGTGTTCTTGTGGTACTGTGTGTTTTTATGCAGCTGAAGGGGAGTGCTGCTATGCTGGATTTGTTTGTGTTTTTTTTTGTTGATACTGATGGTGTTTGAGTGTTCTTTCCGCTGCTGATACTGATGGTGTTTAAGTGTGTGTAGAGTTTTAGCCAAAAATAATCCAAAGGGGGAGATTGTTATTTCCTTCGTTTTATGGTTGGCATTATTTTACTAAAACTCATGTAGCAGCAGATGTTGAATGAAGATGTCTAAAAATATGTTTCATTACTCTTTGTTCAACATGTCGTATGAAGATGTTCCATGGCAGCTCATAGGACATCGCGTTGTGAAGTCAGTTTTATTGCAGATTCTGTTACTATGATTTGTAACTGAATATTCTGTGAATATTTGGTTATCCTATGTGGCATCCAAAGCATTTTTGGATTAGGGTTATTTGTTGGTTTTCGGATTTGCTGCTGTTTCTAATTATGGAGACATAATAGGAAACTTTGGATTGAAGACCTATTTTATTGGAGTTAATTTTGCAGATTTGTGAGCAGCCTAATTGCTGCGTTTTTGAAGCCCAATTCAGTCCAGATTACATGCTATAAATAGACTGATGAAAACCTAGTTTTAGGTGTTGAACTTACATGAATTTTTAGGGTTGTGTGCTTGTGTTTTGTGAGCCTAACTGGTATCTTATGATAACAGTATAAGGACTGTACTGTAAGTTGTGTAAGGTTACTCATAAGCTTTTAAGCATTGAGTAGTGTTAATTCTCATAAGCTGTGAAGTATTGAGAATTTGTGTTTCGACCATTGTTACTTGTCTTGTAAGGAACCAGTCACAGGTTGTGATTGAAGAGGGATTTGAGGAGGGCCTCATGCCTAGGGGAGTCTTAGGTAGAAGTCATAGGAAGGGTAGTGATTAAGTGAACTGATTGAACCGGGTGTGGTTATCAGTGAATTGATACTATCGAATATTGATTTCATCCCTGGCTTGTTAGCCCCCAGATGTAGGACAGTTAGATCCGAACTGGGTTAACAATTTCTGGTGTTCTTTACATTTTCTGCACACTTTTATTTTGAACTTGTTCATTGTTGTTGTATATCAGTGTCTCGACGTCTCGAAAGGACATCTGATATATAGGCCAGAATTTCAGTTCCTGAGTGAACTAATGATGAGAATGACTGATGGATGGTAACGCATTTGCATAGAGTCGTTGTGTCGGTCTCTTTGCATTTGTATAAATCATGAATGGATTGATTATGTATGGAAAATCATGAATTGATTGAGTATGTGTTGAGATTTATATTTGAATTGGTGAATTGATGTGCATATGTGATAAATGCATTGGTTGTGGATAATATGTTTTATGCATAGACATATGTTATGTGATGTGGTGGTGTGTTTCCATATGTTATAACCTTGGTATGCCTTATGGGTGAATATGTGATTGAGTGGGTATAATTGATATATGTTATGTGTATTAGTATGTGATGCTTGTGGGGAGAATGTTTTATATGTGTATTTTTGTGTTACTATATAATTGTATGCAATTATATTATGATTGTGTTTCTCACCCTTCTGCTGTGGTTTGTTGCTCTATGAGGCAATTGCAGATTAGTAGTCTTGGACGCTCTTGTGAAGATTAGTCCTCCGTCCTTTGTCGGTCTGTCTACTCTGATACGTAACACGGGAGTCGGGGAACGTTTTTATTATATATGTATACATTTGTTGAATATATTTTGTATTACTTTTGTATGTATATTTTGATGTCATAAAACAATCTATTTTGTAAAACAAGTCCGTTATGGATCTTTCCGCTTTATTCCATAATTTACCTTTCCTTTTACATGGAAAAAGTTCCCCTTTTACCTTAATTACATTTTGTGTTATGTATAAAATAATTGAGCAGGGATTGTGTTTTCTTTCCTTAATTGTGGCATCCTTGTTTCTGTCAGAAAAATAAATTTATATTTACTCTGATTTAATTCTGTATTATTTATTCGCGATGGGAATTAGGGTGTTACAAAAGTGGTATCAGAGCAGGTCGGTCCGTCCGGCCAAGTTGTTGAGTCAGTTGGTGTGACAGTTGAATATTGTCGATGTTGTTTGTTCCTTAGTACGTGATATGTGTGTGAAACACTGTCAGTGATTTCTGGTTTTCTAATCTTTTGTCTTCAGGTTTGAGAATTAGATAAGTGGGGGAAGAAGCTTGTGCTTCTCCAAGTTGCTTCAGTTTTGTGTCGTTGGTTGCAAGAGTGTAAGTGTTGTTTGGACAGTGTTGTTCCAAATTCGGGAGGGAGTGTGGAGGTAAGGTCTATGTCAACTAAGGATTTGTGCCTTAGGTAGTTTTGTGCACAGGATGTAAGGAATACTATTATAGTTTGGCAAAGGCGGTTTATGCCCCATCATGATTGTCGGCTGTCTATTGACAAATTGAGGAGATGATCACCCTTAATCTCTTGTTGATAGTAGATGGAATTATGTTGGATGGAATAGACGTGTCTTTCCGGCTCTGATAGTGTGTTCAATGAATTGTTTGGAATTAAGAAAATGATTACAGATTGTTTTGATGAGTTGATGAAGATTCTAATATCGTAAGATGAGACGGATTAGAGGTTTTGGTATGTTGGTCCAGTTGGGAAATCGTTGAGAGAGAATGATTGGGTATTATTCATGGTTGTTCTCAGAGAGTAGAGTGGGAACTCAAATTTGATGAAGGTGAAGATTTGAGATTTGGATCTGCTAAGTAAGTAGAAGAACTTTTAGGAAGTGAAATTCAGATGTTGTTATATTTGTGATGATAGTGTTCTAGAGATTGGCAGAAAGGCCACAGTGTGGGTTGCGAGTTATGAGTGATTCCAGATGTGGTTCCGGATGGAATATTGGATGTTAGCGTTAGAATTACTCAGATTGAAAGAGCGGTTGGAAGATTTACTGGAAAAGGGATTTGTGAGACCAAGTGTGTCGTCTGAGAGAGCTCCAGTATTGTTAGTAACAAAAAGGGAGGATGATTGAACGGAATAACAAGCATGATGTGTATAATGGTATTGAGACTATGGAAAGTAAAACTTAGAGTTTTGGGGAGTTTTGGAGTTTTAAAGTTTTAGGGTTTTAATGGAAATCTTGAGAAGACCTTAAGTGTGGATGTAATATTTGAGAGTTCCTTTGGGTTAGTTGTTGCTACATGTTGGGATTTATGGAATTTGGACTGTTAAGAGAAGAAATTGTGTATGGATTACTAAAAGTTGAATAAGGTAACAATTGAGAATAAGTGTCCGCTTTCATGAATAGCTAACTGGAATGGTTTGGTCGAGTTGGAGTGAAATCACAATTGTTTGGAATGTTTGATAAGAGTGGTGAATTGTGTGAGTTGAGGCTTTGATCGACGTAATGTGACTGGTTATGTTGTCATCGTTAGGGATAGGCTGGTATTCACTCGGTTAAGCTTGTATGTGAGTAACCAGTTACCCAGTGAAATATTTTGCAAAAGCTTTAAGAATTTTTATCTTTTGGAATTTGGTTGGGCACTACAACGTACAGTGATGTTATTTGGTGTTAGTCATGCGTCTGTAATGTTTGTGGAGTAGAGGAATCATATCTTCCATATTTATTTGGATAAGTTCGTAATGGCTTTGATTCAGGATATTCGGATCTGTTATAAACTCAGAGAAAGAACAGATAGAGTGTTTGAGATTTGAATTACAAGTGTTTAAAAGAGACGAAGTTTTAGGCTAAGTTATTCAAGTGAGAATTTTGGTTGAAAAAGGTTAGTTTTCTTGGATATGTTATTTCGGATGAGAGTATGGTTAATGAATCCATCGGAATTAGATGCAGTTCTACAATGAGAGGCTCCGAAGTTGGTTAAGGAGATTAGAAATTTTTGGGCTTAGTTGGTTGTTACTGCAGGCTATGGAAGACTTTGCTAAGTTCGTACTTCTGGTATCTCAGTTGACTTGCAAAGGGTAAGTCATTTATTTTGGATGTTCGTTGTGAGTGAGTTTTGGTGAGCTGAAGTAGAAGTTGTCTACGGCTCCAGTTTTGATTCTGTGTGATCCTAATAAACCGTTTGTGAGGTATTGGAATGCGTCTTCGATGAGTTTAGGCAATGTGTTAATGCAGGAGGATAAAGTCGTGGCTTATGCTTTACGACAATTGAGGATTCATAAGAGGATCTATACTAGTTAGGATTTGGAATTGGTTGCGGTTGTATTATATTGGAATATGTGGAGGTATTATCTTTATGGTTCTAGATTCGAAATGTTTAGTAATCACAAGAGTTTGGAGTACTTGTTTGGTCTGAAGGAATAGAGTATGAGACAACGAGAAGGGTTGGAATTCGTGACGAGTTATGAATTTGGCTTGGATTATCCTTCGGGAAAAGCTAAGGTTGTGCCTGGAAAGTTAAGTCGAAAGTTTTTATACATGGTTGTTTTGATGGTCGGAGAATTAAAATTATTTGAGCAGTTCAGAGACTTGTGTCTGGTGTGTGAGATAACACAGTAAAGTGTGAGGTTGGGTATATTAAAAGTGAACAGTGATTTTTGGTGAATATGAGAAAGAGTTAGACTTTGGACGTGAGATTAGTAGATTTGATGGTTACGAGTAATCAGAGTGCGCAGCGGAAGCGTGATGTGGCACATTTCGTATATGAGTGTGTGACTTGTAAGAGTTCATAGGTTGAACATTGGGAAAATGTAGGAGTGATGAGACCATTGGACGTTTCAGAAGGGACGTGTTAGGTGGAAGGTTTCAATATTAACCATGTACTAATATGTAGATGGATGTTTTGGTTACATGTTCGATTGAGGAATCGTAGCATTGTTGCAATATCGTTGTGTGACAAGGATGTTGATATTGTGGTTATGTAGAGGTTGTTGAAACGATGTTGGGTCGTGGAACTTGTGTTCTTGTTTGTGTTGTTACCTCGTTCCTATCGTGTTGGGTCGAGTGCGAGTAGCTAATTCCTGTGGTGAATTAGAGGAGTGTTACCTACAGTGATGGTAACGATTTTGTTGTGTTTGGGTTCAAGAGTGAACCTGTGTGTGTTCGTAACTTGGGTATTATTTGAGTTGTGAGTTGGTCGTCAAGTGCATTGTATGGGCTTTGCATCTTGTTGTTGTAGTTGTAGTCGTTGTCGTGTCATTGTTGTAGCTGTTGTTAGCAAGGTGGGTTGTCAGTTTGTGTTATTCGTGAGTTGTTCGTATCCCGAGTTTGTTAGTCGGCTGCGAGAGTCGTATCCCGAGTTGTTCGTATTAGTATATTTTCGAGAACGAAAATTACTAAGTGGGGGAGAGTTGTAATGCCCCGATTTGTTTAATTGTATTTATTTATTTTATTTATGTGAATTTTGTGAAATGTGTGAATTTATTGTATTTTACCTGCTAATTGAGTTAATTGATAAATTTACCTAATAGGTAAAATATTTGCAATAATTTATAATTTCTTTTCAACTTTTATTTCCCGAAATATATTTCATCGTTGTTTATGTTTTATCGCGTTTTGAGAACGTTTGCGAGATATTTGAGCAGAGGGGTATTTTGGTCTTTTGCTTGGTTATTTTCATAAAAAGAACATAGAGATTAGAAAGAGAGGAAAATAGAAAGAAAGAAAAAGAGAAGAAGGAAAAGAGAAAGAAAAGAAGAAAAGAGGGAAAAACTTGGAGAGGAGGAAATCGATTCAACCGACTTTTGAAAAAACGATTAATCGGGTAAGGGTGTGAAACTCGGTTATTCTATACTTGTGTATGATTATGTATGTGTGTGTTTGAATGTTATCTTGTCGTTCCATAGTTTTTGGATTATAGGTCGAAATGAGTTAAACGAGTAGAAATCGATGTTTTCACGGTTGGAAATCGATATAAATTGCATTGTATGATCACATTATGTTTATGAACAATTGCTGATATTTGTTTTGCTGTTGGAATTGATTTGGGTTGGAAAAATGGGATTTTTGGGGTTTGAAACCGTGTAAAATGCAAGCAGATTTTTCTATTTCTGGTGTAGGCTGTCGGGCGGTGGTTTGGGCGCCGGGCGACGCTTGAGTTGCGCCGCTGCTCCGCCGGGCGATACACTAGAGGCGCAGCTTGTCACGCTGCTGACTCTTTTAGGTTTTTGGTGGGGGATTTTACGCCACTGTTGCGCCGGGCGACGCAGAGGCGAAGGGGCACCGCCGGGCGAATTTCTGGTACGGCCGGGTGCTCCTGGGGATTTTTCATTAGTTTTGTTTTCTTTTAATTTCCATAACTTGTGGACCGATGATCCGTTATGAACGTTCTGTATATCGTTGGAAAGCTATTGGAATGTTCTTTCTTATTAAAATGGTTTTGAGATTGTTGGCCAATTTAATTATGTCGGGAATTTGGAAATGTGTCGTTTTGTCGACTTTTACCGTTTTAATGGTGTGTATTTGATGTGTTATCATGCAAAATGCTTTTGATATATATCGCATGACTTGGGTGATGTTATATGATGTGAATGCATGTGATTAAATGTTGTGATGATGGTTTGTGGCCTAAGGGCAAGTAATGCATTGTGATTGTGGTTGATCGTATATGCATGACTATTGATGTTGAGATGGTTCACATGGTTGTATATATGTATGCATTGGATTGTCATGAGTCATTGTATGCCAAGCATCATGATATGCATCTTGTGATGTCATGTGCCCTTGTGGGGTGTGAGCGACGAAATGATTCCAGAGGGAATCCGCTATAACATGGTGTGCCTTATGCAAAGAGGACCTAAAGCGATGATTATAGACGATTGTGTGCCTTATACAGAGAGGACCTAAAGCGATCGGATCGTGTACCTTATACAAAGAGGACCTAAAGCGATCAATAAACATCGTGTGCCTTATACAAAGAGGACCTAAAGTGACAGGGAACATTGTTTGCCCGACGGGGAGTTACACTAAGTAACAAGCAATGATTCCAATAGTTCCTGAGTGAACTAATGATGAGAATGACGGATGGATGGTACCGCATTTGCATAGAGTCATTGTGTCGGTCTCTTTGCATTTGCATAAATCATGAATAGATTGATTATGCGTGGAAAATCATGAATGGATTGATTATGTGTGGAAAATCATGAATTGATTGAGTATGTGTTGAGATTTATGTTTGAATTGGTGAATTGATGTGCATATGTGATAAATGCATTGGTTGTGGATAATATGTTTTATGCATAGACATATGTTATGTGATGTGGTGGTGTGTTTCCATATGTTATAACCTTGGTATGCCTTATGGGTGAATATGTGATTGAGTGGGTATAATTGATATATGCTATGTGTATTAGTATGTGATGCTTGTGGGAGAATGTTTTATATGTGTATTTTTATGTTACTATATAATTGTATGCAATTATATTATGATTGTGTTTCTCACCCTTCTGCTGTGGTTTGTTGCTCTATGAGGCAATTGCAGATTAGTAGACTTGGAGGCTCTTGTGAAGATTAGTCCTCCGTCCTTTGTCGGTCTGTCTGCTCTGATACGTAACACGGGAGTCGGGGAACGTTTTTATTATATATGTATACATTTGTTGAATATATTTTGTATTACTTTTGTATGTATATTTTTACGTCATAAAACAATCTATTTTGTAAAACAAGTCCGTTATGGATCTTTCTGCTTTATTCCAAAATTAACCTTTCCTTTTATATGGAAAAAGTTTCCCTTTTACCTTTATTCCATTTTGTGTTATGTATCAAATAATTGAGCAGGGATTGTGTTTTCTTTCCTTAATTGTGGCATCCTTGTTTCTGTCGGAAAAATAAATTTATATTTACTCTAATTTAATTATGTATTATTTATTCGCGATGGGAATAGGGGTGTTACATTACCCACCGTTTGCTAACCAGTTACCCTGGGACATAATGTGTATTTTCGTGCATTTTCTTGCTTGTTCGAGATCCTTTTCATGCCCAAACTTCGTGGATTAATATGTTGATGATTTGTGGATCATTCTTGAGTTGTTTCACCTCACACCATTGTATGCACACAATTTTCCGACACGCGACTCTTGGATTTTTATCGTTTATGGTCATGTTTGCGATGTTGCGTTCCCGATGCGATAAACACATAGCACACACTTCTTGAGCATGTTGATTGTGACTTGTTGATGATGTTGCTGGAGTTGTTGGTTGAATATGATTTCTTGCACTTAACTTCATGAGATGCATGCTTGTTTTGACTTGAATCCTTTGGTGTGCTTGACCTAATCTTGTGAGATGTTTCCTTGTATGGTCCAATCAATGCTTGAGGACTTTTATTTGATTTGAATGGCATGTTTAAGGTTCTGATCCTTTTGATTTTAGATCCATTGTGTGATCCTATCTTGTTTCTTGCTTCACCTTATCATGTGTTGTTTGCATAGATGTTTGAAGTGAATGTTTGCATAATTGTGGAACATGTTTTGAATGTGATTCATGTGGCTTCTTCTTGATATTCATGAGTTGATATTTGAATTGATATACATATTCACCTTGCTTCCATTTGCTTTCATGCCTTGATTTCACTTTGTTTGATCACTTGAAGTTATGTTGTGCATGAGTTATTTGTTGCTAATTGTTTGAGTGTTGTTGAGATACATACTTGATGCTCTTGATGCCATTTTCTAATGTGTGAATTGATTGAACTTTGGCATGACTTGAATTCTAACTTGGATCTACTTTCATCTTACCTTATTCATGCCATCTTTGTGTGAGGATCAATAATGTTTAATTGTGCTTCTTATGCAAGTTTGCTTGCATCCTTTCTTGTTCGCTTTTACTTGCTTACTTGAGCTTTCTTGTGTGATCTTTTGAAGCATGATTAATGATGTGATTTGAGTATGGTGTGTATGATGTGCTTGCTGCCCCATCTTATTTCTTATCTTTCGCCTCTTTTCCTCCTTCGTCACTTTCACTTTTTCTCTTCCCATGAGTCTCAAGACTTGTTTAAGTCTTGGATTCACTCCCTTAGAGCTACCTAGTCCAACTTAATTTTCTATTAAGCTTGGAGTAGGATTAGCATTAGGCTTCCCTTTGCATGCTAACTTAGGTAGACGCTTCCCTTTCAACCTCAACTATAGGGCCACCTTTTCATGACAACATTAGGATAGAATTCCCCTTAGTGTTTTCTTTTTCCTTGAGTCCTCTCTTCTCATCTCTTCACATTTCTAAAACACTTAATAATTATAACGAATATTGCGCTCGAGCCTTAAGTGTAGGAAATGAAGAACGAGGGGTCTCCCCTTCTCTTCTAGAGTGTTTAGCATACGTCCCATTTGGGGGCGACCATGTGATTCACTGGTTCCCGCATGGTAGACTTTAGTGCAATGTAATTTACGAACTAACTCAATCCACTTCTGTCTAAAAAACACAAAAAAAAACTCAAATATTTTTATCCTTCGGGATCGTTCAAGTTCAAATCATTTTCAAAAAGGGCACGTTACTTCCGTCTCGTCGCAAACAGGCATCGACCCTAACTGTCGGACGCGAATCTAACGTCGCTCATAAAAAATACTAACCGACCTTGTTAGGTCGAACTACGACTGCTCTGATTTCCTCTTTCTCGTCCGATTGAGGATACGTAGGCACAAGACGGTGATGTCTTGGCGAGCAACCTCCCCCCATTAGTTCGTGTCCGAACTACGTTGACTCTGACTTTCCCATTGCACGAGGGAGTACGTAGGCATGGGACGAGCGATGTCCTATCGAGTCACTTCTTTTTCTCTTCTTCTCCGTTTCTTCGTTCCTTTCCGTTCCTGTTTCTTCTCCTTTCCAATAGAAATGGAGCTTCAGATGACGACACCATTTGATCGAGACAACAAGTGTGGATCCCATCGAGTACGTTGGACGCGTGGGATGCTAATACCTTCCCCTCGCGTGACCGACTCCCGAACCCTTTTCTCTTGGTCGCGAGACCATGCTTTTCCTTTCCCTCGGGTTTACGCAGTGTTTCCTTTCCCTCTCTTGGGATAAATACACATTGCTGGCGACTCTGTTTTTGCGCCACTTTCGCGTTTGTACCATTGGATGCAAATCCTCTGGAGGGACAGGTTGCAACATTCGAAGTGGATCAAGCCTCTAGATCGACAGTGTCACCAAATTTGGGTTTTGGTCGACCAAGGCCTCCAGATGAAAATTTTCATCTGGGCATGAGCCAATACCTCAAAACATGATTCAAGAAGCTTAAAGGGACCTCATGGACCCAATCATAGAGTCAAATTAACCTCAGGGGAGGCATTCATCAAAAATTAGGAATTAGGGTTTCTTGACCTTAGTCACCCCTAAGTTGACTTTTGGAGCAAGACATGAGCCAAGGCCTCAAGAAGTGTTTTCAAGACCTTCAGTCCATCATATTAATCCATTTACAAGGTTGGATTGTCTCAAAGAGCTTGGTTCACAAGCAATACAAAGATTCAAATTCATTTGGGCCAATTAGGGTTTCCTGATTAAAAGTCAACTGTACCTTTGACTTTTGACCAAGACATGATCCCAAACCTTAGGACATGATTCAAGACACCCTAAAACACCTATGGAATCCATTCATTAGGTTTGAATTAGGTCAAGAACTTGATTGCATAGAAGAGATCGCACAGTTTGGAATTCATCAGGCAAAAAGTCAACTGTGCCCAAAATCAAGTTTGACTTTTTTAATTTTTTAACAAATATGGCTCCCCTAAGTCAAAAAAAATGTTAATGCATGGTTTTGATCATCATCCATCAAGAAAAACTAAGAAAAATAGGATTACTTGCAAAAGGGGCAACCATAAGAAACTTAAATTTTTCTTAAGTTATGGAACAAAATGGATTTGGTACCAACTTTGCAAGGTCATAACTCCCAAACCCTAAGGCCTTTTTCTTCCATCAAAATCTCGAATGAAAGTTCACATGACATACTTCAAAAGTGTCAGCTACAAAAACACAATCCCAAACCCTAAGGCCTCATGGATTTTGAGTTATGGATTGATCAAAATCACAAAAACATGAAAATGACCACTTTTTCCAACACTAGGTGAAATTTTGGACAAAAATTTGTCTTGAATTTTCACCAATTTTGAGGCCACTTTTCACCTTGATCCAAGTTGAACCAGGTCCATTGGTGGACATCAAAGTTAAAGTATGTCATGAGAGCTTTCAAACCAGTACCAGATCATCTCTAAATTCAATTTGAGCAAGGGGTTACAACCCTTGGAACATGGCACCAAAGACTGATTTCTTCCCAAGGCAGATTATAGGTCATTTGCTCGAATTGGTCAATTTGTTCAATTACAAGTCTTGTAATCCTTCTAGAAACATTAAGGATCAGATCAAGGCAAAAGATCTCTGAGTCACAAGCCTCCCAAGACAAAAGTACATCATGTATATATGTGATACCTAATGATGCAAAAGCCAAAAACTTCAAAGTTGTCATGGACCATTCAATGGATGCATCAAGATGGCATGGACTGAAGCAAATCCAACTGAATGAGTCAAGCCTTATCCCTGCAACAGAAGACCATAGGCCTGCAAGATTGACTCAAGTCAATGGCTATAGGAGACTTGAGATTCCTTTTGCAAACCAATGGACAATGGGTTGTACTAGCCACCATTCACTATTACTGCTAAAACAAACTTGACACACTATAAATAGAGCTCATTTGTGGTCAGTTTTGTAGCGCGATTTTTGTGGTCCTGAGTCACGATCACTTGGGGTACTATAGTTTGATTCATTTTGTATCCTATTGAGCTGATTAAGGAAGGGAAATAGATGTCTCCAATTAACCCTGCTTGCATACTAAGTTTGAACAGCGGTCTGTTAGGTTACAGATGCTATGTGGATATGGGGCCCAATCTTTGGTTATTTTGCTGAGAACAAAATGTCGGGATTATTTGTGAGGTTTTTCGATGATGTGTTTAAATTTGCTGCTTTTGGGTTGATTCGGTGGAGATCCTGGGCTTTGGGTTTTTGATTAGTATGCTCGCTAAGATTTATTTCAATCTTATGCCTACATATTCCCGTTTGATGAAACAAGGAAATTAGAGCGATCGTAGTTCCTCCTATTCTATGGGAGGAAAAGACGTTGTTTTCGTGTCTTGTTCAAAGCCCAAGACATGAAGCTAAAGGTGATTTGTATCTTGTTCGAAGCCCAAGATGTAAAGCTAAAGGGTTTATGGATGAGAGAGAATTTGTCATCTCTAAAGGGGGATATTTGGTCTGTTCATCACAACTGTTGGGTGACGGATTATAAAGGAGAATTACTTTAACTGGGATATGTGAATCTAGCAATGCCATAATTTCCTTTATGGGGGATTTTTAACCTGAAGGAGAAGACTTTAACTCAGTTTAGAGCAATGCCATCTTTCTTTAGGAATTTCTCATGCTAAAAGAGGGACAGTGGTGTGGATGTAAATAATCCAGAGGCTTACCGCTTACAACAATTAGATGGGGGGAAAAGGAGTTGTTGATGTTTGTATGATGTGAGCAAGGCACAAATTTGATGCCAAAAGTTTAATTGACTTAACTGAGGTTTTCCTTATACAAAGCCTAAGAGGAGGCGATTAACCCAACAAGAGGGTGCTAACAAGTGACTGACTCAACAAGAGAGTGCTTTTATGTGTTGTCTCGTACGAAGCCCGAGATAAAGGTTGAAAGGAGATTGACTCAACAAGAGAGTCTTTTATACTCAACAAAAGAGTGATTTCTATCTCGTACGAAGCCCGAGATGGAGGCTAAAAGTGGTTGACTAAACAAGAGAGTCTTTTATACTTAATAAGAGAGTGTTTTATATCTTGTACGAAACCCGAGATGGAGGCTAAAAGGGATTTGACTCGATGAGAGAGTCTTTTATACTCAACAAGAGAGTGTTTTATATCTCGTACGAAGCCCGAAATGGAGGCTAAAAGGGATTTGACTCGACGAGAGAGTCTTTTATACTCAACAAGAGAGTGTTGTATATCTCGTACGAAGCCGGAGATGGAGGCTAAAAGTTTGACTCAACAAGGGAGTCTAGAAAGGTTAGCTCCATTGGGGAGAATCATTGTACAAAGCCCAAGAGGAGGCTATTTATGCTGGTGACTGTTTCAGTTTAGTGACAGGTCCAGTATGTTGGATAAAAGAGAAAATCAGTTCTTATAAAGGGAAAGATTAAAGGTAGGGTTGTGCCTTGGCACTGATCAGAGGATCAGGGTTATTTCCTGTTCTTTAAGGAAATGGGAAATCCAAAGGGTATTGAGGTTGTTCAAGTATATTGGTGGTTTGAGAAATCGATTCTCAGGTAGTAAATGATCTTTGTATGATGCCTAAGAGAAGGCTGGTATGTTAAGGGATGGAGGTCAACCAATTAACAGGTCTGACACTTGACTCAGAAAGACAGCTCTAGCAAATTGATGACTAGGTTCTGTTCCTATACCTGTAGAGGTCTCTGGGTCCTTGTACTAAGCCCAAGAGATGGCATGAGGCTTTTAAGAAGCCGAAGGGTCCTTGTACAATGCCCAAGAGGAGGCGGGGATGCTTTTAAGAAGCCCGTGGGTCCCCAAACCCTGAGAAGTTCAAGACATACCATTCACCAAGAATAGAACAAGCCAGGAAAGTCCGAGAATTTGGAAGAAACTCAAGAGAAACCATTCAAGGAGAAAAGATCATCTCTGGGGAGTTAGAGTTTCTTTGACAATTTCTAAGGGTGACAGTCTGAGAAAGGGTTCACTGAGAATGCTGCCTTTCACGTCTCCATATTGTTTAACCCCAAGAGGAGGGAAGACTGTGTCTGGTAATCCTATGGGGATCTAGTTTTGTTTGTATTTAAGAGTGACCAACAGGGCTTTACCTAGTTCAAGACGTAGTTGCCGGGGAAAACTCTAAATAACTATACTATATTACACAGTTGATATTTGACAAGTATATAAAAGTTTGTGAAAGAAGACTTACAGTGAGCAGCCCCACAATACAGTTATATATATACATGAAAGCGAATAAAGAAAGAGGGTAAACACTTACTTGGTTGTAGAGCTTCCATGCTGTTTTGTTAGTTGTTCAACAAAGACAGCTTTGATAACAATATTATATTCTAAATCTAAGAAAAAAGTACTTTGAAAAGATTGTTGGGGCTTACAGCTCAAGGAGAGGCCCAAGGTTTTATCAGTGATTGCATGGTTGTTTTGAAATTGTATAGGGACTTATACAAGTGACTGAGGCCCAAAAAGGTTTTCTGTACAAAGGGATGGGTCTTACACTCTCTCAAGAGGCCCAAAGGTGTTTAAAGAAAAGGAATGGGGCTTATAACACGAGGGTAGGCCCAAAGGGTTTTGTTTGAAAAATGACGATCGCGCCGAGATTTCTTTAGCATATCGGGACTTATACAATGCACTGAGGCCCAAAAAGGTTTTATCTACAAGGGATGGGTCTTACACTCTATTAGAGGCCCAAATGTTTATTTTTGTATAAGTGGTGGGGCTTACAGCTCAAGGAGAGGCCCAAGGGTTTTTGTTAAAAAGGCGACGATCGCGCCGAACTTTTTGATGGTATCGGGACTTATACAATACACTGAGGCCCAAAAAGGTTTGTATTTACAAAGGATTAGGTCTTACACTCTACCAAGAGGCCCAAAGAGTTTTGGAAATGATTGATGAGGTTTGAAATCAAAGTAACCCTAATTTTATTTTCCTTTAAAAGTAAATATTTAAAGAAAATCAATAAAATTGATAAAAATACCAAATGAGTTTAAATAAACCACTTGTGATTTTTGTTTAAGGTTTGAAAAATGAGGTTTTAATCACAATATGAATTAAAACTCATTTGGTTTTGATTTTCAAGGTAAATATTCACTTTTAAATTGTTTAAAAACAATTATAAAGGAATTTATTCACAAAAATACTAATTATATTAAATAAATAATATAAACTTGATTTTTTTGTCGAATAAAATATTTCAACATTTTTGTGATTTTTTTCAAAAAGAACCAATAAAAAATAATTAAAATTGAGAGAGCTATTAATTTTCCAAACTATTAAAAATAATATGAAAAATAGTAGAAAAGTGGAAAAAAATAGCAAATAGAGGGTCTAGGGCGAGGGGGATTCGAACCCCAGACCTCTTGTGTATAGGGCGCGTGTAACACCCCAATTCCCATCGCGGATAAATAATACATAAATAAATCAGAGTAAATAAAATTTTATTCTTAGACAGAAACAAGGATGCCACATTTAAAGAAAGAAAACACAATCCCTGCTCATAAATTTGATACATAACACAAAATGGAATAAACATAAAAGGGAAACTTTTTCCAACAAAAGGAAAGTTCAATTATGGAATAAAGCGAAAAGATCCATAACTGACTTGTTTTACAAAATAAATTATTTTATAACATCAAAATATTCATACAAAGGTAATACAAAATAGATCCAACAAAAGTATACATATATAACAAAAGCGTTCCCCGACTCCCGTGTTACGTATCAGAGCAGACAGACCGACAAAAGGATGGAGGACTAATCTTCACAAAAGCCTCCCAGATACTAATATGCAATTGCCTCACAGAGCATAAAACCACAGCAGAAGGGTGAGAAATAACAACCAAATCAAGATTGCATAATAATATGCAAACACATATAAATTCACATGCATAATTATTCTCACCACAAGCATCACATACTAATACCTATAGCATGCCACAGATACATAACATATTTCTAATAATCCAACCACATAGCATATATCAATTATACCAACATAATCACATATTTACACATAAGGCATACCAAAGTTATGACATATGGAAACACACCACCACATCACATATATTCATATATAGCATATCATAGATAATTAATACAATTATTGTAATATACCACATCCCCACAAAACATAGCATATGTCTATACATAAAACATATCATCCATAATCAATGCATATCAAATTACCAATGCTATCACGAGCTCAACACATAATCAATCAATTCACAATTTCCCACACATAATCAATCCATTCACAATATCCCACACATAATCAATCCATTCATGATTTATGCAAATGCACAGAGACCGACACAACGAATCTATGCATCCGGTACCATTCCATCCATCATTCTCGTCATCATTAATTCACTCAGGAATTATTGGAATCATCGCTTGTTACTTAGTGTAACTCCCCGTCTGGCAAACGATGTTCCCTGTCGCTTTAGGTCCTCTTTGTATAAGGCTCACGATGTTTATGGATCGCTTTAAGTCCTCTTTGTATAAGGCACATGATTCGATCACTTTAGGTCCTCTTTGTATAAGGCGCACGATCATCTATAACGTCGCTTTAGGTCCTCTATGTATAAGGCTCACGACCGTTACAGCAGATTCCCTCTGGAACCGTTTCGTCGCTCACACCCCACAAGGGCACACGACATCACAAGGTGCATATCATGATGCATGTCATATCAACGACTCATGACAATCAAATGCACATTCACAAATCAACAATATGAATTATCTCATCATCATTATTCATGCATTGGAAATCAATTCAAACAATGCCTTTACTTGCCATAAGGCCACCAAATAACACACATTGAATTTCACATAAACAATGCATTTCATCATAATCTACAAACCACAAAAATTAGCATTTTAGCATATACACTCATATCAATTCACATCAAGAATTACTCACCATCAACCACAATAATCCTGCCATCATACAATGATACTCACAACACTAGGATTCACGCCACGAAGGCTACCCACAACAACATACATTAATACCATACATTTGTATTCAAGTCAACAAAGTAATTTTCCATAAGGCCACAACAATTACAACAAATTATCACATGCTTCAACATCATATAACAGCACACCAGCTATACGTTATATATTAAAAGCATGTCGCATGATAACACATCAATCACACACAATTACGACGGTAAAAGTCGACAAAACGACACGTTTCCAAATTCCTGACACAATTAAATCGGCCACTAATCTCAAAACCATTTTTATAAGAAAGAACGTCTCATTAGCTTTCCAACAATACTAAGAACGTCTCGATCCGAGTTACGGATCAAAAGTTATGAATTTTCAAAGAAAAGAATTTATTGAGAAACAGCCAGATTGGCCTGGCGACTTAGGATTTCGCCTGGCGAATCCCCCTTCGCCAGCACTTCGCCTGGCGAACTAGTGGCGAACCACAATTTTAGAAAAACCCCAAGAGTTCCAGTAGCTAACACATTTCTGTCTCCCCGTTTTCGCCTGGCGACTTATGATTTCGCCTGGCGAATCCCTCTTCGCCAGCACTTCGCCTGGCGAACTAGTTGCAAGACCTAATTCGCCTGGCGAATCACATCAGAACCAGAATTTTTCTGCTGTGGGTTACACGGTTTCAAACCCCAAAATCCAACTTTCTCCAACCAAAGCGTTTTCAATCAATCAAAACAAGTATCAACAATGTTCATACATATAATACGATCATACTACGTGATTCATATCGATTTCCAACCGTGAAAACATCAATTCTATCGAAATGATCACAATTCCAATCAAGTGGAAAACATATATTTTTCAACCAAACATTCAAACAAATACATACATATACATATACAAGCAAGATATAATCGAAACTTCTCACCCTTACCCGATTAATCGCGATTGAAACGGAGTTTTCTTCGATTTTCCTCTTCTCCTCTCTTTCTCTCCTCTTGCTTTCTTTCCTTTCTCTTTCTTTTCTCTCTTTTTCTCCCAAATCACTATTTTTAAAAATATCTAATTTTTCTAAAATATCTAACCCCTCAAAATGACCATTTTACCCCTCAGCCCAAATATCTCGCAAACGCTCTCAAAACGCGATAAAACGTAATAACGATGAAAAATAATATATTGTCAAATAAAAGTCAAGAATAAAATAATATAAAAACAAAAATAATTAAATCGACTCGATTAAATAAATCGGGCAAAACAGGGCGTTACAGCGCGCGCCTTACCACTCGGGTGGTGATACATCCGTTGATTGAAACACAAACACAAATATACAAGGCTTGCCTTGTTTTTGGCCTGACCCAAGGCAAGGCAAGGCAAGATTTTGGTTAGAAACGTGAAGGCCATAAATTTCTCACTTCTCCATGGATTGGGACAAAATTTAGGTCTATCCTGCCTAGAATTTCACAAGGAATCCAATGGTGGTAGTGTTTTTTTAGATCATGCTCCTATTGAAAAACCCGATAGTGGTTTCGAAATAGGCCATGATTTGCATTTTATGTGCTATCTCTTGGTACAGACATGAATTACATGATGAATTGGTTCAAACACAACACATATAACATGTACAAGATGTGCATGATCAGTGGACCTCAAAGCAATGCATATTTCAAAGAGTTCAAGTTGAGACGCTTACATCTTTTTGGAGCTTTTGTGCAATCTGCCAAGTGCTTTATTCCAGAAATGATTTGATGCTTTGGAAACCCTCAAATGATCTCTTAGAAGCTTTTAGGATGGTTGGAATCAGCTGGAAACCTCAAGAACAAGTTTGAGCTCTTTCTTGCAAAAGGGGCAAAAGTGGCCAAAATAGCAACTCTCTCAAATGGTGTTCCAGATGGGGGGAACCATTTGGGACAGTTCAAGGATGATATTTGGAGTGTGTTTGAGGTTTTATCTGGTTTAGAAAGTGACTGAATCAAGACATGGCTTGAAAAATGCACAAAAGTCCAATTTTGAGGTTTTGAGAGGTGACTTTGAGATTTTGGTGTTACATGTCACTCTTGAGTGTTTGGATCACCTCTATATGATATTTATGAGGTGTGTGTGATTGGTTTAGTTGAAATTGCTCTCAAACTCAAAACCCGATGGTGACTTGCTTTGGAAGGCAAATTTGGAAGTGAGGTGATTTTGAGGAAAGCATCTGTTTGATGGCTTTGGTGTACTCAAACTGATCACAAATGAGCTCTATTTATAGTAGAGCAAGGTTGTTTTGGGATCAATAGTGATTGGCAACTGCAGCTGAGGTTTGGCCAATGTTGATCAATGAGAATCCAAGTCTCCTCTAGCCAGTGACTAGAGGTTAGGGCATAGGCTGCTGGTTCCCTTGGTCTAGGATATGTCTTGACTGAATTCAGTTGGAAATGGCTCAGTCCATGCCACCTTGGTGCATCCATTAAATGCTCCAAGCCAAAATTGGAGTCTTGTCCCTCTTTTAGGGATTTCTTGGTTTGGCATGCTACTTTTGGTTCCAAAGACTTGGGAGGCTTATGGATCAGTGTTTGTCCCTCCTTGGTCTTCCCCTGAGGTGTTCAGATGGATAAGTGTGTTTGTCATTTTAACAAATTTGGCAAATCGAGCAAAATGTACAAATCTGCCTTGCTTTGACAGTTTTCAGCAAGGCATGTTACCATTGTCATATCTCTTGGCTCAAGTGGACTTTGATGGAGTTCTTGGCCATTTTGGAAAGCCCTCATATGATACAACAACTCTTTGATCATAGTTGGTTTTTGATACCTTTTGGATCCAAGTGAAAAATGCCCCTACATTCGGAAAAAAGTGAAGGCAGATTCTGACTTAGTGAAAATTTCACTAAGTGTTGGAAAAAAGTGATATTTTCACTTTTTGTGATTTTGATCATTCCATAACTTAAAATCCATGAGGAATTGGAATGAGTTGTGTTTGAAGCTTTTGTAGAGGGCCATGAGAGCTACAAATCTAGCTTTGAATGGGGAAAAATGGCCTTGTGGTTTAGGAGATATGATCCTCCAAAGTTGGTACCCTAGCCACTTTGTTCCATAACTTAGAAAAATTTCTAAGTTTTTATGGTTACCCCCTTTTACAAGTTATCCCACTTTTCTTGATTTTTCTTGAAGAATGATGATTTCAACCACACATTTACATCATTTTAGGGTCAAAGATCCATAATTGTGAAAAATCTCAAAAAGTCAAAGTTGACTTTTGTGCACATTTGACTTTTTTTCAGATGAACTCCAAACTGTGTGGTCCTCTATGAAATCAAGTCCTTGACCTAAATCAAACTTGACGGATGGATTTCATAGGTGTTATAGGGTGTATTCAATCATGTCCCAAGGTTTGGGAGCATGCCTGGGTCAAAATTCAAAGGCACAGTTGACTTTTCCCGCGAAACCCTAATTGTGGTTCTGATGAAATTGAAACTTGTTGCTCAAGCTTATTAGACCAATCCATTGTTGCCAATGGATCAATGAGGTGTATTAGAGACCCTCAAATCCTCCCTTGAGGTCTTGGCTCATGTTTTGTCCCAAAATTCAACTTAGGGGTGAATTAGGTCAAGAAACCCTAATTCCTGATTTTTAGTGAATGCATCCCCTAAGGCCAAATTGACTTGATGATTGGGTTCATGATGTCCCTTGAAGCATCATATGTTATGCTTTGAAGCATTGGCTCATTCCCAAAGGATAACTTCCATCTGGAGGCCATGGTCGACCAAACCCTAATTTGGTGACACTGGCGATCTTGAGGCTTAATCCACTTAGAAAGGAGCAGCCTTCTGCTTAATACTTGATGTGGGAGTCCTCTTGATCCATTTTGGATGTTTGAGAGGTTAGACAAGTTAAAGATCATGTCAATTCTTGATTGATCCTTTGTCTAAGAACTCTGAGAGGGCTTGAAACCCTAAGTTTGATTGTAGTGAATGCTCACACATCTTTGGGGAGATTGATGCAGTATGATGGTTCATCCATATTGTGATGATGATTTGCAAAATGATGGGAAATCTTAGTGGTCAAAATTTGGGGTATGACAGATGCCCCTATTTAATCTTCTTGGACCCGAAGGTGTGAATGGCGAAGGTATTCGGGCATTCGGGGTGCAAGATGATTAAATATCGGAATACCCGAATTTTTGATGGTGGTTATGAATAGTAGTTTGCCCATCCATCTTCTTTTGCTAAGCGTTGACGCTTAGAAAAGATAAAACTTCCCCTCGATTCTGGTCTTCAGCCAAGGAACTGGTCTCAGTTTCTGAAACAAACTTCCCCTCGATCCTGGTTTCCTACCAAGGAACTGGTCTAAGTTTCTAATATAAACTTCCCCTCGATCCTGGTTTCCTACCAAGGAACTGGTCTAAGTTTCTAATATAAACTTCCCCTCGATCTTGGTTTCCTACCAAGGAACTGGTCTTAGTTTCTGGAATAAACTTCCCCTTGATCCTGGTTTCCTACCAAGGAACTGGTCTTAGTTTCTAGAATAAACTTCCCCTCAATCCTGGTTTCCTACCAAGGAACTGGTCTTAGTTTCTGGAATAAACTTCCCCTCGATCCTGGTTTCCTACCAAGGAACTAGTCTCAGTTTCTTTTGTCAATAAACTTCTTTACAAGGGACGCTATTCGTAGCGGTTTTCCTCAAACTTCTCGCCGAATTTTCCTGGGGAGACGCCATTTGACGAAAAAAGTTTTGATGTCAGACTTGCTGGGGAAACCCATTCATCTTAGTTGCAGAGGTGCATAAACTTCTCTGTTTGGAGACGCCATTTATTGACTCTACTGGGAAAATTGAGTCTCTTGATAGACTGCTTTCCGCTTGGGGATATTTAATCATACTTTTCTCGGGATCTTCTCGGAGAAATTCCATATGATGTGATCTAATTTTAAGGTGCTAATGACCCTTACATCAGCGGATTTTTTGGAGAAAAACTGATGTATTGTCGAATCTCTGATTAAGAGGCTTTCTCTGGGGATTTTCCTTAATCCGGGAAAGCGAAGGTATCATCTTCAATGGCGAAGAGTGATGTTTGTCGAAAGTTCTCTGGTTTTTCAGAGGTTCAAGTTATCAAAGTAGTCAAGGGTCAACTCCAATCCAGAAATAAACTAGAGGATAGAGATAGTGCAGACGAAAAATTTCCTGACGAGGAAAGAACTGACAACTCGATTGAGAGGACTTTTATCACTAGGGGACAAGACCGACTAGAGTGATAGTGGTGCAATATGAATGTGAATGAAAATTAACGATGCATGATGTATGTATGTTTATGCTGACAAAACTGACGTGACATACAGACCAGTAGATGAACACGACTAGATACTCGGCCACTGCTGGGACGAAGAAGTACCGCTGGTTCAAGATAGCAATTTTGCCTTGCTTAGGAGAGATAGTCCTTGCGGGGAACAACCGTTGGTCGGGATTAGGAGGTAAGAACTCGCCGAGGGGGTGTCAGATGAAACATTCGCATCCGACAGGGATGATCCTTCATTCAGGCGCACTGGTTTAGAAGGAGTACTTTGATTCTGCACTTTGAAGTTCGCTTACTTCTAGAGAAGCGATCGAAGTTCTTTCGATGTTCAACAGTCGAAAGATATTGCCATCTTTATTTTAAAAGCATAAAAATTTTATCAAGTAAATTCATTTTTGTTTTATTTCAAGAATCGTTGATCATGTTAAAATGTTGTTATGTAAAGCTAAAACAAATAAGAATTGCAAACAAAAGCACAAGGGCTCAAATTTTATTGATAGGATGGAAATCAGCCAAACGCGTGATTCCATAGAGTATTTACAAAGTTAGAAAATGGTAATTTAAGGGAAAATGGGCTACATTGAAACATAACGACCGTTATCCTTCTACCAACTTTGAATTCTGGGCATCCTGAGCTTCCGTCAAAGATGACCTTGACTGGAGTTTTCTTTTGATGGATGGTGTAACTGCTGCTGAGGGATTTGCCCCTGCTGGACGTAGTTACTTGCCATTATCCCTAATTTTTTCCAGGATTGTAATTTGAGATTTCCAATCCACCAGGATGATTTTTGATCATGTCTCTAATTTTTTCCTGGATCGCCCTTTCGGGTTTTCAATCCACCGAGACGTTTTTTTTTTAGTTTAGGCGAAGTATTTCTTGACTACGTCAACATTTGTGGGGTAGGAAAACTCTTCTCCATCCATGGTTGCAAGTCTCAAGGCACCTCATGAGAAAGCTTTCTTAACCACATAGGGGCCGTCATAGTTCGGGGTCCATTTGCCCCGAGAATTAGTGAGAAATGATTGTATCTTTTTTAGCACAAGGTCTCCTTTCCTGAAGACACGGAAGCGAACCTTTTTTTCAAACGCTTTCTTCATTCTCTGTTGATACACCTAACCGTGGCATAGAGCCGTAATTCTCTTTTCTTCGATTAGATTTAGTTCATAGTGTCAACTTTGACACCATTCAGCTTTTGTAAGCTTAGCTTCCATCAATACCCGGATTGATGGGATCTCTACTTCGATGGGGAGCACTGCTTCCATGCCATATACTAGAGAGAAAGGGGTTGCCCCTGTTGAAGTGCGGACAGATGTGAGATAACCGTGATGAGCAAAGGGTAGCATCTTGTGCCAATCTCTATAGGTTACAACCATCTTTTCAAGAATCGTCTTGATGTTCTTGTTAGCCGCTTCTACCGCTCCGTTCATCTTAGGTCGGTAGGGAGATGAGTTTTGGTGTTCGATCTTGAACTCTGCGCACAACTCTTTCATCATCTTATTGTTCAAGTTAGATCCATTATCAGTAATGATCTGGCTCGGAACACCATAACGGCAGATGAGATTGTTTTTGATAAATCGGACCACCGCTTGTCGGGTTACATTGGCGTATGACGCTGCTTCGACCCACTTGGTAAAGTAATCAATGGCTACCAGGATGAACCGATGTCCGTTCGAAGCCTTGGGTTCAATCACGTCAATCATGTCGATTCCCCATATGGAAAAAGGCCATGGGGAAGAAAGTTATTGAGATGCGTTGGCGGTACATGGATTCTGTTTGAGTGTATCTGACACTTGTGACACTTCCTCAGGTACTTGTAGCAGTCGAATTCCATGGTCAACCAGTAGTACCCTGCTCTCATAATTTTTCTTGCCATTGTGTGTCCGTTGGCATGAGTGCCAAAGGATCCTTCGTGAATTTCTTTTATCAGCATGTCTGCTTCTGGTCTGTCTACGCATCAGAGCAAGACCATGTCGAAGTTTCTCATATAGAGTGTATCACCACTCAGGAAGAAGCTGCCAGCCAGCCTTCTGAGGGTTTTCTTGTCCTTCCTTAGTGCCCAGGTGGGTACTCTTGTTTCTGAAGGAAGCATTTGATATCGTGATACCAAGGTTTGTCGTCTATGACTACTTCAATCGCGAAGATGTAAGCGGGTCGTTCAAGGCGCATTATGTCAATCTTAGGTAGGTCGTTCCATTGACCTACACTAATCATGGAAGACATAGTGGCTAATGCATCAGCCATATGATTCTCATCAGGAGGGATATGATGAAACTCGATTCTGTTGAAGAATGGTAACAACCTTCTTGCGTAGTCTTTGTAAGAAATTAGTCCTGATTGGTATGTGTTCCAATCTCCTTTGATATGATTGATAACCAGTGCTGAGTCTCCATATACATCCAAGTTTTTGATCCTCAAATCAATTGCTTTCTCGAGACCCATAATACAAGCTTCGTATTCGGCCTCGTTGTTTGTACACTTAAATGTAAGTCTGGCGGTGAAAGGAATGTGGGTACCCTGAGGTGTTATGATGATTGCCCCAATTCCATTTCAGTAATGATTGACAACTCCGTCAAAGATAAGTCCCCATTCAGAACCTGGTTCTGGCCCTTTACTGGGTAGCGGTTCATTGCAATCTTTCATTTTCTAGTACATGACATCTTCGTCTGAGAAGTCGAACCCGATTGATTCTTGATCGTCAATTGGCTGATGAGCCAAATGATCGGCTAAAATGCTCCCCTTAATGGCTTTCTGAGCGTGGTATTCGATGTCATATTCTGATAACAACATCTGCCAACGGGCAATCCTTCCCGTAAGAGCGGGTTTTTCGAAGACGTACTTGATTGAATCCATCTCAGAGATTAACCAAGTAGTGTGACGGATCATGTACTGGCGAAGACGTTTGGCTGCCCAAGCCAGAGCACAACAAGTTTTCTCAAGCATAGTGTAGCGAGTTTCACAGTCCGTGAATTTCTTGCTAAAATAGTAAATGGCGGACTCTTTCCTTTTCGTTTCGTCTTGTTGGCCAAGCACACATCCCATTGAGTCCTCTAGGACTGTTAAGTAAATGATCAGTGGTCTTCCTTCCACTGGAAGTGATAGAATCGGTGGATTCAACACGTATTCCTTAATACTATTGAAGGCGGTTTGACAGTCCTCTGTCCAAATGCATTCCTGGTTCTTTTTGAGTAATTTGAAGATCGGCGCACATGTCGCGGTCATGAGGAATCTTAATCTGGAGATTTAGTTCAAACGTCCCAGGAATCCTCTGACTTGTTTTTCAGTTTTTGGAGAAGGCATTTCTTGAATGGCCTTGACCTTGTCAGGATCAACCTCAATTCCTTTCTGGCTGACGATGAACCCTAAAAGTTTCCCTGAACAGACACCGAAGGTGCACTTGTTGGGATTCAAGCGGAGTTTGTATCTCCTCAAACGCTCAAATAATTTTGACAGGTGTGTCACATGCTCCTCCTCTTTTTTATATTTTACAATCATACCATCAATATATACCTCGATTTCCTTGTGTATCATGTCATGAAAAAGAGTAGTCATAGCCCTTTGATAGGTTACCCCGGCATTCTTCAAACCGAACGGCATTACCTTGTAATAAAAGGTATCCCATGGGGTAATGAACGAAGTTTTCTCCATGTCTTTTGGCGCCATTTTGATCTGATTATAGCCAGAGAATCCATCCATGAAGGAGAAGACTTTGAACTTTGTTGTACTGTCTTGCAGCATCTCAATGTGTGGTAAAGGGAAGTCATCCTTTGGACTAGCCTTGTTTAGATCCCTGTAATCAACACATATTCTGACCTTTCCGTCCTTTTTCAGAACGGGTACGGTGTTGGCTAACCATTGAGGATATTCTGACGTGGCGAGGAAACCCGCGTCAATCTGTTTCTGTACTTCCTCCTTGATTTTGATGGCCATGTCTGGGTGAGTCCATCTCAACCTTTGTTTTACTGGTGGACATTCTGACCTTAACAGTATATGATGTTCCACGATGCTGGTATCCAACCCTGGCATATCCTGATAGGACCAAGCGAATACATCAGGAAATTCTTTAAGAAGCTTTGTCAAACTCTCTTTGGCAGTTGGATTGAGTAGTGCCCTAATCCTGATCTCTTTTCTTTCTTCTTTTGAACCCAAGTTGACAGTTTCCAATGGCTCTTTGTGAGGTTCAATGGACCTTTCCTCTTGTCGGAGTAATCGGGAGATCTTTTCTGGAATTTCGTTGTCATCTTCTTCTTTAGCCCCAAATACCGGGAATTCAAAGTTGGGAGAAGGCATTGGATCGTATGTTTCAATGGGGTTGAAAACAAGCAATCTGCATGACGTGATGATTTGTGTTTTAGAAGAGATAGAGAGAATGCAAGAGTGTGTGCAGCGTATTTTCTGATAACTGCTTGTTTTTATTATTTGTTGCTTTTTAGGATTACCATTTTCTGAAAAAGAGAAAAGAGAAAAGAGCAATAAATGCGAAAATTACAGAACGACGTTTATTTATGAATAAGTCGGTTCTTGAAACTACAGCCCTATAAAACAAAACTCTGTCGCTTTGGGCGAAGCGAAGAGGGATATTTACAGAAAGCGAGCCCTATCAAAACATCAGTTTCACCTGGGCAAGGTGAAAGGTTAAAGACGGCAATTACTTTGACTTATGAACAATCTTCAGAACATCGACAGCAACCCATTGGCGGCGAACTCCTCGGTGAATCACAAAGTCTGGTACCTTCTTTGATTTGTCTTCAGAAATAACGCTGATTTCTGGTGGAGCAGGATCATTGGAATCTGTCTCCCAGGCATAATTGTCGTAGGAGGATTCCTCAGTTGTATTTTGCAGAGTATTTGTGCTCTCAGGTGGATCTCCCCACCCAGTTGGCTAAATGTCTTCGATCCTGATGCGAGAGCTCTCAGGAGCAGTGTACTTGACCATATAGTCGTATTTTCCACTTGGTTGTCCCAAGGTGTCCCACACTTCTTTGGAACTGGAGGAGTCATCTCTTTCGATGACATTGACCTCTGGAAAAGCATAGTTGATGAATTCTAGTACTGCAAACTTTGCAAATTCATCGTCGTTCTGGATATTTTATGAATGACCTGAGTGTTGTTCCCATGACATGGTGGGAACACAGGTATTCTGTTCAATGATGCTTAGTTAATTTTCATTGTTCGGCTGATTTTCTTGCCCCAAGTCTCCGGGGTACGGCTGCCAGATAAGCAGGCCATCCATTGGGCCATAATAGTCGTGGTCAAAGTTGTCCTTCATCAGAGTGTCCTCCTCTAATGAGTTTGGTAGAGCACAGCATCCTTCCGGATCACAATCTCCGTATATTGTTCTGACATCTGACCTGGGTATAAATCTCGGACTCTGTGCGGGATAGCAAAATGGCGTAGGCACTTCTTCCTGAGACGTATAACCGTCCTCGTTAAGATAGGACTTCCATTCTTCCTCTGTATCAGAGGGATCCTCCTCATTGATGGTATGGACTGTTTGAGGCACTGGGTGAAGGAAACCTCCACTGTGGAAGAAATCATGAATGGGATGAAGACTTTCATCCTTAGCAGCTGTCTGGGTACAGGTTGAGGAAAAACCAAGACCTTTCTTTGTTTTATTATCAGTAGGAATGACAAGCTATCCCCATCCTTTTTCATTGTTATTCTCGATTACTTTGAGAGCATCCTTATATGAGGAAATCGAGGTTCCTTTCTCTGATTGATTCTTATTGCTTACCGATAGTGCCTGGAACTACGTTCCAACAACCTTTTTGGGTTCCACACAAGTAGATAATGATAAGTTACTCACGAGCAAGGCTTGCTCTCCACAGACCATGACGAGTTGATCGTTCTTGACGAACTTCAGCTTCTGATGCAGTGTCGAAGTGACTGCCCCAGCCTGGTGTATCCAAGGTCTTCCTAATAAGCAGCTGTATGCTTCCCGGACGTCCATGACCTGGAAAGTGATTAGGAAAGTGTGAGGACCAATAGTTATGGGAAGGTCGACTTCGCAGACAACTATTTTCCGAGATCCGTCAAAGGCTTTGACGATAACCTCACTGGCCCTCATCGGGGATCCTTTGAATGATAGCCGCATTAAAGTGGACTTCGGCATAACGTTGATGGCCGATCCTGTGTCTACCAGTACGCTGGCTAAAGCATCGTCCTGGCAGTTGACTGTGATATTGAGCGCCATGTTGTGACTTTTTCCCCCCTCTGGAAAATCCTCATCGCTGAATCCTAAGTTGTTGCAGGAAGTGATGTTAGAGATGAAGCTATCGAAATATCGTATTGACACATCCTGTTCCACAAAGGCCTGCTCTAAGACTTTCTGCAGAGCCTCTCTGTGGGCTTCGAAACTGAGTAAAAGTGATAGCACAGAGATCTTTGAAGGAGTTTGCAACAATTGATCAACAATGTTGTATTCACTCCTTTGGATGAGCTTCAGCATCTCATCATTATTCTTTGAAAGGTCGGGATTACTGGATTGACCGACTGGTGGATCAGGAGCTTTTGTCTGAAGTTCCTTTTCTTTGTTAGGTTCTCCAACCCCTCGGTTGAAGATTCGACCGCTCCGTGTTACTCGACTGATGTCTGCAATATTCACGACGGAGGGTAATGGAATTTCCTTCCTATTCTCAACTGTTGTTGCACCGTATTTGTAAGGGATAACCTTAGTTGATTCATACGGTAACGGTCCTGGTAGATAGATAACTACAGGAGCCTTCTGACTTCTCTGACTGTCGTAAGTAACTTCAATCAGTTCCTGGCTAGGAACTTTTGATTTGTCTAGTAGAGGGATGATGGTACAAACATCCTTGTTCTGTTGATGATCAGAGATTATGACAACGTCTCTGATTTGATCAGCGAAGTAGTCCAACATCCAGTTGATTGGCTCGGAAATCGGACATGGGTGAATCTCTTTTTGATCCAACTGACCTTGAAGGGCTGCTCGCACGAGGTAACATCCTTGATTAATTTTCGAACAGACTCTACAGCATTCATAATTATGTGGTGGCACCTGGTCACGTCTGCTTTGAATGCAGTGCAACCTTACCAGGTCAGTTTCCACAGATCGGACATCCTGACTTTGACGCCGAGTAGGGTTTCCATTAAGCACACTGATTTGTTGTGTGTCTTCATCCAGATAGATCGGAAGCCACCAGTGGTTTAATAAGTGTTGTAAAGTTCTTTTAACGAGAGCACACCCTTGGTTACTCTCACTGCATACTTTATAGTTCAGATAATCGTGAGAAGTGAGAAACCGAGTCGGACTTGCTTGGCATATAACTCCACCAAGCTGGTATTCATCAGACGAATATCAAATATTTGAATCATGTTGATTTGATAAGGATTTCTATCATGGTATTCCTAGGTCCACCCAAGATCCATCTGACGCTGGAGGGCCTCTTGTACGAAAGAGCATCCCTGTTTGTTTACCGAGCAAGTCAGACATGAATTGTAATCGTGCTGCGGCAGATTATGATACTGGCTTTGCCTTGAGTGCATCACCACCAAGTTGACATTCATTGCACGGATGTCGTGTTTCTGAATGATGTTGGAATTTGTATAGGTCATGTTGACTCTACGAACTCGATGCACTTGGATCCACTCGAGATCCAATTGTTCCTGTAGAGCTGCTTGCACCACAGAACATCCCTGATTGTTTTTAGAGCAGATATCACACTGGTGATAATTATGAGGTGGCACATGGCCATACCCGCTCTGTCTACAATGCATCTTGACCAAGTTGGCCTTTAGCAAGAGTACATCATGAATTTGATAGGTGTTGTTAGACTCTCCCTCTATCAAATTTACTGCGGCTTTCTGGTGTTGAGGCAGCGGGTTTGTGAGAACATTAGGATTCGTATCTGTGAAAGATAAGACCCCGCTCCTAACAAGCTTTTGTACGTCGGATTTGAAACTGAGACAGTTTTCTATGTTATGCCCTGGTCCTCCTTAATGGTAAGGACAAGTCTGATCCATTTTGAACCAAAAAGGCAGATTTTCCGGTACTGTAAGAGGAGACTTAGTTTGGACGTGCCCTTTGACCAGTAGTAACAGAAACAATTTTGCGTACAACATGGGTATAGGGTCAAACCCTGGCGGTCACGTTGTACGATTGTTGTTGTACTGAGGAGGAGCCTGCTGAAGAGGTTGTTGTGTCCTTTGTTGATATTGTTGTTGATTAGGTTGGCTCTGTGCAACCTGAGGTTGATACGTAGGAACAGGCGCGGGATTAAAAGTTGGAGTTATAGCTGCTACTGGTTGATACCGTCACCTTTGCTTTCTAAGAGAGATATTCCCGATATCCTGCTCTTTTTTCTTAGGGAGAGCACTACCATATCGTTTTGTACTACTTGATGATCTAGCGTCTTTAACTAAACTTCCTTCTTGGACTGCTTCCTCAAGACGAACTCCCATGCCCACCATCTCGGTGAAGTCACTGGGCACACTGGCAACCATTCTGTCGTAGTAAAATGAGCTTAAGGTTTTCAAGAAGATCTTTGTCATCTCTTTTTCCTCAAGAGGTGGACAAATCTGGGCGGCAACTTCACGCCATCTTTGAGCGTACTCCTTAAAGGTTTCCTTGTCCTTTTGTGACATTGATCTGAGCTGATCTCTGTCTGGTGCCATGTCCAAATTGTATTTATATTGTTGAACGAAGGCAGTGCCAAGATCTATGAATGTGACGATCGTAGCGCGGTTTAAACCCATGTACCATTTGAGTGCGGCACCGGTTAAACTATCCTAAAAGTAGTGAATTAGTAGCTCCTGGTTCTTTGTCTGAGCTGACATTCGCCGAGCGTACATCACTAAATGACTTTGAGTGCAAGAGTTTCCCTTGTACTTTTCAAAATCGGGTACCTGGAATTTGTGCGGGACTTTCACATTGGGGACCAAATAAAGGTCTGCGGCGTACTTTCCAAATAACTCCTGACCACGAAGGGCTTGCAGTTCTTTCTGCATCTCCAGGAATTGTTACTGGAACTCATTCATTCTGTCGAACATGCTGTCGTTTCCACCAGAAGGTATCTGTGGAATATGTCCTTCCGGGACAGTGTGTACCACGGGTGGTGGTATAGTCATTATGGCCGAGACTCTCGGTGCCTCCAGAAATTTGTAACCTTTAGGAGTTGCTGTCATGCCCCTGGCATCTTCGCTTTCCCGAAGTTTGTAACCTTCAGGCCCAATGGCTCCTGCTGCGGTTCCTTGATCCTCATTGATTGGCGGAACATATCCTTCCGGGATATAGTTGATAGGCATGCCCAAGGGACGATCTTTCGGCATTTTATACCTAGGATCATACTTCTCCACTATGGGTTAGATGTGATCTCCGAGATCACAGTCCTTTGTTGCTGCATTTGAGCTTCTGCTAGAACTTACATGTCGTTATGAAGCTTTCCAGATCTTCTTTCAGAGTGTCGATCTTTTCTCTCAACCCTCTGTTCTCTTCCTCGAGATCATCCATCTTTTTCTGACGATTGGCCCGAGTATTGTATGAATGAGACAGTTTAACTCTAGAACCGAGACACAAACGTGAGATTCATAGGTAAGAAGAATGCGTTAAGTGAGAATGATGAATGATATGCAATGATTATATTAATTTTTTTTTTTATTCAAAGTAAACTTCAACAATTTTGATTTCAAATATCAAACAGTGGGGAAGATCACGTTTTATTGAATTCAAAGATTGCAGAAATGGAAATACAGTAAATTACAAAGTGCTGCGGAAGGAAATCTAAGCTAATGGATCCTGAGTCCTCTCTGAGGAGAGCTCAGGTGCTGGTTCTGGTACTTTCCTCTTCTTTGACCGAGGCTCCTGAGCCGTTGTCGGGTTGTCATTCTTTTGCCAAGTGAAAGGAGCGAGCAAATTCCTTTGGTCATCCTGATTTTCTACAGCATGTTGCTCTAAAATCTCAATCAGAGCGTCTTTTTCTTTTAATAGCTACTGTATTTTCTTACACTCCACATTGAGAATGCGGTACTTGTTCTTTCAAGACCTCTTCTCCTGCTGAACTTTGCTGAGAGTAACCTGAAGTTTTTCCGTCTCAAACATAAAATAAAGGGCAGAGTCCCTTAATGGAAGAACTTCTTGATGAGGGTTAGGCATCCTCAGCTTGAGAGCTCTAGTTTATACCTAGTGGAGATAAGGCTCCACCGAGATACAGTCTAGTTTTCCTAGAGACTCTCATCCTTTCCTGTGAACATGTTTCCAAGCATGCACTATTTCCATCTTTAGTGCCCTGTCATTTTCTCCTTCCTTGAAGAAAAGACCTTCCAGATGAGCATTACGCAGGACATGCCTAATTGGGTATCCAAATTGACGACGAACTAAAATTGGATAATAATTGATTATAATTGTACCAATCGATGTTAGAGTTGGTAAGAGACATGATTCTCTGCGACCAACGTAAAGTATTCTTTTGATCCCAAAATGCATGAGACTTGGGCAAATGGGAAGTGAACCATTTGTAAAGCAAGGGTACACAGCATGTGATCATTCATCCACTATACAAATTCTTTAAGTGTACCGAATGATACGCATCGGCGAGTAAGGTCGGTACAGGGTTTCCAATCAGAAAAATCTTAATGGCGTTGATATCTACAAAGTTATCGATGTTGGGAAACAAAAATAACCCGTAGGTGAGCAAAACAAAGATGCTCTCGAAAGCGGCCACGTTCCCTATACTAGCAAAGTACAGAGCTTTCTTTATCAAAAATTAGGCTGGAAAACCTTGGATGCCACCCTTAGTGGTCATGTGAGTCTTGACTTTTGACTCGTCCATATAAATTGCTCTTGCAATGGTCTGATTCTTTGGAATCTCTTCCAGTCCAAAAAATGGAGCTTGATCAGTGATACGCAGATTAGTCAAGTGAGAATACTTCTCCAGTGTTGGTGCTAGTTGATAATCCGGGAATGTGAAATAGTGATAAACCGGATCGTAGAACGGGATTAACGTGGACAGGATTCCTTCAATTACATGAACCCTTAACAAGGACAGCAATCCTCCATACTTAGCTCTGAAAGCCTCGTGGTTGGTGACCATTCTCGCCAAACCTCTCAAATCCTCTAACCTTGGAACCTTGAAGGTGTACTTATGAGTTTTCCTTCTACCGAAATCCATTAGCGTAATCTTTTTATCTGACATTTGCAACCATTGTCTTAGTTTAATTTGAAAAAGAGAGACTAGAAGAGAAGATTTTTCTTTGTTTTAATGTTTTTTAGATGAATGTATGAATGCAGCACACAAAAACATAGAAAAAACATGGGGTCAAAGGGTCGGTGTCATGAAGTCAAGGCTCTACCCCCCCCCCCCCCCAAAGGTTTATACTGGTGATTTTTTGTACCTGTCCGCAAAATCATTGACCCCTCTTGGGATAACAACAGCAAGCGGATCGCCAGGGAGCTGATGTATCCTAGAGCGATCTCAGATGAGAGTAGTATCGCATGACAACTATTTTCGATAGCTTCCGCACAACAAAATGGCTTAAGTCTACTAAAAACCTCAGCTTCTCAGATAACCCAGTCAACCACACTACTTTCAATAACCGAAGTCGTATAGACAATGTATCTGCAAAGGGAGTCTCCACTGAGTTTGATGGTCGATCGGAGACTCTTAACTGGGATTTACTCCCCGCAAAATTACCCGCATTGCCATCACCTATCTTAGGTGTATACTCAATCTTTCCACATGCGGCATCAAACGCATTCCCATTAGCAGAAAAATAAACACAGATATCAATTAGGAAAAGCAGTATATATATTTGTCTTAATCATCCTAGACCTCTAATCTTATGATCCTATACAGACAATGACTCCCCAGCAGAGTCGCCATTTCTGTGACATTTTGGGAACTCAGGGTTTTCTACCTACGATTGTAAGAAAGAGGAAAAGGCCCCACGATGGGCGCCATTTTTTCTGTGGCGCAATTTTTGTGGTCCTGAGTCACGATCGCTTGGGGCACTATAGTTTGATTCATTTTTTATCATATTGAGCTGATTAAGGAAGGGAAATAGATGTCTCCAATTAACCCTGCTTGCATACTGAGTTTGAACAACGGTCTGTTAGGTTACAGATGCTATGTGGATGTGGGGCCCAATCTTTGGTTATTTTGCTGAGAACACAATGTCTGGATTATTTGTGAGGTTTTTCGATGATGTGTTTAAATTTGCTGCTTTTGGGTTGATTCGGTGGAGATCCTGGGCTTTGGGTTTTTTATTAGTATGCTCGCTGAGCTTTTTTTCAATCTTATGCCTACGTATTCCCGTTTGATGAAACAAGGAAATCAGAGCGATCGTAGTTCCTCCTATTCTATGGGAGGAAAAGAGGTTGTTTTGGTGTCTTGTTCAAAGCCCAAGACATGAAGCTAAAGGTGATTTGTATCTTGTTCGAAGCCCAAAATGTGAAGCTAAAGGGTTTATGGATGAGAGAGAATTTGTCATCTCTAAAAGGGGATATTTGGTATGTTCATCACAACTGTTGGGTGACGGATTATAAAGGAGAATTACTTTAACTGGGATATGTGAATCTAGCAATGCCATAATTTCCTTTATAGGGGATTTTTAACCTGAAGGAGAAGACATTAACTCAGTTTAGAGCAATGCCATCTTTCCTTAGGAATTTCTCATGCTAAAATAGGGACAGTGATGTGGATGTAAATAATCCAGAGGCTTGCCGCTTACAACAATTAGATGGGGGGAAAAGGAGTTATTGATGTTTGTATGCTGTGAGCAAGAAACATATTTGATGTCAAAAGTTTAATTGACTCAACCGAGGTTTTCCTTATACAAAGCCTAAGAGGAGGCGATTGACCCAACAAGAGGATGCTAACAAGTGACTGACTCAACAAGAGAGTGCTTTTATGTGTTGTCTCGTACGAAGCCCGAGATAGAGGCTGAAAGGAGATTGACTCGACAAGAGAGTCTTTTATACTCAACAAAAGAGTGATTTCTATCTCGTACGAAGCCCGAGATGGAGGCTAAAAGTGGTTGACTCAATAAGAGAGTCTTCTATACTTAACAAGAGAGTGTTTTATATCTCGTACGAAGCCCGAGATGAAGGCTAAAAGGGATTTGACTCGACGAGAGAGTCTTTTATACTCAACAAGAGAGTGTTTTATATCTCGTACGAAGCCCGAGATGGAGGCTAAAAGGGATTTGACTCGACGAGAGAGACTTTTATACTCAACAAGAGAGTGTTTTATATCTCGTACGAAGCCCGAGATGGAGGCTAACAGTTTGACTCAACAAGGGAGTCTGGAAAGGTTAGCTCCAGTGGGGAGAATCATTGTACAAAGCCCAAGAGGAGGCTATTTATGCTGGTGACTGTTTCAATTTAGTGACAGGTCCAGTATGTTGGATAAAAGAGAAAATCATTTCTTATAAAGGGAAATATTAAAGATAGGGTTGTGCCTTGGCACTGATCAGAGGATCAGGGTTATTTCCTGTTCTTTAAGGAAATGGGAAATCCAAAGGGTATTGAGACTATTCAAGTCTACTGATGGTTTGAGAAATCGATTCTCAGGTAGTAAATGATCTTTGTATGATGCCTAAGAGAAGGCTGGTATGTTAAGGGAT
Organism: Lathyrus tuberosus; assembly: GCA_022829125.1. NCBI lineage: Eukaryota > Viridiplantae > Streptophyta > Magnoliopsida > Fabales > Fabaceae > Lathyrus > Lathyrus tuberosus. Next base: position 18,546,641 of record JALAZF010000021.1, on the reverse strand, counting down.
GAAGGTCAACCCATTAACAGGTCTGACACTTGACTCAGAAAGACAACTCTAGCAAATTGATGACTAGGTTCTGTTCCTATACCTGTAGAGGTCTCTGGGTCCTTGTACTAAGCCCAAGAGAAGGCATGAGAGATTTTAAGAAGCCGAAGGGTCCTTGTACAATGCCCAAGAGGAGGCGGGGATGATTTTAAGAAGCCCGTGGGTCCCTAAACCCCGAGAAGTTCAAGACATGCCATTCACCGAGAATAGATCAAGCCAGGAAAGTCCGAGAATTTGGAAGAAACTCAAGAGATGCCATTCACGGAGAAAAGATCATCTCTGGGGAGTTAGAGTTTCTTTGACAATTTCTAAGGGTGACAGTCTGAGAAAGGGTTCACTGAGAATGCTGCCTTTCACGTCTCCATATTGTTTAACCCCAAGAGGAGGGAAGACTGTGTCTGGTAATCCTATGGGGATCTAGTTTTGTTTGTATTTAAGAGTGACCAACAGGGCTTTACCTAGTTCTAGACGTAGTTGCCTGGGAAAACTCTAAATAACTATACTAGTATTACACAGTTGATATTTGACAAGTATATAAAAGTTTGTGAAAGAAGACTTACAGTGAGCAGCCCCACAATACAGTTATATATATACATGAAAGCGAATAAAGAAAGCGGGTAAACACTTACTCGGTTGTAGAGCTTCCATGTTGTTTTATTAGTTGTTCAACAAAGACAGCTTTGATAACAATATAATATTCTAAATCAAAGGAAAAAGTACTTTGAAAATATTGTTGGGGCTTACAGCTCAAGGAGAGGCCCAAGGTTTTATCAGTGATTGCACTGTTGTTTTGAAATTGTACAGGGACTTATACAAGTGACTGAGGCCCAAAAAGGTTTTCTGTACAAAGGGATGGGTCTTACACTCTCTCAAGAGCCCAAAGGTGTTTAAAGAAAAGGAATGGGGCTTATAACACAAGGGTAGGCCCAAAAGGTTTTGTTTGAAAAACGACGATCGCGCCGAGATTTCATTAGCGTATCGGGACTTATACAATGCACTGAGGCCCAAAAAGGTTTTATCTACAAGGAATGGGTCTTACACTCTATCAGAGGCACAAAGGTTTATTTTTGTACAAGTGGTGGGGCTTACAGCTCAAGGAGAGGCCCAAGGGTTTTTGTTAAAAAGGCGACGATCGCGTCGAACTTTTTGATGGTATCGGGACTTATACAATACACTGAGGCCCAAAAAGGTTTGTATTTACAAAGGATTGGGTATTACACTCTACCAAGAGGCCCAAAGAGTTTTGGAAATGATTGATGAGGTTTGAAATCAAAGAAACCCTAATTTTATTTTCCTTTAAAAGTAAATATTTAAAGAAAATCAATAAAAATGATAAAAATACCAAAGGAGTTTGAATAAACCACTTGTGATTTTTGTTTAAGGTTTGAAAAATGAGGTTTTAATCACAAGATGAATTAAAACTCATTTGGTTTTGATTTTCAAGGTAAATATTCACTTTTAAAATGTTTAAAAACATTTAAAATGTTTAAAAACAATTAAAAAGGAATTTATTCACAAAAATACTAATTATATTAAATAAATAATATAAACTTATTTTTTTGTGGAATAAAATATTTCAACATTTTTGTGATTTTTTTCAAAAAGAACCGATCAAAAATAATTAAAATTGAGAGAATTATTAATTTTCCAAACTATTAAAAATAATATGAAAAATAGTAGAAAAGTGGAAATAATAGCAAAAAGAGGGTCTGGGGCGAGGGGGATTCGAAATAGGCCATGATTTGCATTTTCTGTGCTATCTCTTGGTACAGACATGAATTACATGATGAATTGGTTCAAACACAACACATATAACATGTACAAGATGTGCATGATCAGTGGACCTCTAAGCAATGCATCTTTCAAAGAGTTCAAGTTGAGACGCTTACCTCTTTTTGGAGCTTTTGTGCAATCTGCCAAGTGCTTTGTTTCAGAAATGATTTGATGCTTTGGACACCCTCAAATGATCTCTTAGAAGCTTTTAGGATGGTTGGAATCAGCTGGAAATCTCAGGAACAAGTTTGAACTCTTTCTCGCAAAAGGGGCAAAAGTGGCCAAAATAGCAACTCTCTCAAATGGTGTTCCAGATGGGGGGAACCATTTGGGATAGTTCAAGGATGATATTTGGAGTGTGTTTGAGGTTTTATCTGGTTTGGAAAGTGACTGAATCAAGACATGGCTTGAAAAATGCACAAAAGTCCAATTTTGAGGTTTTGAGATGCGACTTTGAGATTTTGGTGTTACAGGTCACTTGTGAGTGTTTGGATCACCTCTATATGATATTTATGAGATGGTTGTGTGTGATTGGTTTGGTTGGAATTGCTCTCAAACTTAAAACCCGATGGTGACTTGCTTTGGAAGGCAAATTTGGAAGTGAGAAGGTGATTTTGAGGAAAGCATCTGTTTGATGGCTTTGGTGTACTCAAACTGATCACAAATGAGCTCTATTTATATTAGAGCAAGTTTGTTTTGGGAGCAATAGTGATTGGCAACTGCAGTAGAGGTTTGGCCAATGTTGATCAATAAGAATCCAAGTCTCCTCTAGCCATTGACTAGAGGTTAGGCCATAGGCTGCTGGTTCCCTTGGTCTTGGATATGTCTTGACTGAATTCAGTTGGAAATGGCTTAGTCCATGCCACCTTGGTGCATCAATTAAATGCTCCAAGCCAAAATTGGAGTCTTGTCCCTCTTTTAGGGATTTCTAGGTTTGGCATGCTACTTTTGGTTCCAAAGACTTGGGAGGCTTATGGATCAGTGTTTTTCCCTCCTTGGTCTTCTCCTGAGGTGTTCAGATGGATAAGTGTGTTTGTCATTTGCAAAAATTTGGCAAATCGAGCAAAATGCACAAATCTGCCTTGCTTTCACAGTTTTCAGCAAGGCATGTTGCCATTGTCATATCTCATGGCTCAAGTGGACTTTGATGGAGTTCTTGGCCATTTTGGAAAGCCCTCATATGATACAACAACTGTTTGATCATAGTTGGTTTTGATACCTTTTGGATTCAAGTGAAAAATGCCCCTACATTTGGAAAAAAGTGAAGGCAGATTCTGACGTAGTGAAAATTTCACTAAGTGTTGGAAAAAAGTGACATTTTCACTTTTTGTGATTTTGATCATTCCATAACTTAAAATCCATGAGGAATTGGAATGAGTTGTGTTTGAAGCTTTTGTAGAGGGCCATGAGAGCTACAAATCCAGCTTTGAATGGGGAAAATGGCCTTGTGGTTTAGGAGATATGATCCTCCAAAGTTGGTACCCTAGCCACTTTGTTCCATAACTTAGAAAAATTTCTAAGTTTTTATGGTTACCCCTTTTACAAGTTATCCCACTTTTCTTGATTTTTCTTTATGAATGATGATTCGAACCACACATTAACATCATTTTAAGTTCAAAGATCCATAATTGTGAAAAATCTCAAAAAGTCAAAGTTGACTTTTGTGCACATTTGACTTTTTTTCAGATGAACTCCAAACTGTGTGGTCCTCTATGAAATCAAGTCCTTGACCTAAATCAAACTTGACGGATGGATTTCATAGGTGTTATAGGGTGTATTCAATCATGTCCCAAGGTTTGGGAGCATGCCTGGGTCAAAATTCAAAGGCACAGTTGACTTTTCCCGCGAAACCCTAATTGTGGTTCTGATGAAATTGAAACTTGTTGCTCAAGCTTATTAGACCAATCCATTGTTGCAAATGGATCAATGTGGTGTATTAGAGACCCTCAAATCCTCCCTTGAGGTCTTGGCTCATGTTTTATCCCAAAAGTCAACTTAGGGGTGAATTAGGTCAAGAAACCCTAATTCCTGATTTTTAGTGAATGCATCCCCTGAGGCCAAATTGACTTGATGATTGGGTTCATGATGTCCCTTGGAGCATCATAGGTTATGCTTTGAAGCATTGGCTCATGCCCAGAGGATAACTTCCATATGGAGGCCCTGGTCGAGCAGGCCCTAATTTGGTGACACTGGCGATCTTGAGGCTTAATCCACTTAGAAGGGAGCAACCTTGTGCTTAATCCTTGATGTGGGAGTCCTCTTGATCCATTTTGGATGTTTGAGAGGTTAGACAAGTTGAAGATCATGTTAATTCTTGATTGATCCTTTGTCTAAGAACTTTGAGAGGGCTTGAAACCCTAAGTTTGATTGTAGTGAATGCTCACCCATCTTTGGGGAGATTGATGCAGTATGATGGTTCATCCATATTGTGATGATGATTTGCACAATTATGGGAAATCTTAGCGGTCAAAATTTGGAGTATGACAAGTTTGAGTACACCAAAGCATCATAACACATGCTTTCCTCAAAATCACTCTCAAAAAACCAGATTTTGCTTCTCATTCAAGCAACTTTCGAATTTTCTATTTGAGAGAAATCCTATCAAAACCAATTATGCTAACACCTCACATACATCATATATGAGTGATCCATGACCTTAAAACTCATCTGGAACACCTAAATCACAAAGTCACCCCCCATTTGCTCAAGCTTTTTGGCCTGTTTGCAGTAGAGGTGCCACAACAAGTTCTGAGCTGATTCAATCCATTCCAAGCCTTCAAACACATTACTTGAGGTCCATTGAAGTTGTCCAGATCATTACACAACATCTGTAACACCTCCAACATAGAATTCGATCACCAGCTGCAAAAGGTAAGCCTGACACTCTCAAAATCTATAATCCATGCATCATAAATGTGTTTTCAAGTTACAAACATGACTCTGAACTTATGTAGAGTGTTTCCCCTCAATCAATTTCTATGTATGAATCGTGTATACGATTTCATGATGTTCTTGCAAAAATTAGGGTTCTTGAGTTCATCTTTTGATTTCTCACTCCACACTTAATATAAATGCAATTAATTTATATGGTTGTAATCCTTGTTCAAAAACTAGAAAATTTCATGTTTACAAAAGTCATTTTCATTGAGTAATCAGAGAGATATGAGAGGTTTTGCAAATTTGCAAAAACAGAGTTCGCGCGAGCAAGAACAAGTGATCTTGGCGCCCTTTTTGAATTTTTGAATATTTGAATATTTTGATATTTTTATTAATTGATTCAAAAATTAATTTCTCTCTGAATTTTAATGTTTTTGAATTTATTCTTTATTTCAAAATTCACAAAAATGTTAAAATATTTTATTCTATAAAAATTTCACAAAAATATTATTTATTTTATATATTTAATATTTTTGTAAAGAATTTATTTTTATTTGTTTTTTAACATTTAAAAATATTTCTTTCTCTTGATTTTTCAAATTCAAATGATTTTCAAATCATTCTATGGATAAAACATGGTTTTTCAAACATTTATCTAAGATCACAACTTGTTTTTCATACTTGTTTGATAATTTTGATCATTTTAATTGATTTTTATTCAAATTAAAATGTATTTTTAAATCAAATTAGGGTTTTTATTGTTTTCACCCTCACAAACATTTTTCAAAACATTTTTGGGCTTCTTGATAGAGTGTAAGTCCCATCCCCTTGTAAATAAACCTTTTTGGGCCTCAGTCATTGTATAAGTCTCGATACGATTTTAAAAATCTCGGCGCGGTCGCCGTTTTCAAACAATTTTCATTTGGGCCTCCCCTTGTGTTGTAAGTCCCATTTTTCTTCTTTTTCAAACACTTTTGGGCCTCTAATAGAGTGTAAGACCCAACCCCCCTTTGTACATAAATAATTTGGGCCTCAATCATTGTATAAGTCCCGATACAATTTTCAAAATAACGGTGTGATCACTGTTTTTCATCTGGGCCTCTCCTTGAGCTATAAGTCTCATCTCTTGTATAAAAATAAACTTTAGGCCTCTAATAGAGTGTAAGACCCATCCTTTTTTAAGTACAATCATTTTGGACCTCAGTCATTGTATAAGTCCCTCTGTGGTTTTCAAACTACGACGTGATCGTCGCCTTTTTGAAAGAATTCATCTGGGCCTCTCCTTGAGTATAAGCCCCAAACTTCCTTTTAAAACAACTTTCATTTTTTGATTTAGATTCAAATTCATAGTTTTATCAAAACTTTCTTCAATTTCTTGAATAACTAACCATACAGCTGTAGTTACTATGCTTGGGCTTGCACAACTGTAAGTTCCACTATCTTCTCAACATACTTGCTTATATATATCATCTGTATATATAAATATATATATATATATATATATATATATATATATATGTTTGTACATACTTGCTTAGAGTTTTCCCCAGAAATTAGGTCTAGGTCTAAATCAAGCCAGTGGTTACTCTTTCAATACAGTCAAAACTAGTTCCCCATATACAATATGGAACAGATAAAGGCATTATTCACGGTGAAACTTTTCTCAAGACTGTCATAACTTATAAATATGTGTACAAGAAATTCATTTCCCTAAAGAGGATTAATTCCTGGTGAAACCTCTTCTGAATTTCTTCAAACCTTAGAACTGTTCTGCAAGGAAAGGACTTATTCCCGGTGAAACCTTTCTTGAAATTTTCTTTGGCTTAGACCCCCAAGCTTCCTAAAAGCATCCCCAGCCTCCCTTGGGCTTTGTACAAGGACCCACGGGCTTCTTAGAAGTTCTCAGCCTCCTCTTGGGCTTAGTACAAGGACCCAAAGACCTCCTACAGGTATAGGACAGAACTTAGTCATCTCTACTAGTTCAATCCTCTGGAGAGTCAGAATTCCAGAACATCATACCACTCTAAGGTTAATTCTCATCCCTTAAAACCACAGCTTACTCTTGGGTATCATACAAAGATCATTCTCCAGTTAAGAGTCAACCTCTTCATACCAGTAGACTTGGAAAGTCTCATCTCCTATTGGATCTCAAAGAAACCCTCAAGTTTCCTAAAAAGCACAGGAAAAACCCTGATCATTTCATCAACACACTAATCTCCAACAGAGTTAAAACCTCCACAAGTTTTCATACTCAATTTTAAACCATTCCCATTAGTAAAACCCTAACAGGATCAGAACCTCAGGGCATCTGATATTTTAACTCTTCTTCAATCCTCAGCAAGAGTTGATTCCCCAATTTGGACCTGTCTCTGGATCTCAATAATCCTCAGCAGAAGCCAGCCTCCTCTTAGGCTTCAAATATGAATTTCCCCAACCAGCCTCCTCTTAGGCTTTGTATAATGATTTTTCCTCAGCAGATTTAGCCTTAATGTTGGGCTTTGTACAAGACAGATAAAACCTTTCCCCAGAATAGTCAATCTCTTTTCAACCTTAATCTTGGGCTTTGTACAAGACAGATCATACTCTCCAGCTGAGTCAATCTCCTTTTAGCCTCAATCTTGGGCTTTATACAAGACAGATGTAAAACTCCCTAGTAGAGTCAACCTTTTTGCTTCAACCTTGGGCTTTGATCAAGGCACACAAAAATTAACATCCCCTCAGAGGAAATCAAGAGTTCACTCTGTAGGAATACATTTCTCTGTATATCACATATCAAAGACAAATAATTAAGCAAATCCTAATTCCAGATAACTGTTGTAAGTGGCACACTTGTTGATTCAAAAATCCAAGTTGTAGTCCCTTTTTTATCCTGGTAAACTTCCTCTTTCATCTAATTGCTGTAAGTCGCAAGCCTCTGGATTATTTACATCCAAGCCAATGTCCCTCTCTTAGCATGGAAGATTCCTAAGGAAAAATGGCATTGCTCTACATTGAGTTAAAGTTTCTTCCTTCAGGACACCTCCCTTATAAAGGAAATTATGGCATTGTTGGATTCCATACATTCCAGTTAAAGTAGTTCTCCTTTATAATCAGTTACCTAACAACTGTGATAAACAGGTGAGATATTTCCCTTTAGGGATGACAAATTCTCTCTCAGTCAAACCTTTTAGCTTCAATCTTGGGCTTTGAACAAGACACAAATAACCTTTAGCTTCAATCTTGGGCTTTAAACAAGACACCAAACATCTTTTTCCTCCCATAGAATAGGAGGAACTATGATTGCTCTGATTTCCCAAGTATCTTTACGGGAATACGTAGGCATAAGATTGCAAAATCTTAGCAAGCACACATACCAAAAACCTTAGGTCCAGTACCTTACCAAAAACAACAAAAACACCCTCTCAACACTCCCAAAGGAGAAACTTTCCCAACCCATAACTGTCATACCCCAAATTTTGACCACCAATATTTCCCATCATTGTGCAAATCATCACCACAATATGGATATACTTCCATGCCTCATCAATCTCCTTAAAGATGGTTGAGCATCCACTACAATCAAGAATTAGGGTTTTGAGCCTTCTCAGAGCACTTAGGCAAAGGATCAATCAAGAAATGGCATGATCTTCAACTTGTCTAACATCTCAAACACCTATAAAGGATCAAGAGGACTCCCACATCAAGAACCAAGCACAAAGTTGCTACATTCCAAGTGGATTAAGCCGCAAGATCGCCAGTGTCACCAAATTAGGGTTTTGATCGACAGAGGCCTCCAGATGGAATTTTTCCTCTGGGCATGAGCCAATGCTTCAAAGCATAACCCAAGATACTCCAAGGGACCTCATAGACCCAATCATCAAGTCAATCTAACCTCAGGGGATGCATTTACCAAAAATTAAGAATTAGGGTTTCTTGACCTAATTCACCCCTAAGTTGACTTTTGACGCAAAGCATGAGCCAAGACCTCAAGACATGATTTGAGGATTTCAAATACACTACATTGACCCATTTGCAACAATGGATTGACCCAAGAAACTTGGTTCACCAGTTTCAATTTCATCTAGACCACAATTAGGGTTTTGAAGGGAAAAGTCAACTGTACCTTTGACTTTTGACCAAGACATTATCCTAAACCTTGGGACATGATTCAATACACCCTATATCACATATGGAGTGCATCCATTAGGTTTGATTTAAGTCAAGGACTTGATTTCACAAAGGATCGCACAGTTTGGATTTCATTCGATAAAAAGTCAACTGTGCACAAAATCAAGTTTGACTTTTTGGAATTTTTCACAAATATGGTTCCCCTAAGTCAAAAATAAAGTTAATGTGTGATATTGATCATCATTCATCAAGAAAAGTCAAGAAATGTGAGGTTTCTTGCAAAAGGGGCAACCTTGAGAAACCAAAATTTTTCTAAGTTATGGAATAAAAGTGATTTCGGTACCAACTTCAAAGGATCATAACTTGAGATCCAAGCAACCTTTTTGGGTGATCCAAAGCTGGATTTGTAGGTCTTGCTACACTCTACAAAAGCTTCAACTACCTCAGACTCCAATTCCTTATGGATTTTGAGTTATGGAATGATCGAAATGGCAAAAAACATGAAAATGACACTTTTCCAACACTTAGTGAAAATTTCAACAAAAGTCAGAATCTGCCTTACTTTTTCCAAAATGTAGGGACATTTTTCACCTTGATCCAAGTTAAACGGGGTCTAGGGGTGAACATCAAAGTTGAAGTATGCTATGAGGGCTTTCCAACAAGTACCAGATCATCTCCAAATTCCATTTGAGTAGGGAGATACAACCCTTGGAACATAGCATCATGAACTGGTTTTTACAAGGCAGAATTTGTGCATTTTGCTCGATTTGTCAAAATCTGATAAATCCAAGCCTTGTCATCAATTTGGACAATCTGAGGATAAAACAAGAAGGGAACATTTGAGGAGGAAACATTTTCTGAAAATTCCAAGGGCACCATTGGATTCCTCATGAAATTCTAGGTCAGATACACCTAAATTTTGTCCCAATCCATGGAGAAATGAGAAAGTTAGAGGCTTCACGTAAATTGCCCAAAAGCTTGTCTTGCCTTGCCTTGCCTTTCCCAGACCTAGAAACAAGGCATGCCTCATGATTTAATGGGGTGGTTTTGATACACGGATGTATTACCACCCCAGTGGTAGCACGCATGTATGTTTGTGTATGAGGTCGTGGGTTCAAACCCCACCCAGACCTTTTTTGCTACCTCTCTCATTTTTGCTATTTTTCATTATTTTCATGTTTTTGTTAATTAATTGAAAAATTAATTTCTCTCTCAATTTTAATTATTTTTTATTGGTTCTTTTTTTTTTAAATTCCCAAAAATGTTAAAATATTGTATTCCATGAAAATTTCACAAAAATATTATTTATTTCATATATTTGGTATTTTTGTAAAGAATTATATTGTTATTTGTTTTTAAACTTTAAAAATATTTCTTTCTCTTGGTTTTACAAAATTCAAATGATTTTTAAATCATCCCATGAATGAAACATGATTTTCCAAATATAAATCCAAGATCACAACCTTTTTTCACATGTTCGATTATTTTAATTGAATTTTTGTTAAATTAAAATATATTTAAAAACCAAAAATTAGGGTTTTGATCACTATCACCCTAACAAATCCTTTTTCAAACACTTGGGCCTCTAATAGAGTGTAAGACCCAACCCCTTTTTCCCATCATTGTGCAAATCATCATCACAATATGGATGAACCATTAGTCTCCCCAAAGATGGGTGAGCATCCACTACAATTAGACTTAGGGTTTCAAGCCCTCTCAGAGCTCTTAGACAAAGGATCAATTAAGAAATGAAATGATCTTCAACTTGTCTAGCCTCTCAAACATCCACAAAGGATCAAGAGGACTCCCACTTCAAGGATTAAGCACAAGGTTTCTCCCTTCTAGGTGGATCAAGCCTTAAGATCGCCAGTGTCACCAAATTAGGGTTTGGTCGACCAGGGCCTCCAGATGGATTTTCCTCTGGGCATGAGCCAATGCTTCAAAGAATAACCTATGATGCTCCAAGGGATCTCATGAACCCAATCACCACCAAGTCAATTTAGCCTCAGGGGATGCATTCACAAAAAATCAGGAATTAGGGTTTCTTGACCTAATTCACCCCTAAGTTGACTTTTGGGGCAAAGCATGAGCCAAGACCTCAAGAGAGGATTTGAGGGTCTCTAATACACCACATTTATCCATTTCCAACAATGGATTTATCCAAGAAGCTTGAGCAACAAGGTTCAAGTTCCTCAGAACCACAGTTAAGGTTTCACGAGAAAAGTCAACTGTACCTTTGACTTTTGACCAGGACATGCTCCCAAACCCTAGGACATGATTCAATACACCCTATAACACCTATGAAATCAATCCATCAAGTTTGATTTAGGTCAAGGACTTGATTTCATAGAGGATCGCACAGTTTGGAATTCATCTGATAAAAAGTCAACTGTGCACAAAAGTCAAACTTTCACTTTTTGAGATTTTTCACAATTATGGTTCCTTAACCCTAAAATGATGTTAATGTATGATTGGAATCATCATTCATCAAGAAAAATCAAGAAAAGTGGGATAACTTGTAAAAGGGGTAACCATAAAAAACTTAGAAAATTTTCTAAGTTATGGAACAAAGTGGCTAGGGTACCAACTTTGGAGGATCATAACTTCTAAACCACAAGGCCATTTTTTCCCATCCAAAGTTGGATTTGTAGCTCTCATTACGCTCTACAAAAGCTTCAACTACCACTCATTCCAATTCCCCATGGATTTTAAATTATGGAATGATCAAAATCAGAAAAAGTGAAAATGTCACTTTTTTCTAACACTTAGTGAAATTTTCACTAAGTCAGAATCTGCCTTCACTTTTTTCCAAATGTAGGGGCATTTTTCACTTGGAGCCAAAAAGTATCAAAACCAATTATGATCAAACAGTTATTGTATCATATGAGGGCTTTCCAAAATGGCCAAGAACTCCATCAAATTCCACTTGAGCCATGAGATATGATAATGGCAATATGCCTTGCTGAAAACTGCCAAGGTTAGGCAGAATTTTGCATTTTTGCTCGATTTGGCAAAATCAGATAATTCCAAGCCTTGTCAACACTTTGGACACATCTGAGGATCAAATCTAAATGGAACAAACACTGATCCAAGCCTCCAAAGTCTTTGGATCAAGAAGTAGCATGCCAAACCTAGAAATGCCTAAAAGAGGGACAAGACTCCAATTTTGGATTTGAGCATTTAATGGATGCACCAAGGTGGCATGGACTGACACATTTGCAACTGAAGTCAGTCAAGAATGATCCAACAACTAGGGAACCACAGCTCTGTGCCCTAACCTCAAGTCAATGGCTATAGGAGACTTGGATTCCCATTGATCAACATTGGCCAAACCTCTGCTGCAGTTGCCATTCACTATTGATCCCAAAACAAACTTGCTCTACTATAAATAGAGTTCATTTGTGCTCAGTTTGAGTACACCAATTCCATCAAACAGATGCTTTCCTCAAAATCACCTTCTCACTTCCAAATTTCCCTTCCAAAGCAAGTCACTATCGGGTTTTGAGTTTGAGAGCAATTCCAACCAAACCAATCACAAAAACACCTCATAAACATCATATAGAAGTGATCCAAACACTCACATAACATCTGGAACACCAAAATCACAAAATCACTAGCCAATTGCTCAAGCCTTTGACAGATTTGCAGTTGGGGTGCCATCTCAAGTTCAATATCATTTCAATCCATTCCAAGCATCAAGACACACTCCATGGCACCTAGGGAACCTATCCAGATCATTGGAACCAAGCTGTAACACCTCTAACCCAAAACACGATCACCAGCTGCAAGAGGTGAGCATGAGCTCTTCTAAATCTATGATCCATGCATTTTTTGCTGCACAATAATTTGGCCATATATTCATAATCATGCATAGAGTGTTTACCCTCAATCAATTGCTTTGTATGAATCGTGTATGGAATTTCTGAACCTTCATGCAGAATTTAGGGTTCTTAAGGTTTCTCTTTGATTTCTTATTCCATGCTTAAAATAAATGAAATTAAAGACCATAGACATGATCGTGAGGTTGAAACGAGTAGATTGATATGTAGATTGCATGATATAATCAAGTATTCAGTGAGATTGGATAGAAAACGCAAATCTGCAGAAACAGAGGAAGGGCGTGTGTTCTTGCCATGTTCTTGGCGCCCTTTTTCAAATATTTGAATATTTGAATTTTGTGATTTTATTTAATTGATTCAAAAAATTAATTTATCTCTGAGTTTTAATGATTTTGAGTTGATTCCTTTTTTTATAATTCACAAAAATGTTAAAATATTTTGTTTTACCAAAAAATCCCAAAAATATTATTTATTTCATATAATTGATATTTTTGCCAAGAATTAACATTTTAATTGTTTTTTACATTTAAAATATTTTTTTCCTTCTTGATTTTGCAAATTTTGATGATTTCTAATCATTTTGTAGGTCAAAACATGATTTTTGAAACATTAATCCAAGATCACAATTTGTTTTCCACATGTTAAATAATTTTGATCATTTTAATTGAATTTTTTATTCAATTAAAATACATTTTGGAAACAAATTAGGGTTTTGATTAATTCAACCTTCATCAAACCTTTTAAAAATATTTTTGGCCTCTAATAGAGTGTAAGACCCAATCCTTTGTAAATACAAACCTATTTGGGGCCTCAAATGTTGTATAAGTCCCGTTGTATTTCAAATGTTCGGAGCGATCATCGCCCGTTTAAAACAAACCATCTGGGCCTCTCCTCGAACTATAAGACCCATTAAAAATCATTTTGGGCCTCTAATAGAGTGTAAGACCCAATCCCCTTTTGAAACCAAAAAATTTTGGGCCTCAGTCATTGTATAAGACCCATGGTGTTTTCAAAACCTCGGCGCGATCGTCGCCCTTTTCAAAATAAACCTTGGGCTTATCCTTGAGCTATAAGACCCATCTTTGTTCACTTTCAATCATTTTGGGCCTCTTGAGAGAGTGTAAGACCGATCCCCTTGTACAGAAAATCTTTCTTGGGCCTCAGACACTTGTATAAGTCCCTGTACAAAACGACAGTGCGATCACTGATTAAACCCTGGGCCTCTCCTTGAGCTGTAAGCCCCAATTTTCCTTTCAAAAGCACTTTCTCCTTTGATTTTGTAACATACTGTTATTTTCAGTTTCTTTGTTGAACAACTAAGCAAACAGCATGGAAGCTCTACAACCGAGTAAGTGTTTACCCGCTTTCATTTACCGCTTTCATATGTATATAACTGTATTGTGGGGTTGTTTCATTGTAAGTCTTCTTTCATAAACTCATATCGACTGTGTAATACTAGTGTAGATATTTAGAGTTTCCCCGACAACTCTGTCTAGAACTATACAAAACCTCGTATCCTTACATCCGACGTTCTCCCGGATATTTCAACATAACCTAAACCATGAGAATTTTCTTTTACAACAATTTTAGATAACTAGATCTAAGATATCTCCCCCTTGAACAGTTCATATACAGAAGGCCAATGTTCCAAGTGAAACCCCTTCTGGAACTGTTCATCAGCCTCCTCTTGGGCTTAGTCCAAGGACCCACAGGATTTCTAAAAGCATCTCCGCCTCCTCTTGGGCGTTGTACAAGGACCCGTCGGCTTCTTAGAAGTTTTCACAGCCTCCTCTTAGGCTTCGTATAATGATTCTTCCTCCGGGAAGATAGCCTCCTCTTGGGCTTCGTACAAATTGTCCCTTCGGCTTCTTAAAAGTTTTTCTCGCCTCCTCTTGGGCTTCGTACAAATTGTCCCGACGACCTCTTAAAGGTATAGGAACAGAAATTAGTCATCTTAATAGAACAGTCTTTCAAAGAGTCTATATCTTCCTACAGCGAACATACTGTCTCTGGATCTCTCTTAAGCATAGTACAAAAGATAAAACTCTAGACTTGGACAGTTGTTAGGGACCAATTGATACTACTTTATATATATTTTTATCGGTCCCTTTTACCAATTTCTTATCAAAATCACACAAGTTTTTATCACAATTTAGTAAATATTCAATTTAAGTTATTTTATTTTGTTTCGAATAGATATTTCACTTTTTCTCTAAGAATGTTTTGTCAAGAAAAGGATTATTACATAAAGAAATCTCCGGAGAAGCACTTGAAGAACAAAGTTTGGCAAAGGAAGTGCTGAGGAAACTCAAAGCAAGCAAGCCTCAAACTACCCAGTTCGCACCACAACCATCTCTCGCGCCGCGAACCTGGAGCTTAAGCAGTTCGCGCCGCGACCACCCTTGGCACCGCGAACTGATTGGAAGTCAGCTACATGCAAATTGAGGACACTTGTCATGTCTTGGAAGAGAAGCCAACTTTTTGTAGGGTGGCGCCCCAGAGCCTATTTATGTACCTTTTTCCATGCATGTAAAGGATCATCATTTCATTTGAGAACCTTAGTATCTCTTAGGCTTGTAAGAATATCTTAGAGAGATTTTCAAGGTGGATTTCCGGAAGTTTTTGGAAAACTCCATGCATTGAGAGATTCTTGAAGATTTTTCTGGGTATTCAAGGAAGATGATGAGTAACTAATTCCATTCTTGTCAAGATTGAGGTATTAGTTATCTTATGTTGTTTATGTAATATTACTATCCTTGCATGTAACAAACTACATTTGATATAGGGAATAATATTTTCTCTTTACATTGAAAATTAGAATTGAATCATTTTTGAGAAAGATAGTTCAATTCTTGATCTAAAATATTTTCCCAAGTAGAGAATAAATTGTAGAGATAGATTTGTTCACTACTTTTCTATTGTGTTAAGCATTCAAGATTATTATATCAATAGTTAGATGGAGAGATCGTCTAAGGATTTATATAGTAATTATCACAATTTTATTTAGACATAAATATTATTGGGAGGACATTTGAATATTATCAATGGAGTTTGAATGCATGCATGTAATATTGAGAACATATAAAGAACAAAGATAATGAAACTCAATCTTGACAAGGTCTCTCAACTCTATTCTAAACCCATTTTCTTTGTCTTATTTTTCTTATAAGTAATAAGAACGATTTATTCACCAACGAACAACTTGAATATCTTTAAACTTACAACAATCGAAATTATAGAACGGCGGTAATAACACCAATCTCTGTGGATACGATATAAAAAATATTTGCCGGAAATATACTTTTCAACAAATTGGCGCCGTTGCCGGGGATTGGTGTCGATATTACATGCATTGCAATAATTCATTGTTCTAAGTTCTTGTTTTTTTATTTTCTATTTCTATCACTCTTGTGCTTCACTTGGTTTGTTAGTTTTGTAGATTCTAGTGCATGCGAGAAAAAGCCACCAAGGAACAATTTCAATTCGACCCCGAAATTGAAAGAACAATCCGAAGGCTTAACAGCAAGACACGAAGGAGAAAGAAACTAGCCAACGAGAGGAGCCGAAGAGAAGAAGCAACAAATTCTGCACTTACTCAAATCGAAGAGGAAGTTGTAGAGACCTTTGAAGGAAGTATGGGTGACGAAGCTCGTACCGAGATGTCCGCCAATAGTCCAAGGCGGACAGCTCAATTTGCTCGAGGCGGAAGGAACACGTAGATGAAGACCGGAATCCTTCAACTTCTTTATGCAAATCCATTCACCGGAATGGATCATGAAGATCCTTACAACCATCTCATCAAATTTTATGAGATTGCGGGTTCTACGGGAGTAGATGAAGCAAGTGAAGAAAACTTATTCAAAAGGATGTTTCCACATTCATTAGTGGGAAAAGCAAAGGAGTGGTACCTTGATCAACCAACAAGAGTGATGACGGATTGGAATTTGTTAGAAGAAAGATTCCTAGAGAGGTATTACCCTCAATCCCGATTCATGGAAGCCAAAACGGCTATTTCAGTATTCACACAAGGAAGCAACGAGTCTCTAAACGAGGCTTGGGAAAGATTCAAGTCTATGTTGAGGAAATGCAAGGGTCACGGTTTTGATGAGCTCACACAAATTCACATCTTTCTCAATGGACTCCAAACGTCACAAAAAATACTCTTGGATGCTACCGCGGGTGGTTCTCTCATGTCAAAGAATGCGGAGGAAGCAAAAACCATTATTGATCAAATGGCACTCAACGATCGACAAAGCCAACACGACCGTACTCCTCCACAAAGGAAAACGGGAGTCCTTGAGTTGAATACCAACGATGCCATACTTGCTCAAAACAAGCTACTTTCCCAACAAGTGGAGCTACTTACTCAACAAATGTCTAAACTTCCACAACAATTGAAAGAGATTCATGGAACACAAGTTATACATCAAGTGGCAAGTTGTGAACTTTGTCAAGGAGATCATCCAACCGGATTTTGTCCTCCGATTCAGGAGGAAGTAAGCTATGTCAACAATCAAGGTCAAGGTTACCAAAGATATCCTCCACAACACAACAACACTTTTCAAAGGAACAACCAAGGCTACCAACAATCAAGATTCAACAACCAGAATTTTCAGCAACAGAATCCCTATCAAAGTCCAAACACACAAGTCCAACAATCACAAGGCGGAAGTTCCAAGTTAGAAGATACGCTTGCACAATTCATACAAGCTTCCATGGCAAGTCAAAAAAACAATAAAGCAGCAATCAAAAACCTGGAGACTCAAGTAGGCCAACTGGCAAAACAATTGGCGGAACAACAGGCAAGTTCATCCTTCTCCGCCAACACCCAAACTAATCCGAAGGAGCATTGTAAAGCAATTATCACCAGAAGCAGTAAAAAAATGGCAAGCAGAGGAAATGAGGAAATTACAGTGGAGGATGATACAAACATAACAGCTGGAAACCAAGATGAGAAATTGTTGGAAGCTCAAAATGATGAGAAGAAAAATCTGTCTCAGGTCGCGCCGCATCAGGCCTTCGCGCCGCGAACTGGGCACGATCAGGAATCTGAAGACAGTGTTCAGAAGGAGTCAAAAATGAAAAACAAAAAAAGGGGGGATAAAGGCATGAGTCATGTTCCAGTTCAACACCTACCTTATCCGCACGCACCATCAAGGAAGGACAGTGCTAGGCACTACGCACGGTTTATGGATATACTCAAGCAACTTCAAATTAGTATTCCATTTACCGAAGCGTTAGAACAAATGCCAAAGTATGCAAAGTTCTTAAAAGATATTCTCACAAAAAAGAAGAGGTATACTGAAGATGAAACAGTTTTACTTGATGCACGGTGCAGCGCTATAATTCAAAAAAACATCCCAAGGAAGGAGTTCGATCCGGGCCGAGTAGTTTTACCGGTGACCATCGGAGATACATACATTGGCAATGGTTTGGTTGATTTAGGATCCAGCATCAATCTAATTCCCTTATCTATTGTCAAAAGGTTAGGGAACGTTGAGATGAAGTCTACAAGAATGACTCTACAACTAGCCGACAAGTCTACCACTTCACCATACGGAGTTGCTCAAGATATGCTAGTCAAGGTAGACAAGTTCTTCTTTCCGGTGGATTTTGTGGTAGTAGACATGGATGAAGATCGCGATGTTCCTTTAATTCTTGGAAGACCATTCATGAAGACAGCCCGGATGATGATTGACATTGATGATGGTCTCATGAAAGTGAGAGTGCAAGATGAAGAGGTAACTTTCAATCTTTTTGAAGCCATGAAGCATCCTAAAGACAAGCACGATTCCTTCCGAATCGATGTAACCGAGGAAGAAATCATTGAAGTTGCAAATCAAGTCCATCTTTCTAGTTCCTTAGAGAGATCTCTTATAGGAGCTTACAACGTCTCAACCGAAAAGGAGGAAAAAGAAATTGAGGCAATTTTGGGGGAATTAGAGTCTTGTGGAGAGATTGCCTCTCATGAAGAAAAAATTGAGGAGTTGGATGAGAAGAAGAAAGTGGAAGAATCAAAGCTGGAATTGAAAATGCTACCTCCACATTTGAAGTATGTATTCCTTGGCGATAATTTCACCAAACTGGTGATAATTAGTAGTGCTTTATCCACTCAAGAGGAGCAGAAATTGACACAAGTGCTGAAAAAGAATGAAGGCGCAATCGGGTGGGTGTTATCGGATTTAAAAGGTATTAGTCCAGCCTATTGCATGCACAAGATCATGATGAAAGACAACTACAAACCCGTTGCTCAACCCCAAAGACGCTTAAATCCATCTATGAAGGAAGTGGTGAGAAAAGAAGTCGTTAAACTATTGGAGGCTGGAATGATTTATCCTATATCCGATAGTGAATGGGTGAGTCCGGTGCAAGTAGTTCCTAAGAAGGGTGGTATGACGG
This sequence comes from Lathyrus tuberosus, assembly GCA_022829125.1. Lineage (NCBI taxonomy): Eukaryota > Viridiplantae > Streptophyta > Magnoliopsida > Fabales > Fabaceae > Lathyrus > Lathyrus tuberosus. Next base: position 18,527,607 of record JALAZF010000021.1, on the reverse strand, counting down.
TTATTAGAAATTAAAAAAATGAGCTAATTCCAACTAGGACGGTAACCGGATGGCGGATGTGCATTGACTATCGAAGATTAAATCAAGCTACAAGAAAAGACCACTTCCCACTACCTTTCATGGACCAAATGTTAGAGAGGTTAGCCGGCAAGAATTTTTACTGTTTTTTAGATGGTTATTCGGGTTACAACCAGATTTCGGTCAACCCGGAAGACCATGAAAAAACAGCCTTCACATGTCCTTTCGGCATTTTTGCTTACCGGAGAACGCCTTTTGGATTATGTAACGCACCGGCAACATTTCAAAGGTGCATGCAAGCCATATTTTCAGATTTAATTGAAGAATGCATTGAAGTGTTCATGGATGATTTTTCCATCTACGGTGCATCCTTTGATTTATGCTTAAAGAATCTTGATGTGGTATTAGAGAGGTGTGTAGAAACAAACCTGGTGCTGAATTGGGAGAAGTGTAACTTCATGGTGACCGAAGGTGTTGTTCTTGGACACAAAATCTCCTCCAAAGGGCTGGAAGTTGATTGAGGAAAGGTGGAAGTTATTGAAAAACTACCACCTCCAATAAATATCAAAGGGATAAGAAGCTTCCTTGGACATGCTGGATTTTACCGAAGATTCATCAAAGATTTCTCCAAAATTGCAAAGCCCTTGAGTAATTTGCTCAAAAAAGGTACGCAATTCCTTTTCGATGAATCATGTTTGAAAGCATTTCACGAGTTGAAAGAAAAGCTAGTAACCGCACCCATAATCATTGCACCTAATTGGAAACTTGATTTCGAACTTATGTGTGATGCAAGCGATTATGCGGTTGGTGCGGTTTTGGGTCAAAGAAAAGCCAAAATTTTTCACGCCATACATTATGCTAGTAAAGTTTTAAACGAAGCACAAGTTAATTATGCAACAACTGAAAAAGAGCTACTAGCCATAGTGTATGCCTTAGAAAAATTCAGAGCTTATTTGATCGGGTCCAAAGTTGTAGTTTACACCGACCATTCGGCAATCAAGTATTTGCTAACCAAGCCGGATTCCAAACAAAGACTAATTCGTTGGATTTTGTTATTACAAGAATTTGATTTGGAAATCCGGGATAAAAAGGGTTCCGAAAACTTGGTAGCGGATCACTTGTCCCGATTGGTTAATGTGGAAATTACAAAGAAAGAAGAAGAAGTGAGGGAAGAATTTCCGGACGAGAAGCTTTATGCGATTCAAGTGAGGCCTTGGTTTGCCGATTTTGCTAATTACAAGGCAACCGGTTTGATACCGGAAGACCTCACTAGTAATCAAAGAAAGAAATTCTTAGCGGATGCAAAATACTATGTATGGGATGACCCGTATTTGTTCAAAGCGGGTGTGGACAGCATTTTAAGAAGGTGTGTGACACGTGAAGAGTCGAAAGATATTCTTTGGCACTGTCATAATTCTCCGTATGGGGGTCATTATAGCGGTTTGCGAACAGCCACTAAGGTCCTCCAATCAGGATTTTATTGGCCGTCCGTGTTTAAATACGCACATAAACATGCAAAGAATTGTGACAAATGCCAAAGAAGCGGAGGAATAGGCAAATGAGATGAAATGCCCTTGACTAACATGTTGGAAGTTGAAGTCTTTGATTGTTGGGGCATTGATTTTGTCGGCCCATTCCCCTCCTCCCTCTCTAATGAGTACATTCTTGTAGCCGTTGACTATGTGTCAAAGTGGGTGGAAGCAATTGCTTCACCTAAGGCCGACTCCAAAACCATGATAAAATTTCTAAAGAAAAACATATTTTCACGTTTTGGTGTGCCTAGGGTGTTAGTAAGCGATGGGGGATCACATTTTTGCAATACACCCTTGGAAAAAGTCTTGGAACATTATGGTGTAAAGCATAAAGTGACTACTCCTTACCATCCACAAGCAAATGGTCAAACGGAAGTGTCAAATAGAGAAGTCAAAAGGATCCTTGAAAAAACAGTCTCAAATTCTAGAAAAGAGTGGTCCTCGAAATTGGATGAAGCTTTGTGGGCGTATCACACCGCCTATAAAGCTCCCATTGGACTAACACCTTTTCAAATGATCTATGGAAAGACTTGCCACCTCCCGGTAGAAATGGAACATAGAGCACTATGGGCTCTCAAATTTTTAAACTTTGACTCCATTCAAGCCGGTGAGAAAAGAAAAGAACAACTCCATGAGTTAGAGGAGTTGCGAAACAATGCTTATCACTCGAACAAAATGTACAAGGAAAAAGTGAAAGCATATCATGACGGGAAAGTTCGTCAAAAGGTATTTAGAGCTGGACAATTGGTACTCTTATTCAACTCAAGACTTAAGTTATTCCCGGGTAAGTTGAAATCTAAGTGGTCGGGACCATTTGTGGTAAAAGAAGTAAAAGATTACGGGGCTATCGTGATCGAAGATCCCAAGTCTCAAGAAAGTTGGATTGTAAATGGGCAATGATTAAAAGTTTACCACGGTGGAGAAATAAATCGAGAGGTTTATGTCATCTCACTCACCGAACCATGAGAAATCACTTGATTGTCGAGCTTGAACGACGTTAAATAAAGCGCTCGTTGGGAGGCAACCCAACCTCTGTAAGTTTTTCTTTCGTTTGTTTTTAATAAATAAATAGTACTGTAGCAGCTTCAGGATGCAAAGAATGGAAGGCCACATAACAAAAATTTTCAAAATCTTGACCAGTTCGCGCCGCGAAGGATGTTTGCGCCGTGAACTGAGAAAAGTGTGCATTCTGTTTCACCTCTTTGCTATGTTTTCCACCTCTTTTTATTTTCAAAACTTCCTTTCTTTTTACTCACTCTCCTCTCACACCAACCACAACTCTCCCCAAGATCCCCACCACCCTCAAACCCCATATCTCACTCTTTGCTAAACATCCCTATCCTTCCACTCTCAATCAAGGTATGTACACTGTTTCTCCATTTTTTTTTCCCTCTTTTGCTCTCTCAATGTGATAATTTAGGTTAAGTATAAACTTCAAATTTTCATGAAATAGCATAATGCATGTCGAAGAATTGGTTAGGCTAGGTTAGGTTAAGAGTTGTAAAGATGAAAAGTTGAAGATTCTGAGAAAGTTCACCATGGATGCAACCTTTGTTGATGCAGATTTTTCTGGGTCACGCACAGGTCGCGCCGCGACCAGGCCTTCGCGCCGCGAACCCTTAAAAATCTGCATCCATTTTTTTAAGTGCTTTACTGATTCAGAGGAATACTTGTGTTGTTTTTCTGTTTTGATGCAGATGTCAAAGCGCACTAAGAACACGGCTCCTAGCACCTCAAGGGTACGACCAACCTTTCTTGGTCCGGCGCAAGAAGCCAGATTTGAAGTGCTCCTCAAAAAGAACATCCAAAATGAAAGGATCATCCGGCTATCGAGGGAAGGCATATATCGGGATATTGTGGCCAATCTTGAAGCAAGAAAATGGGAAAAAATTTGTGAACCCGTCACGGAACTCAACCATGACATTGTGCGTGAATTCTACGCCAATGCAATTCACATGGAAGACGGGACAGCATATGCCTATAAGACAATGGTGAGAGGTAAGACCGTCCTTTTTAATAGGAATGCACTCAATAAATTTTTTGGTAACCCTCTCACCTTGACGGGGAACATGCGGTGTGAATACCAAACCAAGGTATTGGAAAATAAGTGGGACATTCCGGATATTAGTAATTATCTATGTCTAGAGGGGAAGACGTACGAGCTAAATGACCAAGGATTACCCAAATGTTGGAAGAGGGAGAATTTGAAATTGCGAACACAAATCTATTTGGTCATTTTGCTAAACAACATTCGACCTCGAAGACACACCACCACCATTCCACTTGAGGTAGGATGTTTGTTGTATTATATCATGCAGGGAAAAACAGTGGATTTAGCATTCATTGTTTCAGAGGAATTAAGGAAGATAGCCCTAAGCGGGACGGAATATGGAGGAAAAATGGGCTTACTCATGTATCCCGGTTTAATCATGGGATTATGCTTAAATGTAAAAGTGCCAATTCCGGGAGAGGTGCATTCCTCCATCACCTCGATTATGGACGATGCATATCGAAACAGGTTTTGTCAAAACCGGATGGATAGGAATGCAAATGCAGAGGCTGCTGCCCCCAGACCCCACCGTGCACCGGTGTTTGATCAAATGGCATTTGCTAATTATTGTTGTGATAACTTTGAGGCCTCTAGGAGGTCTCAATCATTTTTATTTGATTGTATGCAGCAACAGTTCCAGAACACGTTCCTTGCACCGGATGCCCGCACATTCCCATCTCCGGCGGAATACTTTGCTTATGCTAATTGGCCTGAGGGCAGGCCATCTTTTATGGGGGGCAGGAAGCAGTAGCCACGCTCCAGGCACGGGTCAAGATGCACAAATGGAAGACGTTTTAGGACCCGTGGGCGGTGGTGAAGATGATGAAGAAGAGTGAAGATCTTATGTTGGTAGTATTTGTACTTTTCCTTTTTTATTTATTTTATTTTATTTTAGTCTTGTTATTTTAATTTTGTTTTTGCATTATGTATGTTGGTGGCTCTAGTTTCACCATTAAACTCTATGTTGTATGCACTTCTATTTTGTGATTTTTAAATTGTGTGTTGTTCAAAAATTTTGGTATACCCCACTTTTTAAATTTTTTGTTTAATTGTCCTTATGCTTGAGTAAGTTGAAGGAACCAAGATGATTGCGACGAACAGGTTAAGAAAATTTGAGTGGTGATGATAAGAATCAGTTGTCGACACTTCAAGGTACACCTTATTTTTATTTTAGACTTTATATGAGTAATTTAATGGTGTGTTACAAATTTTTTATCATAAAATTCCTTGAGTTACATGTTTACTTTGAATCAAATTAGGACCTAACCAATTGTGAGGTAACCTCTCATTATACACTGAAATGCGGGAGACCGACAATTCCTTTTCAACTCATTCTTATCATTCTAAATCATGCATCAATCTATTTTTGTGAAAACTTTTGTGAAAAGGATAGAGGCAATCTTTGTTATTGAGAAAAAATCACTCGGCCAAAAAAAAATAAAAAAATAAAAAAATAAATAACCTTGTGAGGAGTGATCCATAGTAAACCCCTTTTGAGCCTATATTAGGATTCATCTGAAGTATAAATTTAAATACCATTGAAAATATGGTAAATAAATGGATCCTAAATTCTTTTGTTTCAAGTGAACCTAAACCAAAGTTGGTCGCATATGATTTTCGCCTATGTCTAAGTAGAGAGTATGATTGCATCAACTTTGGTTAAAATGCTAAAGTTGGGGAGAAAACATAATACATCACCTTGAAAATATTAGAGCTAACAAAAAGAAAAATGAAAAGAAAAGCTCATTGTGGTGTGTTATCAAAAAAAAAAAAAAATGAAGATTGTTGAATAAAATGAAATGCTCTCTTAGAATAAGCAATCTTTATTTGAGTTCTTGTGATCATGTCCTTTCTCTATAACCAGAACCACATTACAACCCTTAAAAGATCTCTTGATTCTCAAATTTTTTCATGGTTTAGTGTATGTTGTGATAAACGTATGATTCGATTTGATGTTGATTTAATTGTTCGGATGTGTGTAAGAAAACCCTTATGATTATTCATCATCACTATGATGTGTGTAGTTTTGATTCAATTTTTGACATGTACTACTTGGAATTTCTTGGTATATTTTTTGTAGCCAACCATTATTTTTATTCATGTTTTGTCTAATATCGGAAGTAAGTGTATCATAAGAGTATCGTATGCTTTTGAACCATTTGAATGTCATCTTCTAGCACTTGTTTCATTCCTTGCATTCGTAAATTGGTTTGCTTTAACGAATGACTTTTGTTTAGGGACAAACAAAGTGATAAGTTGGGGAGAGTTGTTAGGGACCAATTGATACTACTTTTTATATATTTTTATCGGTCCCTTTTACCAATTTCTTATCAAAATCACACAAGTTTTTATCACAATTTAGTAAATATTCAATTTAAGTTATTTTATTTTGTTTCGAATAGATATTTCACTTTTTCTCTAAGAATGTTTTGTCAAGAAAAGGATTATTACATAAAGAAATCTCCGGAGCAGCACTTGAAGAACAAAGTTTGGCAAAGGAAGTGCTGAGGAAACTCAAAGCAAGCAAGCCTCAAACTACCCAGTTCGCACCGCAACCATCTCTCGCGCCGCGAACCTGGAGCTTAAGCAGTTCGCGCCGCGACCACCCTTGGCGCCGCGAACTGATTGGAAGTCAGCTACATGCAAATTGAGGACACTTGTCATGTCTTGGAAGAGAAACCAACTTTTTGTAGGGTGGCGCCCCAGAGCCTATTTATGTACCTTTTTCCATGCATGTAAAGGATCATCATTTCATTTGAGAACCTTAGTATCTCTTAGGCTTGTAAGAATATCTTAGAGAGATTTTCAAGGTGGATTTCCGGAAGTTTTTGGAAAACTCCATGCATTGAGAGATTCTTGAAGATTTTTCTGGGTATTCAAGGAAGATGATGAGTAACTAATTCCATTCTTGTCAAGATTGAGGTATTAGTTATCTTATGTTGTTTATGTAATATTACTATCCTTGCATGTAACAAACTACATTTGATATAGGGAATAATATTTTCTCTTTACATTGAAAATTAGAATTGAATCATTGTTGAGAAAGATAGTTCAATTCTTGATCTAAAATATTTTCCCAAGTAGAGAATAAATTGTAGAGATAGATTTGTTCACTACTTTTCTATTGTGTTAAGCATTCAAGATTATTATATCAATAGTTAGATGGAGAGATCGTCTAAGGATTTATATAGTAATTATCACAATTTTATTTAGACATAAATATTATTGGGAGGACATTTGAATATTATCAATGGAGTTTGAATGCATGCATGTAATATTGAGAACATATAAAGAACAAAGATAATGAAACTCAATCTTGACAAGGTTTCTCAACTCTATTCTAAACCCATTTTCTTTGTCTTATTTTTCTTATAAGTAATAAGAACGATTTATTCACCAACGAACAACTTGAATATCTTTAAACTTACAACAATCGAAATTATAGAACGGCGGTAATAACACCAATCTCTGTGGATACGATATAAAAAATATTTGCCGGAAATATACTTTTCAACAACAGTCTAACCTCCTTGAGTCTCGAAGACATTCTCAAGTTCCTTTCAAAAATAGGAAAAAACACTCGTAGACTTGGGCAGTCTCAATACCCTTCGGATTCTCTGTTTCCTTAAAAAATAGGAAATAATCCCGGTCCTCAGATCAAATCCATGAGTACAACATTACCCATATAAGAACTGTTTTTCTCTTTTAACCAACATACTGGACCTGTCACTCAACTGAAACAGTAACCCTAGCCTCCTCTTGGGCTTTGTACAATGATTCTCCCCAGCAAAGTTAACCTTTGCAGCCTCCATCTCAGGCTTCGTACGAGATACCAAATCACTCTCTTGTTGAGGATAAAAGACTCTCTTGTTAAGTCAAACATTTTTAGCCTCCATCTCGGGCTTTGTACGAGATACCAAATCACTCTCTTGTTGAGTATAAAAGACTCTCTTGTTAAGTCAAACATTTTTAGCCTTCATCTCGGGCTTTGTAAGAGATACAAAACACTCTCTTGTTGAGTATAAAAAGGCTCTCTTGTTGAGTCGGTCACCTTTAGCCTCCATCTCGGGCTTCGTACGAGATACAAATCACTCTCTTGGTGAGTATAAAAGACTCTCTTGTTGAGTCAACCCCTTTTATCCTCCGTCTTGGGCTTCGTACAAGACACATATAAAAACACTCTCTTGTTGAGTCAACCCTTTTAGCCTCTATCTCGGGCTTTGTATGAGACACAAAAGCATCCTCTTGTTGGGTCAATAGCCTCCTCTTAAGCTTTGTATAAAGAAATCCCCATTTGATTCAATCAACCTTTTAGCATCAAATCATGCTTTGGTCTCAACATACAAACATCAATAACTCTTTTTCCCTCGTCTAATTGCTGTAAGCGGCAAGCCTCTGGATTATTTAAACCACGCCACTGTCCCTCTTTTAGCATGAGAAATTCCTAAGGAAAGATGGCGTTGCTCTAAACTGAGCTAAAGTCTTCTCCTTCAGGTTGAAAATCCCCTATAAAGGAAATTACGGCATTGTTGGATTCGCATATCCCAGTTAAAGTAATTCTCCTTTATAATCAGTCACCCAACAGTCATGCCAAACAAGCCAAATACTCCCCTTTAGAGATGACAAATTCTCTCTAAAGTCAACACCCTTTTAGCTTCACATCTTGGGCTTCGAACAAGATACAAATAGACCCTTCAACTTCACATCTTGGGCTTTGAACAAGATACAAACCACCTTTATCTTCATGTCTTGGGCTTTGAACAAGACACCAAAACACCATTTCCTCCCATAGAATAGGAGGAACTACGATCACTCTGATTTCCCTATCCCGGGAATACATAGGCATAAGATTGAAAAAAGAATCTTAGCGAGCACACTAATCAAAAAACCCCAAAGCCCCCTACCTCCATCCAATCTGGCGCAGGATCCCAACAAATTCCCCATGAACAATCCCGGTATTTCATTCTGAACAAAATAAGCAGAGAGAGGCCCATGAACTAAAGCCGCATCTGTAAACCAACAGTTTTGACTGTTTAACCTCAGTTTGCAAGCAGGGTTAGTTGGAGACATCTATTTCCCTTCCTTCATCAGCTTCAATAGGATAAAAAATGAATCGAACTGTAGTACCAAAGCGATAGTGATTCGAAACCACAAAAACCGCGCTACAAAAAAGTTGGCCACCACAGTGGGAGAGACTTGTTCTTCTCCCGTCTCTTAGGAGGAAACCTTAAGTTTAGACAATTTCACAAGAAAAATGGCGCCCACCGTGGGGCCAAACAAAGGAATCTTGTCTCTCTTATCTCTCTGGTTGAAACCTTCTCTTAGGACGAGTCATTGGGTTCACAAGGTATCACCGAATGACATTTCCATCGGGGAATGTCATTATTGCTAGGATCGGCCCTCACTAGGATCTTAGGTCAAAAACCTTTAAGTTGGGAAGGTACCACAGAATAGCGACTCCACCGGGGAGCCATTTTCTGTTAGGATCATAGGATTCATAGCTTTTAAAAAGTCTAGGACATTAGGAAAAATATATATACTGCTTTTCCTAATTGATATCTGTGTTTATTTTTCTGCTAATGGGAATGCGTGTGATGCCGCATGTGGAAAGATTGAGTATACACCTAGGAAAATCCTCTTTCAGTAGGGCGGAAGCTATCGAAAATATTTGTCACGCGATACTATCCTCTTCTGAGGTTCTTCGAAATACATCAGCTAGCACGGTTCCCGGCCCGCTGATGTTATCTCGACAAGAATCAATGATTTTGAGAGATAGGTACAAAAATCACTAGTATAAACCTTTGGGATAGGTAGAGCCTTAACTTCATGACACCGACCCATTGACCCCGTGTTTTTTCTATGTTTTTATGTGCTGCATTCATGCATTCATTTTAAAAAACATTAAGCAAAGAAAAAATTTCTCTTCTAGTCTCTCTTTTTCAAATTAAACTAAAATAGTGATTGCAAATGTCAAAGAGAAAAAGATTGCGCTAATGGATTTCGGTAGAAGAAAAACTCACAAGTATACCTTCAAGGTTCCAAAACTAGAGGATTTGAGAGAATTAGCAAGGATGATCACTAACCCTGACGCTTTCAGAGCCAAGTACGGAGGTCTGCTACCTCTGTTAAGGGTCCATGTAATTAAAGGAATCCTGGAGGCACTCGTTCAGTTTTACGATCCGGTCTATCACTGTTTCACATTCCCGGATTACTAGCTCGCACCAACGCTGGAGGAGTATTCTCATCTGATTGATCTACCCATTACTGATCAAGCTCCCTTTTCTGGACTGGAAGAAATTCCAAAGGATCAGACCATTGTAAAAGCAATTTATTTGGACGAATCAGAAGTCAGGACTCGCCTGACCACCAAGGAAGGAATCCCAGGTTTACCAGCCAAGTTTCTGGTAAAGAAAACTCTATACTTTGCTAGTATAGGGAACGTGACTGCTTTCGAGAGCATCTTTGTTTTGCTCACCTACGGGTCATTTTTGTTTCCCAACATCGATAACTTTGTAGATATCAACGCCACTAATGTTTTTCTCATTAGAAACGCCGTACCAACCTTGATCGCAGATGCGTATCATTCTGTACACTTAAGGAATTTATATAGCGGAGGAATGATCACGTGCTGTGTACCCCAACTATATAAATGGTTTATCTCCCATTTGCCTAAGTCTGCCGCTTTTTGGGATCATAAGAGTGCCTTACGTTGGTTGCAGAAAATCATGTCTCTTACCAGTTCTGACATCGATTGGTACAATCGAATCTATGACGGGATCAGGATCATTGACCATTGTGGAAATTTCCTCAACGTACCCCTTATAGGAACTAAGGGAGGAATCAATTACCATCCAGTCTTAGTTCTTCGTCAATTTGGATACCCGATGAGGCATGTCCCGCGTAATGCTCATCTGGAAGGTCTTTTCTTCAAGGAAGGAGAAAATGACAGGGCACTAAAGATGGAAATAGTGCATGCTTGGAAACATGTTCATAAGAAAGGACGGGAGTCTCTAGGAAAACCGGACTGTGTCTCGGTGGAGCCTTATCTCCACTAGGTACAAACTAGAGCTCTCAAGCTAAAGATGCCTTATCCTCGTCACGGAGTTCTTCCGCCAAGGGAATGTGTCATGTACTTCATGCTTGAAATTGAAAAACTTCAGGTTACTCTCAACAAAGTTCAATAGGAGAGGAGGTCCTAGAAGAACAAGTACCGCATTCTCAATGTGGAGTGTACCAAAATACAACAACTGATTGAGATTTTAGAGCAACATGCTGTAGAAAATCAGGATGACCAAAGGAATTTGCTCGCTCCTTTCACTTGGCAAAGGAATGACAACCCGACAACGGCCCAAGAGCCCCGGTCCAAGAAAAGTAAAGTACCAGAATCAGCACCTGAGTTCTCCTCAGAGAGGACTCGGGACCCATTAGCTTAGGTTTCTATTTCCGCATCTTGTAATTTACTGTATTTCCATTTCCACAATCCTTTGAATTCAATAAAACGGGGGTGTCCCCGCTGTTTGATATTTGCAATCTAATTGTCGAAGTTTATTTTGATTAAACAAAAAAAATAATTAATATAGTCATTGCATTTATCATTATCACGTCACGTATTCTTCTTACCTACGAATCTCACGTTTGTGTCTCAGTTCTAGAGTCAAACTGTCTCATTCGTACAATACTCGGGACAATCGTCAGAAAAAGATGGATAATCTCGAGGAAGAGAACAGAGAGTTGAAAGAAGAGATCGACGCTCTGAGAGAGGATATGAGAAAGCTTCGTAATGACATGCAAGCCATGGTAGAAGCTCGGCTACAAAGAACTGTGATCTCAGAGATCACCTCAATGCCCATAGTGGAGAAGTATGATCCTAGGTATCAAATGCCGAAAGATCATCCCTGGGGCATACCAGTTAACAATATCCCGGAAGGATATGTTCCACCGATCACTGAAGATCAGGGAATCATAGCAGAAGCCGTTGGGCCTGAAGGTTACAAACTTCGAGAAAGTGAGGATGCCAGAGGCATAATGAGGACTCCTAAAGGTTACAAACTTCAGGAAGCGCCAAGATTCACTATCGTAGTAACTGTATCACCCTTTGTGGTGCACACTGTCCCGGAAGGACAGATTCCACAGATACCTTCTGGTAGAAAGGATAGCATGTTCGACAGAATGAATGAGTTCCAGGAACAATTCCTGGAGATGCAGAAAGAACTGCAGGCCCTTCGCGGTCAGGATCTATTTGGAAAGGACGTTGCAGACCTTTGCTTGGTCCCCAATGTGAAAGTCCCGCACAAGTTCCAAGTACCCGATTTTGAAAAGTACAAGGGTAACTCTTGCCCTCAAAGCCATTTGGCGATGTACGCTCGGCGAATGTCAGCTCAGACAGAGAACCAGGATCTACTGATTCACTACTTTCAAGATAGTTTAACCGGTGCCGCATTAAAATGGTACATGGGTTTAAACCGCGCTACGATTAGCACTTTCAGAGATCTTGGCACTGCCTTCGTCCAATAATATAAATACAATTTGGACATGGCACCAGACAGAGATCAACTCAGATCAATGTCGCAAAAGGACAAGGAAACTTTTAAGGAATACGCTCAGAGATGGCATGAAATTGCCGCTCAAATTTGTCCACCTCTTGAGAAAAAAGAGATGACAAAGATTTTCTTAAAGACCTTGAGCTCATTTTACTACGACAGAATGGTTGCCAGTGCGCCCAGCGACTTCACTGAAATGGTCGGTATGGGAGTGCGTCTCGAGGAAGCCGTTCGAGAAGGAAGTCTAGTCAAAGACACTGGGTCGACAAGCGGTACTAAAAAATACGGTAGTGCTCTCCCTAAGAAAAAGAAGCAAGATATTGGGAATATCTCCCTCGGAAAGCAAAGGCGGCGGTACCAACCAGTAGCAGCTGTAACTCCTGCTATTAGCCCTGCGCCTATTTCTACGTATCAACCTCAGGTTGCTCAAAGCCAACCGCATTCGCAGTAATTTTAGCAAAGGACACAACAGCCTCTTCAGCAGGCTTGTCCTCAATACAGCAACAACCGTACAACGTGGCCACCAGGATTTGATCCTATACACGTATCGTACGCAGAACTATTTCCATTACTGATAGCCAAGGGGCATGTCCAGACTAAGTCTCCTCTTACAGTACCGAAAAATCCGCCTTTTTGGTTTAAGGTGGATCAGACTTGCCCTTACCATCAAGGAGGACCGGGGCATAACATAGAGAGCTGTCTCATTTTCAAGTCCGATGTGCAAAATCTTGTTAGGAGCGGGGTCTTATCTTTCAAAGATACGAATCCGAATGTTCTCACGAACCCGCTGCCTCAGCACGAGAAGGCTACAGTCAATTTGATAGAGGGAGAGTCTAACAACACCTATCAAATTCACGATGTACTCTTATTGAGGGCCAACTTGGTCAAGATGCATTGTAGACAGAGTGGATATAGTCATGTGCCACCTAATAATTATCACCAGTGTGATATCTGCTTTAAAAGCAATCAAGGATGTTCTGTGGTGCAATCATCTCTACAGGAACAGATGGATCTCGGATGGATCCAAGAGCACCGAGTTCGTGGAGTTAACATGGTTTATACGAATTCCAACATCATTCAAAACCACGATATCTGTGCGATGAATGTCAACCAGGTGGCAATGCACTCAAGGCAAAGACAGTATCATAATCTGCCACGACACGATTACAATTCCTGTTTGACTTGCTCGGTAAACAAACAGGGATGCTCTTTTGTACAAGAGGCCCTCCAGCGTCAGATGGACCTTGGATGGATTCAAGACTACCATGATAGGAATCATTATCAAATCAACATGATTCAAATCTTTGATATTCTCTTGTTGAATACCAGCCTGGTGGAATTACATGCTAAACAGGTCCAGCTCAGGTTCCTGGTATCACATGATTATCAGGGCTGTAAAGTGGGTTGCGAAGACGATAAGGGTTGTGCCCTTGTCCAGGAAACACTTCAGCACTTGTTGAACCACTTGTGGCTTCCAACCTATATGGATGAAGACACCCAGCAAATCAGTATCACTAACAGGAATCCTACAAGATATCAAAGTCAGGATGTTCGGTCGATGGAAACAAATCTAGTAAGGTTACACTGTATTCAAAGCAGACGTGGCTAGGTGCCACTACACAACTATGAGCGGTGTGGAGTTTGCTCAGTGGATAATCAAAGATGCTACCTCATGAAAGCAGCCCTTCAAAGTCAGTTAGACCGCAAAGAGAATCAACCTTGGTCAAGTTCTGGATCAGTCAACTACTTCGCTGATCAAATAGAGGACGTTGTCGTAATCTCTGATCATCAGAGGGCTAGGGATGTTTGTACCATTATCCCTCTACTTGACGAATCGAGAGTTTTCAACCGGGAATGGATCGAAATTACTTACGATGGTCAGAAAAATCAGAAGGCTCCCATAGTCATCTATCTACCGGGACCGCTACCGTATGAATCAACTAAGGCTATCCCTTACAAATACGGTGCAAAAATAATTGAGAATGGAAAAGAAATTTTGTTACCCTCCGTCGTGAATATTGCAGACATCAGTGGAGTAACACGGAGTGGTAGAATCTTCAACAGAGGAGTTGGAGAACCCAGCAAAGAAAATGAACCTCAGACAGAAGTTCCCGATCCACCAGTTGGTCAATCCAGTAATCCCGAACTTTCGAAAAACAATGATGAGATGCTAAAGCTCATCCAATGGGGTGAATATAACATTGTTGATCAACTGTTACAAACTCCTTCGAAGATCTCTGTGCTATCACTTTTACTCAGTTCCGAAGCCCACAAAGAGGCTCTACAGAAAGTCTGGAAGCAAGCCTTTGTAGAACAGGATGTAACAATTAGACAGTTCGACAGCATTGTCTCTAACATCACTTCCTGCAATAACTTGGGATTTAGTGATGACGAATTACCTGAAGAAGGTTGCCATCATAACATGGTGCTCAACATTACAGTCAACTGCCAGGATGATGCTTTAGCCAACGTACTGGTAGACACAAGGTCAGCCCTGAATGTTATGCCAAAGTCCACTTTGATACAATTATCATTCAAAGGACCTCCGAGGAGAACCAGCGAGTTCTTCGTCAAAGCATTTGACAGATCCAGAAAAACAGTTATCGGGGAAGTCGACCTTCGCATAACTATTGGTCCTCACACTTTCCAAGTCACTTTCTAGGTCATGGACATCCGGGAAACGTACAGTTGTTTATCAGGAAAACCTTGGATACATCAGGCTGGGGCGGTCACTTCGACCCTCCACCAAAAGCTAAAGTTCGTCCAGAACGGCCAACTTGTCATGGTTTGTGGAGAACAAGCCTTGCCCGTGAGCAACTTGTCATTATCTACTTGTGTAGAACCCGAGGAGGTTGTGGGAACTTAGTTCCAAGCACTTTCGGTGAGCAATGAGAATCAATCAGAGAAAGGAACCTCGATTTCCTAATACAGAGATGCTCTCGAAGTGATCAAAAATAACAATGCAAAAGGATAGGGACAGCTTGTCATTCCCACTGATAACAAAATAAAGAAGGGTCTTGGTTTTTCTGCAACCTGTACCCAGACAGCTGCTAACGATGAAAGTCTTCATCCCAATCAAAACTTCTTCCACAGTGGAAGCTTCCTTCAACCAGTGACTCAAGACGTGCATACCATCAATAAAGATGATTCTTCCGATACGGAGGAAGAATAGAAGTCCTATCTCAACGAGGACGGTTATACGTCTCAGGACGGAACACAGACTCCCTTTTGCTATCCCGCACAGAGTCCGAGATTTATACCGAGGTTAGATGTCGAAATGATATACAGAGATTGTGATCCTGAAGGATGTTGGGCTCCGCCAAATTCATTAGAGGAAGACACTCCGATGAAATACAACTTTGACCACGACTATTATGGCCTAATGGATGGCTTGCCTATCTGGCAGCCGTATCCCGGAGACTTGGGACAAGGAAGTCAGCCGAACAATGAAAATCAGCTGAGCATCATTGAAAATAATACCTGCGTCCCTACCATGTCATGGGATTAACACCCAGGTTATCCTGAAAATACCCAGCACGATGATGAATTCCCACCATTTGCCAGACTAGAATTCATCAACTATGCTTTTCCCGAGGTCAACGTCATCGAGAAAGATGACTCCTCCAGTTCCAAAGAAGTGTGGGACACCTTAGGACAACCGAGTGGAAAATTCGACCTCATGATCAAGTACACTAATCCTGAAAGCTCTCATATCAGGCTTGAAGACATCCAGCCAACTGGATGGGGAGATACAGCTGAGAGTATAAATACTACACAAAATACAACTGAGGAATCCTCCTACGACAACTCTGCCTGGGAGACAGATTCCAATGATCGAGCTCCACCAGAAATCAACGTCATTTCTGAAGACAAATCAAGGAAGGTACCAGACTTTGTGATTCACCGAGGAGTTCGCCGCCAATGGGTTGTTGTCGATGTTTCGAAGATTGTTCATAAGTCTAAGTAATTGCCATCTTTACTTTAACCTTTCACCTTGCCCAGGTGAAACGGATGTTTTGATAGGGCTCACTTTCTGTAAATATCCCTCTTCGCTTGGCCCAAGGCGACAGAGTTTTGTTTTATAGGGCTGTAGCTTCAAGAATCGACTTGTTCATAAATAAAATAACGCCGTTCTGTAATTTCCGCAGTTATTACTGTTTTCTCTTTCTGCTTTTTCCAGAAAATGGTAATCCTAAAAAACAAAAAATAAATAAAAATGAGCATTGTTCAAAAAAAATATAAAACACTGCACACACTCTTGCATTCTCTCTATCTCTTCTAAACACAAATCATCACGTCATGCAGATTGCTTGTTTTAAACCCCGTTGAAACATACGATCCAATGCCTTCTCCCAACTTTGAGTTCCCGGTATTTGAGGCTAAAGAAGAAAATGACGACGAAATTCCAGAGGAGATCTCCCGACTACTCAGACAAGAGGAAAGGTCCATGAGCTTCACAAAGAGTTGCTGGAAACAGTCAACTTAGGATCGGAAGAAGAGAGAAAAGAAGTCAAGATTGGGGCACTGCTCAATCCAACTGCCAAAGAGAGTTTGATGAAACTTCTCAAAGAGTTTCCCGATGTATTCACTTGGTCCTATCAGGATATGCCAGGGTTGGATACCAGCATCGTGGAACATCATCTACCGTTAAGATCAGAATGTCCGCCGGTAAAACAAAGGTTAAGACGGGCTCATCCAGACATGGCTGTCAAAATCAAAGAGGAGGTACAGAAACAGATTGACGCGGGTTTCTTCGCTACGTCAGAATATCCTCAATTGTTAGCCAACATCGTACCAGTTCCGAAAAAGGACGAAAAGGTCAGAATGTGTGTGGATTACAGAGATCTAAACAAGCCTAGTCCAAAGGACGACTTTCCCTTACCACACATTGACATGCTGGTAGCCAGTACAGCAAAGTTCAAAGTTTTCTCCTTCATGGATGGATTCTCGGGCTATAACCAGATCAAAATGGCACCGAAAGACATGGAGAAAACTTTGTTCATTACCCTCTATTACAAGGTAATGCCATTCGGTTTGAAGAACGCCGGGGCAACTTATCAGAGGGCCATGACTACTCTGTTTCATGACATGATACATGAAGAAATCGAAGTGTATGTCGATGATATGATTGCATAATCTAAAACAGAGGAGGAGCATGTGACACACTTGTCAAAACTATTCGAGCATTTGCGAAAGTTCAAACTCTGCTTGAATCCCAATAAGTGCACCTTCGGTGTCTGTTCAGGGAAATTCTTAGGGTTCATCGTCAGCCAGAAAGGAATTGAGGTTGATCCTGACAAGGTCAAGGCCATTCAAGAAATGCCTTCTCCAAAGACTGAAAAACAAGTCAGGGGATTCCTGGGACGTTTGAACTATATTTCCAGATTCATATTCCTCATGACCGCGACATGTGCGCCAATTTTCAAATTACTCAAAAAGAATCAGGACTGCGTTTGGACAGAAGACTGCCAAACCACCTTTGACAGTATTAAGGAATATCTGTTGAACCCACCGATTCTATCACCTCCAGTGGAAGGAAGACCACTAATCATATATTTAACAGTCTTGGAAGACTCAATGGGTTGTGTACTTGGCCAACAAGACGAAACAAAAAGGAAAGAGTCTGCCATCTACTATTTGAGCATGAAATTCACCAACTGCGAGACTCGGTACACTATGCTCGAGAAAACTTGCTGCGCTCTGGCTTAGGCAGCCAAACGTCTTCGCCAGTACATGATTCGTCACACCACTTGTTTAATATCTGAAATAGATCCAATCAAGTATGTCTTTGAAAAGCCTGCTCTCACGGGAAGGATTGCCTGTTGGCAGATGTTGTTATCATAATATGACATCGAGTACCACGCTCAGAAAGCTGTTAAGGGAAGTGTTTTAGCCGATCATTTGGCTCATCAACCGATTGACGATCAGGAATCAATCGGGTTTGACTTCCCAGACGAAGATGTCATGTATCTAAAAATGAAAGACTGCGATGAACCGCTACCCGGTGAAGGGCCAGAACCAGGTTCCCAATGCGGACTCATCTTTGACGGAGCTGTCAATCATTACGGAAATGGAATTGGGGCAATCATCATAACACCTCAGGGTACCCACATTCCTTTCACCACCAGACTCACATTCAAGTGCACAAACAAAGAGGCCGAATACGAAGCTTGTATTATGGGTCTCGAAGAAGCGATCGACTTAAGGATTAAGAACTTGGATGTATATGGCGACTCAGCTTTGGTTATCAATCAGATCAAAGGAGATTGGAACATATACCAATCAGGATTGATTCCTTACAAAGATTACGCAAGAAGGTTGTTACCCTTCTTCAATAGAATCGAGTTTCATCACATCCCTCGTGATGAGAATCACATGGCTGATGCATTACCCACTCTCTCTTCCATGATTAGTGTAGGTCAATGGAACGACTTACCTAAGATTGACATAATGCGCCTTGAACGGCCCGCTTACGTCTTCGCGATTGAAGCAGTCATAGATGACAAACCTTGGTATCACGATATCAAATGCTTCCTTCAAAAACAAGAGTACCCACCTGGGGCACTAAGGAAAGACAGAAAAACTCTTAGAAGGCTGACTGGCAGCTTCTTCCTGAGCAGTGATACACTCTATAAGAGGAAGTTTGACATGGTCTTTCTCTGATGCATCGACAGACCAGAAGCAGACATGCTGATAAAAGAAATTCACGAAGGGTCCTTTGGCACTCATGCCAACGGACATACAATGGCGAGAAAAATTCTAAGAGCAGGGTACTATTGGTTGACAATGGAATCCGATTGCTACAAGTACATGAGGAGATGTCACAAGTGTCAGATATACTCAGACAAAATCCATGTACCGCCTACACATCTCAAAGTTCTTTCTTCCCCATGGCCTTTTTCCATTTGGGGAATCGACATGATTGGCATGATTGAACCCAAAGCTTTGAACGGACATCGGTTCATCCTGGTAGCCATTGACTATTTCACCAAATGGGTCGAAGCAACGTCATACGCCAATGTAACCCGACAAGTGGTAGTCCGATTTATCAAAAATAATATCATCTGTTGTTATGGTGCTCCAAGCCAGATCATTACAGATAATGGATCTAACTTGAACAACAAGTTGATGAAAGAGTTGTGCACAGAGTTCAAGATCGAACACCATAACTCATCTCCCTACCGACCCAAGATGAACGGCACGGTAGAAGCGGCTAACAAGAACATCAAGAAGATTGTTCAAAAGATGGTCGTAACCTACAAATATTGGCACGAGATGCTACCCTTTGCTCTTCACAGTTATCGCACATCTGTTTGCACTTCAACAGGGGCAACCCCTTTCTCTCTAGTATATGGCATGGAAGCAGTGCTCCCCATCGAAGTAGAGATCCCATCAATCCGGGTATTGATGGAAGCTAAGCTAACAGAAGCTGAATGGTGTCAAAGTCGACACGACGAACTGAACTTGATTGAAGAAAAGCGAATCACGGCACTATGCCATGGTCAGTTGTATCAGGAAAGTATGAAGAAGGCGTTCAACAAAAAGGTTCGACCTCGCGTCTTCAGGAAATGAGACCTTGTGCTAAAAAAGATACAATCATTTCTCACGGATTCCCGGGGCAAATGGACTCCGAATTATGACGGCCCCTATATGGTCAAGAAAGCTTTCTCAGGCGGTGCCTTGAGACTCGCAACCATGGATGGAGAAGAATTTTCCTATCCCACGAATGTTGACATAGTCAAGAAATATTTCGCCTAAACTAAAAAAAATGTCTTGGTGGATTGAAAACTCGAAAAGGCGGTCCAGGAAAAAATTAGAGACATGATCAAAAATCATCCCAGTGGATTGGAAACATCACAGTACAATCCAGGCAAAAATTAGGGATAATGGCAAGTAACTATGTTCAACAAAGGGGCATATCCCTCAGCAGCAGTAATGCCATCGGTCAGGAAAACGTCAGTCAAGGTCATCTTCGACAGAAGCTCAGGATGTCCAGAATTCATAGTTGGTAGATGGATAGTGGTCATTATGTTTCAATGTAGCCCTTTTCCCTTAAATTACCATTTTCTAACTTTGTAAATACTCTATGGTATCACGAGTTTGGCTGATTTCCATACTATCAATAAAATTTGAGCCCTTGTGCTTTTGTTTGCAACTCTTATTTGTTTTAGCTTTATAGAATGACATTTTAACATGAATAACGATTCTTGAAATGAAACAAAAATGAATTTACTTGTCAAACTTTTTCTGCTTTTAAAATAAAGATGGCAATTTCTTTTAACTGTTGAACATCGAAAGAACATCGATCGCTTCGCCAAAAGTAATCGAGCTTCAAAGTGCAGAATCAAAGTACTACTTCTAAGCCAGTGCGCCTGAATGAAGAATCAGCTGTATCAGATGCGGCTTTCCCATCTGATACCCCCGGCAGAGTTCTTATCTCCTAAGCCCGACCAACATAGCTCCCGACAGGGACTATCTCTCCTAAGCAAGGTAGAATTGCTATCGTGAACCAGTGATACTTTTCATCCCCCACTGTGGCCGAGTATCTAGTCATGTTCATCTACTAGTCTGTATGTCGCGTCAGCTTTGTCAGCATATACATACATACATCATGCATTATTGATTTACATTCATATTCATATTGCATCACTATCACTCTAGTCGGTCTTGTTCCCTAGTGATAAGAGTCCTCTCAATCGAGTCGTCAGTTCTTTCCTCATCAGGAAATGAATCATCTAAGCGATCTCTCCTCCAGTTTATTTCTGGATTGAAGGTGGTTCTTTGACCACTTTGATAACTTAAACCTCTGAAGAGCCAGAGAGCTTCCGAAAAACATCACTCTTTACCATTGAAGATGATATCTTCGCTTTCCCGGATTAAGGAAAATCCCCAGAGAAAGCCTCTTAATCAGAGATTCGGCAGTACAGCAGTTTTTCTCCAAAAAATTCACTGACGAAAAGGTCATCGGCACCTCAAAATTGGATCACATCATATGGCATTTCTCCGAGAAGATCCCGAGAAAAGTATGATGTGGTAACCCCAAGCGAAAGCAGTCTCTCAAGAGACTCCTTTTCCCCAGATAGAGTCAACAAATGGCATCTCCAACAGAGAAGTTTGTACCCCTCTACAATTCAGAAAGATGGGTTCCCCAGCAAGTCTGACATCAAAAGTTTTTCTATCAAATGGCATCTCTCCAGGAAAATTCGGCGAGAAGTTTGAGGAAAACCGCTACACATAGCGTCCCTTGTCAATAAAGTTTATTGATAAAAGAAACTTAGACCAGTTCCTTGGTAGGAAACCAGGATCGAGGGGAAGTTTACATCAGAAACTGAGACCAGTTCCTTGGTAGGAAACCAGGATCGAGGGGAAATTTACATCAAAAACTGAGATCAGTTCCTTGGTAGGAAACCAGGATCGAGGGGAAGTTTACATCAGAAATTGAGACCAGATCCTTGGTAGGAAACCAGGATCGCGGGGAAGTTTAAATCAGAAACTGAGACCAGTTCCTTGGTAGGAAACCAGGATCGAGGGGAAGTTTACCTTTTCTAAGCATCATTGCTTAGCAAAAGAGGAAGGATGCGCAAACTTCCATTCATAACCACCATCAAAATTTAGGGTATTCCGATATTTAATCCTCTTGCACCCCGAATGCCCAAATACCTTCGCCATTCACACCTTCGGGTCCAAGAAGATTAAATATGGGCATCTGTCATACCCCAAATTTTGACCACTAAGATTTCCCATCATTATGAAAATCATCATCACAATATGGATGAACCATTAGTCTCCCCAAATATGGGTGAGCATCCACTACAATCAGACTTAGGGTTTCAAGCCCTCTCAGAGCTCTTAGACAAAGGATCAATCAAGAAATGACATGATCTTCAACTTTTCTAGCCTCTCAAACATCCACAAAGGATCAAGAGGACTCCCACTTCAAGGATTAAGCACAAGGCTTCTCCCTTCTAGGTGGATCAAGCCTTAAAATCGCCAGTGTCACCAAATTAAGGTTTGGTCGACCAGGGCCTCCAGATGGAAATTTTCCTCTAGGCATGAGCCAATGCTTCAAAGCATAACTTATGATGCTCCAATGGATCTCATGATCCCAATCACAAAGTCAATTTAGCCTCAGGGGATGCATTCCCAAAAAATCAGGAATTAGGGTTTCTTGACCTAATTCACCCCTAAGTTGACTTTTGGGGCAAAGCATGAGCCAAGACCTCAAGAGAGGATTTGAGGGTCTCTAATACACCACATTGATCCATTTGCAACAATGGATTGATCCAAGAAGCTTGAGCAACAAGGTTCAAGTTCCTCAGAACCACAGTAAGGGTTTTGCGGGAAAAGTCAACTGTACCTTTGACTTTTGACCAGGACATGCTCCCAAACCCTAGGACATGATTCAATACACCCTATAACACCTATGAAATCAATCCATCAAGTTTAATTTAGGTCAAGGACTTGATTTCATAGAGGATCGCACAGTTTGGAATTCATCTGATAAAAAGTCAATTGTGCACAAAAGTCAAACTTTCACTTTTTGAGATTTTTCACAATTATGGTTCCTTAATCCTAAAATGATGTTAATGTATGATTGAAATCATCATTCATCAAGAAAAAACAAGAAAAGTGGGATAACTTGTAAAAGGGGTAACCATAAAAAACTTAGAAAATTTTCTAAGTTATGGAACTAAGTGGCTAGGGTACCAACTTTGGAGGATCATAACTCCTAAACCACAAGGCCATTTTTTCCCATCCAAAGCTGGATTTGTAGCTCTCATTAACCTCTACAAAAGCTTCAACTACCACTCATTCCAATTCCCCGTGGATTTTAAATTATGGAATGATCAAAATCACAAAAAGTGAAAATGTCACTTTTTTCCAACACTTAGTGAAATTTTCACTAAGTCAGAATCTGCCTTCACTTTTTTCCAAATGTAGGGGCATTTTTCACTTGGATCCAAAAAGTATCAAAACCAATTATGATCAAACAGTTATTGTATCATATGAGGGCTTTCCAAAATGGCTAAGAACTCCATCAAATTCCAATTGAGCCATGAGATATGACAATGGCAATATGCCTTGCTGAAAACTACCAATGCTAGGAAGAATTTTGTACTTTTACTCGATTTGGAAAAATCAGATAATTCCAAGCCTTGTCATCACTTTGGACACATCTGAGGATCAAATCTAAAGGGAACAAACACTGATCCAAGCCTCCAAAGTCTTTGGAATAAGAAGTAGCATGCCAAACCTATAAATGCCTAAAAGAAGGACAAGACTCCAATTTTGGATTGGAGCATTTAATGGATGCACCAAGGTGGCATGGACTGACACATTTGCAAATGAATTCAGTCAACAATGATCCAATAACTAAGGAACCACAGCTCTGTGCCCTAACCTCTAGTCAATGGCTACAGGAGACTTGGATTCCCATTTATCAACATTGGCCAAACCTCTGCTGCAGTTGTCATTCACTATTGATCCCAAAACAAACTTGCTCTACTATAAATAGAGCTCATTTATGCTCAGTTTGAGTACACCAAAGCCATCAAACAGATGCTTTCCTAAAAATCACCTTCTCACTTCCAAATTTGCCTTCCAAAGCAAGTCACTATCGGGTTTTGAGTTTGAGAGCAATTCCAACCAAACCAATCACACACACACCTCATAAACATCATATAGAAGTGATCCAAACACTCACATAACATCTGGAACACCAAAATCACAAAATCACTAGCCAATTGCTCAAGCCTTTGACAGATTTACAGTTAGGGTGCCATCTCAAGTTCCAGATCATTTCAATCCATTCCAAGCATCCATACACACTCCATGGCACCTAGGGAAGCTATCCAGATCATTGGAACCTAGCTGTAACACCTCTAACCCAAAACACGATCACCAGCTGCAAGAGGTGAGCATGAGCTCTTCTAACTCTACGATCCATGCATTTTTTGCTGCACAATAATTTGGCCATATGTTCATAATCATGCATAGAGGGTTTACCCTCAATCAATTGATTTGTATGAATCATGTATAGAATTTCTAAACCTTCATGCAGAATTTAGGGTTCTTGAGGTTTCTCTTTGATTTCTTATTCCATGCTTAAAATAAATGAAATTAAAGACCATAGACATGATCATGAGGTTGAAACAAGTAGATTGATATGTAGATTGCATGATATAATCAAGTATTCATTGAGATTGGATAGAAAACGCAAATCTGCAGAAACAGAGGAAGGGCACGTGTTCTTGCCATGTTCTTGGCACCCTTTTTCAAATATTTGAATATTTGAATTTTGTGATTTTATTTAATTGATTCAAAAAATTAATTTCTCTCTGAGTTTTAATGATTTTGAGTTGATTCTTTTTTTAATAATTCACAAAAATGTTAAAATATTTTATTTTACCAAAAAATCCCAAAAATATTATTTATTTCATATAATTGATATTTTTTCCAAGAATTAATATTTTAATTGTTTTTGACATTTAAAATATTTTTTTCCTTCTTGATTTTGCAAATTTTAATGAGTTCTAATCATTTTGTAGGTCAAAACATGATTTTTGAAACATTAATCCAAGATCACAATTTGTTTTCCACATGTTAAACAATTTTGATCATTTTAATTGAATTTTTTATTCAATTAAAATACATTTTGGAAACAAATTAGGATTTTGATTAATTCAAACCTCATCAAAACTTTTTAAAACATTTTGGGCCTCTAATAGAGTGTAAGACCCAATCCTTTGTAAATACAAACCTATTTTGGGCCTCAAATGTTGTATAAGTCCCGTTGTATTTCAAAAGTTCGGCGCGATCATCGCCCGTTTAAAACAAACCATCTAGGCCTCTCCTCGAGCTATAAGACCCATTCAAAATCATTTTGGGCATCTAATAGAGTGTAAGACCCAATCCCCTTTTGAAACCAAAAACTTTTGGGCCTCAGTCATTGTATAAGACCCAAAGTGTTTTCAAAACCTCGGCGCGATCGTCGACCTTTTCAAAATAAACCATGCGCTTCTTCTTGAGCTATAAGACCCATCTTTGTTCACTTTCAATCATTTTGGGCCTCTTGAGAGAGTGTAAGACCCATCCCCTTGTATAGAAAATCTTTCTTGGGCCTCAGTCACTTGTATAAGTCCTTGTACAAAACGACAGTGCGATCACTGATTAAACCCTAGGCCTCTCCTTGAGCAGTAAGCCCCAATTTTCCTTTCAAAAGCACTTTCTCCTTTGATTTTGTAACATATTGTTATTTTCATTTTCTTTGTTGAACAACTAACCAAACAGCATGGAAGCTCTACAACCGAGTAAGTGTTTACCCGTTTTCATTTACCGCTTTCATATGTATATAACTGTATTGTGGGGCTGTTTCACTGTAAGTCTTCTTTCATAAACTCATATCGACTGTGTAATACTAGTATAGATATTTAGAGTTTCCCCGAAAAATCCGTCTAGAACTAGACAAAACCTCGTCTCTTTACATCCGATGTTCTCCCGGATATTTCAACATAACCTAAACCATGAGAATTTTCTTTTACAACAATTTTTGATAACTAGATCTAAGAGATATCCCCCTTGAACAGTTCATATACAGAAGGCCAATGTTCCAAGTGAAACCCCTTCTGGAACTGTTCATCAGCCTCCTCTTGGGCTTAGTGCAAGGACCCACAGGCTTCCTAAAAGCATCCCCGCCTCCTCTTGGGCGTTGTACAAGGACCCGTCGGCTTCTTAGAAGTTTTCACAGCCTCCTCTTAGGCTTCGTATAATGATTCTTCCTCCGGGAAGATAGCCTCCTCTTGGGCTTCGTACAAATTGTCCCTTCGGCTTCTTAAAAGTTTTTCTCGCCTCCTCTTGGGCTTCGTACAAATTGTCCTGACGACCTCTTAAAGGTATAGGAACAGAAATTAGTCATCTTAATAGAACAGTCTTTCAAAGAGTCTAGATCTTCCTACGGTGAACATACTGTCTCTGGATATCTCTTAAGCATAGTACAAAAGATAAAACTCTAGACTTGGACAGTCTAACCTCCTTGAGTCTTAAAGACATTCTCAAGTTCCTTTCAAAAATAGGAAAAAATACCCGTAGACTAGGGCAGTCTCAATACCCTTCGGATTCTTCGTTTCCTTAAAAAACAGGAAATAATCCCGGTCCTCAGATCAAATCCATGAGTACAACATTACCCATATAAGAACTGATTTTCTCTTTTGACCAACATACTGGACCTGTCACTCAACTGAAATAGTAACCCTAGCCTCCTCTTGGGCTTTTTACAATGATTCTTCCCAGCACAGAGTTAACCTTTGCAGCCTCCATCTCGGGCTTCGTACGAGATACCAAATCACTCTCTTGTTGAGGATAAAAGACTCTCTTGTTGAGTCAAACATTTTTAGCCTCCATCTCAGGCTTCGTACGAGATACCAAATCACTCTCTTGTTGTGTATAAAAGACTTTCTTGTTGAGTCAAACATTTTTAGGCTTCATCTCGGGCTTTGTACGAGAAACAAAACACTCTCTTGTTGAGTATAAAAAGACTCTCTTGTTGAGTCGATCACCTTTAGCCTCCATCTCGGGCTTCGTACGAGATACAAATTACTCTCTTGGTGAGTATAAAAGACTCTCTTATTGAGTTAAACCCTTTTAGCCTCCGTCTTGGGCTTCGTACAAGACATATATAAAAACACTCTCTTGTTGAGTCAACCCTTTTAGCCTCTATCTCGGGCTTCGTACGAGACACAAAAGTATCCTCTTATTGGGTCAATAGCCTCCTCTTAGGCTTTGTATAAAGAAATCCCCGTTTGATTCAATCAACCTTTTAGCATCAAATCATGCTTTGGTCTCAGCATACAAACATCAACAACTCCTTTTCCCTCGTCTAATTGCTGTAAGCGGCAAGCCTCTGAATTATTTACATCCACGCCACTGTCCCTCTTTTAGAATGAGAAATTCCTAAGGAAAGATGGCGTTGCTCTAAACTTAGTTAAAGTCTTCTCTTTAAGGTTGAAAATCCCCTATAAAGGAAATTATGGCATTTCTGGATTCGCATATCCCAGTTAAAGTAATTCTCTTTTATAATCAGTCACCCAACAGTCGTTCCAAACAGGCTAAATATTCCCCTTTAGAGATGACAAATTCTCTCTAAAGTCAACACCCTTTTAGCTTCACATCTTGGGCTTCGAACAAGATACTAATAGACCCTTCAGCTTCACATCTTGAGCTTTGAACAAGATACAAACCACCTTTAGCTTCATGTCTTGGGCTTTGAACAAGACACCAAAACACCATTTCCTCCCATAGAATAGGAGGAAGTACGATCTCTCAGATTTCCCTATCCCGGGAATATGTAGGCATAAGATTGAAAAAAGAATCTTAGCGAGCACACTAATCAAAAAACCCTAAAGTCCCCTACCTCCATCTAATCTGGCGCAGGATCCCAACAAATTCCCCATGAATAATCCAGGTATTTCGTTCTAAACAAAATAAGCAGAGAGAGGCCCACGAACTAAAGCCGCATCTGTAAACCAACAGTTTTGACTGTTTAACCTCAGTTTGCAAGCAGGGTTAGTTGGAGACATCTATTCCCCTTCCTTCATCAGCTTCAATAGGATAAAAAATGAATCAAATCGTAGTACCAAAGGGATAGTGATTCGAAACCACAAAAATCGCGCTACACCTTTGTACATAAACTTTTTTGGGCCTCAGTCATTGTATAAGTCCCGATACGATTTTAAAATCTCGGCGCGGTCGTCGCCTTTTTAAACAAAAACCTTTGGGCCTCTCCTTGAGTTGTAAGCCCCATCACTTGTATATAAAATAAACTTTGGGCCTCTCCTTGAGTTGTAAGACCTATCTCTTTGTACAGAAAATCTCTTTGGGCCTCAGTCATTGTATAAGCCCTAGTACAGTTTACAGAACAACAGTACGATTACTGTTTTTCCTCTGGGCCTCTCCTTGAGTATAAGCCCCAACAATCTTTTCAAAACAACTACCCTTTTGATTTAGGTTCAAATTCATAGTTGTTGTCAAAACTTTCTTTAATTTCTTGAACAACTAACTATACAGCTGTTACAATGGAAGCTTGTTCGCCTGTAAGTTTTATTAGCTTTCATTTACTTGCTTTCATATATATAACTGTATTGTTGGAAGCTTGCTCACCTGTAAGTCCTTCTTTCATATCCTTTTAAATACTTGTCATATATCAACTGTATATATACTAGTATATCTGTTTAGAGTTTTCCCCGGCAACTAGGTCTAGAACTAGGTAAAGCCAATTTGGTCACTCTTAAATACTGTCAAAACTAGATCCCCATAGGATTTCCAGACACAGTCTTGCCTTCTCTTGGTCTTAAACAATATGGAACAAAGAGAAAGGCATTATTCTCGGTGAAACTTTTCTCAGACTGTCACTATTAGAAATTGTCAAAGAAATTTATTTCCCCAGAGAGGATTAATTCTCGGTGAAACCTCTCTTGAATTTCTTCAAACCCTAGAACTGTTCACTAAAGAAAAGATTATTCTCGGTGAAACTTTTCTTGAACTCTTCTTAAGTTTGGACCCACAGGCTTCCTAAAAGCATCCCCGCCTCCTCTTGGGCTTTGTACAAGGACCCTTCGGCTTCTTAAAAGTTCTCATGCCTTCTCTTGGGCTTAATACAAGGACCCTGAAGACCTCTTAAAGGTATAAGACAGAACTTAGTCATCCTTTGTTAGAGTTATCTTTCTAAAAGAGTCAAAACCTCAGACCAATTTTAGGGTTAATACTCATCCCTTAAAAGAGTCAGCCTCCTCTTGGCCGTTATACAAAGATAAACTCTTTCATACTAGTAGACTTGGACAGTCTAATCCCCTCTTGAGTCTCAAAGACATTCTCAAGTTTCCTACAAACAGAGGAAAAACATTGGCCATTTAATCAATCCCCAGTAGAGTCGAAACCCGTGAGTTCTAAAACAGAGTTCACGCGAGCAAGAACAAGTGTTCTTGGCGCCCTTTTTGAATTTTTGAATATTTGAATATTTTGATATTTTTATTAATTGATTCAAAAATTAATTTCTCTCTGAATTTTAATGTTTTTGAATTGATTCTTTATTTCAAAATTCACAAAAATGTTAAAATATTTTATTCTATAAAAATTTCACAAAAATATTATTTATTTTATATATTTAATATTTTTGTAAAGAATTTATTTTTATTTGTTTTTTAACATTTAAAAATATTTCTTTCTCTTGATTTTTCAAATTCAAATGATTTTCAAATCATTCTATGGATAAAACATGGTTTTTCAAACATTTATCCAAGATCACTACTTGTTTTTCATACATGTTTGATAATTTTGATCATTTTAATTAATTTTTATTCAAATTAAAAAGTATTTTTAAATCAAATTAAGGTTTTTATTGTTTTCACCCTCAAAAACATTTTTCAAAACATTTTTGGGCCTCTTGATAGAGTGTGAGTCCCATCCCCTTGTAAATAAACCTTTTTGGGCCTCAGTCATTGTATAAGTCTCGATACGATTTTAAAAATTTTTGGCGCGATCGCCGTTTTCAAACAATTTTCATCTGGGCCTCCCCTTGTGTTGTAAGTCCCATTTTTCCTCATTTTCAAACACTTTTGGGCCTCTAATAGAGTGTAAGACCCAACCCCCCTTTGTACATAAATAATTTGGCCCTCAGTCATTGTATAAGTCCCGATACAATTTTCAAAATAACGGTGTGATGACTGTTTTTCATCTGGGCCTCTCCTTGAGCTATAAGTCTCATCTCTTGTATAAAAATAAACTTTGGGCCTCTAATAGAGTGTAAGACCCATCCTTTTTGTAAGTACAATCATTTTGGACCTCATTCATTGTATAAGTCCCTCTGTGGTTTTCAAAACTACGACGCGATCGTCGCCTTTTCAAAAGAATTCATCTGGGCCTCTCCTTGAGTATAAGCCCCAAACTTCCTTTTAAAACAACTTTCTTTTTTTGATTTAGATTCAAATTCAAAGTTTTATCAAAACTTTCTTCAATTTCTTGAATAACTAACCATACAGCTGTAGTTACTATGCTTGGGCTTGCACAACTGTAAGTTCCACTATCTTCTCAACATACTTGATTATATATGTCATCTATATATATATATATATGTTTGTACAATATGGAACAGAGAAAGGCATTATTCTCGGTGAAAATTTTCTCAAGACTGTCACAACTTAGAAATATGTGTACAAGAAATTCATTTCCCTAAAGAGGATTAATTCTCGGTGAAACCTCTTCTGAATTTCTTCAAACCTTAGAACTGTTCTGCAAGGAAAGGACTTATTCCCGGTGAAACCTTTCTTGAAATTTTCTCTGGCTTGGACCCATAAGCTTCCTAAAAGCGTCCCCAGACTCCTCTTGGGATTTGTACAAGGACCCACAGGCTTCTTAGAAGTTCTCAGCCTCCTCTTGGGCTTAGTACAAGGACCCAAAGACCTCCTACAGGTATAGGATAGAACTTAGTCATCTCTACTAGTTCAATTCTCTGGAGAATCAGAATTCCAGAACATCAGACCACTCTAGGGTTAATTCTCATCCCTTAAAACCACAGCTTTCTCTTGGGCATCATACAAAGATCATTCTCCAGTTAAGAGTCAACCTCTTCATACTAGTAGACTTGGAAAGTCTCATCTTCTATTGGATCTCAAAGAAACCCTCAAGTTTCCTAAAAAGCACAGGAAAAACCCTGATCATTTCATCAACACACTAATCTCCAGCAGAGTTAAAACCTCCACAAGTTTTCATACTCAATTTTAAACCATTCCCATTAGTAAAACCCTAACAGGATCAGAACCTCAGGGAATCTAATATTTCAAATCTTCTTCAATCCTCGGCAAGAGTTGATTCCCTAATTTCGACCTGTCTCTGGATCTCAATAATCCTCAGCAGAAGCCAGCCTCCTCTTAGGCTTCATATAAGAATTTCCCCAGCCAGCCTCCTCTTAGGCTTTGTATAATGATTTTTCCTCAGTAGATTTAGCCTTAATCTTGGGCTTTGTACAAGACAGATAAAACCTCTCCCCAGAAGAGCCAATTCCTTTTTAGCCTCAATCTTGGGCTTTGTACAAGACAGATCATACTCTCCAGCTGAGTCAATCTCCTTTTAGCCTCAATCTTGGGCTTTATACAAGACAGATGTAAAACTCCCTAGTAGAGTCAACCTTTTTGCTTCAACCTTGGGCTTTGATCAAGGCACACAAAAATCAACATCCCCTCAGAGGAAATCAAGAGTTCACTCTGTAGGAATACATTTCTCTGTATATCACATATCAAAGACAAATAATTAAACAAATCCTAATTCCAGATAACTGCTGTAAGTGGCACACTTGTTTATTCAAAAATCCAAGTTGTAGTCCCTCTTTTATCCTGGTAAACTTCCTCTTTCATCTAATTGCTGTAAGTAGCAAGCCTCTGGATTATTTACATCCAAGCTAATGTCCCTCTCTTAGAATGGAAGATTCCTAAGGAAAAATGGCATTGCTCTACATTGAGTTAAAGTTTCTTCCTTCAAGACACCTCCCTTATAAAGGAAATTATGGCATTGTTGGATTCCATACATTCCAGTTAAAGTAGTTCTCCTTTATAATCAGTTACCCAACAACTGTGATAAACAGGTGAGATATTTCCCTTTAGGGATGATAAATTCTCTCTTAATCAAACCTTTTATCTTCAATCTTGGGCTTTGAACAAGACACAAATAACCTTTAGCTTCAATCTTGGGCTTTAAACAAGACACCAAACATCTTTTTCCTCCCATAGAATAGGAGGAACTACGATTGCTCTGATTTCCCGAGTATCTTTACGGGAATACGTAGGCATAAGATTGCAAAATCTTAGCAAGCACACATACCAAAAACCTTAGGTCTAGTACCTTAACCAAAAACAACAAAAACACCCTTTCAACACTCCCAAAGGAGAAACTTTCCCAACCCATAACTGTCATACCCCAAATTTTGACCACCAATATTTCCCATCATTGTGCAAATCATCGCCACAATATGGATATACTTTCATGCCTCATCAATCTCCTCAAAGATGGTTGAGCATCCACTACAATCAAGAATTAGGGTTTTGAGCCTTCTCAGAGCACTTAGGCAAAGGATCAATCAAGAAATGGCATGATCTTCAACTTGTCTAACATCTCAAACACCTATAAAGGATCAAGAGGACTCCCACATCAAGAACCAAGCACAAAGTTTCTACATTCCAAGTGGATTAAGCCGCAAGATCGCCAGTGTCACCAAATTAAGGTTTTGATCGACAGAGGCCTCCAGATGGAATTTTTCCTTTGGGCATGAGCCAATGCTTTAAAGCATAACCCAAGATACTCGAAGGGACCTCATGGACCCAATCATCAAGTCAATTTAACATCAGGGGATGCATTTACAAAAAATCAAGAATTAGGGTTTCTTGACCTAATTCACCCCTAAGTTGACTTTTGAGGCAAAGCATGAGCCAAGACCTCAAGACATGATTTGAGGACTTTAAATACACTACATTGACCCAAGAAACTTGGTTCACCAGTTTCAATTTCATCTGGACCAAAATTAGGGTTTTGAAGGGAAAAGTCAATTGTACCTTTGACTTTTGACCAAGACATGCTCCCAAACCTTGGGACATGATTCAATACACCCTATATCACCAATGGAGTCCATCCATTACGTTTGATTTGGGTCAAGGACTTGATTTCACAAAGGATCACATAGTTTTGATTTCATCCGATAAAAAGTCAACTGTGCACAAATCAAGTTTGACTTTTTGGAATTTTTCACAAATATGGTTCCCCTAAGTCAAAAATAATGTTAATGTGTGATATTGATCATCATTCATCAAGAAAAATCAAGAAATGTGAGGTTTCTTGCAAAAGGGGCAACCTTGAGAAACCAAAAATTTTCTAAGTTATGGAATAAAAGAGATTTCGGTACCAACTTCCAAGGATCATAACTTGAGATCCAGGCAACCATTTTGGGTGATCCAAAGCTGGATTTGTAGGTCTTGATATACTCTACAAAAGCTTTTACTACCTCAGACTCCAATTCCTTATGGATTTTGAGTTATGGAATGATCAAAATGGCAAAAAACATGAAAATGACACTTTTCCAACACTTAGTGAAATTTTCAACAAAAGTCAGAATCTGCCTAACTTTTTCCAAAATGTTGGGACATTTTTCACCTTGATCCAAGTTAAACCGGGTCTAGGGGTGAACATAAAAGTTGAAGTATGCCATGAGGGCTTTCCAACAAGTACTAGATCATCTCCAAATTCCATTTGAGCAGGGAGATACAACCCTTGGAACATGGCATCATGAACTAGTTTTTACAAGGCAGAATTTGTGTATTTTGCTCGATTTGTCCAAATCTGATAAATCCAAGCCTTGTCATCAATTTGGACACATCTGAGGATAAAACAAGAAGGGAATGATTTGATCCACAAGCCTCCAAAGTCCAAGAATCTACATTAGCCATAACAAACCTAAAAAGGCTAAAAAGGTGCCAAGACTCCAATTTTGTTACAATGCATTTAATGGATACACCAAGGTGGCATGGACTGACACATTCCTAACTGAATGAGTCAAGAATAAGCTCTGAATCATAGGACCATAGGCCTGTGCCCTAACCTCAAGTCAATGGCTAGAGGAGACTTGAGATTCCTTTTGCTCAACATTGGCCAAAGGCCTGCTGCGGCTGCCATTCACTATTGCTTGCAAAATAAACTTGCTCTACTATAAATATAGCTCATTTGTGCTCAGTTTGAGTACCCCAAAGCACTACAACACTTGCTTTCCTCACAATCTCTTTCTTTAGGCCAAAATGCCTTCTTTTGCAAGGTATCTCTGAGTTTTGAGTTAGAGAGCAATTCAACCACAGCTCATGATCCAAACACCTCTAATATGTTGTATCTAAGTTGTTCAAACACTCACAGGTGACCTGAAACACCAAAATCACAAAGTCAACCTCCAAAACCTCAAAAATTTACTTTTTTTCATTTTTCAAGCCATGTCTTGATCCAGTCACTTCCAAAACCAAACCAGGCCTCAAACACACTTCAAATATCATCCTCAAACTGTCCCAAATGGTTCCCCTCATCTGGAACACCATTTGAGAGAGTTGCCATATTATTGGTCACTTTTGCCACTTTTGCAAGATAGAGCTAAAACTTGTTCCTAAGGATTCCAGCTGGTTCTAATCATTCTAAAAGATTTTAAGGGATCAATTGAGAGTGTCCAAAGCACCAAATTACTTCTGGTACAAGGAACTTGGCAGATAGCACAAAAAGCTCCAAGAGGTAAGTGCATGACAACTTGAACTCCTTGAATTATGCATTCCTATGATGTCCATTGATCATAAACATCTCATACATGTTGTATATGTTGTGTTTAAACTAATTTATCATGTAATTCTTGCCTGTACCATGAGATAGCATAGAACATTCAAAAATAGGCCTATTTTGAAATCACTATCGGATTTTGAGGAGGAAACATTTTTTGAAAATTCCAAGGGCACCATTGGATTCCTCATATAATTCTAGGTCAGATACACCTAAATTTTGTCCCAATCCATGGAGAAATGAGAAAGTTAGAGGCTTCACGTAAATTGCCCAAAAGTTTGTCTTGCCTTGCCCAAGCCTAGAAACAAGGCATGCCTCATGATTTAATGGGGTGGTTTTGATACACGGATGTATTACCACCCCAGTGGTAGCGCGTGAAATTCTGGCACAGATATCAGATGTCCTACACAGATGTTGAGACACTGATATCCAACACAATGAACAAGTTAACAATAATAATAATAGTGTAGAAAGCAAAGAACACAGTTATATATTTACCCAGTTCAAATCAACAATCCTACTCTGGGGGCTACCAAGCCAGGGACGAAACTAATATACGATAGTATCAATTCACAGATCATACAGCAACCACACCCGGGTACAATCTGCTCACTTAATCACTACCCTTCCTATGACTTTTACCTAAGACTCACCTAGGTATAAGGCCCTCCTCAAATCCTTCTTCAATCACAACCCGTGATTGGTTTCTTTCAACACAAGTAACAAAGCGAAAGCCACACTTTCAAAACACATAATTCTCAATACTTCAAAGCTTATGAGAATTGACACACAAGAAACTCAATGCTTAGAAGCTTATGAGTAACTGACAGAACTTACAACATAAAAACCAGTCCTTATACTGTTATCAGAATGATACTAGTTATGCTCACAAATAACACTCGAAAACCCTAACAAAACACACGTAAGTTCCACACCTAAACTAGGTTTACACCAGTCAATATATAGCATTAAATTTGGACCGGATTGGGCTTCACAAACGCAGCAAGGAGACTGCTCACAAATCTGCAATAAAAACTCCAACAAAATAGGTCTTCAATCTAAAGTTTCCTAATATGTCTCCATAGTTAGAAAATGCTAAAAATCCGAAAACCAACACATAAAAACCCAACCCAAAAATACTTTGGATGCCACATAGGATAACCAAATATTCACAGAATATTCAGTAACAATTAACAGCAACAGAATCTTCCTTTTAAACCAAAACAGACGCGATGTCCTATGAGCCAGTATGGGACATCTTTATTCAACATGTTGAATGCAGAGAATCAGAACATCTTTATCCAACATCTTGCTGCTAGAATAGTTTTAGCAAAATAAATGCCAACCACAAAAACAAAGAAATAACAATCTCCCCCTTTGGCTTATTTTGGCTAAAACTACACACCAAAACAACAATATCAGAGATAGCAGCGAAAAGCACACCATAACACCAACAAAAGCATAGCAGCAAAAAAAATCACAAAGAGAAAACTCCCCCTCAACTGCAGCAACACAGAAAACTCCCCCTCAACTGCAGCAACACAGAAAACTCCCCCTCAACTGCAGCAACACAACAACATTCAATATTCTCCCCCTCAGCTGCAGTACCAGCACACGCACAAGCACACTACTCCCCCTTTTTAGCCAGAAATATGACAAAGGCAAGTAGGACAGTTATTAACATAAACATAATATAGCAAAAGATAATGTTCAGAAGGAGAGACAGAGATATAGTTATCCTAAAATAGCACCAACAACAACAAAACAAGCACACAAAAAAACATCAACTGCTACAGTTATTCTGCAGCACCATCATCATCTTCATCTGACCCCGATTATGCAATTTCTTCACTCTCTCCATCAGTCTCAGCATCAATATCACCACTTCCAGATACATAGTCACCTGAACCCTGTTCACTTTCTCTATCAGATCCACCAGAGCCATCACCTTCAGCAGTTTCCTTGTTCTCTTGGTCTTTACCAACTGTTCCAACAGAAGCATTTCTTTTCTCCATGAAAGTTTTAATTAACTATTCAAGTTTGGACTTCCTAGCAGTGTCTTTTCGGATGGAATCTTCCAATTCCTTGCACGTATCTTACAGCTGTGTGATGACTTCATCATCAAGGGTAGCATGACTGGAAGTTTGAGAAGATGTCCCAACAATGTCTAAAACATGTGCCCCACCAAGTAACTTGTAGTGTAGGGACAGATTAGGTTTTCTTTTGAGAGCACTGTCACTCCCTAACAAAAGGTTAGGAAACTGATCTAAAATAACACCACAGATCAGGGATGGAAAGAAAATAGGCATCTTGACAGCAGTTGAACTTGCTTGTTTCTGAATTTGTTCAAAGATGTATAACCCAAAATCAAAAGAAACCTTTTTCCCAATAGCATAAATGAACCTACCAAGTATGGAGGAAATAGTAGATGTATGATTGGTAGGTACCCAATTCACAACAGCAATCCTGTGGAGAATAGCATATTTAACACTCAGTTTTCCAGAGGACAACTTTTCTTCATATGGCTAGTGTTTAATACAACCACCTGTAATCTCCTTACACGCTTCATTGTCTGTGACCTCTAACTCAGGTTGAGGTTCTTTACACCTGCCCAGAAAGTTGTTGATTACTTCAGGGGAAAAAGTGACGACTTTTCCTCTCACAGACACTTTTCTGAAGTTGTTACTCTTGTTATCATCGCAATCTTCAGATATATTCACAACAAATTCCTTGACTAATTTCTCATAGCAGGGTCCTATCTTGGACACAGTTCTCATCAACCCAGTAGCTGCAATAAGATCCATGATTTCTTTGTATTTATTGAAATCCTTACCCAGCTCTCTCTCCAGGGCAATCCTCCTTTGATCCACAACTCTCCATCTATCTGTATTCCTCATAGAACCATCAGCATAAGTCTTTTTGCAGGTAGAGTTTTCCACACCAATGATGTCTTGAACATCTGTTGCAGCCTCATATTCAGACTCACTGTGATCAGTGATTTTTCTCTTCTTAGTTGGAACAACAACCTTACTCCATTGTTTAGGAGGCCCAGCTCGAACTTTTCCCTTGGTACTATCCACACCTCCGGACCTTGAACCTTCAATCATAATAGTTTTCTCTTTTTTTCTCTTAATTCTCCTTACCATCGCAGTAATGGGTTCCTCATCAAAAGTGATATCATTAACATTAATAACTACATCGGCTTTCTTTTTACTCCTTCTTTCATGACCCACATGAATGCGGACACCATCATCAGTCCTATTTGTAGGACTGCCATTGGCATTTCCTGTCAAGGATGTTGGAACATCAGACCCAACACCTGTATCAACTCCACTTAAAACCCTGGCAACAAACTCCCTAAGTTCCTTATCTTTTCTGACTACATCAGCATTAGCAGGATTCTTGTTTATACCACATGATTCAGTAGCATTCTTCTTTTCAATCAAACTAGACTTAGACCCTTTTTCAGACAAGTTTTTTCTAGGGCTTATTTGGTCTGTATATAAACTAGTCATCGAGTGAACTTTCTTCCAAGGTGAAAAAGGTTTAGACTTCTTACCAGAAATATTGACATCCATTGAGTGAGAAACTTGTCGTTTTCCTTTAGGATCAGCCGGTACTACGTTCAAGGGAGCAATATCAAGCACAAGATCTGAGAGGTTGATCATTCAAAGTGATTCATCATCTCCAGCATTGGTCCGAGGAGATCCTGAGTTATCAGAGGAGCCATGGATGGATTCTGATGCATGATGTTGAAACATTTTTTATTGATCACAAGGCACAATATTGAGAACGTTAAGAGAAAACCCTAAAGCCTGTGTACTTTGGAGAGAAAGGGCAGGAGGAATTTTTGTAAAATATGTTTGAAGTAGGTAGAGTGTGTTTGCCCGCCTATTTATATTTTTGAGAAGTGGGCCCAGAGAAGCGCGGCAGTCACAAACTTTGAACACCCGATTCGCCTCAAATGTGCATTCATCAAACTTTCCTTTTAAATTTTCCGCGCTGACATACTTACTAAGTTTAATCTTATTATCACAGTTCACCATGCTAACATTTTGAGTTGCTTTAAAATTGATCAACACCTGTTTTAACTCAGTATTCTTTTCAATAATTTTCTTAGTTTCCAAGCATATTGCAGTGCTCTCAGATTTACACAGATAACAATTATCTGATGCTCTCTCGCCTCTCATGACAACCTTGCCCTTCTTATTTGTTATCAGACATTCAGAATTGGTAAAGTTGACCCTAAGACCCTGATCACATAGTTGACTTATGCTTATCAAGTTTGCATCTAAGCCTTCAACAAGTAATACCTCCTCCAGATTAGGTTGTCCTGTACAGTCCAAATTTCCAACACCCATTACTCTCCCTTTTGAGCCATTACCAAAGGTCACATAGTTAATAGAATGAGACTTAACATCTGACAAACATCCCTTGACACCAGTCATGTGCCTAGAACATCCACTATCAAAGTACCACTTTTCCCTTGCAGAGACACTGAAAGACTTATGAGCTATGTGTTCTTCCACAGTACTCTTGGGAGTCCACACTTTCTTTGCTCCAACCCAATCTTGTTCCCTACTAGACTGTAACCCAGTCATGGGGTAGCCATATAATCTGTAGCAGAAGGGTTTTATATGGCCAAACCTTCCACAAAAGTGACATCTCCATCTTTGATTCTTTCTTCTTGTGAAATTCTTCTGATGTCTGTGAGGATGTTGCAACATGTTATACGGCATCTTCAAATCTTTCTTAGATTGAGCAGGTGTCACTTCAGGCCATTTTCCCTTGTCCATCTCACTGGAACTTTCAAACCCAAGACCACTAACATTTCCAACATCTCTCCTTGACTTCAGAATCTCATCAAGCACATCAGAGCTGCTATTGAGCATTCTGACAGTCTTGATTATATTATCCAGTTTTGAATTCAGAACAACCACTTCACTTTTCAAGTCAGAGATAGTAGCCAAATGCTCTACCTTTTCAGCTTTTAGATGAGCAATAACTCTCTTTTGTTCTTCTTTCTGCTGACATACTTCTTCACTTTTAATGCATAAATTCTTATAGGAAGCAGCCAGCTCTTCAAAGGTAAGATCTTCACTGACTGACTCTTCATCAGACTCACACACACCTGTTAATGCTGTAACCCATTTTCTAGACTTCTCATCAGTTTCAGTTTCAGAGTTATCTTCTGACCATGAGACTGATAACCCCTTCTTTTGCCTCTTGAGATAAGTGGGGCACTCAGATTTTATGTGCCCAAAACCTTCACACTCATGACACTGAGCTCCTTTCCCTTGGTTGGAATTTTCTTCAGTACTGGTATTTCTCCCAACATTCTGGTTTTTATTGATGACAGATGACTTGACCCTAACATTTGATCTTGACTTCCAATCCATCCTTCTGAGCACTTTGTTGAATTGTTTGCCAAGTAACACCAGGTCTTCTGAGAGGCCTTCATCTCTGTCTAGATTACTTTCAACTTCTGAGTCACCTGCCTTTGACACAAAAGCTATACTCTTCTTCTTTTCAGACTTTTCACTGATTCCCAATTCAAATGTTTGAAGTGATCCCACAAGTTCATCCACTTTCATCTTATCTATGTCCTGAGCTTCCTCTATAGCAGTCACTTTCATGTCAAATCTCTTAGGTAGAGATCTGAGGATTTTTCTGACCAGTTTGCTGTCAGACATCTTTTCACCTAGGGCACTTGAAGCATTAGCTATCTCAATAATGTTCATGTGAAAGTCATGAATGCTCTCATCTTCCTTCATATTCAAATTTTCAAACTTGGTAGTGAGAATATGAAGTTTTGACATCTTCACCTTTGAAGTCCCTTCATGAGCAACCTTCAAGACCAGCCAGACCTCTTTTGCAATGGTGCAGTGTTCAATCAACCTGAAGATATTTTTGTTAACACCATTAAACAATGCATTCATGGCTTTGGAATTTCCCAAGGACCCATTGTAGTCTGCATCATCCCAGTCTTCCTCTTCCTTCACCACATCAGTAGGTTTACCTTCTCCATCTCTAACCTTTGGGGGTTCCCATCCTTTTATAACAGCTTTCCATGCTTGATCATCCATGGATTTGATGAATGCTATCATCCTCGGTTTCCAATAGTCATAGTTGGAACCATCAAGCAGAGGTGGTTTGTTCAAAAATCCTCCATCCTTGTCCATTGCACCATAAAGTACCTTCCCTGATTCTCACCCAGAACCAAACAAGGGTGCAAGCTCTTGATGCCAATTGAAATTCTAGCACAGATATCAGATGTCCTACACAGATGTTGAGACACTGATATCCAACACAATGAACAAGTTAAAAATAATAATAACAGTGCAGAAAGTAAAGAACATAGTGATATGTTTACCCAGTTCGGATCAACAATCCTACTCTGGGGGCTACCAAGCCAGGGACGAAACCAATATACGATAGTATCAATTCACAGATCATACAGCAACCACACCCGGTTACAATCTGCTCACTTAATCACTACCCTTCCTATGACTTCTACCTAAGACTCACCTAGGTATGAGGCCCTCCTCAAATCCCTCTTCAATCACAACCCGTGATTGGTTCCTTTCAACACAAGTAACAAAGCGAAAGCCACACTTTCAAAACACACAATTCTCAATACTTCAAAGCTTATGAGAATTGACACATAAGAAACTCAATGCTTAGAAGCTTATGAGTAACTGACAGAACTTACAACACAAAAACCAGTCCTTATACTGTTATCAGAATGATACTAGTTAGGCTCACAAATAACACTCGAAAACCCTAACAAAACACACGTAAGTTCCACACCTAAACTAGGTTTACACCAGTCAATATATAGCATTAAATCTGGACTGGATTGGGCTTCACAAACGCAGCAAGGAGACTGCTCACAAATCTGCAATAAAAACTCCAACAAAATAGGTCTTCAATCTAAAGTTTCCTAATATGTCTCCATAGTTAGAAAATGCCGAAAATCCGAAAACCAACACATAAAAACCCAACCCAAAAATACTTTGGATGCCACATAGGATAACCAAATATTCACAGAATATTCAGTAACAATTAACAGCAACAGAATCTTCCTTTTAAACCAAAATAGACGCGATGTCCTATGAGCCAGTATGGGACATCTTTATTCGACATGTTGAATGCAGAGAATCAGAACATCTTTATCCAACATCTTGCTGCTAGAATAGTTTTAGCAAAATAAATGCCAACCACAAAAACAAAGAAATAACAGCGCGCATGTGTGTTTGTGTATGAGGTCGTGGGTTCAAACCCCACCCATACCTTTTTCGCTACCTCTCTCATTTTTGCTATTTTTCATTATTTTCATGTTTTTGTTAATTAATTGAAAAATTAATTTCTCTCTCAATTTTAATTATTTTTTATTGGTTCTTTTTTAAAAAATTCCCAAAAATGTTAAAATATTGTATTCCATGAAAATTTCACAAAAATATTATTTATTTCATATATTTGGTATTTTTGTAAAGAATTATATTTTTATTTGTTTTTAAACATTAAAAATATTTCTTTCTCTTGGTTTTACAAAATTCAAATGATTTTTAAATCATCCCATGAATGAAACATGATTTTCCAAATATAAATCCAAGATCACAACCTTTTTTCACATGTTCGATTATTTTAATTGAATTTTTATTCAATTAAAATACATTTAAAAACCAAAAATTAGGGTTTTGATCACTATCACCCTAACAAATCCTTTTTCAAACACTTGGGCCTCTAATAGAGTGTAAGACCCAACCCCCTTTGTACATAAACTTTCTTGGGCCTCAGTCATTGTATAAGTCCCGATACGATTTTATA
Organism: Lathyrus tuberosus; assembly: GCA_022829125.1. Taxonomy (NCBI): domain Eukaryota; kingdom Viridiplantae; phylum Streptophyta; class Magnoliopsida; order Fabales; family Fabaceae; genus Lathyrus; species Lathyrus tuberosus. The sequence continues at coordinate 18,485,293 of JALAZF010000021.1, read as the reverse complement.
ATCTAGGCGCGGTCGTCGCCTTTTTAAAGCAAAAACATTGGGTCTCTCCTTGAGTTGGAAGCCCCATCACTTGTATATAAAATAAACTTTGGGCCTCTCCTTGAGTTGTAAGACCCATCCCTTTGTACAGAAAACCTCTTTGAGCCTCAGTCATTGTATAAGCCCCAGTACAGTTTACAGAACAACGGTACGATTACTGTTTTTCCTCTGGGCCTCTCCTTGAGTATAAGCCCCAACAATCTTTTCAAAATAACTACCCTTTTGATTTAGGTTCAAATTCATAGTTGTTGTCAAAACTTTCTTTAATTTCTTGAACAACTAACCATACAGCTGTTACAATGGAAGCTTGCTCGCCTGTAAGTTTTATCAGCTTTCATTTACTTGCTCTCATATATATATATATATATATATAACTGTATTGCTGGAAGCTTCCTCACCTGTAAGTCCTTCTTTCATATCCTTTTAAATACTTGTCATATATCAACTGTATATATACTAGTATATCTACTTAGAGTTTTCCCCGGCAACTAGGTCTATAACTAGGTAAAGCCAATTTAGTCACTCTTAAATACAGTCAAAACTAGATCCCCATAGGATTTCCAGATACAGTCTTGCCTTCTCTTGGGCTTAAACAATATGGAACAAAGAGAAAGGCATTATTCTCGGTGAAACTTTTCTCAGACTGTCACTATTAGAAATTGTCAAAGAAATTCATTTCCCCAGAGAGGATTAATTCTCGGTGAAACCTCTCTTGAATTTCTTCAAACCCTAGAACTGTTCACTAAAGAAAAGATTATTCTCGGTGAAACTTTTCTTGAACTCTTCTTAAGTTTGGACCCACAGGCTTCCTAAAAGCATCCCCGCCTCCTCTTGGGCTTTGTACAAGGACCCTTCGGCTTCTTAAAAGTTCTCATGCCTTCTCTTGGGCTTAATACAAGGACCCTGAAGACCTCTTAAAGGTATAAGACAGAACTTAGTCATCCTTTGTTAGAGCTGTCTTTCTAAAAGAGTCAAAACCTCAGACCAATTTTAGGGTTGATACTCATCCCTTAAAAGAGTCAGCCTCCTCTTGGGCGTTATACAAATATAAACTCTTTCATACTAGTAGACTTGGACAGTCTAATCCCCTCTTGAGTCTCAAAGACATTCTCAAGTTCCCTACTGTCGCATCTGCAAAAAAACAACCGGCGAGAAAACTAGAACTGAAGAGTCTCCACCGAATGTTATTTATCCCAACGCAGGGAAAGGAAACGATCGAAGACAACCTGAAAAGGAAGAAGACATGGTCATCGCAACCATAGTCCGGGTTCGGGAGTCGGTTACGCGAGGGGAAGGTATTAGCACCCCCACGCGTCCATCGTACTCGATGGGATCCACGCTTGTTGTCTAATTAAAGGGTGAGTTATCCTAAAGTCTACGGCTGAACAAAAAACGGGGGAGGGGAAAGCAAAGACGGGCTCGCAAGGATTATCGCAATCCAATGCGTACGAATCTTCGTGGACGAACGAAGAATCAGAGTCAATGTAGTTCGACGCACTACGGGGGAAGGTTGCTCGCCGAGATATCGCATCTCGTGCTTACGTATCCTCAATCGGATGAGAGAGAGAGAGTAAATCAGAGCAGTCGTAGCTCGACCTAACAAGGTCTTAGTGTTTTTTATGAGTGACTTTAAGTTCACGTCCGGCAGTTAGGGTCGATGCCTATTTGCGATTTGAATGAAAATAACGTGCTCTTTTCTGAAAATGGTTTGAAACTCAACAATCCCGAAGGATGAAAAAGATTTGAATTTGGTTTTTGTTTTTTAGACATAAGTGAATTGAAGTTAGTTCGTAACTTGCATTGCACCGAAGTCTATTACGTAGGAACGAATGCATAGGAAATCATCCCAAGATGGGACGTCCACTAAACACTCTAGAAAAATGAGAGGAAACCCCTCATTTCTCATTTCCCACATACAAGGCTCAGGCGCAATACACGTTACCTTTATTAAGTGTCTTAGAATTGTTATGAGATGAGAAGAGAAGACCCAAGGGAAAAAGAAAACACTACGGGAATTATATCCTAATGTTGTCAAGCAAAAGTGGCCCTAAGGTTGAGGTAAGAAGGGAAGATTCTACCTAATGTTAGCATGCATGGTTTGAATCCTAATGTCTATCCTATTCCAAGCTAAATCAAAGATTAAGTTGGACTAGGAAGTCCTAAGGGAACAAGCAAGAGCAAGGCAAAAACCAAAGAAATAAACCAAAAACAGCGGCTACAACAGCCCTCCAGCACTTGCACAGTGGTAAAATCCAGCTCATACACCAAACAGCATTCAACAACTCAAGTTTCCAGCACAAAACGGGTGTAAAAAGCAACAGGCAGCAAAGGTATACAATTGATAGCATGTTAAACAATTCAGAAAAATAGCTGTAAAAAATAGGGCAGCATGCAAAGCATCCAAACAAATACCCATGCAAGCAATGATTGCAAATGAACACGCATAGCAAGGCAAACCAAGCATAAAGGTTGCAAGCATCAAGAATGAATAACAATGATCATGTTAACAATTTAAGAACAAGTATGCTTAACAAAGTCGCACAACTTAATCATTCACCAAAACATCATGCATGAGCGAAAATAGGACACCAGCAACAATTATGCATCACAAGTTCAGCAAGTCAAGCATTAATCAACAATCAACATGATTCAAATGTGTGTGCAACATATTCATCACATCAAGAAAGCAACAACACAATCATGGATATTCACCAACGAAAACAAAAGTCATGTGGCGAAGAATCGCTTACAAACCAACATGTGAGGTAAAACAGCTCAAGAATGATCGACAAATCAACATCATATCAATCCATGAGATTACACAAGTTCAACAAGTTATTATTCACAAATGAACCAATATGCATCATGAACATGCTTCAAGAATGCAAACAAATTAACAATCGGAAAATCGTGCATCAAAGATTCACATACATCCAGCAACTAAAGGTTAAACAACCCTAGAAAATTCCACAAATATACATCATACAAAGCCAAGAAGGTTAGGGGTGGAATAGGTATCAATACATGCTTCCAAACAAGCCAAAAACACAAAAGTTATAGGTACAAATCGATTGCAACAGGGTGCAAATCGATTGCACAGTTACAGAATGCAATTTCTAGTGAAAAAACACAAGTGCAATCGATTGCAGCAGGGTGCAAATCGATTGCACAGTAGGAGACCTGGAAGAATCACTTCTCATAATCACTTTTCCAACACCAATCACATATTCAAACATCCAAATGATCATGTAATCAAACATACACAAAAATCCACATCAAATATCAGTAATCAAACACATACTTCGTCAATCAAACAACAAGATCATGAATCAAATCAAGCAAATGGATCAAATCACATTGAAAACCATGGATCTACATTCTATAAGTTGAAATTAAGCTAAATTAAGTATGGATCTGAAATTGACCAACCTACAAAGCTAAGAATTGCTTTGGTAAGTGTTGCAAACAGAATTTGATGAATCCAAGCAAGAAATTCCAAGATCTGTGAGCTCCTTGCAAGCAAAAGCTGAAAATCCAAGCACTAAGCTAACAATACTCCAAAATCACTTTCAATAAGCACTTATGAAATTCCAAATCCAGATCCAAACAAAAATCACCAGTGGAAAACAGCAATGGAGTGATAATGAGAGGCTTTAGCTCAAGAATTAACAAGTTCCAATGAAGAACTTGTTAATTTCTATGGAAGAGCTTTGAATGTAGTTAAAAATGGAAGTTGAGAGTGAAAATGTGAGAGAGAGAATTGAGAGAATTCTGAAAATTGAGAGTGAATGATGAGTGAAAATGATCAAGGTTAGTGAGGTTTGGAATGAATTGATTTAAATATAGACTAGGTTAGGAATTAAGTTTGGGTTTAGAATGAGGTTTAGAGAGTGGAATGGAAATTGGAAAATGAACTAGGAAAGGGAGTGTGGAATTAGAGTGGAAATTGGATGGAAATGAAATCAAATTATGTAGCCCTCTAGATCCTTCTACTGATATAGCATTGATCCCAAGTGAATGTGGTGCATTGGAAGTTGATATAGTGCTGAAAAATGAAAGTTTTGGGCAAATCCGTCACAGTGCAATCGATTGCACAGCAGTGCAAATCTATTGCACACCCTTGCAAAGGCCAAAAATGGTGAAAATTGCCTCACTTTGTTCACTCATAACTCAATGACAAATGATCCAAATGGCATGGTTCTTGTGCCCATTTTGAAGGGAATGTTTCAAACTACAACTTTCATGTGGAAAAAATTTGCAAATGAAGCCTTGATCATGGTGAAAATTGGCTTTGAAAACGGTTGAAAACTTTCCCAAAATAGCAACTTTTAAGACCTAGTTTTATTCCAAAAATGGCAAGTTCTCAATTTCTTGATTTTTGGCAATTCCTTGAACATTCCTTAACCAAATTTCATCCATTGATCATATTTGACTTGAAAATAATCGTGTTGACCTCAAAAAGTCAGGAGTTGACTTTTTTCCACTGCACAGTTGACTTTATCCCCAATTCTCCTGATTTTGAATCTTTTGAACAATTGAAACCCTTCTGAACCAAATTGATGGACAATTCTCCAATCCTAGACACTTAGGGACATGAGGAATACCAAGGAATCAAGTTTTTCCCAAAAAATCAGAAATAAACTGATTTTATGGCAAACCCTAATTTTGGTGCCCTCAGTCTAGGAGGAATCGACCCATGCTCCAAATCCAAATTGCTCTGAATATGGTGTGTATCCTCTCAAACAATGATGAGATATGCCATATGATGATGATAAAAAACTCAAAGATCTTGCCCATTGGGGGGTTAGACTCAAGAATCTCCAAAAACCCTAATTTGAGAGATCAGGCTAGGAGAATGTGATTCACTTGAAATCTCTTGCCATTTACAATCATCTGATGAGGTGGTGGGCACATTAGGATGCCTTGAGGTCTAAGAATCCATTGTGGCTCAAGTAATGATGACATTAAAACCATCTCTCCTTTGGTCTCTTGGACAATGCACATGATCCCTTGCTTGAACCTCTGAAAAATAACTCTTCCTCCGAATTAACCTAGATACCTTGATCCCATGCTAAGAACCAATGATATGCACAAATGATAATGCAAAATGAAAAGAAACATAAGTCGTTAGTGTTAGAAACAAAAAGGCAAATTTTGGGGTGCTACATCTGGCCAAAATAACGGCCCACAACATACTTCGCTTCTACAAGCGGAACATCCTCGCGCGCTTCGGCATCCCCCAAGCAATAGTCACCAACAACAGGACACAATTCATGGACAGAAAGTTCCAAGAGTTCGTCACCCAACTGGGCATGAAACAACACTTCGCGTACGTCGAACATCCCCAGACTAACGGGCAAGCTGAAGCAGCAAACAGAGTGAACCTATGAAGCCCCAAACGAAGGCTGGACGAAACGAAGAAAGCTTGGGTCGAGGAGCTACACAGCATGCTCTGGGACTACCGCACTATGCCCTACTCTTCCACTGGGGAAACCCCTTTCTGTCTAGCTTACGGAACTGAGGCAGTAATCCCCATTGAGATACACGTGCCCTCCCGGTGGACTGAATCCCCCCTAGACGAGGAGACGAATAGCGATGCACTAAGGGAGGAGCTCGACCTCGTCGAAGAGGTCCGATTAGGAGCAGCTCTCCGCGAAGCCTCACTAAAACAAAAAATTGCAATTAGGCACAACACCAAAGTTATACGGCAAGAATTCCAAGTAGGCAGTCTTGTCTTAAGAAGGAATAACAAAGATTCTCGAGAAGGCAAACTCGCTGCAAACTAGGAAGGACCCTATCGCGTCCGGGCAAAGACGGAGAATGAGGCCTACTACCTAGAACACCTTAACGGGGAAGAACTTGCTCGACCATGGAACACCGAAAAGCTAAAACAATATTATAGCTAAGACCCTAATCATCGACTTGCTTCGTCGATACGACGAGCATATCGTCCCGACCACGAATGCGCGCCCAGGTACAAGCGCTGCATACAAACTAAAACAGGTTTTCGCTCAAGAACGAGTAGAACCCATGCTCGACGGCGGTTCCTCGATCGAACCCGCCGTCGTCAAAGTACTATGATAGGCAGAACACCCAGCTTGTGATGGGAAGCTCACGCCGCGAACTCAGGCCTCAAACGCGACTTGAGCTCCGCTCTCATGCCCGGAAACTACCCTGGTCGTTCGATCAGCTCCCCTCACTGACGAACACTTCTAAGTCGAGCAAACCCCAAAACAACGAATCATTCAGTCACCCTTATTATGGGCACACACTTGTATCGAGCAAAGTTACTACATTTAGCAAAAATAAAAACAGATAAAGCCATGCGCAAATATAAATCATACAAAAGTGGCCAGAATGGTCGGAAACATACATATCATGGTAATAAGTGGTCACGAAGACCACAATTGTACATGTAACATCAAAAAAGGGCCACGCCCCATACAAAACAATAAATTACATTAACACGGCACGCAGGCTTAAGTTACCACAAAAGGATATCACTCCTCCATCTGTTGGGTCTCCTCGGGGATGGTGTGCGTCTGCTAAGACTCCTCCTAGAGAGTCCGGGCATACTCCTCGTTGATCTGGAGAAAGTCGGGGATGACGATCTTTCCATTCTCCACATGGTAAAATAAACAGGTCCCCTTAGTGGACAGTTGGACACCAGGATTCACAAGTTATAGCTGCGCCATAGCATTGTTGAAAGAATCCTCCCCAATGGCTTCGACGTCATCCTCCGCCTGTACAATACGGGCAACCAACTCATCCCGAGTCTTCAGCTCCTTCAGACTCTCTTGCTCGTCTTCAATAGGGGCAGCAGCAGATCTCATTTGCTCGACCAAATCCTCAACGACTTTCTTCTCTGCGGCCAGGGTGTCTTTCTCCCCTTGGATCTTGGTCAGCTCCTCTTGAGACTTTTTCCTCGCCTCCTCGGCAGCCTTAGCCTCCTCCTTAGCCTTCTTCACCTTCTCCTTCAGGGCCGATATCGCGGCCTGGGCCTTCTTCAGCTCAGACTCATGAGGGGAATCTTCCTCGGCGTAGACCGCCGCCATCTCCAGGACCCTAATCAGGGCAGAAGCATCTTGCGCCAGCATCGCCCTCTTACTCGGGCGGTCCATTCCCTCAAGCATCAGAGACTCCGCCCGAGGAACCGTCAAGTAGGAGCCTTCAAAGAATTTTTTGTTTTGAAGGCTTGGAGGAAGCTCGAACTTGCTCTCCTCCCCCGCCTAGCTGAGGTCCACTAACACGTTCTGCCGGAAACGCTTGAACCTCGAGGTTCCGGGCACCGGGGAACCCTGGACAAGAGGCGGCGTCGGCGAGGAGCTCCCCGATCCCGTCTATGAAGGTGGCACTCGTTGGGTAAACTAGCCTTTTGTAGTTGATGCGCCGCCCTTGCCCTTCGCCTGGGCATTTTTTACCATCCGCTGATGCGCTGAAGGCATTTCACCTGCAAAAACATAACGGGCACGTTAGCAAACGGTGAAGACAATAATCTAAACAAGCTAAAAAATAAATACTACCCAGCAGTTTAAGAGCGTCAGCGTGAGTCCTGCACTCAAGGAGCCCTTTCGTGTTGATGTAACGGCTCTCCACCTTCTGCCCGCCATCTTCCTCGAAGATCGGATCCCCGCTCTTAGTCCAGCACTTCGTAGGGATAAAATTGTTGACAAAATTCACCAACACCGCGTACCCGGCTTTGTCATCATCTTCCAGCATCTCTGGCTGGGCAAGATACTGGTCAGTTCCCTGGGAAAAATGAGACCCAGTTCAGCAGAAGGGGAACTTCAGCAACCTATCCGCCACTACTTTGCCCTGCTCATCATAAAGATCCTCCCCGTTTTCATCCGTCGACACCTCCCAAATGTATGTAGAATCCTAAGCCTTCTCCGACACGGGCTCGATGATGTAAAACCTCTCCTTAAAATTCCTTATGGACTCGGAGAATGGTTTGAACAACTTTCTCACCTGATTCAACGAGACCCAGCCAAACTTCCTCCCCGAGACTTGCCTCTGAAGATGGAAAATTGTAAAGAATAAGGGTAGGGTGGCTCCTATCTTCAGGAACTCACACGTCAGTTCGAACGCACGGATAAATGCTAAGGAATTGGGATGCAGCTGCGAGGGGGGCAGGTCCAAATGCACGAAAACAGATCTCTGGAAGTCAGTCAAGGGCGGCCTCAGCCTTATGTCCTTGAAGACGTACTCATACATCGGGAACCTCTCCCTGTAATCCGTGCAGATACGATCGTCTTCACCCGAAAAATTCACCTTTCATTCCCCTTTAGCCCCCACGGTCGTGAGGCATCCCCGGGAAACGAGGCAAAAACGGAGGCATGCTCTGCGGGCTCTGCAACTATCCACTCCTCCGCGGAGGTCCTCTCAGATGGGGTCTCACCGACATCGCTGGGAGTGGCTGTAACTTCTGTGTCGCTACTTTCCGAGAAGCTCTCCTCGGACGAGTCTATGAGAATTTCTTCTTCAGGTTCATGGACCATCTCCTTCACCTGAAAAGCAGAGGACAAAAGTGAATTCAATGACAAAATCAAATCCACCCTTCCACCACTAGTCAAGTGAAAGGGCGCGCGAAGGCCCGATGACAACGTCCCCGGCCTAAGCTCTACTCAAATGGCACAAGTGTGACGCGAGGAGATGCCCGGGGCAACCCCTCCAACGCGCACGGGGAGATTCTCCCCGGTTCGCTACCCAGAATTCCGTTTGAAGGCCTACCGGAAAACTCATGAAACTGCCGAAAGACTCATAGGTACACCGAAAAATTCATGAGCTCCACCGGTAATGAACGCGCTCGTCGTCGCAACGGCGCCAGAAACCACCTAAACCTCTAAGCTCCTAAAGGTTCGGCAACTACGACAACGGCAAAAAGTGGCCAAGCCACCGTCTTCCACCAACATTCGCCGGAAACTGCCACTGTACTACCTAGAATCAACCTAACCGCATGTATTCTAGAAAAACAAAAATCTTGAAACTAGAGTAAAGTTGAGCAACTTACGTGGTTGAGGAAGTATTCGAGGGTCGAAGACTGTGGTCGGAGCTGGTACGACGGCTGGACGGCGATTGACGGCGGCTTGAACAACAGCAAACGGAAGAGCTCAGACAGAGAAGCGAAGGAGGAGAGAGAAGCGAAAAGTGCAAATAAGCAGCTTCTCCCTCTATTTATAGGTGTTCTGAGGGCACGTGCACGAGCACGCGCGGGTAGGGGCGTCATCATGACCCTAGCCTAACCATCATGACGCATTTAATACAACACAGGGCTCGAGGCACACGTGGCATCCCGCCTCTTTAGATCACATCAACCGTTGGGCTTCCCGTACGCCGGGCACGCCAAACAACGCTACGTATCCCGCGGGCACCAACTCCCTCGGGCATCGCAAAACAACTTCATCTCGTTGGCAGGCGACGACCCCTTTTAGATGTCCCCGGGACTGCGAGTTACCCTTAAGTCATCACTCCCGTGCTCGGGAGCAACGACTTGGGGGGCTCCTGTTCCAAACTGGACCAATGACTAGGCATGGCCCAATCCACTTCTGCTCCCAGAACGGCCCAATTGTCTAAGTCCAGCCAATTGGGGGCAGCATTTACCTTTTTGCCCCCTACCGGGCAAATATGGTCGGATGACCCCAAGGGTCACCTGTTCCTCCTTGGTATTTCCTACCCTTTACGCACGGCTCCACCATCTAGAAACAGTCACGACGCCCGTGCCCAGAACTGCGTATTTGCCCGTAGCAACGGCTAGTTTCGGGCACCTCTGCCCGTCCTAACGGCTAGTTTCTGACAGTTACCTATTCTTCGGGAAACAGTTATTTCGCCCCGGAAATAGGGACCGTTGGTCAGGCGCTAGGGGCACTATAAAAACCCTCTCATTTGAGAGGGTCAGGTATTCCAAATCACTTACGAAATACTTACTTTGTACTTGCTCTCTCTCTCTCTCCCCCGATTCTTACTTTAGCATCTGAGTACCTTGCAGGTACACTCCTCTCCTCATCTCTCACACTCAGTATCACGGGCGTCATCCTTAACCCACTTTAGGCTCTGATCAGCCATCAAAATCACCTTTTTATTATAATTTATTCTCGTTTGTGTTTGAAATCACTTGATTAACAAGTCCAAAAAAGACTTCATTCTTCACCACTTGAAAGGACTTTCTATTTCTTTTTTTTTTAATTCTGTAACAAATATAGGAAACACATGCGAATAAGATCATATTTCAAAGTATTTGATCCATAAAAAAATTTATTAGTTTTTATGGATAGTATCTTTATAGTCAAAGTAATTGCAAGTATGTAATCAAAACAATAAATCAAGTATAATTATATTTTATCTTAATTTATATATATATATATATATATATATATATATATATATATATATATATATATATATATATATATATATATATATATATATATATATATATATATATATATATATAATATAGAAAATAAAGCATCGAAGAAGAAAGAGATTATAATTTCAATAAGGTAAATAACATAATCTATAAAAATAATATATAATAAAATATAAATAGACTTAGTTTTCCTTAATCTAATTATATTAAAATATCAATGAAATGATATTTAATATATCCCTTCAAACTCAAAATATATTATCATGAAAATTAAAAGTATGTCAAACAAAAAAATCAAATCAAAACTATTGTAACCAATGAAAAAGAAAACAATAATAAAAAAATAATAAAGGAGCAACAATCGAAGAGAATAATCAATAGAGAAGTGACAAACATCTATAGAAAGAAAATAAATCAAGCATAAAAAGAAGCAAACGAACCAAGAAAAAATAGAACAATTAGAAAGCAGTCAAACAAAATAACATCAATCAAAAAGAAGAATACATAGAAATAATCAATCAAAAAGAACCAATTAAAAGGAGGAACAATCAAAACAAAAGAACCAAATAGAAAGATGAATAACACGGGTAAAAAGGATGATCATTCAATAGAAGAATCAAATCAAAACAAAATTAAATCAACTAAATAAATTCAAACAAAATTGAACCAAATTAACCAAATCAAACTAAATAACAATAAAACCGATCCAAACTAAATCTAAATCAATTTAAATGAAACAAAATCAATTCAAACTATCATAAAAAGAAACTAAATCAAACCAAACCAAATTACAAAGAGACATGCAACCATAGAGTACTCATGAATACTAGAACGAACAATGAAAGGATTCAGTCTCAATCAATATTCAATCATATAAAGTGGAAAACACTACGTTGAAAACAATTTAACGATTCAACCAAATAATTATTTTTCTTCGATAAAACAAATTATCAAAATCCAAAACAAAAATATTTTCAAACTTTTGAGAACACAATAGTAGAAATAACGAGTAATTCAAAGATAATCGAAAAAAACTTTAAGTATTATGTTAAAATTAGAGATAATAAAATAAAAAAGAAAAAAAGATTAAAATTTTAATAATGTGAATAACATAATTTTAAAAAATAAATATTATAAAATAATATAACAAAATATAAATAAACCAGACTATCATTAATTTGATTATAACAAAAAGCTAATTAGATATTATCAAACTTAAACCATTATTTTGTTAATACGTATACACATTTCTCTCTTCTATTTTTCATAAAAATCTTGATTATCCATAACAATGACTAAGACATTCATTTTTGTTTTATTCCTTTGGTCTCTTAAATAAGAATCAAGTTACCAAAACTTTAGGCCACATCCAACTTCTGATTTTGATATTTGCCAACCAAACCCAAAATCTAGTTATCAAAACAAACTAAAACACATTATATACTACTAGCAAATATCCCTATCCTCACAAAGTTCAAGAGAAATAGAATCCAACAAGAGAATCACAAATCCTTTGTGTTGTGTCCATCTTTATTCAATTTTTTTCACCCCAAAAGCAACCTTTGATATTGGCATCAGAATCATGGGTTACCCCAAAACCCCAACAGAACCAAAAACCATGACCACAAAAGGCCTCAAAATATGCTTGTTGGTGTCCATAATTTTCTTCATCATTGTTGCCACTGTCATATTGGCATTAGTTTTCACAATCTTCAAACCCAAGAACCCATATGTAAGTATCTACCCACTGGGACTCAAAGACCTTGAATTTTTCCAACCCAATTCAACAAGTGTACCTTTAAACATGTTAATCACAATAGTGAACCCAAACTATGGAAGCTTCAAGAGCAAAAATGCCACTGGTTACCTTAACTATCAAGACACATTAATAGCCAATGTTCCTTTAGAACCAAAGCTTCTCCCTGCTCGTAGAACAACTAACGTGACCACTACCGCCGGTCTCATGAGCGGAAAATTGATTTCGGACCAAACCTTTTTAGAAGATATTGAAGATGGTTCTTTCAATTTGACAGCAAAGGCGACACTTCATGGGAAGGTTCATTTGATCAAGGTTTTCAAGATGAAGGCTACCGTAAATATCTTCTGCGATATCTTCTTTAACATAAGTTCCTTAGATACACATTCTAGTTGCATAACCAGAATCAAGGTGTGATTATTGTTTTTAGTATTTATCATTGAAGTTTTAGTTCATACATGTTTGTTTAAGAAAATAAAATAAATAAATAAGGGGGAAAATATCATATCATACCCACCCGTGTTTTCTAGAATACGTAAAATATGCTAATTTTGTTTTAAAAGTTGTTGATTTATAAATATCATAAATGAAATGAGATGTACTACAAAAACCTTTCAGAAGGTCATTCATCCTGATATACAGAACATGTCACTTGTCTAAGTAACTTATTTGAACTTGTTACGATCAGTTAATCACCATACAAGACGAGTTAAGAGGTTAGGAGTTGATTTTTAAGAAGTGGCTCAGTCTTGTCCTCCCACTTATTGAGCCTCTTATTTGATTCTACAATCTGCAATCACATGATATATTCATTATATATATTGAGAAATTCATTGGTAGGAGATAGTGTTTGTTTGAGTAATTCTAACCTCTTTATTCCAATCGGTTCGAAATGTGACGTATAATAAAATGATTGTTTGCAAAACAGTGCCAGCTAGCATTCCCAACCATATTCCCTATACAGAAAAAAGGAAATTGAATAAGCAATAAATAAGAGCTAAAATGGAAGAAACAAGAAAAGGATTTGGTTAGGAAATAGAAAATGATACCTTAGCACCGAATTTGAAATAGAATCCAAGAACCGAACCCAACGGTATGCCAATTCCATAATAACAACCTACGTTTACATACGCAACAAATGTTTGCCATCCACATCCAACAGCCACACCTTTCATGCATATATAATATGTAATTTAGTATTTTATTCTTTCTAAACACATGCTTTACCTTACAAAAATAAAAATATTTTTTAAGTGGAGTTGCTTGAATTACAAGAAACAAAGTTTCCTTTTTCTTCCTTATGCCAACATTAGCAAATTATTGTAGCAAATTGATATAACATAGCCTGTTTTGATTCAAACATTAATCCATGATCAAGATCAATGACCAACTCGAATACAATTTTAAATAAATTCTTTGCGTGTGTGCTAGTATTCAAAGGTGAAAATTATGATTTATAAAGTGAACAAATAAAGGCGATCTTCCGATTTCAAGATGTTTTTGATATTGTGAATGATGAACTTGCAACATTGGAGGAGAATGTAAGAGAGGCGTTGAAGGCACAACATCGTGAGCCAAGAAAGAAAGATGGAAATGGCTTATTTTATATTCATTAATGTGTGGATCTGTACATCTTTGAAAAAATTGGGACACACTTAAGAAAGTTATGGTGGTGATGATAAACTCAAGAAGGTCAAGGTTCAACCATTAAGAAATTAATATGAAAAGCTCAGAATTAATGAACAAGAATAAGTTGTTGAATTCCTCACAAGATTGGTGGTGGTGACTAGGGATGTTCAAAACCAAAACGGCACAATAGAAAACTGCTAACTGAACAAAACCTAACCAAGGACCGCAAAAAATTGCATTTTATTTGAATGTGTTTGAGTCATTTTTTAGCAAAACCGCATGATTCGTTTCGATTTGCGGTTTGTCTTTTGCAATCCAAACAAAACCGCATTATATTACAAAATCTTGCAAACTATTATATTTTTTTAATTCTTTAGAGAACTCAACAAATACTATGTATATATTTTATCGAATTCTTTGTATGATATTCATTTTAATTTACATATCAATAAAAAATAAGATATTATTTATTTATAAATACTACTATTTTTATTTGAAATAACATTGTTATATATTTATTTTTGTTTTATTTTTAATTTGTTGACATTGATAAGGTTAAGATTAAAATGTTTACATTACTTTTGTATCCCTTAATATAAAAAATATTAATAGTATTTCAAATTTATTTAAGAATGCAATTTTACCTATTTCATTTAGTCATAAGATAATATTGTAATAAACAATTCATATTTATGCATCAAATTATAAATTTATTTTGACAATTATAAACTTATTTTATGGTAACGTATGAATGATTAAACACAAAATTATGTTGTCCTTTATATGGGTATAAAATTTTTGTAAAAAACCGAACCAATTGAACCAATCCAAACTGTATTAGTTTGGTTTGGTTTTATTTTTAAAAGTCAACCGGACCAAACCGAACTGCACGTTTTTTTCTCTTGCGGTTCAGATGACTTTTAGCATCAAAACCGTACAAACCTCACCGCGAACACCCCTAGTGGTGACTGATCAAATGAAAGCATGTAGTGAAACTATGAGTGAAATAATGAAAGTTGAGAAAGTTTTGAGAACCTTAACTCAAAAAATTGATAACATTGTTTGTGCACTAGAAGAATCAAAGACCTTGTTTTGCAATGAAAATTGAAAATATTTAAGTCTCTCTAGAAGCACATGAATTGAGAATGACAAAAAGGAATCCAGAAAATGTGATTGAGCATGTATCATAGGCCAAGATAAAGAAGAAGATGAAGTCTAGTGAATCAAGAAACTACAAAGGAAAAGAGAAGTGGAAAAAGTAGGAAGAAGTTTCTGAATACTTCAACAAGAACACAAAAAATCATTCTGCAAAATCAAGCAAAATTGTAGCTGCTGGTAGTAAAAATTTCCAGTAAACAAGTTGACAAGAAAGATGCACAACTACCAAAAGTATTACCATTATGCAAGATAATTCTACTTAAATGATAAATAGAATAAAGGAGAATCTCAACTTGCACAAGCAAATGTTAGTAACCAAGAAGTTGTTCTTCTAACGACCAAAACAAAATTGGATCAAGATAAATCCTTTTTGTGGTACCAAGGCACAAGGTGCGACAGTAACATGTTTGGGAAGAAGGAATGGTTTTTAAAACTTGATGATTATGTGAAAATGAATATAAGGTTTATAGATAACAGTCAAGTAATGTCATAAAGGATTGGAATTGTGCTTATTTGAAGGAAAGGCGACCAAGAATCATAAATAAAGTGATGTATGTGTTATACAAGCAATCTGGTAAGCATAGGTTAATTGCTTGAGAAAAATTATTCAATAAAGTTGGTGAATAGAGAATTAAAGGTTTATGATGCAAATGCAAGACTGGCCTTGAAAGCTCTTATGTCAAGTAACAGAACCTTCAATATTGGTATCAATATTCTCGACCATCGGTAATTTGCCTCAACAATAAATCCAACAATGAATTAATCGTGTCCCAAAAGATATGGTCACCTAAATCTCAAGAGCATGAGTATGCTCAATAAAAAAGAATGGTGTGTGGTTTACCCCCATATTAAACCACAAGATGAAATGGGTGAAGCATATTCTGTAGAAAAGCAGAGGTTATCCACAGATGACGTCTTTATGAAATAAAAATCGAAACTAGAAATGGAATGCTTAGTTTTGTGTGGGTATTTTGAAACAAATCCATGGGAGGTAAAAAATTTATTTTTTTACTATCATATATGAGTAGACTTAACACATTTGACTCTATCTAATTGAAAAGAAAAGTGATGTGTTCAAAATGTTTAAGATATTTAAGATACATGTTTAGAACAAAATTAATGTAGCCTAAAAAGATTGAGAACAAATGATAGAGGTGAATTAAAATCTATTGGAATAGTAGCTAGTACCCAGAGGAAAGTAGAAGGCTAGAAACAGCTTGAGAGAAAATGAGAGATATCAATTGCATTTCCAGGGCACACGTGGAAGCAATTTGCATTAGAGAGAAGGCTGATTTTAAAGGATATGAACAAGGTGTTAGAAGACAAAATTCAGTACGTAGTACAACCACTTGTATGCCTTGCAACAAAAAGGACAACGCCGCCTACTCCTCTGCACCACCAATATGCCACGTTATGCTTTGTCTCCCACTATTATTTGTACCCGATTCCAAAGTTCTACGAATGAGAAGAAATTGAGGGAACTTTATTGATTTTCTTTTAGGCCTGATTTAATTTATTCTCAATCTCATGATCCAAGACAAATGGCAAAACCCTAGCTGAAGCAGCTATAAAAGCAACTCTTGAAGAAGGAAAATAGGTTCAACATCTGTTAGAAAAACATTTAGACGAAACCAGTGAAAAGAGTGAGTTGAGTGAAAATGGAGAATATTCTTCTTCTCATCACCTCATGTGAATGCTGTTGATACATGGCACGAAAGAAGTTGTCCTTGACAATTAAACATTGCAAGAAGACGGAGAAGTTTCTCTTAGGATATTATTTATTTTTTGCTATGTGTTTAATAATGATTAGCTTAGGAACCATTATTGTTGTATGTACTCAACTCATTATGAGATAAACCTTTTATGTTTAGTAATGAGAAGTTAATATAATGTAGTTTTTATGTTAAGTGATATGTTGTTAGTGCTTTGTTTTATCATGTGTTAAACTGATTTGATTGATCAACTTGAAAAAAGATAAAAGCTTGTTGTTTATAGAGATCCAACATCAAGCGGATTTCATGATAAAAGTGGATGAAAATAGTAGGATAGAGATATTCACTAAATTAGTCCCTTCGAGATAAGTGGCTACAACCATAAAGGATTTTCAGAATAAAATCATACATGCTTTAGGGTTACAAGTGAGGCATAAAGATTTGTCTCATTTCCCTAAAGTATATACTTTTTATGATGTAGAGATACACCCTTATATCAAGTTATGACATTTCCTAGCACGACACAACACATCATGCACACATAAATAACTAAGTTATATTGGTGGATCACTTCCTAATATGTTTTCTATTACTAAACTCATTTACTTTCTCAACATTGTTTCACTCTTGTTTGCTACTAAACTAAACCTGCGAAAATCATAAATTGTTTTTATCTTACTCATCCTTATTTACAAAAGATAAGTTTTTCTTAAAAAAATCATTTTGAGTTACCTTCCATTCCCGTGGGTTCGACATCCCTAATACTTTATCACTTGCTACTCAAAACATACACGTACACTTGCATGTGACACCACACGTTTTCAAGCAATAGTGATGCAGTTTCAACAACAATTCATATCATAAATAAAATTCCAACCAAAAACTGATGAGCAAGATACCTCATAAGGCTTGGAAAAGTAAAAACTTAGTGTTGGTCATTTAAAAAATTTTGGTTTATTATGTTTTAGGTATGTGCTAAAGCAAATAAAAAAAACGCTTGATGACATGAGTCAATCAATGGTTCATACAAGTCATCACTCAAATGGTGCATACAAATTGTATGCTCCAAAAGAAAATGAGCATTTCTTAATGCACCACCCAAGTTTCTTAGGCACCACATGAAATTATTTTTTTGCCCCCTGATTCCGAATGTGCACATCCAGACGCACCGTATACTTAAAAAATAAAAAGTTGTTCCGGATGTGCATATCCGAAAGACCTCCGGATCTGTATATCGGGACAAAAAAATGTGATATATTTGAAGCTGCATGATCACTCCCCCCTTCCCATTCTCAACATTTCTCCTAATACTCTCACTTTCACTAACTAAACAAATCCTACTTAATCAATCTCATTTCTCACTCAAAAAGTTCAAGTTTTTGGTGCAACAAATATAAGGGAGCAAGGAAAGACTAAATTTCAGGTAAACATTCAACTTCATCCACTACATTGCTCATATTATCAATCTACATTTTTGGAAAACCAAGTTACGTTACTTCCGGATCTGCACATCTGGAACGAATTGAGCATGAACATTTTCGGATGTGCACATCCGAAAAAATGCCTGAAGCTAATTAATTTATATTTTCAGCATTTTTGAATATATTTTATTTATACATATTAATTGTTCTATTCTTGTTTATAAATAGATATGGTGCACCCCGATAACATGGCAAAAGAATTAGTTGTGCCGATTTCCCCGAAAGATGAAGGTATGCTCGTAAAGTCGGTTGATGTCGGCGGTGACTTTAACAACAAGCAAGACTTTGATGATCGTGAAAGCATGATCGCATACATTCGTAGGACGGCTATTGAGTTTGGCTTCGGTGTAAATATCGGGAGATCGGATAATGGGTCGGATAGAAGAAAAACTTTTGTAATTTTGGGTTGCGAAATAAGCGGCAAATATCATGCACCTCTACGGAAGTTAAAGAAAGACGAAACCGGTACTAGAAGATGTGAGTGCCCTTTTAAGATTGGTGGTTACATGTTAGTTTCCAAGAAATGGAGATTTACCGTTCGTTGTGGTATACATAACCACGAAATGTGCTCAAAGCTTCAAGGTCATCCAAGTGTATGTCGGCTCAAGGCGGAAGAGAAGACATGTATAGCTGACATGACCTTGAACCTTGTCCAATCGAAGAATATACTTGCGACGTTGAAACGGAAAGAACCCAAAAATGTTGCAAACATAAAGCAAGTGTATAACATTCGGTATCAAACGAACAAGGCAATTAGGGGAGATAGGAGTGAGATGCAACAACTGTTGAAAGTGTTGGAGGACAACGATTACGTGTCTCAGTACAGATATCGTGATAATGGAATTACAGTCCGAGATATTTTTTGGACTCATCCGGATTCCATCAAGTTGTTCAACACATTCTCGGCAGTGCTCATTCTCGATAGCACCTACAAGACAAACAAGTATCGTCTTCCATTGTTTGAGATGGTTGGCGTTACGTCTACGGATAAGACATATGTCGTCGGCTTTGCCTTTTTGGAGGGTGAGGAAGACGACAATTTCACGTGGGCGTTGGAGACGTGTCGGTCACTTTTGAAGAAACATGTTTAAATTCAAAAAGCATTTGTTACGGACCGCGACAACGCCTTGTTGAATGCGGTTGCAAAGGTATTTCCTTCTTCCAATGCACTACTTTGTTGATTTCACATAACAAAGAATGTGTGAAGTCGGGTTAAGACTGCGGTGGGTGTGAAACAAGTGGAGTTGGAAGACGGAAAAATGGTCAAGTCAGGTGCCATTGTAGAGAAAATTATGGATGCATGGACTCTTATTCTAAATTCTTCCACGACGGAATTATATGCCCATTCGGTCATTAAATTCCGAAAAGTGTGTGAACGGTACCCCGCTTTGTTGAAATATGTTGAATCCACCATTCTTGATCAAGTGAAAGAAAAGATTGTTTGTGCGTGGACCGATAACGTACGACATCTTGGAAACACTACCCCCAATAGAGTTGAGTCGGCACATGCCACTTTGAAGAATTGGTTGGGGAATAGCAAGGGGGCTTTATGTCGAGATTGGGACTCCGTGCATATAATGATAAAAAACCAACACAATGAGATACAAACCACTTTCGGTCGAAGCATCACGGTTTTGGAACATCGGTTTAAAGGTAACTTCCTCTACTCTCAATTGTTCGGCAACATGTCTCGGGCAGGATTGGGCTATATTTTTCACGAGGCCAACCGAGCCGAAACGGTAGGTGCCGATAGTGCAAAGTGTGGTTGCACTATTGTGAAAACCTACGGTGTTCCTTGTGCTTGTGTCATTGCTAAAAAGTTGAAACTAGGTGAGCCAATACAAATTGACGAAGTTTGCCCTCATTGGATGAGACTTAGTTTTGATGATGATGGTTGTAAGGAAGGAGATAAACCAGATATCTCTATTTTGGCCGAATTGGAAGCGATTCAAAATAGATTTTCGAAGGCCGACGACAATATGAAGCTACACATCAAAGAAGAGTTGAGGAAGATTGCCTTCCCCGAAACAACCGCAATGATGCCGCTGTCTCAACCGGTTAAGACAAAGGGTGCTCCGAAGAAGTTAAAGCCTACACCAAATGACAACTCAACAACTCGGTCTCCTTCGTATTATGAGCACGTTGACCAAATATTTTCGGACTCTCCGACTCCTAAATCTCTACAAAGTGTCATGAAAGGAGCTTGCATTTCCAAACCGGCTCAGACACCGATTCCACGAGTCCGGACTCCGACTCCAACTACACGTATGATTTCCTTTATTGAAGAGATGCCGGTTTTTATACACAAGCATATTGACAGTATAATCGATGTTGTAGGGATGGTAATTGCGGTTATCGAGTCGTGTCAGCACTACTCGATAAAGGAGAGGAAGGTCATGCACTTGTACGTCATCAACTTATCCTAGAGTTGAAGACGCATAAAGAAGCATACTTGCGTCTCTATGAAAATCAAGAAAATTACAACAAGGTTCACGGGTCACTTGTTCTGTGGTTGAGTGGTCCGGCACCGATATCGAAATGGATGAGCTTCCCTGAGATGGGTCATCTTATAGCATGCTCCTACGATATGGTGTGTATCTACTTGACGAGATACGGATTTTCGGAAACTTTTTTTCCACTCCACACCGCACCTCTTTCGAATCCAAATGATCGCATCATGTGTATCGGATGGTTTGCGAAATCAAGACATTTCATACAAGTTATCTTGAAACCCGGATGCCCGATACCACCTAAATCACCGCAATGGGCAACGCATGCAACCGCAATTGCTGAGTCTTGGCCAGATAGTTTTCTCGAAAGGATGCTTGAATTCGAAAGATTGCACGCAATTGAAAAGGCATCAAATGCGGAAAAACCGAAAGTTCTAGCTCCAATAGATTTAGATGGAGAATTTTGTTTTAACTCTTTTGTATAATCATACGACACAATGTACATTATTGAAGTGAAATATATTGTATTTTTATCCATATGTCTTTTTAATACACTTACGAATTTTATTGCACTGAAAGTATTCCAAGTGGCTGCATAAGCTGTTCAATTCTGTTTTAAAATTGTATCAGTAAAATATTCTGATTTGCACATCCGGACAATTTCCGAATTTGCACATCCGGAACCAATATTTGTAGGGTTTGTCCGGATCTGCACATCTGGAACGAACTTAGGCAGATATAACTTTACCCTAACTTTTCTATAAATTAGGGGTTTCATTTGATATCTTTCACACAAGCTCAAAATGTCTCAATTCTATCAAATCAAGGTCCGTTGGTATGTCGCTAGTGTCTCCTTCACCGACGGCAAAACATGCGGTCAAACGTTTATGCTAACGAGGGACATCTCCATCGGCCAGATCATTGACGACATCCAACTTCTCCTACCTTACGGAGACAAACAGAAGGTTGCGAAGCTTCAGTATCGTTCACCTTCGGTTGACAACGAAGGGAACTTCGCTTACACCCTTGTTGAGCTCAAAAATAAAGACGATGTTAGAGCGATGTGGCAAACTTTTTTGGGTTACGAAGAACAATTCCCGTTCGAGTTTGAGGCGACCGTCAAAATCCGAAGAACGGTCGATGACATCTTAGAGATGTGCGAGCGTCCACCGGGCTATTGATCTTGTACTATTTAAATTTTTGTCGATGTAATGCCGAATTTCTGAATGTAATCCCGATTTAATTTTATGACTGTGAGAAACATTGCTGGATTTTTGGAGTTCTATTACTTAATCCGGATTTGCAAATACGAAATTATTCCGGATGTGCACATCCGGAAAAAACTAAAAAAAATTAAAAATGGTGCGTCCGGATGTGCACATTCGGAACGCAGGGGTATTTTCGTCAGCGCGCTAGGTGCCTAATAAGGCTGGGTGGTGTGTTAAGAAATTTCCAAGAAAATAAAGTGATAATTAATAGATATGAAATATGTGATGTGAACAAAAAGTAAAATTGGAAGCAAGGTACAAAAGACATAATTTCTATCAATGAAGATATAAATGAGCCAAACACAACAATTTTATTAAAATATGAAAAATTGAAACGAAAAAGCCTAAACAAAATCTTAGAAGATCAATTAGGGATAAAACTCAATCAGTGATGTTAAGAGGTTATGATATCTTTTTTAAACAAACAATCATTCAACATGGTAACTTAGTCAATGAGGCTGTTATTGCAGAGTTAGAGTTAACAAAGTTGAATCAAGCTCTAAATGACTCAAATTAGATAACATACATGGAGGAAGAGGTTAAAGAAACCGATAAGAATAAAATCTAGGAGTTAATGCATAGACTACACAACAAAAGACCAATATATGTGAGGTGGGTCTATGTTGGTATTTATAAAAAATATACATGTTTATTAAGTACCATATTGCTTAGTTTTATAAAGGAAGAAGAAGTCTAAGACTATATAAATGATTCAAGTTCTTCATTACTGTAAAGAAATGTGGTTGGGCCTAACACAACCCTACAAAACCAATTGGAAAGGTGAGGACATGTTCAGGTCATATATTGTCTGATGTGAGACTCTTAACACACCCACCCCCTCACGCTCAGGACTACACAACTGGAGGGTGAAAATAAATGGTGGGTGGCTCGATAGGGAAAACCATAGTAGGTGGCCTACCGAATTTTAAACGAGACTCTTGATATCATGTTATGATTGTATTTCTGTGTGTCAAATATGATCACACATGCAGTATATTTATATGCAAAATAGGTATACACAATAGGTAATGACATAATTTACACTTATGACTAATTGAATGTAAATTAATACTAATTGATTTGTAACTGATTCTCAACACTCCCCCTCAAGTCGGATCGTATATATTGTATGATCTGAGCTTGTTAGAGATATAATTCACTCAAGAACCCTTAAGAGACTTGGTAAACATATCATCCAATTGATCTTCAGATTTGACGAACTTTGTGGTTATTTCTCCTGACAGTACTTTTTCTCTTACATAGTGACAATCTGTTTCTATGTGCTTGGTCCGTTCATGGAATACCAGATTGGATGGAATGTGAAGTGCCGCTTGATTGTCGCATATGAGTCTTGTGTCCTGAAAGTCTCCCAACCTAAGTTCTGAGAGTAAATTCTTAAGCCACACAAGTTCATTTGATGTTGCTGCCATAACACGATATTCAGCTTCAGCACTAGATAGTGCAACTTTGTTTTGTTTCTTACTCCTCCATGAGATCATATATATCCGAAAGTGGATCTCCTATCCGACGGTGATCCAGCCCAATCTACATTTGATTAACACATGATTTTAGCATCACCTATATCTTCATATAATAGGCATTTTCTTGGTGCATTCTTTATATATCTGAGAATCTAAATAATTGCATTCCAATGAGTATCATAAGGAGCATTCAAAAATTGACTCACAATGCTCACTGCAAAAGTAATATCTGGTCTGGTGACGGTAAGATAATTGAGTCCACCTACTAGACATTGATATCTTCCTGGGTCTTTCAACAGCTCCCCCTAACCCGGAAGAAGCTTGACGTTGGGATTCATAGGAGTATCAATTGGATGACAATCAAGCATACCAGTTTCACTGAGGATGTCTAATGCATACTTACGTTGGTTAATTGCAATGCCTGATGAGGACTGAGCAACTTCAATACCCAAGAAGTATCTGAATGGACCAAAGTCTTTTGTCTGAAAGTTGTTGAAAATATGAGTTTTGAGTCGTTGGATGCCCTCTGTATCATCTCCAGTGATAACAATATCATCAACATAGACCACAAGAAAGATGCACTGACCGGTGGAGGAATAAAGGAAGAAAACTGGGTGATCTGATTCACATCTAGTCATACCAAATTGCATCAAGGAAGAGCTGAAGCGCCCAAACCAAGCACGTGGAGACTGTTTCAGCCCATAAAGAGACCGACGAAGCCGACAAACAGGTCTAGAATTGCCAAGATCGGTAAAACTTGAAGGTTATGATTGTGTATTTTTTTCTATGTCCGTTTTTCCAACAATGGGTATCAGCGCTTTTGGTTCGATTTGGGTATAGGAGTTCTTAGTATGCTCTATGGTTGCAACTTTGTCTGGTCTTCTACATCAGAAAAGAAGGGCGATGTAATGAAAAAGTTGTTGAGAAAGACTCACAAGTTCCACTGTGTAGTTTGGGCTAGAGAAAATCGATGGAAGAATTGTTTTTGACTTGTGAAAAATTCAAGTCAAAGATATGTTGATACAATATGTATTAAACAATGTGTTGGTTAGTGGTTAGCACATGAGCATTGATTGACATTGATGCATATTGTAATATGATATTATGTATGTGGTTGAAAAGCTTCCTGCCAACATGGAAGTTGCACAATAAGTTTTCAATCTCGTTTTTAACATGTGAAATTCTTGAACTGGTTTACCTTCAAGTGAAATATATTCTTTATGATATAGTATATGATTTTAAGTGATGACAATGTGAAATTCTTTGTCTGGTTTAACTTCAAGTGAAATATATTCTTCATGGAGTGTGATAGTTTTTTGAATTAAGATTGTTGGTGAAAACAATGAGAATATTCTTAGAGTGATGTAGTTTCAAGTGACTATACTCTTTATGGGTGATATGGTAGTTCTCTTTGAGTTATGATTATCAGTAAAAACAAAGAAAACTAATGTATTATTTTCACTCAAGGTGGAGGTTGTTAGTATTAATTGAAAAATATATGGTTTGATTTAATCACACATCATTTACTTTTGTAAAGGAAAAGGAAGTCATAGGCTATATAAAGGATTCAAGTTCTTCATTACAAAGTGCATCAATCAAAATCACTTTAAGCTTGTATTTGACTTTTTTAATCTCTTATATTCTTGTGTTAGAGTGTTGTGAGATGTAATTAAAAATTTGCTTTATACTTTTGTGTTATACTATTGTGAGGTGTAGTTAAATACATGTTTTGAAAGGCGTGGGTGTACTAGGGGTCTGAGGGTGGTTTAGGATAAATTATGTATTGTAATAATTTTTCACATACTTTTATTGTCTGGTTGTCATTTAACAATAGTCATGGTTTTTTATTTGATTTTGGAGTTTCCATATAATGTTCAATATGGTTCTACGACTTAGGCACATGGTCGATGTTTAATTCACTTGGTGCCAACTATCCATGGCTTCAGGGATTTTTCTAAGAACTTAAAGCATTTTGAAAAGAGATTCTTCCAAGTTACCCCCTCTTCCCACAGGCTCATGCAACGGTGTGCATCGTCAACGACGGAGTGGGGGCAGATGTACCGACTTATTCTCCAAGTACGGAAACGAGGGTCATTATTTGATTAGGAAAGGAAAATTATTTTTGGTACATCTCAAATTCCCTTGGATTCTTCGTCGTCAACCTGCTTATTTATAATGTGTTCACTTTGGTAATAATTGTATGTAGATTCAATGAAGGATGAAGAGGCGCTCCGTCTTTAAAGGCGAGGAATCTAGCCAACAAAAACTGTGTTAGGCCCTTAAACTACTTCACGGTTGGTCGATGCTCATTTGTCCCAAGAATCCTCTAAGGAAATTTCTATTTTGAATGATCCCCGCCGGCTATCACAAGTGTCGAGTCCTCCCGACTATTGCGCAATTGTCGGGTTCGGGACCTCTCCCTTCTAAAGAAAATCTGACCTCTCCTTCAGAGAAAGATTGTTCTTACCTAGCCAACCTAACCGCACATTCTCTTGAGGAAAAATTGTTTACTTTGGCGCGTTATACTTGTCGTGCATATGTCGCTATGACCATTGGTGGAGCTAGCCGATGGGACAATTTGTTGTCAGGCCGACAATGCAAAGAGAAGCAACTGATAAAGGAAAGAGTTCACAGCTTGACACTCATGTGGGACGCGTACATGCAAAAAATACAGAAAGCTTCTGCCACTCTCACAGGGGTAGGTGATGCTTTGCGTCCCCTTAATTTTCCTAGCTCTCTTATCGGCCAGGTAACTATTTTTGTGAGGGGTGCATTAAGGTAGGACAAATCTTTAACTTTTACCCGGGCTACTTTAAGATCTACTTCAAATAGATCTATAGATTATGCATCTTGAGAATGCTTCATTGGCTCAACATTTAAATGAGTGTTCTACTTCTAGTGTCATCACTATTTCGGAATCATTTAAGAATGATTTGCGATAAGTGGAGCATTTTCACCACCCTCTTCGTGTTTTGAAGGAGCATATCCAGTCAAACCAGATGCTCAAGCTGGGAAGGTCCTCTCGCTCCAGGGCTAGCCATCCTTCCCCTGTTTTCTTTTTTTTTTGCACCATTTGGCGTAAAATATAATTGAAATGAAATAGTTATGATTTTATGTTTACCTGTTCATGGTATACACGTTATATTCCGAGTACATTGCTTATTGTGAACTTACGAGGTCTTCCTTTGAAATTTATTGGGCGTCTTATGGCCGTTTGCGACTAAGGGTCAATTCCCCTTCCCCCGGTCAGGTGAAAACCTGGTCCGAGATCGACGTGTGGCCAACCCACCGTGGCCTCTGGAATGGGTAGATTCCATATGGGGTGGATATTTATTGTCGTTAGAGTTGTTTTTCCACTTTCTTCATGTGTATGCTTCACGTTGTGAGGTTTTGATTAATGTGGTTGCACACATGTGGCATTTGCAACAAAACCATCAGTTTTTATGTTGAGGTCCTAATCCCTTCGGTCGTACCTTGGACTTGGTTTTACCTTATACATTTACAAAGAAAATAAATGTTTTAGAACTCACAATTTTTTCATTAACCATTGTGAATTCATCTTACATTTGCGAGAAAAATGATTCGACAAAAATAATATCAACTAGGAATTCGGAAACATAACCGGGTGGATTGGCCACAGTTTATTCTTCTTGTTTTTCTTCTCGTTGAATCATCCATTTTTGGGAGGCTGGATGTTCATGCCCGTGAATTGGTCGGTTAGTGATGCCACAATGATTTCCATGGTCTTGTTCTCTCCTTGGTCTTGGTGGAGTGCTTGATATATCTTTTTATCCCTTTCAAGATCAAAATTGATTGTGATAGGCTCTCCATGAAGATTATAGAGTTTGAGCTTTAGATGGACTAGTGAGGTCATGGCATCTAAGGTGGTTGCAAAGGGTCTATCGAGTATGAAGTTGTAAAAAATATTGCAGAGGATTACAAGGAACTGCGAGCTGATAGGATTGGGCGTCTATTCCTTCTCATGTGAATACCATCAACTCGATGTACCCTCTAGGTAGGTTCGTCGTACTGTTAAACGCTTGCAAATATGACCCATTGCATGGCAATAAATTTCTTCTATCGAAGCCCGT
Source organism: Lathyrus tuberosus (assembly GCA_022829125.1). Taxonomy (NCBI): domain Eukaryota; kingdom Viridiplantae; phylum Streptophyta; class Magnoliopsida; order Fabales; family Fabaceae; genus Lathyrus; species Lathyrus tuberosus. The sequence goes on along the minus strand of JALAZF010000021.1, from coordinate 18,457,862 downwards.
ATTCTCGAATAGTTTAGAGTACATGATGTCACACGAGATAGAACCATCGATCATAATTTGAGAACATCGAAATGTCTAATCGTAGCTGTTATGCTAGAGGTAAGATTTCGTTTGGCATTCTGGAACCCGAGCATTGGCCTCTCAGGGGTTTTGGTTGACGTGCATCCGCCCTTCCTATGGATGACTACAATTTCAACGATATTTCTCTTCATAGTCCCTTAAAATGGAATGTTTTCCCATGGGGCTCTACAATGATGGCGACAATGTAACATCGTTTCTCCTTACTAGCTTCCTTATCTTTTCCACTAGTCTCGGCATCCATAGCTTTTGAGGGGGACTTACTCTTGGGTGACTCTCTCTCTCTCTCTCTCTCTCTCTCTCTCTCTCTCTCTCTCTCTCTCTCCTTTTCATCCTTTTACATATTCAGACAGTCGACCCTTTTTTTATCAACCACTTAATAGCATCTTTCAGTTGGATACAATCATCGGTGTTATGGCCATGACCCTTGTGGAAGCAACAATATTTTGTCTTGTTCGTTTAGGATGACTCTTTGATGGGAAAAGGGTTTTTGATTACTCCCTTTTGGAACACCATGTTGGCACACTCTTGATAAATCTTTTCCTGTGATGCATTCAAAAGAGTGTACTTATCGTACTACCCGTGCATTCCCCGATCAGATTCATCTTTCTGCCAGTGAGAATTCATCCCCGCAGGGCGACTAGAATTAGTGTCAGTAGCAATCAGTTTGTCAGATTAGGTTTTTAGCTTTTCCTCCTAGTTGATGAAAGATTGAGCCATGTTCAACAGCTCTTTCATGTATGTGCTTCTCTTCTTCTTAACATCTATATGAAGGGGTTATCCCGCATTAGGCCATTCTCAAATATCCAACATTTGACTCTTTCTACTTCCACGAGAAGACCATAGATTCTCCTTCCTTCCTTGTGTAATCCCGCTTAAGGAAACTACTGCCACTGGTTGTCTCTTCTGCGTCGTGAAGTGAGCGGAGAAGCTCTCACATAGGTCAGTCCAAGACTCGATGCTCCCATCCAGAAGAGCGTTGAACCATAGTCTGGTTGACCTAATCAAGGTTAGCGCAAATAGTTTATCCTTGGAAGCTTCGTCAGCATGGAAATAGTTCAACTAGTCGTTGACGAGTTGCACTTGCTTGTCAGGATCTCCTTTCCCATTGTATTTACCCACCTTAGGAGGCTTCCTCAATGACGTCGGTATCCTATCGTCTAGAATGCGGGCGCATAAAGGATGTTTCTGTGGATTCTTTATCACTGGTTTCTCTACGTGATCTTGTAGAGGTGCATGGTTTCCCGGTCTTCTTTGGGATTCTGAGGAGGAGTCTGACGCTTCTTTATTTTCTGGTGATTGTCATTTTCATCTCTTCTCGACGCGGTTGACTCGGGGATGGTGGTTTGACGTCTCTTTGATAGGGCTTCCTGCACGGTGTTTCCTTTTAGAGGCGCGTTCTGTAGGCTTTCTTCAAGACAAAGTAACCTCTCCTATATCACCTATTAATTATAGTGTCAAACGATGTTATACATGTTGTTAAACAATTCATTAACGCCTTGTATTCCGAGATTTCCTCACAACAGTTGGAAACCAAGGAATGTTTTCGGTTATGAAGCTGGCAGTGGTATCAGAAGTCTAATCGGAGGTGTTGGAGTAAATCCTGAAATCCAAGGAGGCTGGAGTAAATCTGGATGGAATGGCGTATCTACCACTACTTGATCTGCAATACCTTAAGGAGGAGTAGATCTGGATGCAATGGCATAATGGTTGGCTAATGAGCATTACGGTGGGCCCTGAACAAATTCAATAGCCGAATCTAACCGTAGTTAATCAAATCAAAATTGAAATAATCTAATCGAAATTAATTAATCAAATATATGGTTTTATGGTATGGTTCATTCAAGAAATCGAGCGAACCATAGTTAATCAAACCAAAACTGAAATAACCGAACCAAAGTTAATTAACCAAATATATGGTATTCATAGTATGGTTTAATGAAGGAATCAAACCAAACCAAATCGAACGAACCGTAGTTAATCAAACCAAAAGTGAAGTAATTGAACGGAAGTTATTTAACCAAATATATTGTATTCATAGTATGGTTTAATCAAGGAATCAAACCAAACCAAATCGAACGAACCATAGTTAATCAAATCAAAATTGAAGTAATCGAACCAAAATTAATTAACCAAATATATAGTATTCATGGTACGGTTTAATTAAACAATCAAACCGAACCGAATTGAATAATAATATAAATTCAAAACAGTTCGATTTAGCATTTAGAACTAGTATATCAAACCAATATTTCAGTTCAGTTCGGTAAGTAACTAAAATAGTTCAGTTCGATTATTTATATTTTTTTATGGTTTAATTCGATGTGATTTTCTATTTTAATTTTTAACTATACGTACCGTTAACAAGTTTCAATGTTTTACTCGCAGCCATGTCAATTTAGCCCCCTCATCCATTCTCTCCTCCACTTGTTGGGACAATTTTGGTGGTGGTTATAAAAATTTAAGATGTAATGAAAGATAATCATACCAGATAAGACAGGTTGGACGCCATTTAGGGCAATGGCAAGAGCGAGGAGAGGACAAAGATCTGAGACAGCAGCAGCGACTTCTTCACCGTCTGTGAAGACATAGCTGATAACATCCCTTAATGCAAGAACCACAAGTGCTAAAATAACACATATTATGAAAGAAATCACAGTCACCACCACCACAGAAAATGAGGCTGATTTTGGATTTCCTGCTCCTAATTCATTGCTCACTCTCACACTGTATGATTATGCAAAACAACAAGTTGGAAGTTTGAACTTCAAGAATGATGAATAGAATTCAAGAAATATAAAAAATTAAAAAAAAAAATAAAAAATAAAAAAGAGAATCAAACCTTGCTGCTGCGTTAAATCCAACTGAGATCATGAACGTCCATCCAGACACTGTGGCACTACAATTTAGAAACACATTGAAGGTACATCAAGAGGAAAATTCAAATAAGTTTTGACAAAATTAAATTTGACTTTTTTTAATAGCAAATCTAAGAAATTCTAATTTCAAATTTTATTTTATTGTAACAGAAATGAGTTCCTGACATTAAAATTTTCCTAACTACTGATCAGGTTTTTAGGTGCAGACGTGGAAGCAATTATTTTCGTTATTCCTATTGCAATATTAGTATAAGACATCTTGTTGAAATTATTTCAAATTTCAATAGAATATTTTTAAATATAATATGTATGAAAATGACACAAGAATCTAGAGTTATAACGTTTATGAAAACAGTAGAAGAACTTAAAACTATAATTATAATAATCTATTATGAAACATCTAGTTAGAAATAACTAAAATAATGTATGAAACATTCTCCACCATTAAGAGATCGCTGACTTGAGCCTATTTAAGAGATTGCTGACTTGAGCCTATAAATAGGTAATTATTCCTTTATAAATGATCATCTAAAAAATCAATGTCATAGCCTTTTTTCTAAACAATTTTCTTAAACTATCTTATATCAACTATCAACTATTCAACTACTAACAATGACATCAGAGTTATGTTCGAACATACATTGGGCGTAGTTATATTACCTAATATTCCAAAATCCTTCCAACTACTTCAACAAAATTTTCCTTGTAGCATTAACCCAAGTTAAGATGGCTCAATTGCCCGCTCTAAGAAAGGAATTTGAAGTGCTTCATATGTGAGAAGGAGAAATATTACAATGAGCACATCTCCGAAAATTCGGAGGCCCTCCTAGTCCAATTTTAGATATGGGCCTCAATATAAAGGAAGGTGATTTTTTTTTGTAAAATAATACATTTAAATAATAAAAGTGTAGGTACCATGAATCGAACCATTGATCTTTGAGTCAAAAACAAATTTCTTTATAGCTGTGCTAACTAGCATATATTGCAAATTATATTCAACCGCTAGTATTTATATATTTATTTTAAGTTTATAATATATAAAAAATAATTTTGAAGACCCTATTTTTTGGAGACGCTGGGCTGTGAGCCTCTTTGTCCGGATCCAAGGCCAGCCCTAACAATGAGCTATTTGATCTGGTAGCTCGATGGGACATCACTCTTACTGCTTGCAAAGGGTGGATTGTGTATCAGCAATGTTTAATGAGCAACCTCAAGGCTTTGAAGTGAAGGGAGCAAAAATCAAGGTCTATAAGCTTAAAAAGCACGTTTTGATGTATGTTATGACTTGGCTTAGGAACGGTGTCTTGGTCCTTAAAGAAAAAGTCAATGGTTACATTTTCACACACTGAAGTTGAGTTCATAGCAGCAAGCTCTTGCGCATGTCAAGGTGTGTGGATGTGTAGAATTCTTGAAAAACATGGCCAGAGTAAGGGCTTTTTTGTTTTTTGTGAGAGTAGTTTAATAATTAATTTATCAAATAGTTCTGTTATATATACCCAGTTGATAACTATATAGGGATATCAAGTGGAGGGACGCTTATTCAAACCTGCGACATACTATTTTATTCACCTTTATAAAGATGAATTAGAGCTACTGAATTACTTGAAAAAAATTGGTTATACATGCTAAGAGCAAATTGTTGGAAAATATTTTATTTCCAATTTTATTGTTGCCTTTAATTCTACCTTTATTTTTATTTATTTTCTTTTATTCTCCATTAAGGAGAAAATCAAGTGTAATAATTGTATCTTCACTATATAAACCAGCCTAAGGCTGAGAAATAAGACACAACAACTTTTACCTATTTTTTCCAATATGGTATCGAGAGCATTGGGTTAGGGGTTACCAATTCACATACCCGTTTAGCCTCCTATGGAGAATAACAACAACAAGTGGCCTTCCCCATCACAAGCCTACACCGGATCCAACCATAGCAGACAACCACAACCTGAGTTGGGTGTCGGTCGCAGAAACGGTGGTGGTCGTAGAGATGGCGTACGAGAGGAATCGTCGGTGGTCACAAACAATGGCAGTAATTACTACAACAATGAAAACAGTAACAACATTGTTTTTAGAAGTAATGACGGCAACAATGGAAACAGGAACATTGTTTTTTGTGACAATTATTCCAACATATGGGGTAATGATCAAGAGGGTTCCTCATACTCTCTCAGGGTCAATATCCCTAAAATGTATGGGAATAACTATAATGAATGGGCTTAAACTGTTCGGTTGGTGTTGGATAGCAAAGGTAAACTTGGTTTCTTAACAGGAGCAGTAGTTGAACCAGCATCAGAAGATCCACGTTACAAACAATGGAAGTCTGAAAACTCCTTGATTATTATGTGGCTCGTAAGCTCTATGGAAACTGGAATAGGTAAGCCTTGCATGTTTTTTCCTTCCACAAAGGATGTGCGGGAAGCTGTTAAGGAAACATATTCTGATATTCAAAACTCCTCCCAAATTTTTGGTTTAAAATAAAAGTTATGGCATGCGAAACAAGGTGACAGCAGTGTAATTGCTTATTACAATGAGTTGTTGACACTGTGGCAAGAGTTAGATCTCTGTTATGATGCCAATTGGAGGTGTACAGAAGACAGTGTTTTGTTTCTCAAGAGGCAAGAAAATTATCGTGAATTCATGTTTCTTGATAGGCTCAATGAAGGCCTTGATGAGGTGAGATTTAGAGTTTTAGGAAAAATACCATTGCCAACTCTTCGTGAAACTTTTGCAGAAATAAGAAGGGAGGAGGCACGACAAAGAATTATGATGGGCAAGACACCACGAAGCTCTGAATCTGAAAGTTCAGCTCTACCAGGAACCTTGACAAGGGAAGAAGGTCAGACAAAGTTCTTTGGTGTGATCACTGCAAGCGCGAATGACATACACGTGAAACTTATTGGAAGCTCAACGGAAAACCTCCTAACTGGAAGAAGAAAGGTGATCATGCATTTCAGGCTAGTAATTCTAATCAAGGGCAGCAATCCCCTCCAACTCAGCTTCTACTCACTACATAACAACTAGATAGATTGTACAAATTTCTCGAGTCTCCAACCCCTTCTTGCTTTATAGCAATAAAAGGTAATTCTGCATTTCTTAGTGTCAGTTCCAATTATACTTAGATAGTAGATTCAGGTGCCTCTGATCACATGACATGTGAAATCTACTTTGTTCTCTTCATATAGTCCATGTGCAGGTAATCAAAAAATAAAAATTGCAGATGGCTCTTTTTCAGCCATTGCATGCAAAGGGTCAGTTGTGTTGTCTCCGATATTAACTCTTAAAAATGTCCTTCATGTTTCAAATTTATCATGTAATTTAATGTCCGTCAGTAAACTAGCCCAAGACATAAATTGTCAAACTAATTTTTTCCGATCCCACTGTGTCTTTCAAGATTTGAACTCGAGGAAGATCATTGGCAGTTCTAAGGAGAATGGAGGACTATATCACCTTGACATTAGATATGCATCACAACTACCTTCAAAAACACTAAGTTTCTGCTTTGAGTCTTTTCCTATTTTGAATAATAAAGATGACAACTTTATGGTATGGCATTTAAGATTAGGTCATCCTAGTTTTCGTTACTTAAAACACTTGTTTCCTAAGTTATTTCACAATAAGAATTTTTTTTCGTTTAAATGTGAAGCATGTGAGTTTGAAAAGCATCATCGATAAAAATATTTTAACACTATCCTGGATGATTTTAGAAGTGATAATGGCAAAGAATATTTTAGAAGTGATAATGGCAATGAATATTTTAACATTATCCTGGATGATTTTTTTTCTAAAAAATGGGATTGTACATCAAAGTTCATGTCCTAATACTCCTCAACAAAATGGAGTGGCCGAAAGCAAAAAATAGACATTTACTAGAGGTTGCTACAGCTCTACTTTTTTTTTAATAAAGTACCATATTATTTGTGGGGCGAAGCTGTTTTAACAGCTGCGTATTTAATTAACAGGATGCCCTCCAAAATTCTCAATTTTCAAACTCCAATTAATGTCTTCAAAGAATGTTTTCCTAATACTTGTGTTTTAACTGATTTGAGTTTAAAAATATTTGGTTGCACAGGCTTTGTTCGTGAACATTAAAATGTTGGAAAACTTGAGTCATGTGCTATAAAATGTGTCTTTGTTGGGTACTCGCAAACCCAAAAAGGATATAAATGTTTTGATCCAAAAAAATAAGAAAATGTTTCTTACCATGGATGTTACATTATTTGAAATAAACCTTTTTTTTATGACACTCTTCTTCAAGGGGGAGATAAACGAATACTCATATCAAATTGAGGACATGAGTTTTTTAAATAACATATATTTGCCAGTATCACAAAATTTTGAGACTTTTACACTTGCACCAACAAAAAATGACCATGATTCTTTATCTGATCCTACTCCTGTTATGAGTAAGGAACCTTGTGAATCTGAGCCTGCATTTTCTCTATTAGAAAACAATGAGAATCCTGAAAATGATGATAATAATGATCTAATTGAAATGCCACAAAATAATGAGTCACTTAAATAAAACAAATTTGAATTAGGAAATAGGAGTTGGAAAGGAAAGGTTTATGAAAAAAGCACCATAAAGGAAGGGACGAGTCCACATCTCAACACTGCCAGGAATCTGAATTGGGGAATGATCAACTTCCTAACAAAAGGAAAGGTAAGTCTATCTCTGTTTTTTAGAGTCGTATTTTATATCCTGATATAGATGATCTTGTTGCCATTAGAAAACCTGTCAAATCTTGCACTAAACACCCCATGTCCAATTTTATATCATATTCAAATTTTTCTTCATTTATGTCTGCCTTCACCTCAAAGTTGTCTAGTGTAGAAATTCAAAAAAGTGTACAAGTTGCTCTAGAAATTCCAAAGTGGAGGGAAGTTGTACTTGAGGAGATGAAAGCTCTTGAAAATAACAAAACTTGGAGTGTTACGTCACTACCAAATAGCAAGAAGACAGTTTGATGCAAATAGGTGTTTGCTAAGAAGTATAATTTAGATGAGTGAATTGAAAGGTACAAGGCTCGCTTGGTGGGTAAAGGCTTTACTCAGACATACAGTATAGATTACTTAGAGACATTTGATCCTGTTGCAAAATTAAACATTGTCGAAATTCTTTTGTCTCTTGCTGCTAACCTGGATTGGCCCCTACATCAGTTAGATGTTAAGAATGCATTTCTTAATGGCGATCTAGAAGAAGAAGTATATATAGACATTCCTCCTGATTTTGAAAACAAATTTGGACCAAATGTGTATAAACTAAATAAGTCTTTGTATGGATTAAAGCAGTCTTCTAGAGCTTGATTTGAAAAATTCACTCAGTCCATGAAGAAACAAGGGTACAACCAAGGACAGACTGACCACACATTGTTCACAAAGTTCTCCCACAATGGGAAAGTTGTTGTCTTGATTGTTTATGTTGATGATATTGTCCTTACTAGAGACGATACAGTGGAAATGGCAAGAGTAAAAGAGAAATTAGTAGTAGACTTTGAAATTAAGGACTTGGGATTCATGAGATATTTTCTAAGTATGGAGGTTGCTCGGTCAAAGAATGGTATTATGGTTTCAAAACATAAATACATTCTAGACTTGTTGAAAGAAACATGAATGAGTGGATGTCGTCCTGCAGATATGCATATGGATCCTAATGCTAAACTTTGGGGAGAAAGTAATGTTCTTGTTGATATTGGAAGATATCAGAGATTGGTTGGGAAACTGATTTATTTGTCACACATCCAACCTGATATTTCTTTCTCAGTTAGTGTAGTGAGTCAGTTTATGCATTCTCCTTTCAAGGAACATCTTGAGGCAATCTATAGGATACTGAGATATTTGAATGAAAATCTTGGAAAAGGATTATTTTTCAAGAAGACTAGTGAAAGAAATGTGTCTATCTTCATCGATGCTGATTGGGCAGGTTCAGTCACAGATGGAAGATCAACCTCTGGATATTGTACCTATGTTTGGGGTAATCTTGTGACATGGAGGAGCAATAAACAAGAAGTTGTAGTAAGGAGTAATGTAGAAGCCGAGTTTAGAGTTATGTCTCAAGGTATTTGTGATGGATTATGGATCCTTAGAGTCTTAGAAGAACTTAAGATGAAAATTGAGCTTCCATTGAAATTGTACTCTGACAGTAAAGCTGCTATTAACATAGCTCATAATCCAGTTCAACATGACAGAACCTAACATATCGAGATTGATCGACACTTCATAAAGGAGAAGTTAGATACTGAAATCATATGTCTACCTTTCGTGACTTTAAGTCAGCAAACTGCGGATATCCTAACCAAAAGTTTGGCAAGACCTACTTTTGAGCATTTGATAGACAAGTTGGGCATGATAGATATCTATGCACCAACTTGAGGGGGTGTTGGAAAAAAATTTATTTCCGATTTTATTATTGCCTTTAATCTATCTTTATTTTCCTTTATTCTCCATTAAGAAGAAAATCAAGTATAATAATTGTATTTTCACTATATAAACCAACCTAAGGCTCGGGAATAAGATACAATAGCTTTTACCTATTTTTTTTTCAATACAGACATATGTTAAGAGCAATGTTGATGCTAGATTATACTTTTCTGCATGACTTAACCAAAAAATGAGGAAATTAAATTAGAGCATTGTGACTCAAAGGATCAAATTGTAGATATTATGAGCAACCCATTGAAACAACATGTGGTTATTAAATTACGAGATCCAAGTCACTTGGAGTTTGCTTAGCACAAGTAATGTAGATTAATTTAAGGGAGGAGCGGTTAAGGTAGGGATGTCAATTTGCATCCGTTAACGGGGATCTCTGTGGAGATTATCTGTTTGAAGCTTTGAAGTCAGGGATTTTATTCCTCCCAAAAACGAGGATGCAGAGAAAAGTTCCCCCGATGACACTTTGGGGCGGAGATTGGAGAAGTATCCTCCGCCCCACAAATTCTCCGACCCCAACCATAATATTTAACTTTATATTATATAATATATAATTATATAATTTGACATGTTTATTTTATAAAAAATTAATTAATATATTAAGAAATGAAGAGTCATAAGTGGATCATTTTTTTGTTTTATTGTATAATGTATTGGTTCACCATTGATGTACCTCAACCTAAAAAAGTGCACCCAATACATACATTGTATACATCTTTTCCTCTTCTTGTTTTCTCAATTCTCTTTGTCTCCTCCATTCCTCATCTCCTCTATTCTCATCATCATCAAACCAACCACTCTCATTTGTTCATTGTACTTATGGTAATTACTCTTCAACTTCAATATACTTTAATTATCAAGCTAATTTTTGTTCATTAATTAGTGGTTATGTTTTTGTAACTGCAAGTGATTTTGCATTTGTTTATTATTTATTCAATATGTGTTTTTATTTATTAAAAAAATGCAAAATATATGTTTTAAAAAAAGGAAGAAAAAAAAAACTAAACACTAGTGTTATAGTTTTGATAAAAAAAAATATATAATTTTTTTATGATTCGATCTCCGTGGATCTCTGATTCTCTGTGAGAATCTGTGGGGATGGAGATGGAGAAAAATATTTACTCATGACAGAAATCGGAGACAGGGATGAGGAAAATGTTGGAGGGCGGGACGGGAAGCAGAGAAGCATCCTCTGCGCATTCTCTGCCCCATTGACATCCTTAGGTTAGAGGTTGGTTGATGACAAATCAATTAGACTAAGTCATTTTAGTTTTTTTTTTTTTTTGTTAATAAAGTCTTATTTGTTAGGGATTATAGCTTTGCTTATTTTCCTAACCATTGATCACGTTTTTAGATGAAAACGTGATGCAATTATTTTCTTTATTTCTATTGCAATGCTAGTATAAAACATCATATAGTATTTCTTCAATAAAACGAAAACTTTCACTCAATTTTTTTTATAGAACCCCTACATTAGATATAAGTTACACAAAAATTTGTTTTGTTCAAATGTTAATGGAATTGTTTGATTTACCTTTAAAAAATAGTTTATCTTTTAACTTTTAAAATTGTTTTTAAAATATTAATAGTATTTTTAAATTCTGTTTTATAAATTAAAATATTAAATTTAACATCAAATGACATAAATATACATTATCAAAGATAAAACATAGTGAAAATCATAGACTTTTTTAAAAAATGTATTTTAAAAATAATTTTACTATTAAAATTTTTTTAATTTTTTTGAAATTTTAATATCAACAAAAATTATAGTAAAAAATAAAAAATTTAAAATAATATTTTTATGAAAAATTATTCAGATTAATTTTTTATTTGATTTTTTAAAAAAAATTCAATAAAAATATATAGTATTATAAAAATATTTTTTTGAAAATTGAAACAAACTGGTCTAATATGTTATATGTACAGCCCAAAAGCATAAAGTTTATTTCCTTTAACCAAACAAAGAAATATAATTGTTTTCGAAATCTAGTTGATAAGAATTACAAAAAAAAAAAAATAATTGGTAAATTACGACTCATGTGAGCATGGTCCACATTAAAAGACACGTTTTTTAAAGAGTTTGTATTCACATTGTTGTCTTTGCACTTCACCAGTAACGATGAAATTTGTTTGTTTCTTAAACTTTTTCTATTACGTATCTATGGGCAAAGTTTTCATGATGTTTTTAATTTTTATTTAAAAAAGAAAATTCAGAATTTTTTCACATCAGACGCCACCACAGGTGGTGGCTGACTAGCCACCAACTACTTAAACTAATCACTTAATTAATTCCATAAAGTTGTATACTATAGATTATAAACAATTATTATTTCTCAAAGCAGCCTCCAAAAATAAATAAATAAATAAATATAATACTAAAATAGAACTTACCAAATAGAAAGAGAATCAAGAGCCAATTCAGGATTAGGAAGCAACCCAGCAAGCAAAACCAATATTTGAAAATACCAAGTCTCCAAACACAACATCACTGCTGATGAAGCTGATAACTTGAAAAACTCTGGCAACCCTGAAAATGCTTGAAAAGTAAACCCTCTCCATGTATGTTTACACTTTTCACTTTTCACAATATACACAAACTGTGCTATCACAATTATCCACCAAGAGAAACTCAAAACCAAAGAAGCACCCAATAAACCAAGCCCAAATTTGTACACAGCAACATAACTTAATATAACGTGAATAACCAATGTTCCTGCTGATATGTATGCACTTGGTGCAACTATGCTTTGTGCTTGAAGAAATTTTTGGATTGGAAAGTTTATAGCATAGGCAAATATTTGTGGGATTAGACCATAGACAAAAAGTGATGCTGCTGAGGCAATTTCTGGTGATTCTCCTAGAAAGATCAAAAGTGGTTTGGAGAATATGTATATTAATGTCAATATTAAACCAGCTATTGTGAGAAGAACTGTTGATCTTTGCAAATATATGCCTAACATGTCATATTTTTTTGCACCAAATGCTTGTCCACATAGTGTCTCCACTGCACTCCCCATGCCTAACTGTTTGTAAAAAATTACCAATTATAAAAAACATAAAATTAATATCCAATAAGATAAAAGACCACATCTCATTTATCCATCTTTAAAATTTCAAATATTAGACAAGATATTAGACAATTGGACAAAAAATAGTTTTAGTTACACGTTAATCTTATTAATTTGAATAATGTACAATTTTAGTCTTCAAATTTTTTATAGATGTTCTTAATCTCTAAGGATTGAAATTACATTAGGAATTTCTATGGTCAATTTTCTTATACTAAACCTTATATAAAGTCTTATTTTTATCAAAATTTGGGATATAAAACAAGGTTTATTTTAAAATAATTTGAGAAATCAAGGACCTATTTGTTATATATTAAAAAAATTGTTTCTTTAAATTTTTTATAAATGTTTTTTATAAAAAAATAAAATTATTTTTAATTTTTGAAAAGGAAAACTTTAATATATAATAAATGAAAAAGTATTTTCAAAAGTTGGGGGTTATACCTAACCCAGATAAACCAAAGATAAAGACAAATAGAAACAAAAATAACAAGTCAAAATAAATGCAAAACCAAATTAGCCCATTGACCTAAACAATCCCAAAATTAAATCCAATTGATATTTTTATAAATTAAAATATGCATAAATGTTCATTTTTTAAAAAATTTAATATAATCAAAATAGAATAGTTTTTCAAAAAGACATATCTTAAAAATAACTTTTTAAATTCAAAATAGCTTTAAAATTAAGTAAAATTTTAAACTTGTAATATTTTAAAAAACATAGAAAAAGGGAATAAATACTTAAAATAATAATTTTCAAAAAATGTTTAAATCAATTTTAAAAAAAATATTTTTAAATTTATTTAAAAAATATAATCTAAGCTTAAAAATAATAATTTTTTAGACAAAATAGAAAAGAGAAATGCAGAAGTAGTGGGTTTTGATTATTTTATTGTTTCATTAAATATAAATTTATATTATGCTAAGAGATAGCAATAATTGAAGTGAATGAAAATCCTATTAAAAATACAGAGAAAACAGATTAGTGGAAGAGTTGGAACCACTTGATAATAGAACATAAATAAATACATAAGATACTAGATAATGGTGGGGAAAAAAAACAGAGATAGAGTAATACCATGAGACCATAAGCAAAGATTTGTATCCCAGTATTTCCAAGTGAAGCAGCAGCAAGTTCCAAATTACCAAGATGCCCAGAAAATATTTGAGTGGACATTGACATGACATAGTTGATTAGGTACACAATAACAGCAGGGGCAGCAAGGTAAAAAAGCAACTTTAACTCAACCCATGAAGCAAGTCCAAGACGTTTAACAAAAGGAACACTTGTGTCTGATAGAATTCTTTCAAGTTCACCATCTGATTCATGTTTTGAACCAAATGAATGAGTGAAGGATGATGGTAGTTCTTGTGATGTTGGTTCATTAGGTGCTAGCAATGGTTCATCAATATCTTTGTGGATGTGAGTGGAAATAGTGCTCATGTTTGTGAGTATTTTGGTTTGAGGGTTAATTAGAAACCAAACAGATGAAATTATGGAGGATGAAACTGTGTGCTATGTTGGGCTTGGTTTTTATAACTGGAGATGTTTTTCAGGTCGGACTTTTAACTTATTAACAGTAAAGTTGTGTTAACAGTGACATGAATGATGAATAGTTTTATAAGATGAAATGGTATGTAAATAATATTTATTTCTTTTTTTTTTTCAAACGATTATTTAAAGAAATGAAATAATCATTAAAAAATGAAATTATAATGTTCTTTTTTAAGCAATTATATAAATATATGAAATATATACGTCGATGTTTGAATTTTTTTTTGGTTTAAACGTAGTGCATTATCGGTAAAGAAATAATACACAGATATCCAATCAGATTATTTTAAAGTATCAAATCATAATAGTATTATAAAAATAAAAGTGTGATGTAACGGAATATATGTCTGTTATTTGTTCACGGTGTAAAAATATTTTACACTGTTAGAGTATATTCCTTTTTCTCTTTTTTTAATTATTTAAATAATAAAAACATAAGTAAAATGTAAAATGTCGCATATATTAAAACCTTACGTGATAAAAAGAAAGAAATTTTATTTTGAGACTGTAGAAATATGAAAGTCGAAGGAAAAAATAGTTTGGAAGTCAATGAAGACGATGGTGCAAGAAGGTCGGCGTCGGCGGTGGCCGACGATCCGTTAGGCTCGGTTGATATTAGTCTGACGAGTTTAGGACGCGGCGGTCGGGGGCCTAGTGTCGGTAACCAGGGAGCGGTGGTGGCCAACAGGTTAGTTTCGACAGGAGATCTGGGTTGGCCGAAATCAGATCCGATCCAAGCAGTTTTCGTGTATTAGACTTGGTTGTTTCGGTTTGTGGATCAATTTATTAATGAGTTGTATTTTGGTTTCTTTAAGTATTAATTGAGTTTCATCAGTTATAAATATGAATCTTCGTCATTCATGTCTACAAAACCTTTATAATGTAGTCTGAAAGACAGAGGGATAGAGTGAAAATCCTAGGGGAAACTTAGAGAGGCAATAGCAGAAATTCCTATGATTGTGTTCTTAGAATTTTGGAAACCTTTGGAGGTATCTAAGAGAACTAGGAAATAATTCTAAACACATTATCCTTGTGTGATTCATATATAGAGAGTTGGAGAGATTGCGAAAAACTTGGGTAGAAAATATAATTTGTTCTTGGGAGCTTGGATGACTATTTTCTTAGAACTCATTTGTAATTTTTCGTAACACCTTTTGGAAGTATAGTGAATCAGAGAGATGTTATATTCCTCATAGTAGGTCATTTGATCAACTTGGGTAAACAAGTTATTGTGTTTATTGTCTTTTATCTTCTTTTTCCAAGATAAGTTGTTGTCGCATTGCAAACAGAATAATTTCGCGAAGGCCATTTATTTTGGTTATCATTGTTCTTTTTCCCCCTCACATCAATTTTTTTTTGTGTGAATAAACCTTTCAATTTCACAACAAGTGGCACCCACCATTGTGACACCCCTAATCTATACCCCGAGTAATTAAAGCGATAACAAATAATCAGAGTATAATTAAAACATTCATGGCATAGACGGGAGCGTCACATCAAAGTAATGAAATATAACAACCTGCTCATATAGATATGCAACAATCAGGTAGCAACATAAACAGAGGAACTCAGTTCCTAACACCCACAATTCAGATACAGAATAAAAGCGGAAAATCTGCAACTGAAATCTCATATATAAACATAAAAGTTTGTCTGTCATATACAAAGTCATACATGTACAATCCAAAAAGATATATATACACATAATCACATAACGATCTCCCCGACTACCCGATGCCACATATCAGAGCCGACCGACAAAAGAATGAAGACATAATCTTCACAAAAAGACCTCCAGCATCTAATCTGCAATGCCTCATAGAGCATTCAAAACAGCAGAAGGGTGAGAAACACAATTATGATATAATTGCATACAATTATGTAATAACACGAATTACGCATGCAAAAACATTCTCACCACAACGTATACCATAATTCACATACAAAACAAAACAATGCATAATTCATGCATCCATCACAAAGCATATGAATAATTCTCAATACATTTATCACCAATATATATATCAACTCATCAATCCCATTCATAATTTCTCACGCATAATCAATCCATTCATGACTTATGCAAATGCACAGAGACCGAAACAACGACTCTATGCATGCGGTACCATTCCATCCATCATTCTCATCATCATTAATTCACTCAGGAATTATTGGAATCATCGTTTGTTACTTAGTGTAACTCCCCGTCGGGCAAACGATGTTCCCCGCCGCTTTAGGTCCTCTTGGTATAAGGCTCATGACGTTTATGGATCGCTTTAGGTCCTCTTTGTATAAGGCTCACGATCCGATCGCTTTAGGTCCTCTTTGTATAAGGCTCACGATCGTCTATAACGTCGCTTTAGGTCCTCTTTGTATAAGGTTCACGACCGTTACAGCAGATTCCCTCTGGAACCGTTTTGTCGCTCACACCCCACAAGGGCACACGACATCACAAGATGCATATCATGATGCATGGCATACTAATGACTCGTGACAATCAAATGCACATACATATATAACCATGTGAACCATCTCAACATCAATAATCATGCATTGAAGTTTAATCCAAAATAATGCATTTATTTTCCATAAGACCACAAACCATCATCACAACATCTCATCACATGCATTCACATCATATAACAACACACAAGCTATACGTTATATATCAAAAGCATATCGCACGATAACACATCAATCGCACACAATTACGACGGTAAAAGTCGACAAAACAACACGTTTCCAAATTCCCGACACAATTAAATTGACCACCAATCTCAAAACCATTTTTATAAGAAATAAAATCTCATTAGCTTTCCAACAGTACTAAGAACATCTCGATCCGAGTTACAGATCAAAAGTTTTGAATTTTCAAAGAAAATAATTTATTGAGAAATAGCCAGATTCGCCTGGCGACTTAGGATTTCGCCTGGCGAATACCCCTTCGCCAACACTTCGCCTGCCGAACTAGTGGCGAACCACCATTTTAGAAAAAACCTAAGAGTTCCAGTAGCTAACACATTTCTGTCTCCCCGTTTTCGCCTTGCGACTTATGATTTCGCCTGGCGAATCCCCCTTCGCCAGCACTTCGCCTGGCGAACTAGTGGCGAGACCTAATTCGCCTGGCGAATCCCAATTCACCTGGCGAATCGCATCAGAACCAAAATTTTTCTGATGCGGGTTGCACGGTTTCAAACCCCAAAATTCCAACTTTCTCCAACCAAAACGTTTTCAATCAATCAAAGCAAGTATCAACAATGTTCATACATATAATACGATCATACTACGTGATTCATATCGATTTCCGAACGTGAAAACATCAATTTCTATTCATTTTTCTCATTTCAACCTAGAATTGAAAAGCTATGAAAAACAAGTAAACATTCAAACACACACATACATATTCCTACACAAGCATATGATAACCGAGTTTCACACCCTTACACGATTAATCGTGCTTTGAAGTGTCGGTTGAATCGATTTCTTAAACTCCAAGTTTTCCTCTTTTTCTTCTTCTCACTCTCTCTATTTCTCTTAAACTTCTTTTTCTCTCTTTCTAATCTCTATGTTCTATTTTAAGAAAAACAATAATATCTAACCAAGCAAAATGACCAAAATACCCCTACACTCAATTTCTTGCAAACACTCCCAAAACGCGATAAAACATAATAACGATAAACATAACATATTTACCAAATAAAAACCAAGAATAAAATAATATAAAAACAAAAATAATTAAATCGACTCAATTAAATAAATCTAACAAAAATCAGGGCGTTACAACTCTCCCCCACTTAGAAATTTTCGTCCTCAAAAATATTACCTGAGACGAACAACTCCGGATACGATTCCCGCATCCGACTCTCCAACTCCCAAGTCAAATTTCCCTCAGCAGCGCCTCCCTACGCTACTTTTACAAGCGCAATATCCTTGCCTCTTAACCGCTTCAATTCGCGATCCAAAACCCCCATCTGTAATGCCTCAACCGTAAGGTTCTCCCTTACCTCAACCTCATCCATCGGAATCACATGCGACGGATCCGGGACATACTTCCGAAGCTGTGAAACATGGAACACATAATGTAAATTCAAAAGATTCGGTGGCAACGCCACCCGATAAGCCACAACACCCACTCTCGCGGATATCTGATAAGGACCAATAAACTGAGAAGTAAGCTTCTTCGACTTCAATGCACGTCCAACACCCGTCACCAGTGTAACTCTAAAAAATACATGATCGCCTTCTCGAAACTCAAGATCTTTCCTCCTTCGATCATGATAACTCTTTTGCCTACTCTAAGAAGCCTTCAGCTTCTCATGAATAAGTTTCACCTTTTCCGTAGTTTGTTGAACTAACTTCGGTCCAACCACCGAACTCTCACCAGATTCATGCCAACACAAAGGTGTTCGACATCTTCTTCCATACAACGCTTCAAAAGGTGCCATTCCAATACTCGAATGGAAACTGTTGTTATACGTGAACTCAACCAACAAAAGATAACTATCCCAAGCACCACCTTGCTCAAGAACACAAGCTCTCAGCAAATCTTCCAATGACTGAATAGTTCTCTCGGTCTGACCATCTGTCTGAGGATGATAAGCAGAACTCAATCTCAACTTGGAACCTAACGCCTTTTGCAAACTTTCCCAAAATCTGGAAGTAAACCTTGGATCTCGATCTGAAACAATACACAATGGAACACCATGTAATCTCACAATCACACGAATATAAATCTCAGCCAATCTCTCCAAAGAAAAACTGATGTCAATCGGAATGAAATGCGCCGATTTAGTCAGCCTATCCACAATCACCCAAATAGCATTATGTCCCCTCTGAGTATTCGGCAACCCTGTCACAAAATCCATAGAAATGCTATCCCATTTCCACTCGGGAATATCCAACGGTTGCAATAATCCACTAGGCTTCTGATGTTCTACCTTTGACTTCTGACACGTCAAACACGCATAAACAAACTGAGCCACATCCCTCTTCAATCCGGACCACCAAAAGATCTTCTTCAAATCTTGATACATTTTATTAGCTCCCGGATGTATACTTAAACTACTCCGGTGTCCTTCCTCTAAAATCATCTTTTTCAATTCTGAATCATCAAGAATACAAATTCTACCACGAAATCTCAAAACACCCTTATCATCCACTTTAAACTCACCATTCACACCTTTATCTCCAACCGTCATCAAATCAACAAATTTCACATCCAACCTCTGTTTCTCGCTAACGGTCAACAGAAAATCATTAGTGACCTTTAACATACCAAGCCTCACGCTATCAAATGTCAATTCACACACCAAACTCAAATCTCTAAATTCTTCCAAAAGTTCCCACTCTTTAACCATTAAAGCAGACATATGCAAAGATTTCCGTCTTAACGCATCGGCTACCACATTAGCTTTACCAGGATGGTAATTCAAGCTAAAATCGTAGTCCTTCAATTCCAACCATCTCCGTTGCCTCATATTCAACTCTTTCTGATCAAACAAGTATTTTAAACTCTTATGATCACTAAAGACTTCGAATCTTGCACCGTAGAGATAATGTCTCCAAATTTTCAATACAAAAACCACCGCAGCTAATTCCAAATCATGAGTAGGATAATTCTTCTCATGAACCCTCAATTGTCTCGAAGCATAAGCCACAAACTTACCTTCTTGCATCAATACTCCACCTAAACCACTCAAAGACGCATCGGAATACACCACAAACGGTTCACTAGGATTCTGTAAGATCAAAATCGGAGCTGTAGTCAATCTTCTCTTCAGCTCACTAAAACTTTCCTCACACTGAATATCCCAAATAAACGCTTTACCTTTACAAGTCAGCTGGGTCAATGGAAGTGCTAACTTGGAAAAGCCTTCAATGAATCTTCGATAATATCCAGCTAAACCCAAAAAGCTTCTAATTTCAGTAACAGATCTAGGAGCCTCCCATTGTAGAACTGCATCTACTTTGGATGGATCCACAACAATACCATTACCTGAAATCACATGCCCAAGAAAACTCACTTCTGACAACCAGAACTCACACTTGGACAACTTGGCATAAAGTTTCTTTTCCTTCAAAATTTGCAATACAATACGCAAATGTTCCGCATGTTCCCCCCGAGACTTAGAATAAATCAAGATGTCATCAATAAACACAACAGCAAATTGATCCAAATGCTCATGGAATATGTGATTCATATACTCCATAAACACTCCCGACGCATTAGAAACCCCGAACAGCATCACAGAATATTCGTAATTTCCGTATCGTGTCCTAAAAGCCGTCTTCTAAATATCTTCCTCCTTCACTCTAATCTGATGATAGCCTGACCTCAAATTAATTTTACTAAACACACACGCACCTACCAACTGGTCCATCAAATCATCAATTCTCGGAAGAGGATACTTATTCTTAATCGTCACCTTATTCAGCTGGCGATAATCAATACACAATCGCATACTTCCATCTTTCTTCTTCACCAATAAAACTGGAGCACCCCAAGGCGATACACTCGGCCTCACAAACCTCTTTTCCAATAATTCACTCAATTGCTTCTTCAACTCAACTAACTCAGATGCTGACATACGATATGGTGCCATAGACACAGGTCTAGTACCAGGAACTAGATC
This sequence comes from Lathyrus tuberosus, assembly GCA_022829125.1. NCBI lineage: Eukaryota > Viridiplantae > Streptophyta > Magnoliopsida > Fabales > Fabaceae > Lathyrus > Lathyrus tuberosus. The sequence continues at coordinate 18,437,213 of JALAZF010000021.1, read as the reverse complement.
TATAGAAAACTCCACCTCTCTTTCTGGTGGCACATCAGATATATCCTCCAGAAAAACCTCTAGAAAATCACACACGACTGGAAACACATCAATTGCAACTTGACTATCCATAGTCAACGATGCGAACAACCCGAACAACTGAGCTTCATCCGCCAAAAGTTTCTTCAACTCTTTGGTAGATAAGAAACTCGATTCCCCATCTTCTTCAAGAGAAGGAAATCTTACCAACTTAGGATAACAATCGATATGAACTCGATTGAACTGCAACCAATTCATTCCCAGAACTACGTCTAAACCCTCCAACGGCAGACACACCAAATCCATAGCAAAATCCTTACCATAAATGGTCAAAGGACAACTTTAACAAACCAGAGAAGTAGTTACCAATCCCAATGCTGGAGTATCGATAACCATCTCTCCACCCATCGACGACAATAAAAGATTTAAACGCCGCGCACACTCAGACAAAATAAATGAATGAGTCGCTCCGGTATCAATAATAGTAACTAAGGGCGTACTATTAATAAAACAAGTACTTCTGATCAGACGATCTGCACTAGTAGGCTGAGTTCCTACCAATGCAAATACTTTCCCTCCAGCTTGAGCTTGCTTTGGTTTCGGACACCTCGTACTAATATGATCATATTCACCACAGTTGAAATACTTCACCCCATTCCTCTTGCAATCAGCCGTTACATGTCCTATACCTCCGCAATTGGAACACTTCCTCATATCCTTTCTACATTCAAACTGACGATGTCCTAGGTCACCACACTTAAAACATCTCAGAGGATTATACATACCTCCCCCGCTTGGTCTTTTAGAAAAATTAGCCCTTTGCTTCCCCTTGTCAGCTGGTGCCACATAAGGACCACCACGAAACGGTTGCTTTCCTTTCCTTTCGTTCACACTCTTATAGTGAGTAGAACGAGCTTTGCTATCCTCCTCATAAATTCTACAACAATCCACCAAATTTGAAAACCTCCTAATTCTTTGATAACCAATTGCCTGTTTGATCTCGGGACGCAACCCGTTCTCAAACTTCACACATTTGGAAAACTCTGCAGTTGCTTCAGCATAATGTGGATAAAACTGAACAAGCTCCACAAACTTAGCAGTGTAATCAGTAACAGACATGTTACCCTGTTTCAACTCCAAGAACTCTATTTCTTTCTTTCCTCTAACATCTTCAGGAAAATACTTCCTCAAAAACTCACTGCTAAACAAAGCCCAAGTGACAACTTCACCTGTAGCTTCCCACACATGACGCGTACTAACCCACCAATCATCAGCCTCCTCCTGTAACATGTGAGTACCCAGTCTCACCTTCTATTTCTCAGCACAGTCCATCACTCAAAAGATTCTTTCAATCTCCTTAAGCTAAATCTGAGCACCATCAGGATCATGACTTCCTTTGAAGATAGGCGGTTTGTTCTTCCTGAACTCATCATTCCCACCAGAATTAGGTATATTCTGCACAGTCAGAGCCATAGCTTGCATAGCAGCAGCAAGAGCAGCATCATTCCTACCAGCCATATTCTGTTCATATCCAATAACAGTAACTATGGTTAAACAATCAACTCGCCAGAACACAACTGCCACACAACAAACAACTTGGTCAAAATGAGCAACACGGACTGGCTCTGATACCACTTAATGGGACACCCCCAATCTATACCCCGAGTAATTAAAGCGATAACAAATAATCAGAGTATAATTAAAACATTCATGGCATAGACGGGAGCGTCACATCAAAGTAATGAAATATAACAACCTGCTCATATAGATATGCAACAATCAGGTAGCAACATAAATAGAGGAACTCAGTTCCTAACACCCACAACTCAGATACAGAATAAAAGCGGAAAATCTGCAACTGAAATCTCATATATAAACATAAAAGTTTGTCTGTCATATACAAAGTCATACATGTACAATCCAAAAAGATATATATATACACATAATCACATAACGATCTCCCCGACTACCCGATGCCACATATCAGAGCCGACCAACAAAAGAATGAAGACATAATCTTCACAAAAAGACCTCCAGCGTCTAATCTGCAATGCCTCATAGAGCATTCAAAACAGCAGAAGGGTGAGAAACACAATTATGATATAATTGCATACAATTATGTAATAACACGAATTACGCATGCAAAAACATTCTCACCACAACGTATACCATAATTCACATACAAAACAAAACAATGCATAATTCATGCATCCATCACAAAGCATATCAATCATGCTCAATACATTTATCACCAATATATATATCAACTCATCAATCCCATTCATAATTTCTCACGCATAATCAATCCATTCATGACTTATGCAAATGCACAGAGACCGACACAACGACTCTATGCATGCGGTATCATTCCATCCATCATTCTCATCATCATTAATTCACTCAGGAATTATTGGAATCATCACTTGTTACTTAGTGTAACTCCCCGTCAGGCAAACGATGTTCCCCGTTGCTTTAGGTCCTCTTGGTATAAGGCTCACGACGTTTATGGATCGCTTTAGGTCCTCTTTATATAAGGCTCACGATCCGATCGCTTTAGGTCCTCTTTGTATAAGGCTCACGATCGTCTATAACGTCGTTTTAGGTCCTCTTTGTATAAGGCTCACGACCATTACAGCAGATTCCCACTGGAATCGTTTCGTCGCTCACACCCCACAAGGGCACACGACATCACAAGATGCATATCATGATGCATGGCATACTAATGACGCATGACAATCAAATGCACATACATATATAACCATGTGAACCATCTCAACATCAATAATCATGCATTGAAGTTTAATCCGAAACAATGCATTTATTTTCCATAAGATCACAAACCATCATCGCAACATCTCATCACATGCATTCACATCATATAACAGCACACATGCTATACGTTATATATCAAAAGCATATCGCACGATAACACATCAATCGCACACAATTACGACGGTAAAAGTCGACAAAACTACACGTTTCCAAATTCCCGACACAATTAAATTTGCCACCAATCTCAAAACCATTTTTATAAGAAAGAACATCTCATTAGCTTTCCAACGGTACTAAGAACGTCTCGATCCGAGTTACGGATCAAAAGTTTTGAATTTTCAAAGAAAAGAATTTATTGAGAAACAGCCAGATTCGCCTGGCGACTTAGGATTTCGCCTGGAGAATACCCCTTCGCCAGCACTTCGCCTGGCGAACTAGTGGCGAACCACCATTTTAGAAAAAACCCAAGAGTTCCAGTAGCTAACACATTTCTGTCTCCCCGTTTTCGCCTGGCGACTTATGATTTCGCCTGGCGAATCCCCCTTCGCCAGCACTTCGCCTGGCGAACTAGTGGCGAGACCTAATTCGCCTGGCGAATCGCATCAGAACCAGAATTTTTCTGCTGCGGGTTGCACGGTTTCAAACCCCAAAATTCCAACTTTCTCCAACCAAAACGTTTTCAATCAATCAAAGCAAGTATCAACAATGTTCATACATATAATACGATCATACTACGTGATTCATATCGATTTTCGACCGTGAAAACATCAATGTCTATTCATTTTTCTCATTTCAACCTAGAATTGAAAAGCTATGAAAAACAAGTAAACATTCAAACACACAGATACATATTCCTACACAAGCATATGATAACCGAGTTTCGCACCCTTACCCGATTAATCGTGCTTTGAAGTGTCGGTTGAATCGATTTCTTAAACTCCAAGTTTTCCTCTTTTTCTTCTTCTCACTCTCTTTATTTCTCTTAAACTTCTTTTTCTCTCTTTCTAATCTCTATGTTCTATTTTAAGAAAAACAATAATATCTAACCAAGCAAAATGACCAAAATACCCCTACACTCAATTTCTCGCAAACGCTCCCAAAACGCGATAAAACATAATAACGATAAACATAACATATTTACCAAATAAAAACCAAGAATAAAACAATATAAAAACAAAAAAAATTAAATCGACTCAATTAAATAAATCTAACAAATACCGGGGCGTTACAACCATGGGGTGTCGTACCTCGAAATATGAGAACGACCTCACGATGCGCAATCGCATGCACGCAGGATGGACTTAACAGAGTCGCCACCAAACTTTATTTATTCCCAAAGAGGGAAAGAGAAAATATCGATAAAACCCATAAATGAAAAGGATAGGATATGTTCATCGCAACCAATATCGGGTTCGAAAGTCAGTTATGCAAGGAGAATGTATTAGCACCTCCTCACATCCGTTGTACTCAACGGGAACCATCTAAGTTGTCTAAGAGTGAATGGGTGTCGTTATCTAAAGGTTACTTACTATCGGGGGAAATGGTTGGGTTTTTATCAGGGTGCTCGCCAAGATCTCGCAATCTCATGCCTACGTATCCTCATTGTGAAATGAGAAATCAGAGCTCCGTAGTTCGGAGTAGAAAATGAGTATGTGTTGGTTGATTTTATACCTTGAAAAAGGGTTTTAGTGATCGCACGACGGCGAGGAAAAAAGAGTTTGATGAATTGATGTTGTTTTTAGGGTTTATAAAAGAGTCTGTTTTTTTATTCGAATTGCACTAAAGACTATGGGTAGAGGTGAATATTTCAAACTATCAAGCCAAGCGTATTGTGTCTGAAATACTTAGATCGAGGGTAGGAAAACTCCATTCTCGCTCCTTCTCCATTACTTAAGGCTCGTGGCACGCAATTTTATTCGTATTTAAAAGGTGTTTTTTTTGTTTATTAAGAAAATGCCACTTGACATTGGATCAAGGGTTTTTATTAATTATGAAAGATTTAAAATTAAAGTTACTACTCACAAGATCATAATTCTCCAAAACAAGTGTATACAAATAAACAAAAGGTGCTCATTGTAAGAAAGCTCAAGAGTAAGCTATGTGAGGTTGATGGCGATGCTAAAAGCGACCGACTTACAAAGGTGTTAAAATGGGCTCGACATTGAATTGATAATTATTTGATCTTTTTTTTAAATGGTTTGACATGTTTTTAGAAAAAGAAACACTTGGAGTTGGACCAAGGTTTTGGTTTATTTCAAAAGATCGATTTTAGCAATGCATAATCATATTTTGTTAATAATTAAGGGTCTTCATGCAAGAATAAATCATACAATCCAAAGAATGGAAAAAAATCCAACATGCAATCTACAAATAACAAACAAAGACATGCAAGCAATCACAACCTTAATAAAGGGTTAAACAACTAAATCAAATCATGAAGAATAACTAAATTTTAAGTGCTAAACTCTAAAATGCAACTATTTGACTTCAAACAAAATGGATGGGACCAAAATTTTATGACATAACTCTAGATGCAATTTTTAATTATTTTGGTTGTAAATAAATTCAAAAAATGAAAAAAAAAAGAAGCTAAAACTATTGTAATTTTATTTGACGGAAAAAAAAATGCAAGGACCTAATATCTTAATTCCTAAACCCTATATTATTTGCAAAATAAGCAAAGAAATGAAAACACAACACAAATGGCTAGCCTGGAGTGCATTAACTGAAAGCAAGGGTGTCAAGTCCAACCATAGCCACTAGGGCCTCCAAACCCGGCCCAAGCTATGCCTAATACTACTAAAAGGAAGTTGAAGAAAATTTTACTCCATACCCCTACAGTTATACCAATACCCCTACAATTTTTAAAAAATGTCAATTTTGTCCTTATTTTTTTTAATTATTTATTTTTTATTGTTCGTGTCAATTTTTATTCATCGGAAGACTTGCCGAAAGTATACCGGAACACTTAGACCAAGACTTTCGGTCTTAATAATACCATTTTGGATGTATTATTAAGACACCAAAATACTTTTTGAAAGTGTTCTGGTTAAAAAAATTTCTAAATGAGTTTCAGCAACGGTTAAAAACCGTGGCCTAAAATAATGAATATTATTCCGGAACACTTTTTGAAAGTGTTCCGGCTAAAAAAATTTCTAAATGAGTTTCAGCAACGGTTAAAAACCGTGGCCTAAAATAATGAATATCATTCTGTAACACTTTTTGAAAGTGTTCCGGTATGAATATCATACCGGAACACTTTTAAAAAGTGTTCCGGAATGATATTCGTTACTGTAGGCTACGGTTTTTAACCGTTGCTGAAACTCATTTAGAATTTTTTTTAAACCGGAACACATTCTGTGTTTTAATAATACATCCAAATAGTATTATTAAGACCGGAAGTATTGGCCTAAGTGTTCCGGTACACTTTCGGCAAGTTTTCTGATGAATAAAAATTGATACGAACAATAAAAAGTAAAAAATAAAAAATAATTAAAAATAAATAAGGGTAAAATTGATATTTTAAAAAAATTGTAAGGGTATTGGTATAACTATAGGGGTATGGAGTAAAATTTTCGAAGTTGAAATATTAAAAAAAAACACTAGAGCTGACTCGGTTGCCCTCCTCCCACTCAACTCTCAACTGCACCTAAGAAAGTGAGGACCCAACCTGACACGCGACCCACAAAGTGAAAAGAGAAAGCAATATTCATATTTATCATGGTGGAAAAATGCAACAGCAGGCAAAAAAATGCTAGGACCCACAAGGCACATCAATAGGCGGACAACTTAGGCATACATGGTCATTCAAAATATATTATAATAAACCATGATATTAATGCTATTAAAAAGGGGAAAATATTTAGGAAGGATAAACGATTTAATCCAAAAAATAAGAGATAAAACCACACCCTATTTCCAACAACTTAGTGCTCTCTCTCTTTAAAACCTTCCTTGTTTCAACCAAATCTCTCTCTCTCTCTCTGCATATTTTTCAAGCAAATCCCAAAGGGAACACAAGCACATGATAAAACAAATCAATAAATAGAAGTTGAGTTTCCAGCTACAACAACCCCACACATAACCTCAAAATCCCTAGACTGCCTGCATATTTCTCAAGCAAAAATGGCGCAAATCAAACACAAACACAAAAAGAATCACACAAAAAAAATGATCAAAATCAAACATTATAAACCCCACCCCAACAAACCCTAACCCCAAATTCTCATTAGGTTTGGTTATTCACACGCTACAAGTGCAAAAAAGGGTAAAAGAAACGAACTGAAACAGAGCAAAATCAACTGTGGAAAGCTAAAAGAAAAGGTTACCCACACAAGTGGCAGATCCGTGCACTTGCTTCAGGTATATGTTCAAATCTTTGAGCTGATTCTGAATGATGTTCTCCTCTTCTTCTTATATGCGTTTTGTGTTGATTTCGTGGTGAGAGGTTTTAGCTCATCAGCTCAGAGTTCAAAGATGGAACTCTGAGTAACTTTGAAAAATCTGAGCTTTGGTGATTGTTAGGTAAAACTGCGCAACAATTCGTTAGGATTTTTTCTCTCCGTCTTATTAATGAATAGTAATTCCTTGAGCTGTTACTTGCAACCCGTTAGTAGTGGAGTTGCCTAAATTTTGCATTTAAGGGATTTTGTGAGCTGTCATGTATGGAGGTAAGTTTGGACTCTGAAATTTTGTCTGCGGTGGAATGAAACTCCTCCTAGAATGTGTGTGGTCCCTCTGATATTTTGAAAAAAAAATTTACTGTTGTAAAAAACTCATTGCTCTTATTCATGTTATCCATCCTCTCTTGTTTTTTTTAAACGTGTTGTTGTGATAGAAATCTACTTTGGCTTGGTGTGTTTTAATGGATTTAGCAATGTTTCCATGAACACAAATCTTGCTTGTTGATGAAGTTTTAGATCCCTCTTGAAATTTTCATGATTATATCATTGTATGCTTGCATGCTGCCTTGGTTTAGCCTTTAATATTTTGCTCTTTTTCTCATGTTTCAAAAATTTGATATGCTTGTAGTGATTTGCATGTCATGACCTTGGTATTGACAATATAACTTCTCTTTTCTTATAGGTTCAAAGTGGTGGTCAAAGAGACTTGAAGGCAAAGAAACACAAGCATGGAACATGAGATGCCAAGAAACTTGGAGTTGAAGAAAAGTTAGTCATGGAACCAAGGTTATTTGAAAAGAGATGGCGAAAGAGTTTAGGAATTAGGTCCTAGATTTCCTTCTTTGTTCCTTTTTTCTTCTTCTTTTGTTGTTGGAATTTTTTGATATATTTGAATCAAAACTTCAATGGTGTTGTAATCAAAGTTGTATTCTAAACAATTGTGCTCACACTTGGCGCCTACTTGATTTTGGCAAAGAAGTGTTCACTTTGGTAACTTGAAAAATGACAACATGGCCTTTGAATGGAAATAAATACAAGTAGTTTGGCTTGAATGTAAATGAATGAATATGTATTTAATTTGAAAGTGAATGAATGAGTATGAATACTTGAATATGAATGAATGCTTGAATATGAATGTGATCTAATTTGAAAATTTATGAATGGATGAAACTCACTTGGTTTAAGAATGGAAAAAACAATTTACTTTTTGAAGTACGAATATGAATGACTTAGAATAGGAATGGAATAAAATGGCTTGTAAAGTAAACGTGTAACTCTTCTTTTATGACTTTTGTGAAATAAAATGATTCAACCTTACTTTCAAAACGACTTCTCAAAAAACCCTAATTATAAGTCACAACTCCTAATGTCTAGAATGATTCATAAGAATGTATGCAAAGAAAGACACATGGTTGACTTTGGCTAAAGGTGTATGAAAAGGTGAATTTGTAATGAGGCCCAAATGAAAATGTTTTTAAAACGAGACTAAATCTTCAATTGAAATCCATAAAGGTTCAACTTCTGCACCTCAAACCAATGTGCCCAACAAGCCTTGATCCAAACCCTACCATGATGCATTATGTATGGATCACTTAAAAGAAACAAATATGGTTTAAATCAACTTATTTCTTTGGGCCATGATCTATGCATGAAAATGGAGCTTTATGATCAGATGAAAATAATGCAGATGAATGATTGAGGCAGGGACAAATTTAGGATATGATAGATGCCCCTATTTAAATAGCTTTAACAGATGACATGAGAGATTGTAATCCTCAACTAATTCTGATAGAAGATATTTAAATACAAAAGATCCTAATTTTTTCCCCTAGATGTAGGCGACATGTTATGCTAGGCTATGATATGCTATGGATATGTGAATGACTCTCTATTGGGGATATGAGATATATTCTACGGGGATTGCCGAAATGGATTGCCAATGAGGTTCAATGGGGATTATATGACGCGAGGTGAAATGAAACTCACTGGGGATCCTTCGAGGAAAATGGTTAGTTTTGGATTCTCACAGAACAAAACCAAAGACAATTGATAAACAAAGTGAAAGAGGAGCTTTGAATTCTCACAGAGCAAACTAAAAAATTGTAGATTGTAAATGAAACGACCCTGGATTCTCACAAGATAGGGAAATAATTATGGCTTATCACAGAGTAAAGATAAAGGGTTCTGGTTTTTCACAGAACGTTAAGATATATTACAGGTTCTCATGTAACAAGCTGAAATGACTCTGGATTCTCACAGAGCAAAAAGAGGTTATGGATTAGGGGTTCTCACGTAACAAACTAGACATGTTATGGCTTCTCACATAACGAGGATGAATATGTTATGGTTTTTCACACAACAAAAGAAAATGACTCTAGGTTCTCTTAGAGCGAAGAAAGGTTCTGGCTTCTCACAGAACGGTAGGGTAAGTTACAGGTTCTCGCGTAACAAAAATAGACCTGTTAAGGCTTCTCACATAACAAGGACACAACTCTAAATTCTCATAGATTAAAGGGTTTTCGTTTATCACATAACGAAACAGAAGGTATTTAGTATACAGTGTAAACAAAACAAGGTAAACTCTGGATTCTCACGGGGCAGAAAGAAATTACCAATTGTAACGAAAGAAATGACTCTGGGTTCTCACAGAGTGGAAAGGTTTCAGGTTCTCACAGAACGAGACAAACAATAGGTTATGGCTTCTCACATAACCAAAATAATGGACAGATTACGAGTTCTCACATAACGACAACAAGAGACAGGTTATGGCTTCTCACATAACCAAAATAATGAACAGGTTATGGGTTCTCACGTAATGATAATAAACGGTTCTGGGTTCTCACAGAACGAAAGTAATGCTATGGATTCTCACGTAATAACAATGATGGGTTATGACATCTCACAAAACAAATTGACAGTAATGTCTGACAACACATCACAATAAAAGAATTATCTAGAAATGTATCAGATAAAAGTACCAATTCTAGAAAATCAATAGAAGGTAAGACTCATCTAGTAACACCTCAGAGAGACAAGGGTCAACTAAGTTGGACTTTCAATCAACAGGGTCAGTTTTACAAAATTGCATGATATGCATGTTATGTATGATCTATGATGCATGAATGCATGATCTATGATGCATGAATGCATGTAAAGACAAAGATTGGGTTAATGCTCCAGGCACAAAGGATCTTTGGTGTGGAGTTAGACTCTTCTATATTCCCCGACACATGGAACAATGCCAAACCTTGACGTAGATGGATACTTCTGAGCATTCTTATCAATTATATCAGTCTTTTATTAAACTGAAAACCTCTTTGGAAAATATGGGTCAAGCCCCCTCGGGAACGTTCTTCTAGTGGTGTTCCAAGAGTACTTTAAGACTTCACGGTCTCTTGAGAAAACATCAATTTTTCTTAAACCATTCCGAATGTCAAAGCATTTGTGTTTCTCAATATGTTTATTATTCCTTAGATTCAAAATTATATTATAAAAAATAAATGGCATTTTACAAAAGGAAATGAGGAAACACAAATAGGAAAGAGATTGGTAAATCAGACTTTTATTCATAAAATGGTAACACACGAATGTGTAGCTCCATATGGGGACATTACAGATGGAAACAAATTGAAAATCGCAATGGGAACAGGTTTTCATTAAATCACAATGAACGTTAATTTCCCTATAACCAAGAGTCCCTAGAACCTCGCTTCTAAAGATGCCAACTAGATTGATCCTCCCTAGTCTTGCAGTATTTGCTTTTTATAATCCCAATCTTTTTCCAAGATCTCCCTTTCGGGTTTTCAATCCACCGGGATGCTCTTTTTTGCCTAAGTCGCCCTTTCGGATTTTCGACTTAACGAGCTGACACGTTTTTATATCCCTAATTTTTGTCTGGACCGTCGTTTCGTAATTTGGAGTCCATTTTCCACGTGAATCTTTGTGTATAGGCAATATCTTTTTGAGCACGAGATCCTTTTCTCTGTATTCTCGAAAGCGGACTTTCTTATCAAACGCCCTCTTGAGTTACTTCTAATACAACTGACCGTGGCACAGGGCAGCCATACGCTTCTCTTCAATGAGTTTCAGCTCGTCAACTCTATTTTGAATCCATTCAGCTTCTTCAAGTTTGGTCTCCAATATTCTCATCTATGGGATTTCTACTTCAATTGGTAGAACTGCTTCCATCCCATACACCAGAGATAAAGGGGTTGCCCCTATTGAAGTACGGACGGATGTTCGGTACCCATGTAATGGGAAGGTTAGCATTTCATGCCAATCCTTGTAGGTTATGACCATGTTTTGTAGGATTTTTTTGATGTTTTTATTTGCCGCTTCAACAACACCATTCATCTTTGGACGATAAGGAGAAGAATTATGGTGCTCAATTTTAAAGCTCTCACATAAATCTTTCATGATCTTATTATTTAGGTTCGTCCCATTATCTATGATGATCTTGCTTAGAATACCGTATTAACAGATAATCTCCTTTTTGAGGAAACGGGCGACCACTTGCTTGGTCACGTTGGTGTAAGAGGCAGCTTCCACCCATTTCGTAAAGTAATCTATAGCAACCAAGATGAAGTGGTGACCATTAGAAGTTTTTGTCTCTATGGCGCCAATCATGTCAATGCCCCACATTAAAAACGGACAAGGAGAGGTCAAAACATTCAAAGGAGTAGGCGACACATGTATCTTATCGTCATAAATTTTACATTTGTGGTAAGTTTTGGCGTCACAAAAATAACCAATTTCCATCGTCAGTCAATAAAAGCCATCCCTTAGAATCTTTTTCGCCATGGCATGCCCATTGGCGTGCATTCCAAAGGACCTTTCATCGATTTCTTTGATCAACATATTTGCTTCACGTCTATCTACGCATCTAAGCAGGACCATGTCGTAATTTCTCTTGTACAACACACCATTGCTTAGAAAGAAATTGGATGCTAATTTTCTCAAGGTCTTTTTATCCATACCTGGAGCATTTTCCGGATACTTCTGTCTTTCTAAATAGAAATTGATGTCATGAAACCATGGTTTTCCATTGGTTCCCTCTTCCACTGATTGACAGTAGGCAGGCTCTGTAACACCCCCAATCTATACCCCTAATCAATAAAAAGCAGTAAAAGAAAATTCAAAATTTCGTCAGAGTATATTTAAATTATCTTGGCATAGACTGGGAGGGTCACATCAATTTGAACAATTCATACAACACCTGCTCATAAAGATATGCAACAGTGGGGTAGCAATCAACAGAGGAACTCAGTTCCTTTCACCCACATTTCACGTTTTAGAATAAAAGCGGAAAATCTAAAACTGAATAACATACATATATATATCATGAAAAGTTTGTCATACATCAAGTTATACATGCACAAGCCAAAAGATATACATATACATAATATACAATTATCACAAACGGCCCCCCTAACTACCTGGTGTCACATATCAGAGCCGACCGACAAAAGAATGAAGACGCAAAGCTTCACAAAAATACCTCCAGCAACTCTAATCTACAATGCCTCATAGAGCATTATAAAACAGCAGAAGGGTGAGAAAAACAACCATAATATAATTGCATACAATTATATATATAACACAAAAATACGCAAACATACGATTCTCACCACAACTCACGCCATAATTCAAACACGAGGCATTACAAGACATAATACATATCCATATATCAATTTTATCCACAATTCCACACATAAAACACCCATAATGATTCATGCCATGCAAGAGACCGACACAACGACTCTAGGCATATGCACACGCGGTACTGACTTCCATTGTTTCTCATCACTAGTTCACTCAGGAACTCTGCTGGAATCATCGCTCGTTACATCACTGTAACTCCCCGTCGGGCCTACGATGTTCCCCACCGCTCACACCCACACGGGCACACGGTGTTTATGGATCGCTCACACCCCACACGGGCACACGACCCGATCGCTCACACCCCACATGGGCACACGATCGTCTATAATCATCGTTCACACCCCACATGGGCACACGAAGTTATAGCGAATTCCCTCTGGAATCCAAACCGTCACTCAGGACGTTTCCATAATGCATATCATGATGCTTGGCATACAAAGACCCATAACATTTAATATGCACACACACACACATATTCATATACATCGATAAAATCACACTTTGCACTTATGCCCAAAACAATGCATTTAATTGCCATGCGGCCACAACTCGTCACAACATCATTTAAACACAAACATTTGCGTCGCACAATAGCACTTTGCATAATACACGTCAATTACGCACAATTATAACGACAAAAGTCGACAACTGACACTATTCCCGATTTTCCGACATAATTAAATCGGCTAACAATTTCGAAATCATCATAATAAGAAAGTACAGTTCAATAGCTACGCAACGATACCAAGAATGTAAAAATCGGACAAACGGAACTCAAGTTACGAAAGAAAACGAAAAACGATATTTTGAAAAGTCACATTTTACAATTGTCCTGTCCATACGCGTATTGCCCTGAGCCATACGCGTATGAGCAGAGGCTCATTTTTCCCAAAGTTCACGTGTAAATGTCCGTACGCGTAATGCCCAAGCCCGTACGCGTATTGCCCCAAAATACTACGCGTATCATACGCAAATGGGCAGATGACCGAGAAAACAAGCAACCCATACGCGTATTGGCCCTAAAACGTGCCTCCCATACGCGTATTGCCAAGGTTCATACGCGTATGAACATGCCCCATACGCGTATGACCTGGAAATCTCAGAAAAATTCTTCTGCATAATTTTTCATACGGGTTCCACCCAAAAACACCCCAAATCTTACCTACACACCAGAAAAATGCCAATACAATGTCCAATAACAAGTATTTATCATGTATCAACAAGAATGAACACTTAACACATGATTTTCAACACATGTACTCACTTTCTAATCAATTTTACCAAAAATGGGTTTTACTAAATTTCTTCATTTCAATCCAACAAACATCACAAATATACATACATAATCATACACAAGTATACAATAATTGAGTTTCGCACCCTTACCCGATTAAATCGATTCTAGAAGTTGATTTTTCTTTGATTTCCCAAGTTTTCTCACTATTTCTCTTCTTCTTCTCTTTTCTCCTCTTTTTCTTTCTTTTCCTTTTCTTTCTTTCTCTTTTTCTCTCTTCCTAATTCCCTTTATATTCTAACTTAACAAAATATTATGAAATGTCCAAAATACCCCCACACTCAAATATCTCACCAACGTTCCCAAAACCCGATAAAATATCACAACTTTGAGAAATAACATATTTTTAGATAAAAGTCGAAAATAAAATAAAATAATAATATAATAATCAAACGACTCGATTAAATAAAACGCACACGAAAACTGGGTCGTTACAACTCTCCCCCACTTAGAAATTTTCGTCCTCGAAAATATTACCTGAGATGAACAAATCTGGATACGACTCCCACATCCGACTCTCCAACTCCCAAGTCAAATTGCCCTCAGCAGCGCCGCCCCACGCCACTTTCACAAGTGCAATATCCTTGCCTCTCAACCTCTTCACCTCGCGATCCAAAACCCTAACTGGTAATGCCTCAACTGTAAGGTTCCCCCTTACCTCAACCTCATCCATCAGAATCACATGCGACAGATCTGGAACATACTTCCGAAGCTGTGAAACATGAAACACATCATGCAAATTCGACAGACTCGGCGGCAACGCCACCCTATAAGCCACAGCACCCACTCTCGCGGATATCTGGTAAGGACCAATAAATCGAGAAGTAAGTTTCTTCGATTTCAAAGCACGTCCCACACCTGTTACTGGCGTAACCCTCAGAAATACATGATCGCCCTCTTGAAACTCAAGATCCTTCCGTCTCCGATCATGATAACTCTTTTGTCTACTCTGAGAAACCTTCATTTTCTCTCGAATAAGCTTCACTTTCTCTGTCGTCTGTTGCACCAAATCTGTCCCAACCACCGTTCTCTCACCAGATTCGTGCCAACACAAAGGTGTTCGACACCTTCGTCCATACAATGCTTCAAACGGTGCCATTCCAATACTAGAATGGAAACTGTTATTATACGTAAACTCAATCAATGCAAGATAACTATCCCACGCACCACCTTGTTCCAAAACACACGCTCTCAACAAATCCTCCAAAGACTGAATCGTCCTCTCAGTCTGACCATCCGTCTGCGGATGATAAGCCGAACTCAGTCTCAATTTAGAACCCAAAGCCTTCTGTAAACTTTCCCAAAATCTCGAGGTAAATCTAGGATCTCGATCAGAAACAATACTCAATGGAACGCCATGTAACTTCACAATCACACTGATGTAAATCTCCGCCAACCGCTCCAAAGAAAAACTGATATCAATCGGAATAAAATGAGCCGATTTAGTCAGTCTATCAACAACCACCCAAATAGCATTATACCCTCGCTGAGTATTCGGTAACCCTGTTACAAAATCCATGGAAATACTATCCCACTTCCACTCAGGAATATCCAACGGTAGCAACAAACCACTAGGCCTCAGATGTTCCACCTTCGATTTCTGACAAGTCAAACATGCATAAACAAACTGAGCCACATCTCTTTTCAATCCAGACCACCAGAAAATCTTCTTCAAATCTTGGTACATCTTATTCGCTCCCGGATGTATACTCAAATTACTCCGGTGTCCTTCCTCCAAAATCATCTTTTTCAACTCCGCATCATCTGGAATACAAATCCTACCTCGGAATCTCAAAACACCATTAATATCCACTTGAAAATCACTATTCGCATCTTTTCTTCCAACCAACATCAAATCCACAAATTTCACGTCCAGCTTTTGCTTCTCACTAACCGTCATCAGAAAATCATTAGTAATCGTTAGCATACCAAGACTAACGCTATCCGACGTCACTTCACAAACCAAACTCAAGTCTCTAAACGATTCCAAAAGTTCCCACTCCTTAACCATTAAAGCGGACATATGTAACGATTTCCGGCTCAATGCATCGGCTACCACGTTAGCTTTACCAGGATGGTAATTCAAGCCAAAGTCGTAGTCCTTCAAGAATTCCAACCATCTACGTTGCCTCATATTAAGCTCTTTCTGATCAAACAAATATTTCAAACTTTTATGATCACTAAAGACTTCAAACCTCGCACCGTAGAGATAATGCCTCCAAATCTTCAACACGAAAACCACAGCCGCTAACTCAAGATCATGAGTAGGATAATTCTTCTCATGAACTCTTAACTGCCTTGAAGCATAAGCCACCACCTTACCTTCCTGCATCAGAACACCACCTAGACCAATCAAAGAAGCATCACAATAAACCACAAAGGGTTCATTAGGATTCGGCAAAATCAAGATCGGAGCTGTCGTCAATCTTCTCTTCAGCTCAGTAAAACTCTCTTCACACCGAATATCCCAAATGAATGCTTGCCCTTTACAAGTCAACTGGGTCAAAGGAAGTGCTAGCTTAGAAAAACCTTCAATGAACCTCCGATAATAACCAGCCAAACCCAAAAAGCTTCGAATTTCAGTAACAGATCTCGGAGCCTCCCATTGTAGAACTGCTTCTACTTTAGATGGATCCACAACAATGCCATTACCTGAAATTACGTGTCCAAGAAAACTTACTTTCGATAACCAGAATTCACACTTGGATAGTTTAGCAAAAAGCTTCCTTTCCTTCAAAACCTGCAAAACAATACGCAAATGTTCTGCATGTTCCTCCCGAGACTTAGAATAAATTAAGATATCATCAATAAACACCACGACAAAACGATCCAGATGCTCATGAAAAATACGATTCATGTATTCCATAAACACACCTGGCGCATTAGACACCCCGAACGACATCACAGAATATTCATAATGACCATATCGTGTCCTAAAAACCGTTTTCTGAATGTCTTCCTCCTTCACCCTTATCTGATGATATCCTGACCTCAAGTCAATCTTACTGAACACACACGCACCAACTAACTGATCCATCAGATCATCAATCCTTGGAAGAGGATACTTATTCTTGATCGTCACCTTATTCAATTGGCGATAATCAATACATAACCTCATACTTCCATCCTTCTTTTTCACCAATAAAACTGGCGCACCCTAAGGAGAAACACTTGGTCTCACGAACCTCTTTTCCAACAACTCATTCAACTGTTTCTTTAACTCCACCAATTCAGATGCTGACATACGATAAGGGGCCATAGAAACAGGTCTAGTACCAGGAACTAGATCTATAGAAAACTCCACCTCTCTCTCTGGCGGCAAGTCTGAAATATCCTCAGGAAACACTTCCGGAAATTCACACACAACAGGAAACACCTCAAGTGAAACTTGACTATCCACAGTTAAAGATGTAAACAATCCAAACAACTGAGCTTCCTCCGCCAAAAGTTTCTTCAACTCTTTGGTAGATAAGAAACTCGAGTCTTCGTCTTCCTCAAGAGAAGGAAACCTTACCAGCTTATGATAACAATCAATATGAACCCTGTTGAATTGCAACCAATTCATACCCAAAACCACATCTAATCCCTCCAACGGCAAACACACTAAATCCATCTCAAAGTCTTTACCATAAATGGTCAAAGGACATCTTAGACAAACCAAAGAAGTAGTTACTGACCCCATTGCTGGAGTATCAATAACCATTTCACCACCCATCACAGACAACACAAGATTCAAATGCTTCGCGCACTCAGACGAAATAAACGAATGAGTCGCTCCAGTATCAATAATAGCAATCAAAGGAGTACTATTAATAAAACAAGTACCTCGAATCAGACGATCTGCACTTGAAGTCTGAGTCCCCGATAATGCAAACACTTTTCCACCAGGTGGAGCTTGTTTCGGTTTCGGACACTTGGTACTAATATGACCAGGTTCACCACAGTTGTAACATTTCACCACATTCTTCCTTGTACAATCAGTAGCAACATGTCCTACACCTCTACAATTAGTACACTTTCTCAAATCTTTCCTACACTCAAACTGACGATGCCCCAACTCACCACATTTATAACACCTCAAAGGACCAAACATTCCTCCTCCACCTGACCTTTTCTCAAAATTCCCTCTTTGTTTACCTTTATCAGATGGTGTCACATACGGACCACCACGGAACTGTTGCTTCCCTTTCCTCTCGCTCACACTCTTGTAATGAGTAGAACGAGCCTTACTGTCCTCTTCATAAATCCTACAACAATCTACCAAATCAGAAAACCTCCGAATCCTCTGATATCCAATCGCCTGCTTTATCTCAGGACGCAAGCCATTCTCAAACTTCACACATTTAGAGAATTCAGCAGTCGCCTCAGCATAATGAGGATAAAACTGCACAAGTTCCACAAACTTAGCAGTATAATCGACAACAGACATATTACCTTGCTTTAGCTCTAAGAACTCAATTTCCTTCTTCCCTTTCACATCTTCAGGAAAATACCTCCTCAAGAACTCCCGGCTAAAAACTTCCCAAGTAATTTCTTCCTCTTCTGCAGCTTCCAACACACGTCGAGTACTAACCCACCAATCATCAGCTTCTTCCAATAACATGTGAGTACCTAGTCTCACCTTCTGATCCTCATCACAATCCATTACTCAAAAAATCCTTTCAATCTCTTTCAACCAAATCTGCGCACCATCCGGATCATATCTTCCCTTGAAGACAGGCGGTTTGTTCTTCCTGAACTCATCATTACCCGCAACATTAGGTGCACCCTGCACAGCACGAGCCATAGCTTGCATAGCCGCAGCCAAAGCAGCATCATTCCTACCAGCCATATTCTGTTGATTTCCAATAACAGAAACAATGGTTAAACAAACAGCTCATCCAACCACAACGACCAACAAGGACTGACACGACTGACACGGACTGACACAAACTGGCACAGACTGACACCAACTGGCTCTGATACCACTTAATGTAACACCCCTAATCTATACCCCCAATCAATAAAAAGCAGTAAAAGAAAATTCAAAATTTCGTCAGAGTATATTTAAATTATCATGGCATAGACTGGGAGGGTCACATCAATTTGAACAATTCATACAACACCTGCTCATAAAGATATGCAACAGTGGGGTAGCAATCAACAGAGGAACTCAGTTCCTTTCACCCACATTTCACGTTTTAGAATAAAAGCGGAAAATCTAAAACTGAATAACATACATATATATATATATCATGAAAAGTTTGTCATACATCAAGTTATACATGCACAAGCCAAAAGATATACATATACATAATATACAATTATCACAAACGGCCTCCCTAACTACCCGGTGTCACATATCAGAGCCGACCGACAAAAGAATGAAGACGCAAAGCTTCACAAAAATACCTCCAGCAACTCTAATCTGCAATGCCTCATAGAGCATTATAAAACAGCAGAAGGGTGAGAAAAACAACCACAATATAATTGCATACAATTATATATATAACACAAAAATACGCAAACATACGATTCTCACCACAACTCACGCCATAATTCAGACACGAGGCATTACAAGACATAATACATATCCATATATCAATTTTATCCACAATTCCACACATAAAACACCCATAATGATTCATGGCATGCAAGAGACCGACACAACGACTCTATGCATATGCACATGCGGTACCGACTTCCATTATTTCTCATCACTAGTTCACTCAGGAACTCTGCTGGAATCATCGCTCGTTACATCACTGTAACTCCTCGTCGGGCCTACGATGTTCCCCACCGCTCACACCCCACACGGGCACACGGTGTTTATGGATCGCTCACACCCCACACGGGCACACGACCCGATCGCTCACACCCCCACATGGGCACACGATTGTCTATAATCATCGCTCACACCCAACATGGGCACACGAAGTTATAGCGAATTCCCTCTGGAATCCAAACCGTCACTCAGGACGTTTCCATAATGCATATCATGATGCTTGGCATACAAAGACCCATAACATTTAATATGCACACACACACACACACATATTCATATACATCGATAAAATCACACTTTGCACTTATGCCCAAAACAATGCATTTAATTGCCATACGGCCACAACTCGTCACAACATCATCTAAACACAAACATTTGCGTCGCACAATAGCACTTTGCATAATACACGTCAATTACGCACAATTATAACGATAAAAGTCGACAACCGACACTATTCCCGATTTTCTGACATATTTAAATCGGCTAACAATTTCGAAATCATCATAATAAGAAAGTACAGTTAATAGCTACGCAACGATACCAAGAATGTAAAAATCGGACAAACGGAACTCAAGTTACGAAAGAAAACGAAAAACGATATTTTGAAAAGTCACATTTTACAATTGTCCTGTCCATACGCATATTGCCCTGAGCCATACGCGTATGAGCATAGGCTCATTTTTCCCAAAGTTCACGTGTAAATGTCCGTACGCGTAATGCCCAAGCTCGTACGCGTATTGCCCCAAAATACTACGCGTATCATACGCAAATGGGCAGATGGCCGAGAAAACAAGCAACCCATACGCGTATTGGCCCTAAAACGTGCCTCCCATACGCGTATTGCCAAGGTTCATACGCGTATGAACATGCCCCATACGCGTATGACCTGGAAATCTCAGAAAAATTCTTCTGCATAATTTTTCATACGGGTTCCACCCAAAAACACCCGAAATCTTACCTACACACCAGAAAAATGCCAATACAATGTCCAATAACAAGTATCTATCATGTATCAACAAGAATGAACACTTAACACATGATTTTCAACACATTTACTCACTTTCTAATCAATTTTACCAAAAATGGGTTTTACTAAATTTCTTCATTTCAATCCAACAAACATCACAAATATACATACATAATCATACACAAGTATACAATAATTGACTTTCGCACCCTTACCCGATTAAATCGATTCTAGAAGTTGATTTTTCTTTGATTTCCCAAGTTTTCTCACTATTTCTCTTCTTCTTCTCTTTTCTCCTCTTTTTCTTTCTTTTCCTTTTCTTTCTTTCTCTTTTTCTCTCTTCCTAATTCCCTTTCTATTCTAACTTAACAAAATATTATGAAATGTCCAAAATACCCCTACACTCAAATATCTCACCAACGTTCCCAAAACCTAATAAAATATCACAACATTGAGAAATAACATATTTTCAGATAAAAGTCGAAAATAAAATAAAATAATAATATAATAATCAAACGACTCGATTAAATAAAACGCACACGAAAACTGGGTCGTTACAGGCTCAATTTTGTGTTCTACTATAATGAGAGGAGCTTCATTGTGGAATCTAACTTGGTACATTGAGGCTAATGTAGCCAAAGAATCAACCACTTGGTTCTTTATCCTTGGAATGTGATGAAAAGTTATGTCATCGAAATACTTTATCAATTCCTTGATGTAAGCATAATATGGAACCAATTTGGAGTCACAAGTTTCATATTCTCCTTTGATTTGACAGATCACCAAAGTGGAGTCTCCGTATACCTCAAGATTCTTGATGCGGAGGTCGATTGCAGCTTCAAGACCGAGGATACATGCCTCGTATTCTGCCATATTGTTCCTACAATCGAAGCATAATCTTGCTGTAAAATGGGTGAAATTACCATGTGGAGAGATTAAAATGGCTCCAATGCCATGTCCAGTGGAGTTTGAAGCACCATCAAATGCAAGTTGCTAAAATGATCCAGGTTCAGGTTCTTCATAGGGATCTGGGATCTCACAGTCTTTTATGGCCATGATGTCTTCATCTGGGAGATCAAACTTTATGGATTAATAGTCTTTCAACGGCTGATGTGCTAGATATTCTGCCAATACGTTCCCCTTTATAGGCTTTTGGGTGACGTACTGTATGTCATACTCGGATAATAACATTTGCCAATGAGCCAGTCTTCCAATTAAGGCAGATTTCTCAAAAATGTACTTTATCGGATCCATTTTGGAAATCAATAAAGTAGTATGACATATCATGTACTGCCTCAAACGGCGAGCGACCCATGCTAGAGCACAACAGGTTTTTTCTAAGAATGAGTATCTGGTTTCGCAATTAGTAAACCTTTTGCTCAAGTAATAGATAACATGCTCCTTTCGGCCCGATTCATCTTGCTGCCCCAGTACACAACCCATTGATTCTTCTAACACAATCAGGTACATAATGAGTGGTTTTCTGGGAATAGGTGGAACCAAGATGGGAGGTTCTTGCAAATAGCATTGAATCTTCTCGAAGGCTTTTTGACAATCTGCATTCCATTCAATGACTGGATTCTTTCTTAGCAATTGGAACATAGGCTTACACGTAGAAGTCATATGGGAGATAAACCTGGAGATGTAATTCAATCTTCCTAGGAATCCTCTGACTTCTTTTTCTATACGCGGAGCAGGAATTTCTTGAATAGCTCTGAATTTATCAGGATCTACTTCAATTCCACGTTGATTGAAGATAAATCCAAGCAGTTTTCTGGAATGGGCACCGAATGTGCATTTGGGAGGATTCAAATGTAATTTGAACGGTCTCAAGTGTTCAAACAATTTCTGTAGGTGATCTATATGGTCCTCTACATTTTGTGATTTGGCAATCATGTCATCGACATATACCTTGATTTATTTATGCATCATGTCGTGGAAGAGGGTGATCATCGCTCTCTGATAGGTTGCCTAAATATTCTTTAAACTGAAGGGAATTACCTTATAGTAATACGTTCCCCATGGGGTGATGAACGTGGTCTTTTCCATATCCTCAGGCGCTATCTTGATCTGATTATAGCCAAAGAAACTATCCATAAAGGAGAAAATAGAAAACTTGGTAGTGTTGTCCACTAGTGTATCAATATGTGGCAAAGGGAGGTCGTCTTTAAGACTGGCTTTGTTTAAATCCCTATAATCCACACACATTCTCACTTTACCATCCTTTTGGGAACATGTACAATGTTAGCGACCCATTGAGGGTATTTGGACACGGCTAGAAATCCTTAGTCAAATTGTCTTTTAACTTCTTCTCAGATTTTGATGGACATATCAGGCTTAGTTCTCCTCAACTTCTGCTTCACAGGTAGGAATTCTGGCCGGAGTGGTAGTCGGTGCTCAATAATATATGTGTTTAGCCCAGGCATGTATTGGTATGGTTGTTCGCACGAGATTTTCGGCGAACAACCTCTAACCTCTTATTAAAGTTTACGTGCAGGATCGGCGACAAGAATCCTAGACTATGTGTTAAATAAAGGTTGAACGTTGAAACATTTAGGTTTGGAAAGGGTAGATGAAATGGTACAGTTGCAAGATTAAACTAGGTTAATGAGAGAAAAGTACAGAGAAATTATAAAAGGGTAAACAAAGCAAAAGAAAGACAAGATCTGTAAAAGTAAATTGCTTAAGTATAAAGGCGGACGCATGCATACATTTTCAGAGTTTTGACTCGTTTCTCTCACACTGGTACTTTGAGTATGTTCTCTTAATGCTACAAAATGCGACCTCTAGAATTGACAATGACACTTCCTTAAATAAGCCTAAAAAGTGACGGTTATTCTTCTGTCCATCGTCCCTGGTCTGCCATATGTCCACCAACGTTGTCCACTAACTTTGCAACTTCCCACATTTTCCTCCGCAATAAGCTTGTCCATCCGCCTGAAACTTTTAAAATTCCTTCGACTTCGACTGGGATAGTTTTCTGTCGAGACCGCCTCAATTTCCTCCCGAGGGGTAGGCTGTCGAGGGTGCTTCGACCTGACTTTGCAAGGTGTTCTGTCGACCCTACTTCTGCTTCCTTGGTTGAAATTTTCCAGCCAACAAATTGCCCCCCTAAAAGGCCAGCTTCAACTGAGACTTCTTCGACGTAGAAACTGGCGTTTTATATTTTGTGAAATTTCGCATTTATGCCACGTCTGCTGACATCACGCGTCATGATGACAACTTTTCAGCGCTTGTGATTTCCAAGAAAACCCCCAATTATTGGCCATGATTTTGGCTACTCCCTAGGTCGTGGGCTTTCAACTTCCTCTACTAACTTTCCCGCTATAGTGGAGCGGAACAGTCATAACGCTGCTGTCGACTGCCACTTGTCACTGTGACTGTTTAATTTTGGATGTTTATAAATACCATTTTCACCACTTTCCTTTTCTTCTTCCCCGTTTACGTTTTTTTGAGACTCTAACATTCTGAAACCTCAGCATTCTTACTACATTTTCAAACCTTTCACCCTTTTCACCTCTCATTTTATAACATTTCAATGGCTTCCACTTCTCCAGTCACAGGTAACAACCCTCTGGCTTTCACTCTTACTGATGAAAAGAGTTTGCCAACCGACCCTCAACCATCATCCATTGACAAAGTTGTGGTAGAGAACTGGTAACATCAAATGCTGATACCCTTCGTGGTGGATGACAACCTCCTAGCTTTCCATGGGCCATACCCCAGTTCCAAAAACACCCTAAGCAAGTTCAAGAGTTCTTTCCTTGTTTCACTTCTGCTATCCCGCCTGCTTTCGAGAAAAACAACACCATCGACCTGAAATTTATGGATCCCAATGCTCGAGTCTTTCGGTCGATGCCAACTCCCGGCAACAAAGAGTACCTGGTTTGGCTCAACAAATTCCAGAACAAACGCAAAACCAAATGGGAAATGGCTGGCATATCCACATCTCGTGACAAGCTCATAAAGTCAATCCCTGCCAGCTCCTTGCACCGATATATTTCTGGAAGGGTTCGATTAACACCTTCCACCTTCCGTGTGGCATGATGACACCCACTTTGTTCGACATGGTGGCCATTACTGGTTTGTCTCCTCTGGGTGAGACTTTTGACCCTACCCTCTCCACTGAGACTTCATTCTCTTTCAGTCACACCGCCTTCAAATACTACATCGAGGACCATCACGTCAAAAACTCGGATAAAATCTTCGACGAATAGCACATTGCCTTTCTGACCCTCTGGCTTTCTTACTATGTGTTTTTCCCTGGGTCTTTGCAGATAGCCAAGAGTTACATTAGCTTGGCGATTCAGATTCATGAAGGACGACAAGTTTCTTTAGCGAAACTCCTGTTGGCCTCTCTATACCATTCTCTAGGGCTTGCATCACTAAAGCTAAAGTTGTTGCATTCCACTCCCAAGGCGCTAAATCTGTGTGGCCCTTTTTGGTTACTGCAGCTTTGGCTGAATGCCACCTTTGAGTATAAACTTGGTGCTCCTGTGACGGAGCGCATTATGTATCTGATGCAGGATCGACCCATCGAAGGTCTGAGGCTGGCATTGACCACACATCAGGAAACCCCTAGAAAATTCATCCTTCTGAAGTACATTAAACTGTTTGTTAACACCACCACATTCGTTGCTAAACCAGCCCTCTTCACGGATCAATGCTTTGGTCCGACTTGGTTTAGAGATCTTTTCCCTGGTGTCTCCCCCAAGTCTACGACTTTGACAAATGTTGTGTGGAGGGCATTTCTGACTCCCACCATGTTGTCTTTCAGGATCGAGACTGGATCTAAGGGGTATGGTTTTATGACCTATCAACCCAATTTGGTGGCTCGACAATTTGGCTTAAGCCAGATGCTACCAAAGTCTCTAGTATCCCGCTCAACAGACATTGTGTGATCTAGTCAAACTCTAAATTCTGACGGCCACGAAGCCTATCTTAAATTCTACAAGGCTCAACACCTTGAGCTTCCTGCTTTCAAGTTTCAAAATTCTTTCTTCACCACTAAGGAGTTCGACACATGGTGTTCGAGCTACCAGTGCCAGTACTTTAATAGTTTTGTCTTTATGCAAAAGTTGCACGATGCCTTCGCCATTTTGGGCGGCAAAATCCCACCTACACAACCAGCCAAGGAGGCTCCCACCGAAACAATGTAAATCTTTGATGCTGAGGCTACTCCTTAGAAGAAGGTAAGCTTCTTTTTCCTTAACTCTTTGTTTGAGAATCCATCCATGTTAACCATTTTGTATACTTGTTCTTCATGGTCGAAAGCGTGCTTCAACCACTATATCCGCTTCACCCCAACCTTCCAAGAAGATGAAAGCGACCTCTACTTCAAAACCACAGGTATACCAAGTGTTTTGATGTTTCCTGAATTATTACTTTGACGGGCCTTTGACATTTCTTATTGCTCAGGTTGTGGAAGAAGTGTTGCTTGAAGACGAAGCTTCTGAGAGCAGTACTCACTCTCAAGTCTTTCCTTCTGTCACGACTTCAACACTTGTTGCTCCGACGAAGAAAAAGCTAATCATCCATGTCAAGAAGACGGCCTCGAAGGTCGTTTCGTGGAGTGACCAAACCGCTGGTCTTTTTATCTCGACTCCCCCGCATGAGGGCTTGACTCCGACTCCTCCTCCCCAGCCAATGACACCTAAGGTACCGATTGTTTCTGTCGTTCAACTTTGTAATTCTTTCTTGATATTGACTTAAGGATTCTTCTTACAAGGAGCCCCCGCTGACGACTTGACGGAAACTCCTACCTGTCCGAGCCCCAAAATGAAGACGAATTTTAAGGTCTCTCAGCCGAAGACATCCAGGGTCTTGATACTCAGGCTGACGCAGATCCGGAACCCTCGAAGGCTGCTGCTGTCAATCCAGAAACCCATACTAAAATGGCTCATGAGACTTCAGCAACCGCTGCTAGCAACATGCCTACGGAAGACGATCCAAACCCCGATCAAACCTTGCAAAACGACGGCTTCAACAACCCTCTTAGTCTTGGTGAGATTCTGTCCCTGAGGGAAAAGAATCCAACTGAGACTCTGAGAAGGCTTCAAAAGCTTCGACAAGCATCTATTGATTCCGAGCCTTCTGCCTTAGTCCCTATACCTCCGCCAGAAGTGGACGCTGTTGTCGCCATCAAACTTCAACAACTTAGGTCCTACTTGTTTGAGAAAGAAATCTTGGTTGTGGTTGAAGAAGAATCTATGCTAGGGGCTGATGTGCTCAAACTCATTGACGAGATTTCTCAATATCCCATTCCCGACTCGATGTCTCAGTACTTGATTGAGTTTGAAGCTTTCTTCAGTCAACTCAACAGGGACATTTCCCTTCGACATCATGCTGATTTCTAGATCAAGACCAAGCAGAATAAGATGATGATGAAGTGGGATTGAAGCGAGCTTTATGTGCAGAAACTGACCAACTTCGAGACCAAACGTCAAGAGTATCTTGACAAACATCAGGCCTTCGACCAATAAAGTTCAATTTATCAAGCCCAGATAGATGGGCTCAACAAGAAGATTGTTGAAGTCCAACAATAAAAAGTTGCACTAGATTCGTCTGAACCTCTTCCGACTCAAGACGTCATCAATCAAGAAGTCCGTCAAGGAATTTCCCATGGTGAGACGACCCTCTAGATCAAGGATATGATTGCGCAACTGGTGGTGAAGAAGGCCCGTCTGGACTCCTAGATTTTCTATGAGACAAATCTCTTAGAGGATTTTAAGTCTATATTTCCAGCCTAGCTATTTGTCTTAAAATGATGTAACTTTGAATTTTTGCTGGCTATTTTGTAAGCCGTCTTCAGCCTTTATCAATGAAAACTTTCATTTTTCTTTAATCTGAACTTCTTGGAGCATGGGTTTATATTTCTTCAAATACTTGCCATTTACTCTTAAGATTCGTCGATCAACACCTAACTCTTGAATTTCATAGGCATTAATTATGAATGTTTGAATCACCTGAAATGGTCCCTCCCAACTTGGTGACCATTTTCCTAACGTTTGGTTTTTTTGATCCGCAGGTAGAATCACCTTCCAAATGTAATCATTTACTGCAAAGGTTTTCCCTTTGACCTTGTTATTCTATGCTTTAGCAACTCGCTCCTTTTGTCGCATCAGTACGTCTAAGGCACTTAACATTTCCTCATCTAAGTGGACTGTCTCGTCGAACATCATACTCCAATAGTGTTCTGAAGGAATTTCATTTTGACGTTGTACTCTTACTTAGTGCAAACAGATTTCTACAGGCAACACAACATCATGGCCAAATGCCAGACGAAAAGGCGTCGAACCTGTCGCCTCCTTGGGTGACGTTTGATAAGCCCATAGAACTTGATCCAACGTCTTGTGCCAATTCTTAGGTTTCTTGGCAATGTGTTTCTTGATCAGCCCAATGATCACTTTGTTTGCAGCCTCGACTTGCCCATTCGCCTGTGCATATTAAGGTGTGGAAGAAACTAACTTGAATCCTGTTTCGGCTGCGAACTCTTGTACTTTTTGTCCTACGAAAACCGACCCTTGATCCGTCGTGATAGTTTCGGGGATCTCGAACCTGTAAATGATATATTTTTAAATGAACTCCATCACTGCTTCCTGGTCGACCTTGACCAATGGTGCCACCTCTATCCATTTTGTGAAGTAATCAATCCTCACTAGGATAAACTTTTGTTGCTTCGACAATGTTGGTCAGATCTCTCCTCTGATGTCCAGCGCCCAACCTCAAAATGACCATGGTTTGATGATTGCGTGTAATTCGCTAGCTGGGGCATGTTGAATGCCCGCATGCCTCTGACACTCCTGGCACCCCTTAGTGAAGTCGATGCAATCCTTTAACATGTTTGGCCAGTAGACACCTTGTCGGAATAATAGCCACTTCATTTTCTGGCCAACCTGATGAGCTCCACAAGTACCACTATGGACCTCCGATATGGCTAGATATGCTTCTGTTTCACCCAAACATTTGAGTAACACGCCTTCAGGAGTCTTTTTCAATAGTTTATTGCCCATACGGACATAACTTAGAGCCATATACTTGACTTTCCTGTCGGTGGTTTCGACCGGGTTTTCTAAGTATTCTACAATTGGCCTCCGCCAATCTGATCTCGCCATGTTTTTGATGGTAAACACTTCCACGCTGTCCAGGATTTCACCCACAACTTTTATCTCATCGTCCGTTGAGTTCAGCACATTAGGTGTTGGTAAAAGATTTGACACCACCATTCACCTGACTTCGACAAAGTCACTTAGCTTGTCGCTCGACACCTTGTAACCAGAGGCAATATGGGCTAACTCATTGGCCTCTTGATTTTCTATTCTAGGCACATGTTTGATGCTGGTGACTTCGAACTGATTCAACAGCTGGTTCGCCACTGCGAAATACAACAACAAATGCTCTTTGATGCAATTGTATTCGCGTGTGATCTGTTTAATCACTAGCTCCAAGTCACCCTTGATTTCAACCTTTTCTGCCCCAAAATCCATTAAGATTTTGAGGCCGGTGATTAGGGCTTCGTATTCTGCTTCGTTATTGGAGCATCTCCCGTCTACCTGACATTTGAACTTAGTTGAAATCCCTTTTGGAGATAGTATTAGGACCCCCACACCAGTCCCACTTTTATGACTCGACCCGTTGAAGTATAACTTCCAAGGGCTTGTGTCGATCATGCTTACTACTGGCTCAACTATTGCATGGTCCGCAATAAAATCTGCCACAATTTGACCTTTCATGGCCCTCAAAGGCACGTAAGTCAGAGAGAACTCAGTTATCGTGAGTGCCCATTTCCCAATTCGACTATGTAAAATGGGTTTAGATAACATCTGTTTAATAACATCGAAATGAGACAAAACATAAACATCAACTGGATTTATATATTGCTTTAATTTCATACACGAGAAGTACAAGCATAGGCACAACTTTTCAATCATAATGTACCTAGTTTCAGCGTCTACTAAGATTCGACTGAGGTAGTAAATGGGTCTTTCGACTCCACTATCACCCTCTTGAGCTAACATACTTCCTATTGTCAAATCGGATGCAGCAATATACAATTTCATATTCCAATTTCTACTAGGAGGCAATAAGATAGGAGGCCTTGTGAGATACTCTTTAATGGCGTCAAAATCCATTTGCTGCTCTTGTCCCCAGTGAAAGTCACTCTCCTTCTTGATTTTTAACAGTGGCGAGAAAACCTTTGTCATGCCGCTTAGATTCGATATGAACCTTCTCAAGAAGTTGATTTTCCCCAACAAAGATTGCAGTTGTTTCTTCGTCGAAGGAGGCTTGAGATCCAAGATTACCTTTGTTTTGTTCTGATTGATCTCGATGCCTTTTTTGTGTACCACGAAACCAAGAAAGTCTCCAGCATGTACATAGAAAACACATTTTAGTGGATTCATTTTTAATCCATATTTTCTCATTCTCTCGAAGGAGAGTCGAAGATGGTCCAAATGACCATTTTCAGATGAAGATTTTACCAGGATATCATCAATGTACACCTGCATAAAACTTTATATAAAGTCATGGAACATGGCGTTCATAGCTCTTTGATAGGTTGCTCCGGCGTTTTTAAAGCAAATGGCATTACAACCCATTCATATGTTCCCAAGGCCCATGGGCATCGAAACGCCATTTTGGGCATGTCGTCTTCTACTATGAAGATCTGGTTATAGCCAGAATATTCGTCGAGAAGACTGAGATATTCGAAGCCTGCGGCTGAGTCAACTAGCATTTCTGCCACTGGAATCGAATACTCATCTTTTGGAGTCGCATTATTAAAGTCCCTAAAGTCTATACAGACTCGAAGTGTACCATTTTTCTTAATAACATGTACAATATTAGCCAACCATTCGACGTACCTTACAGTTCTGATGAACCAGCTTTTGAGTAACCTTTTGATTTCTCGCTTAATCTTCATTGTGACTTCTGGAGCAAACCTTCAAGGATGTTACTTTACTGGCCTTTTTCCTGGCTGAATAGGCAATCGTTGTTCTACCACGCTCTGACTCAGTCCAGAAATCTCACCACTATTCGACTAACTTCACCTTCATTTTTGACCCGACTTTGACGCTTATATACATCGGTCTCTTTGTAACCCCGTCTCCAAGATCTATCTCCTCGAGTGGGTCTAGTGCTTGCATCCTTTGAAATTCGTTCAACGGGTCTTTTTCAAACCCCAAAGGCTCATTGTCGTAGATACAATCAAGCCTCTGGCTTTCCGAAGCTGTTGTTTGGCCTTGTTTGCCATCTTCAAATTCTTTGTCTTCGACCTCGACGACCAAATTCAGCAGTTCCTTAGTTTCTAGTGCCGCAATTCTTTTGTTTTTAGCCAAGTAGGCCAAAATTCGAGCCAAGCTTTCTGACTCAGAGGTCATCTCCACCGACCTCATACCACCCCATAGGTGGATTCACCTATTCAGGCGTCATCAACTCTTCAGTGTCCCAAATAAACCCATAGTCTGGATCTAAGCTCAGGAAATGATTTGGATTCTCGACAGAGCCATAAACTTCTAACTTGTTGTCACATGGGGTGACATTAGCTAAATGTTGGTCGAAAGACTTCTTTGTGCCCTTTGCTTCATCGATCTTGTAGTAACTCTGCTCGGCTTTAATATTTTCGACAATGCCATCTTTCCTCCAAATAATTAATCTCTGGTGCAAGGTATATGGCACTGCTCAGATTCCGTGAATCCACTTTCGTCCCAACAACAAATTAAAATTTGCTTTAGAGTTTATCACCATGAACAGTGTCGATTAGGTGGTTGTCCCAACGGCCAATTCAACTTGAATCACTCCTAGGATGTTACTGGTCTCCCCTTCATAGTTGGAGAGAACCATATTGTGCTGTCGAAGGTCAGCATCACACTTTCCCATCTTCTTAAATAGTGTGTGAGGCATCAGATTGACAACTGCCCCACCGTCAACTAGAGCCGTCAAAATGGGCTAGCCCACATGGGCCGGCCCATCAGGCCCGAAGAATCATAGGGTTTGGGCCTTAAAATTAGAGCCCATATTTTTAGGGCCTTTTTAGCCCAGCCCTAAAAAGCCCGCTACCCATTAGGGCTAGCCCATATGGGCCGTGGGTAGCCCATTAGGCCCATATCACTATAAATTTAAAAAAATATTACTAATACTTATATTATCTTAATCCAAAATAACACATTGATTTTTCTCACCTCACTAAATTTTATATATATATATTCTATTCAATATTTCTATTTTAAAAATTATACATTAATATAATCAACATTTTTTTCTCGTATTCTATTAGCTTCCCTTATGTTAAATATTCGAGTATTATTTTATACAATTTAGACATGTATTGTATTTAAAAACACATTATAGTATTATTAAAAGATAATATAGTACTTAAAAATGTATTATGTTTAAAATAATATATTTTTTAATTTTATTTATAATAAATTTTATGACATTTTTATTTTTATTTTTTTTTTAAAAAAGCCCATTTAGGGCCGAATAGCCCGAAGCCCATCTAGGGCCGGGCTCGGGTAGTAATTTTCGAGCCCATATTAAAAATGGGCTTTTTTGGCCCAGCCCTAAAAAGCCCGAGCCCATTAGGGCTGGCCCGTTTAGGGCCGGGTAGCCCATTTTGACAGCTCTACCATCAACAAATACTTTGTTTACAGGCATCCTATCGACTTTTGCCCTTATGAATAATGGCTTAAGATGGTACATCATCCCTGGACTAGGTTTCTCAAATGTGGCTTTCTGCTCCTCCACCACTATGTTGTTCATCACATAGTAACATAATGGCTTGTCTTCACCATTTTGATCTGGCTCAAAATCTTCGCCGGCTTCAAAAACCTCCGACACTCTATCATATTCTGCGGGTAACACTGACACAATTCCGCAATTAATGAAAAAGTCTTCACCTAGGTGTCATCAACCATCTCATCTTCTGGTGAAGGGATGTATTCAGGTTCTTCATCTGATTAGGGAGTGTATTCTGGTTCCTCATCCGATTGGGGAGTATCCTCTGGTTCTTCGTCTAATTGGGGAGTATACTTTGGTTCTTCCTCCTCAATCAATGGAGCATACTCCGTTTTCTGGGTCGAGACAACCTATTTTCCTCCAGAGGGCTCAATAGTCATGACGAGTGTCTGGTTCGCCACGATTCTTTCTTTCTTGACTACCCATCCCTTTGGATAATCTCTTTTCTACCCAGAGACCTCGAGGGGTTTAGGCTGTGACGTCGAGGCCACATTCCCAGCTTTCTTGTTTCTCTGGTACCGCCTCCATTGAGTCCTCGTCATGGGGTTTTTCCCTTTGTAGTTAGGAGAAACCACGTAGCCTCTGGGATGAGTTTTTTGCTCTGGCGTCTGAGTCGCTGCTCCCAAGTCGAGCACTCTCCACTTGAGCCTCTTGCTCCATTTCTGATTCACTTGTTCCACCCATATCTCTTGTGGAGTATTTGGCGGGGGAACAAAGGTCTTGGGGTGTGTTTTGGGGAACTATCTCTGAAACTCTTCATTTTGCTAGGGGACTCCCTTGTCGTCGAACACAAACCTAGGGATGGCGGTATTTTTCCCCTCCAGCGTCTTCTTTTTATCAGCTTCATACTTCTCAGCGGCTTTTTCATCGAAGACAACGTTGCGTCTTGGACATAGCACATCCTTTGACCATCTTACTCTGCATTTCTTCTGAAAATCAACCAGTCCTTCTCCTGCTGAGGGGTAAACTGCCTTCAATGCGTCTTCAGTCCTTGCGTCGAAACCCTCAGTAATTTCAACCATCAGGCACTCCACGGATTTAGCAGTCAAGGGTTTGCCGAAACCTTCAGTAGCTTCGACCATCATACAGTCAAACGTTTCAGCATACAAAGCTTCCTCCACCTTCAAAGGATCTGTATCTACTTAAATCTTTGGCTTTTTGCCAAATTGAAGCCTGCCTTCTTTCAAAGCTTTTTGCACCAAATCCCTGAAAAGAACACATTGAGAGGTTTTATGACCAAGGAAAT
The DNA here is from genome assembly GCA_022829125.1 of Lathyrus tuberosus. NCBI lineage: Eukaryota > Viridiplantae > Streptophyta > Magnoliopsida > Fabales > Fabaceae > Lathyrus > Lathyrus tuberosus. The sequence continues at coordinate 18,403,355 of JALAZF010000021.1, read as the reverse complement.
TATGAAATATACAGAATCTCCTATTTTTCTTTTGTTCTAATGGGGGATTTTTCAAGCCCTGAGGCACAATAATTTGCCCGTCTTTGACTAACAAATCAAATATTTCGTCACACTTTAGTTATATCAAACATATAAGTCTCTGCAAAGAATTTATCTGTTTTTTCGGTATCGACATGATTTTTCCCGTTCGACGGTTTCAATAGCTTACAAGTGTACGAAGGTCCTGGCTTGAGCTCAACCATGTTGACCTCGCTCTCATCGACGAGATCTTCGTCGTCGGAAGAGTATGTGTCACCCGCGACGTAGGATACTTTTTCTTTCTTATGGTATTTACTAGTTCTGGCCTTTTCAGCCTTCAACTTCTCAAGTTGTCGAACCCTATAGGCCAATTGGGCCATGTCTCTAAGATACTGATTATCTAACTTCTTCCTAATGGAATAATCTAGACCTCATGCGGCTATTTCGACTAGCTCATGTTTAGGGACTTGAGTAAAGCATCTTGCTTTCAAAAGTCTAAACCTGTTGAGATACTGGTCGATTGACTCGGAAGTCTTTCGTTTGACGCTGACCAACTCCTTCATACTTATTTTCAACTTCCCCATGTAGAACTACTCATGGAACAGTCTCTCCAACTGCGCCCACGTATTGACGGACTGGGGAGGCAGCGTCGTAAACCAAGTGAACGCATTTTTCATGAGGGAGCTTGGGAAGTATATCATTTTTAAATCTTTGTTATTCGCTATGTCAGCAGCTTTGGTTTGATATCTGGCAACGTGTTCGACGGTTGACTCTTCGGTGTCCCCAGCGAACTTGGTAAACTTTGGTACCTTCCATCCCCTTAGAAACTCCTTTTGTAAAACGAAGTCTGGAAATGAAGACGAATAGGCTGGCCTTTGCAGGCTAGTGTTTACACCATTTCGTACCATAATTCACTCGACAATAGCCTCCAGATTTTGTTCTCCGGCCATTGCATCTTGTCGAATCTGCCTAACCACCTGGTCGGGGTCTTGGTTTCTATTGACAAGCACAACGGGAGGCTGTTGGGCCACCCTAGGCATTGGCTCGATCACACGGGGTTCCTGCTCGACGGTCTCGTTAAACCTCTCTTCGTGTTGGACCGGCGTCTCCGGTTGAGGTGGGGTCCTCTGTCAAGCTTGGGCCCTAAGGGTACCCAAAAAATCACCAATCCTAGTCATTTGAGTTGCCAATTATTGGTAACTCTGAGTCGAATCTTGAATTAATGGCCTTAATATGGTTCCTATTTGTTGGGTCAACATATGGACCATTTCATGGTTACTTTCGTCCATCAGCTGTCTCATGACTGCGACATAACTAGACGTTGACGAGCGAGACACTGACGTGCCCGTCGGATAATAACTGAAAGTATACAGTTGTTCGTTTAGCTTTAAAAAGGTTGTCGAACTCACAAGGAATTGATAATCAAGCTAATGTTATCTATCATTGCAGTGCAAAGCTAAGGCTAATGGTTAACAGATTATGAACGGGAAAAAAAAAACTAATTTCTAAAGGTTTGAGAATAATGATGAAACGAGTCCGGAATATGGATTTCGCGTGCCTAAGGGACTTGTAGAAATCGGGTGCTAATTACGACTGAACTCAGTTCCATAGAAAATACCGACTTAAAGACTCCGTCTCACACTCTCGCGCTATTGACAAGAACCACACTTTCCAACCATAGGATTTTGCTCTCGCTTGTCCGTTTCAACTAAAAAGCATATTTTGAAAGCCAACGAGATTCTAAACGATGTCTAAAGCACTCTCGCTGTTTTTAGAATCGATGCCTAGTTTCCACTATCAGTTCATTCCTCACACTCTCGCGCTATTGGCCTGAACTTAGCTTATTCCTCACTCTCGTGTCGAAATAATAAAACATGCAATTTAGAAACTATAACCAAAACTATCATACAATCATAAATTTGCACCTAAAGTTTTCTAGCGAGTCCCGTCAGTGACGACGATCCTCATACGCCGAACTCAATTAATTTAACAAGACATGATATTTTCTACAACCAACATGTTCACAACAATGATACTTAGAATTAGCATGGCAAACAAATTTAAAGTAACTACAAGTACAAATAAGAATGAGAAATAAACCTGAAAAACAAATAACTGAAACTTGAATTAAAATGCCGGTAGGCTTTGTAACACCCCATTTCTACCCGGCGGATAATTATAAAATCCGAGTTTCAAAATTTCAACATACAAATGAGATGCTACACTTTCAACTTAAAAACGACTTCATATTATCGCATGTTAATCAGATACATAACACCTTAACTCGAATGAACCGATAACAACAAAATTAGTCTTTAAAATAAAACAACTTTTATTAACTAAATAGCGGAATCATACTTTTCAACTCAAATGACATAACATCTTTTGTCCATCTGAAAACAACTGCAACATAACAAGTATTCAATGACATCAACTTATAATTCAATAACTGAAATATAACAACTATAAAACAACGATCGTTCATCCCCCCAAGTGTTACGTATCAGAGCAAGACTCTCTTGACTTGCAATAAAGCAACATAAGGACTCCAAAAACTATTCCGAACTGCCACTGCTATTCTTGAGTACCTGCCCATTTCCCATGGTAGGGGAAATATCAACAAAAGGGGTGAGATATCTAACAATATAATAAGATGTATGATAAATAATATATTAGAATTTAGATCATATAAAATTACCACTTTACAGCTTATAACAACAATTAGCACAACCAGTCATCAGCATAATGTCACAACAAAGACATCAACTTAATATCATGGCAATTTAACCAACTTAATATAACAACTTTCAAACCACAAATATAACAACAAAACCCTCAACAGGTTATAACAACATTTTCATAGCTTTCAGACAGTACTTGTCACAACAAGTCCACAACATAATAACAACGAATATATCATCACAACACTGGAATATGCAGCTTAGAATGTGACTCATACAATGCACATGCATGTGGTACCATTGGAGCAGAACTCCCAACTTAAAAACAGAGCAGAACTCCCACCCTAGAAATTGCCAAGTAATAGAGGCATCAAACAAGGCATAAGCCTTCAACTTTCAACTTTTTGCCAATCCAGGCCAACTTAATAATTTTTCCAATCCAGGCCAACTTGGTATGCTATGCTATGCGTGCGACAACAACTACAACATCAACTTATTCAACAATAACACAACAACAACACATTGTAACTTAACAACAATTTGAACTTTGGCCACCGGCCTACAACTTAATATTTGCCAATTAATAGAGGCAATTTAACAACAACAAATATCCTGCAACTTCGCATCATCATAAACAACAACATATCAATATCAATAATTAACAACAACTAATCAACAACAAAACAACATTGGCCGTAGGCCTCACAATTCAACACCACCTGCAAATTCATATTTTTCAGCAAGGTATACAACCCAACGAATGAACCAAAATAACCTACAAATAAATCGCATAACTATTCGGACAGTCTTCGACTAAAACCGGTTACTTAATTATCAGCTAAATTCTAATATTTCTACTCCGAGTTACTATTATTATTAGTCCTCTGTTAAATTAATACTTCCTTACAACCAAAAATATATAATTCAGTCACTATTGTTTTATACCCATATTACTAGTTATGTTATTCACTTAATAACTATTGGCACTGGTCACTGTATCATTCATCTACAATTTATAATTCTCTGCTACCAATAATAATACTACTAATTATCTGCTAAATTAATTAAATTAATCAAAAGGGGAATTACTGTAATTAATGAAGCCAATTCTGCAACTTATTAAATTCATCTCTGCCAAACAGTTATATATACCATCCCTCTCAACTAACTTAAAATGGAACAGACCAAGTGAAGCCATAGCAGACAGAAATGAACAGAAACAGAAACAATTACACAGCAGGCCCGTGTGACGCTCGTCACAACTTCCTGGCCCTCGTCACAATGCGTGATGGTCGTAACACATGAGTGACGGTCGTCACTCGCACACGACCTGTGTGGCGCTCGTCACGCTCTCCATCACGATCGTCATACCCCCAATTCCCAATTTCCTTCATTTCAGTGCATTTCATTCCAATTCTCCTTAATTCGTTTCGATTCCAAACAATTCCACACATTCACCCATTACAGTGCAACATAAACGCAATAAAATTACACCTTAGAGCAACATAGACTAATTTGTCTACAACCAATTCATCAACAGCAAACGTATTTCAATATCCACGACAGCCTATTACAACACAGACAAAGGTAATTCTACAAACCCAACCCCCACATATCATTCATCAAATACCCCACTATAGAGTCAGAACCCCACCCTTACCTTGGATTGAAGGTCTCTCTACTCTCCGATTGGATTCTCCATCTAGTAGCTTCTACGCATTCCCTCTCAAACCCTTGTTCCTCTTTCTCTTCTCCGTAACTGCTGCTTCCACGTTCTTGTTCTCTTACTGCTACTTCTTTTTCCTTCTCATAATTCTCCATACCTAATAATAAAACACTAATGTTTTATTAACTTATTGGGCCTCATTTCTACACCCTTACTATTACTACTTCACTCACCATCTAAAAAGCCCAATAATATAATCTAGTATTATTTCTAATACTATAATTACCACTTAAGTCAGCTTGATTAATTAATTAACAACAACACAACTTAAATCAACATTTTATAATTAATTCAACTAAAACCGACATAGCAACTCAACACCACATTTTCGACAACCAACACAAATCACACAAATAATACGAAGATATTTAATTAAATAATTAACTAAATAACCGGGCGTTACAACTCTCCCCCACTTAGAATATTTTCGTCCTAAAAAATCTATTCGATACTACCACTTTTAACGCAAATTCCGCATCCAACTCTCTGATCCTTAAGTCGCGTTTGACAACACTTCGATCCCTACTTTTCCGACATAACTACAACTCAACATGATTTCAATCCAATACACACATGCTAATCATTCAACATCTTCGCGACATAATCGTCAATAACTTATCAACCACTCGATAATATCTTGACATATCAACATCTAAGTAGCCACATCCATACACACTTATACCTGGATATACATAGTCACATTACCATCTTATCAACATTCTCAACACTACAACACATCCATAATCTCATTCTCATATAAGCGTATGTCACTCATCAACAAAATGTCAACAACTTATTCATATCGTCGTATCACTTTTATAGTGACATCAACCTAGCCAACATAATCAACTTCGTCATACCATGCAGTATTACTCACCCTTATATAAACAATCCACCCAATCAAACATGTAGATCAAGACCTATCATTCCCTTAGGCTTCTGATATTTAGTCCTTCACTTCTAACGAGTCGTACACGCATCACAAATGCGCCACATCATGCTTCCGTTGCGCAACTCTGATCATCCATCTTAAGTCACCGTCCTTATTAAAATTTCCGTCAACTATATGGTTTACAAGTTCAATCTAGTTTCTGACTTTCTTTAACATCCGCCATAAAATCGTCGTTCACTTGATATTCTCAATCTTTCACTTTGCGACGTTAGCTCGCATATAAATCCGCTACTCTAAATTGTTAAATACATCTCAACTCTTTCCTAGCCACTCCTCTATTAATCCACACCAACTGGTGAGCGACTATCCTTACGATATAACATCAATCAATTTACACACTATTAAGATAGCAAGACAAGTCTATACCATCCAACACGATCTCGTTTACTATCAACAAGAGATTAAGGGTTATCAGTTCCTCAATTTGTCAATAGATAGCCGACAACCATAATGGAGTGTAAACCCTCGTTACCAAACTATAATAGTGTTCCTTTAGAACTTGTACACAAGTCACCTAAAGCACCATAATCCAATAATTTCCAATGAGGTTTACAAATACTCCCACAATTTCCCTCTCATTCGATCTTGTCGATGAGACACCAACGCCCAACACATTACACGGTCCACGTTACACTCACTTAGCCTCACACGAAGGTTAAGTATTCTCTGACTCAAGAATTACTACTAGACCAGTACATTACACGTCGTCTCGTTCCAATTGAAATCTCAACAATGCCGTTCCACACCGCTTTGGTGATAGAACCTCTCCAATTCTTCTTTTACACATGCCACTACCTTGGCATCATAAACACGACTCTAATTCCTCTTAAAAGCGTCTTCCTTTAAAAGGACATCTTCATTCTAATCGTTGTTAATCATCATAAGCTGCATCTATATGCGCTTCGCCAATAATTTCACATCCTTTTTAATGTCGAACATCTCATTTCTCCACTTATTTGCCAACAACATATTACGCTTGACCTTGCCTCAAACAACTGCGATAACAACCATTTATGGCCAAAAAGCCTCTAGTTCCGTAACCGACTTTAGAGTCCCTCCATATAGGAATGCATCTACCGTATTTAAAAACACTTTCATAGGATAAAATATATTTTTATCTCCTCATAGGTTCAAACGGAACATCAATCCGATACTCGGAACACAAGATATGAATTTCCAAAGTTATCCGAAAATGCGAACACCGACGTTATGCAACGACATACTACCCCACACCTTACGATAACATCAGAACAAAATTTTCTTTGTACCAGTAACAACACTTACCATTCTTGAAATCGTACTCATCTCCTTGCATTTCCAACTCTGTCTCGCGATCCAAAACATTCCAACAACTTTAACAACTTTTACAATCACTCACAAGGATCCCACGACACGGTCTACAGCAATCTGTCGCGCCATCATTGTTCAAATGTCGACTTCCTACGCAAAGGCTACTCAAATCGACAATTTCACAGTCCGCCAGCAGCGCTGAAACATCGCAACTTTCTAAATTCCATCTCCTAGAAATTATCCTTGTTACTTAACAATCACCTTCAGAAACATCAGGGATTTACACTCTACTCGTATATCAACAACCGTTACATTGCTCCTCATCCTTCGAGTGGTAAACATCAACAACGTCAGATCATCCTCTTTCAAGACGCTCCAACTTTATTGACAGTCAAAATCTTGAATCCATGTCACCTTCGAATTCGGAAAACAGCAAAACTTCCGCAATACTTGCACTGTCGCCAACAGCAGCATACTGAACCAACATCTTACAACCAAGACATATCCGAGAAGCACAACTTCTCCCCCACTTATCTTCAACCCAACTCCTGCACACAATCGATTAGAAAAGCAAACAAGTACCGGCAGTGTTTCACACACTTGTCGCATACCAAGGGACAAACAACATTTAGACAACATTGGCCGGACAGACCGACCTGCTTTGATACCACTAATGTAACACCCCATTTCTACCCGGCGGATAATTATAAAATCAGAGTTTCAAAATTTCAACATACAAATGAGATGCTACACTTTCAACTTAAAAACGACTTCATATTATCGCATGTTAATCAGATACATAACACTTTAACTCGGATGAACCGATAACAACAAAATTAGTCTTTAAAATAAAACAACTTTTATTAACTAAATAGCGGAATCATACTTTTCAACTCAAATGACATAACATCTTTTGTTCATCTGAAAACAACTGCAACATAACAAGTATTCAATGACATCAACTTATAATTCAACAACTGAAATATAACAACTATAAAACAACGATCGTTCATCCCCCCGAGTGTTACGTATCAGAGCAAGACTCTCTTGACTTGCAATAAAGCAACATAAGGAGTCCAAAAACTATTCTGAACTGCCACTGCTATTCTTGAGTACCTGCCCATTTCCCATGGTAGGGGAAATATCAACAGAAGGGGTGAGATATCTAACAATATAATAAGATGTATGATAAATAATATATTAGAATTTAGATCATATAAAATTACCACTTTACAGCTTATAACAATAATTAGCACAACCAGTCATCAGCATAATGTCACAACAAAGACATCAACTTAATATCACGGCAATTTAACCAACTTAATATAACAACTTTCAAACCACAAATATAACAACAAAAGCCTCAATAGGTTATAACAACATTTTCATAGCTTTCAGACAATACTTGTCACAACAAGTCCACAACATAATAACAACGAATATATCATCACAACACTAGAATATGCAGCTTAGAATGTGACTCATACAATGAACATGCATGTGGTACCATTGGAGCAGAACTCCCAACTTAAAAACGGAGCAGAGCTCCCAACCTAGAAATTGCCAAGTAATAGAGGCATCAAACAAGGCATAAGCCTTCAACTTTCAACTTTTTGCCAATCCAGGCCAACTTAATAATTTTGCCAATCCAGGCCAACTTAATAATTTTGCCAATCCAGGCCAACTTGGTATGCTATTCTATGCGTGCAACAACAACTACAACATCAACTTATTCAACAACAACACAACAACAACACATTGCAACTTAACAACAATTTCAACTTTGGCCACCGGCCTACAACTTAATATTTGCCAATTAATAGAGGCAATTCAACAATAACAAATATCCTGCAATTTCGCATCATCAACAACAACAACATATCAGTATCAATAATTAACAACAACTAATCAACAACAAAACAACATTGGACGTAGGCCTCACAATTCAACACCACCTGCAAATTCATATTTTTCAGCAAGGTACACAACCCAACGAATCAACCAAAATAAGCTACAAATAAATCGCATAACTATTCGGACAGTCTTCGACTAAAACCGGTTACTTAATTATCAGCTAAATTCTAATATTTCTACTCCGAGCTACTATTCTTATTAGTCCTATGTTAAATTAATACTGCCTTACAACTAAAAATATATAATTCAGTCACTATTGTTTTATACCCATATTACTAGTTATGTTATTCACTTAATAACTATTGGCACTGGTCACTGTATCATTCACCTACAATTTATAATTCTCTGCTACCAATAATAATACTACTAATTATCTGCTAAATTAATTAAATTAATCAAAAGGGGGATTATTGTAATTAATGAAGCCAATTTTGCAACTTATTAAATTCATCTCTGCCAAACAGTTATATATACCATCCCTCTCAACTAACTTAAAATGGAACAGATCAAGTGAAGCCATAGCAGACAGAAATGAACAGAAATAGAAACAGAAACAATTACACAGCAGGCCTGTGTGACGCTCGTCACAACTTCCTGGCCCTCGTCACAATGCGTGACGGTCGTAACACATGAGTGACGGTCGTCACTCGCACACGACCTGCGTGACGCTCCTCACGCTCTCCATCACGGTCGTCATACCCCTAATTCCCAATTTCCTTCGTTTCAGTGCATTTCATTCCAGTTCTCCTTAATTCGTTCCGATTCCAAATAATTCCACACATTCACCAATTACAGTGCAACATAAACGCAATAAAATTACACCTTAGAGCAACATAGACTAATTTTCCTACAACCAATTCATCAACAGCAAACGTATTCCAATATCCATGACAGCCTATTACAACACAGACAAAGGTAATTCTACAAACCCAACCCCCACATATCATTCATCAAATACCCCACTATAGAGTCAGAACCCCACCCTTACCTTGGATTGAAGGTCTCTCTACTCTCCAATTGGATTCTCCCTCTAGTAGCTTCTACATATTCCCTCTCAAACCCTTGTTCCTCTTTCTCTTCTCCGTAACTGCTGCTACCATGTTCTTGTTCTCTTACTACTACTTCTTTTTCCTTCTCATAATTCTCCATACCTAATAATAAAACACTAATGTTTTATTAACTTATTGGGCCTCATTTCTACACCCCCACTATTACTACTTCACTCACCATCTAAAAAGCCCAATAATATAATCTAGTATTATTTCTAATACTATAATTACCACTTAAGTCAGCTTCATTAATTAATTAACAACAACACAACTTAAATCAACATTTTATAATTAATTCAACTAAAACCGACATAGCAACTCAACACCACATTTTCGACAACCAACACAAATCACATAAATAATACGAAGATATTTAATTAAATAATTAATTAAATAACCGGGCATTACAGGCTTCGTTCGTGATCCAAGAGTACATCAATGAAAAGAAAAAAAGAAAAATAACAGGTGCGGCAATCCCTCGATGTGAGTTATTGTTGCTTTACAACTGATTTATGCCTAAAACACTAAACTCGATTTTCGCAGTGCTTCCGCACGTCTTGGATGCTCTGAAATGTGTCCCAAAGGTCCTATATATATAGAGGAACTGGCCTTGCAGTTGCCTCTGGGATGTGCATGACAGTGGAGGGAAAAAAGAAAAACAAAACTGCTTGAAAACTGCTGCTGCGAATAAATGGCGAACGCCATTGCCTTCTTCATTTTAATTGATGTGGCAGGCAGGGTGATGGCGAACGCCATATCAGCAAAAGAGGCAGAATTGCTTCTTTTGCTGCACTTTTGCTATTCTCTCACTCCTTTTCCGCTTTGCTTCCGAATCTGCAACAGATGAACTTGATAACTGCAAAACATAATATATCGAAGTAAAATGCAATAAGACTCGACAAAATATGGAAAAATAATACGCGCAATGAGCCTAAAAACATGATATGATTTCTCGATATCAGACATAAAGGTTGGGATTGCCGGAGGTGGAAATCCCATTCCCGTGGTTCAAACGAATTGGTTACCCAATGCTCCCAATTCGTGGTAGGGCGAAAATGCTGAGGATGACAGACCTTAGATGGCTCGACTTCATTCAGCCATCTACTACGACTCCAATGCATGCTTGCCATTACTTGATTTGGCATTCCAAAGTTTCTTTCCCTACCGTACATGGGTAAAGTGAAACTGAGCATAAATGGCCATGTAGTTTCAGCCACCGCCGGTCTTACCCCCTCAGATCGATGCGGTGACGGTGTCTGTCCACCATGAGCGGTCGAAGCCGCAGCCGTAGTGTTAGAACCCACGCTAGTGGTTTCTGACATGACTGTATTTCCTCCTAAGGATAACTCCTCATTTGGGCTGGTATTTCTTGGTTCTACCATCTTACTAGTACGCAGCAACATAAATCTAACACAACAGGTCCCATTGGGCATGCCAATTTGTTCGCACGAGATTTCCGGCAACAACCTCTAGCCTCTTATTAAAGTTTATGTTCAGGATCAGCTACAAGAATCCTAGATTATGTGTTAAATAAAAGTTGAACGTTGGAACACTTAGGTTTTGAAAGGGTAGATGAAACGGTACGGTTGCAAGATTAAACTAGATTAATGAGAGAAAAGTATAGAGAAATTATAAAAGGGTAAACAAAGCAAAGGAAAGACAAGATTTGTAAAAGTAAATTGCTTAAGTATAAAGGCGGACGCATGCATACATTTGTAGAGTTTTGACTCGTTTCTTTCACACTGGTACTTTGAGTATGTTCTCTTAATTCTACAAAATGCGACCTCTAGAACTAACATTGACACTTACTTAAATAGGCCTAAAAAGTGACGGTTATTCTTCTACCCACCGTCCCTGGTCTGCCACGTGTCCACCCACGTTGTCTACTAACTTTGCAACTTCCCATGTTTTCGTCCGCAGCAAGCTCTTGTTCGTGCTTTTGAAACTTTTACAATTCCTTCGACTTCGACTGGGATAACTGTCTGTCATGAATGCCTCAATGTCCTCCCGACGGGTAGGCTGTCGAGGGTGCTTCGACCTGGCTTTGCAAGGTGTTCTGTCGATCCTACTTCTGCTTCCTTGGTCGAAATTTTCCAGCCAACAATAACCAGGAAAACACATCCATGTATTCATGCAACAATCTAACTAACCTCTCCTTGCTGCTATTTTCAAGAGTAGTCCCGATTTTCACCTCTTTATTTTCTTCTAATGTACCTAAGTTGATGACCTCTACAAAATCTTGATGCGGTTGAATGGCTTTATTTTCGTGCTCGATCAGCCTCGCCAATTCTTCAAGGAGATCACAATCGTCATCACACTCCTATTCAGCTTGGTTAACAGGGGTTTCAAAGTTATGAAGGATTGTAGCATTATTGAGTTCAACGGGTTCATTGATTATTCTGCATAATTTTAATGCTGATTTTAGAAAGTGGAGAAAAGTACAAAAATGCAAAAGGAAAAATATTTTGTAGTTTTTGAAAAGGTTTCCATTTTCTTAAAATGGAATAAAATAAAAAGAAATTTTAATAACAAAATGTTTTTATTAATGATGATGATCATTTGTAACAAAAGGGGCCCTACATATGATCCTTAAGCCTTGGGCAGAGCAAAAAGATTTGAGAAAAAACAAATTACTTTGACAATGTAAATACTTCAGGTAAATCAATGGATTCCCAATTGTCCGGATCAGTTGTGCACCGGTACACTAGGCAGAATGTTGTTGAATATGTTGCATCATCTTCTAAAGTGGCCACTTGCTTGTCGTGGATGAAACCGACATTGTGGAACACCTCTTGGAAGCTTCAAACTTTAGTCTTGGCGGAATCTTGAGCATCTTTATTCATCAGAGGACTGTACCCTAACCCAAAGCGATATCTCTTCTCGGGAATGTGGATTACCTGGCCGCAACCTTCAGGAATTCCTTTCTCAAGCATCACCTTAGCGCCTTTCAATGAAGCAAAAGATGAGCCCACAATAGTGTCTTGGTCTTTCTCCTCCAAGAATACTGCATTGGTAATCTCAAGGGTCGGGAAAGAAGTCTCCAATGCCCCTTCATCAGCTTCTACGTAATAGAACGATGAGAGGTGACTAATAAGCAAGTCTTCTTCCCCACACACTATGATTAATTTTCCTTTGACCACAAATTTCATCTTCTGTTGGGGGGTAGAAGTAACTGCTCCCGCGACATGGATCCAAGGCCTCCCCAAAAAACAACTTTATGCTGGGTTAATGTCCATGACTTGGAAAGTTATTTGAAAGACGCGTGGGCCTATTAGTATTGGTAAGTCCACTTCTCCAATCATATTTCTTCGTGATCCATCGAAGTCCTTCATAATCATCACACTAGGCCTCATCACGGTTTACCTGCAGAAAAGCTTTGCCAATGTAGACTTTAGCATTACATTTAGCGATGACCCTGTGTCCACCAAGACTCGGGCTAACACATCATCCAAACATTTCATAGAGATATGTAGTGCTCGACTATGATTTCTCCCCTCTTCAGGGAGCTCTCCATCATGGAGGCTCAAGCTGTGGTAGGCTGTGATGTTGGATACTATTCCATTGAATTGATCCACAGTGATGCTCTGTGCTATATGCACTTGCATAAGCACTTTCAACAAAGCCTTTTTGTGAGCTTCTGAATGAAACAATAATGATAGGACAAAGATCTTTGAGGGAGTTTGATGGAGTTGATCTACTACTTTATAATCATTCCTTTTAATCAGTCTAAAAAATTCCTCAGCTTTTTGTTGCGAGATCGTGTCATTAGCAATGTCATTCTCTTTATGGGGTTGTGGTGTTTCATCATCCTTTTCTTTGACCACTTTTTCAACAGCCTTTTGGGGTGGTGTAGGCGCGAGAACACGGTTACTATGGGTCATCCTACTTGCCCCAACAATATTTAATAGGTCTGGCCTAAAAGTCACTGCAGATATGTCTTCTATGGGTACTTCTTGGCCATTTATAAAAGCAGCTGCATTGTAACCCCACGACACTGCATTAGTACTGGAATAAGGGAAAGGAGCTGGTTGAATCACCACTTCTGGATGCACATATCTCCCTTCTTGTTGAGCATTAGGTGTACTATGATACTCGATCTCCAAATGTGCTGGCATTTCAAAGTGTGGCTCGATCACAACCACTTCTTTAGTAACTCCAGTATGACAGACTAGAATTATCCCTTGATTCATCAATTTTTTGACATCACTTTGAACCACTGGACAACCTTTCATTTGGGTAGCACATTCAACACAATCATCATGTTTCTTTTCAATTAAACCAGACTCTACCAGCCGAGCATGGAGTTCCTTCAACAGAGTTTTTAATTCCTTCACATCTTCAATAGCTTGATCATCATACCCATATTCAATGGCATTAATAGTAGGCCTTCCATGAGGTGATAGAGGGTTGTTGGCAACATTCGGTCCTTTATCCGTAAAAGATAAGATTTTGCTGTTGAGCTCTTGGACTCTAGCTTTTAACGTGAAACATCCATCGAGTGTATGCCTTGGGGAGCCTTTGTGATATTCACAATGAACGTTGGGGTCAAACCAATGAGGGGGGTCACCAACAAAAGGGGGTAGTGATCTGGGGACCACTAGACCTCTTTGTAACAAATATGGATACAACTCCTTGTACATTATAGGAATAAGGTTAAATTTTGGCTTTCTTATGTTGCGATTTTGATTAGTGGGCGCATTGGGAGGAGCCTGTGGTCTCTGTTGCTTATAATTTTGAGCTACGGGAGCTTGTGGATGTCAGGGGCACCTGAGGCAGGTGATACCCTAGCGTGAAGGGTTGCGAATAAACTGGGTAACCAGAAGGAACTTCTTGTTGGTTGTAGGCTGGTACAACAGCTGCCACATAGGGTTGTTGATAGTATGACACATGTGCAATTAGCTGCTATAATCAAAAGGTTGTAGATGCCTTCTTCTTGACTGGTTTCCTCTGTGACTACCAGACACGACATTGGTTTCTCCTTATTGTCTCTTTTAGAACTCTCTTTGATTCTTCCTTGTATTTGCATTGGTGGAAGTAATGGTAGTAGACACAATTTTGCCATTTCTCAAGCCATGTTCAATCCTGTCTCCTATAACAACATGTTCATAGAAACCTAGGGATGTAATTCCTACCATCTTCTCCTAATAGGAAGGTTGTACAGTATACATGAATAATTTAGCAAGCACTTTCTCAGCAAGAGGGGGTCCAGCCTGAGAGGCTAATTCCCTCCATCTCTGCGCATATTCCTTAAAAGACTCCTTATCTTTTGGGGACATATTTTACAGTTGTCTTCATCAGGCCCATATCCTTGTTATATTTGTAGTGTTTTATAAAGGCATCAAATTGGTCTTGGAAACACTTGATTATGCTCTAGTCGAGACTCAAATACCACTTGGAAGATGTGCCACTCAGACTGTCTTGGAAACAGTGTATCATTAATTTGTCGTCGTCAACATGGGCGGCCATCTTGCGGTAGTACATTATGATGTGGCTCTTTGGGCAAGTGTGACCCTTATATTTGTCAAAATACTATGTTTTGAACTTTGTGGGAATCAACAAACTAGATACCAGACACATCTCTTTGGCAGCAGCACCAAAGACTTGATCTCCCTCCATAGCTCGAAGTCTCTTCTTAAGCATCTGATATCTCTCTTTCACCTCTCAGATGTCTTCATATCTCACATCATCACCTCTAATCGACGACTTAGCAGCATGGTAAATTTGGTTATGATCTTCGAAGTGTGGTACGACCCTTGCATAAACAGTCGGTGGTGCAACAGTGTGGACGACTGAGCGTGCTTCAATAAATAGTGGCAAAGGCACTGCTTGTTGGACTGATTGTCCAATCTCTGACTCATTCTGCTCGAGGTACAAAGTTGTAAGGTAAACCAAATGGAGGCCATGTGGAAGGTACAATCCTTACAGGTTAGGGCTCAACAATAGGGCCCGAAATCTCTGAGATGACCGTAACTTGAGGAGGTTCGCTCCTAGTTGTTAAAGCCTGAAGCATTTCCATGCTATGGACCACATTCCCTCGAAGGTCGTCAAGCTCGGACCTAAATTTGACGTTCTCTTGTTCTTGCTCATACATCCTATGACGAGCGCGGGCTCGAGTATTGTATCGGTGTTGAAGATTCAGTGTGGAAACTAGAAGAAGAGAGACGGAATGAGAACTTGTTGAGAATGTATGTATGCATGTATATGCGATGTAATGAATGCAATGCCATGTTTTTTTATACAAAACTCTCAGTTATCTTGTTATTAATTATCAAGAATATCAAATACTTACTATTGCAATCAAAAGAATGAAATAAAGAAGCACAATACTTAAAACGAAACATAAACTTCTCATCTCATTCATTTTTTTGAGTCAAATCCAGGTACAAATAAACTAAAGTCTTCTTGAAATCAAAATCAAACTACAAAGAAACTAGAAAAAACAACTCCTCGAGTCTTCTCAAAATCAAACTACCAAGTAACCCTAAAGGTAAGCCCTTGAGCCTTGTGGACCGCCTCTAAGTCGGTAGTGAGCTCCTCCACTATCTTCTTGCAAAACTTCACATAGTTGAAGACTTGGTAAGGTGTGTTCTATGCGCACATACTTTGATCTACCTCCTTTAGCCATTCAGGAAGTTCACGACTGACAAAGTTTAACAAACCAACCACATTCAAGAATTTTTGCTTCCACTCAGTGTACATAGCTTGAAGGTTCCTGATAGCGATGTCCCTTTCGACCACAGTAGCTTCATTCTTTCTATAACCATCCTTCCAATGATTGCATGCTTTCACCAACTCTTCATAGGCCTTTCCAAACTTCAGATTCTTGACTTGCTCAGCGGCTATTTTTAGTTGAAACTTCTCATGAAGGTAG
Organism: Lathyrus tuberosus; assembly: GCA_022829125.1. NCBI lineage: Eukaryota > Viridiplantae > Streptophyta > Magnoliopsida > Fabales > Fabaceae > Lathyrus > Lathyrus tuberosus. Next base: position 18,386,854 of record JALAZF010000021.1, on the reverse strand, counting down.
TCTCGTTGTACCCTCTCTTTTTCCAGCTTCTCACGTGCTAAATGGTCTTTGTGGTCTTTGAGAGTATTCCCCAGCTCTTGGATTTTTTCTTCGTAGTCATCCCTAGCATCCTTCTTCATTTTGTTGGATGTTTCAGCATCTTTCTCTAAGCTATGGATGATGCGCTAAGCTCAATCCAACTCTTCGTTTCGATGGTCGAAATCAACATTGGCTCCTACAAGAGTACCTCCAACCTAATTCCTCTTGTCTTTCTCGTCTCTGGACCTTTTCTTGCTGCTTTCAAACTTTTCTTTTAACTCTTTACTCTTGTCTTCCAAGTTTTCACTCTTTTGCTTAGTTCGACTAAGTTGGATTTACATATGAGAATTTTCCAGTTCGAGCTCCTTGATCCTGTCATTGAGCCTATCCACATCTTAATGTAAGATTGGCTCAGGTTCGGGTATTGGTGGGAAAGCTGATGAATCAAAGAAGAAAGGAAGTTTGACCACTTGAAACCTTTTCTTTCACCCATCGAACATAGGGCTCCCTACCGATGACGTTGTGTTTTCCCATCTCTGAGCCACTTCTAACAACCTTGGTCCATGTCTTCCTAATCTTTCTCACATCCGAATTAGCAGGAGCAACATCATTGATGATGAAAGGTACATGGTGTTTGTCTTCAGGAGGGCCATCCATGGCATGCCCAAACTATCTCTTGAATAACACAGGGTTGTAAATGATGCAACCATGTGTTCCCACAAGAGGTATATTGGGAAATCCGCCACAACTAAGTATGACATTCTTATTCTCCCAATCCCTCTTATACCATGTGATAGAACCAGCAGTGAGCGAAGCGAATCTATGAGGCATGAAAGTTCTCTAGCAACAAACAGACCTTTTTTAGGCACATGGGTCTTCATCCACATGTGTAAGAGTGGAGCACAACAGAGAAAGGTTCCACTTTTCTTTTCTTGTCGGGTGTGAAAGGCATGGTAACATCTGCCAACAGGAACGACACAGGATTACCAGCCAAGAAAATCTCCACTGCTGAGCGATCTATGAAGTTATCAACATTCTAAAACAACACAATGCCATGAACCAAAAGCTCCAAATTGCCCCACATGCAACCCACTTTTCTTCTTTAACACACTTCCAAGCTTGCTCTTCCAAGAATTTCCTTGCGAATCCTTTGGTAGCCCCCTTAGGTGCCCAATTAGCTATTATATCATCTACATGAATACCCAAAGCAGAGGCTATCTTGGGCATGGTGAGATCTTCTTCAAGCTTCGGGAAAGGATTATGGTTTTTGATAGGACGGTCAAAAAGTATTTCAAACTCTTCCAGGGTAGGAGCAATATGAAAATCTGAGAAGGTGAAACAACGAAGAGGGACGTTGTAGTACTGAGTCAAGGTAGTGAGGGCGTCAAAGTCCGTTTTCTATGTTAGTACTTCCAAGATGTTCCCATAGTTGGCGTGGAATTTTTTGGGCTTGATAGGTGTTATTCTGGAACTCAAAGCCTTCAAGCTGTCGATCTTAGGTTCTTTGAACTTAAAAGTGAATGTTCTTTTTCTGGGCGCATGACTCATCTTTATTGCTTTGGTAAATGCTTCTATCTGCAATAAACACAAGATACTAAGAGCTTTATTTTTTTTATCTTTTTTTTATGTATGAATGAATCCATGAGTGAACGAATGAATGGTTAGTTTCCAAGGACGTGGTATCAAAAGTATGAGGTACGGATGGAAGATACTCTGATTGCTCTCCTCACAGGGATCTCGCCAGGTTGGCTCTAAGGTTAAAAAGGAATCCCAAAGTCATTGATCCATATGACTGTTTATCACACATGACAGAAGCATGTCGGTCGACGCCTCCATCATATAAATCTATTCTGGGTGAGATCCTCGTACCGATCCACACGAGAAAAGCTTCTCGGAGACCCATACTACACGACCATCAACATCGGGTTCTAGACAAGGATCTTAGAGTCATGGACTTCCTTGACTGTTTGTTGCACATGTCAATGATTTCCGGGCAACAACTCCACAAATAAAGTCTATTCTGAGTGAGATCTTCATGCCGACCCTTGCGAGAAGAGCTTCCCGGGGGCCCGCACTACGCTACTATCAATCCTTGTTTTCCAATGGTTCAAGGTTCTACAAAGGTCCACAAAGTCATGGATCCCAATGAAAACATTAATCGCTTACGCCAAAAGCTTGACGGTCGTCAATATTTGCATTAGAATCTACTCCAAGCGAGGTTATCGTATCGTACGAGAAAAGCTTCTCGGGAGCCAATACAACTCAATCTCTCATATATTATGTTTTGCACTCTAGACTCGGGTCGAGAGTCTTTTCCTCAAGGTTTGCAATCAAAGTATCCATCCAATACCATAGTACCAAAGAGCCACACAAGATAAAATATGGAAAGCAAAAAGAAAGGCAATAAAGACAAGCAAGCAACGAATAAAGATAAATACCCAAACATGCGAAGAAGGAAACCTAGACTAGGCTTGACTTGCTTAGGGAGGAGTTCCCAGCAGAGTCGCCAACTGTCGTACCTCGAAATATGAGAACGACCTTGCGATGCGCAATCGCACACTCGCGGGGTGGATTCAACAGAGTCTCCATCGAACTTTATTTATTCCCAAAGAGGGAAAATATTGATAAAATCCATAAACAAAAAGGATAGGATATGTTCATCGCAATCAATATCGGGTTCAAAAGTCGGTTATGCATGGGGAAGGTATTAGCTCCCCTCATATCCGTTATACTCAACGGGAACCATCTAGGTTGTGTAAGCACAAATGGGTGTCGTTATCTAAGGGTTACTTGATGTCGGGGGAAATGGTTGGTATTTTATTAAGGTGCTCGCCAAGATCTCGTAATCTCGTGCCTACGTATCCTCATTGTGAAGAAATCACAACTCTGTAGTTTAGAGTAGAAAATGAGTACGTGTTAGTTGATTTTATACCTTGAAAAAGGATTTTGAAGATCGCACGACGGCGAGGAAAAAAAGTTTGATGAGTTGATGTTGTTTTTAGGGTTTTGAAAAGAGTCTGTTTTTTATTCGAATTGCACTAAAGACTATGGGTAGAGGTGAATATTTCAAACTACCAAGCCAAGGGTCTTGTGTCCGAAATACTCAGAGCGAGGGTTGGAAAACTCCATTCTCGCTCCTTCTCCACTACTTAAGGCTCGTGGCGCAAGATTCTAATCGTATTTAAAAGGTGTTTTTTTGAGTTTATTAATAAAAGACCACTTGACATTGGATCAAGGGTTTTATTAAATATGAAAGATTTAAAGTTAAAGTTACTACTCACAAGAACATAATTCTACAAAACAAGTGTATGCAAATAAACAAAAGGTGCTCATTCTAAGAAAGCCAAGAGTAAGCTATGTGAGGTTGATAGCGATGCTAAAAGCGATCAACTTACAAAGGTGTTAAAATGGGATCGACATTGAATCGAGAATTATTTTATCTTTATTTTGAAAATGGTTTGACATGTTTTTAGAAAAAGAAACACTTGGTGTTGGACCAAGGTTTTGGTTTATTTTTGAAAGATCGATTTTAGCAATGCATAATCATATTTTGATAACAATTAAGAGTCTTCGTGTAAGAATAAATCATACAATCCAAAGAATGGCACAAATCAAACACGCAATCGACAAATAACAAACAAAAACATGCAAGCAATCACAACCTTAATCAAGGATTTAGCAACTAAATCAAATCATGAAGAAAAACTAAATTTTAAGCGCGAAACTCTAAAATGCAACTATTTGACTTCAAACAAAATGGATGAGACCAAAATTTTATGACATACCTCTAGATGCAATTTTTAATTATTTTGATAGTAAATAAATAAATAAATAAATAATGAAAAAAAAAAAATGTTAAAACTAATGTAATTTTATTTGACAGAAGAAAAATGCAAGGACCTAATATCTTAATTCCTAAACCATATATTATTTGCAAAATAAGCAAAGAAATAGAAACACAACACAAAGGGCTAACATGAAGTGCATTAACTGAAAGCAAGGTTGTCTAGTTCAACCATAGCCACTTGGGCCTCCAAACCCGGCCCAAGCTATGCCTAATACTACTAAAAGGAAGTTGAAATATGCAAAAAAAAAAAAAAAAAGAAAACACTAGGGCTAACTCGGTTGCCCTCCTCCTACTCAACGGTCAACTACACCTAAGAAGGTGAGGACCCAGCCTGACACGCGGCCAACAAAGTGAAAAGAGAAAGCAATAGTCATATTTATCATGTTGGAAAAATGCAACAGAAGGCAAAAAGAAATGCTAGGACCCACAAGGCACATCAATAGGTGGACAATTAATGCATACATGTCCAAACCCCATGATGTTAATGCTATTAAAAAGGAGAGAATATTTATGAAGGAGAAACGACTTAATCCGAAAAATAAGAAATAAAACCAAACCCTATTTCTAACAACCTAGTTCTCTCTCTCTCTCTCTCTCTCTCTCTCTCTAAAACGTTCCTTGTTTCAACCGAATCCCTCTCCCCCCCTCTCTCTCTCTCTCTGCATATTTCTCAAGCAAATCCCAAAGGGAACACAAGCACACGATAAAACAAGAGAAAAGATATGTTTACACCAATTTTAACACATACACCGTATTAAAATACATAAAATATACTAATTTTATTATTTTATTAATTTATTTTACTTAGATTACTGTGCAACCAAAATTTTGCTTTGGTGTGATATACGGTGTAATACGGTGTATGGAAAAAGGCAGTGTAAGAATAGCACGCCTGAATAAACAAATCAATAAACAGAAGTTGAGTTTCCAGCTACAACAACCCCACACATAACCTCAAAATCCCCAGATCGCCTACATATTTCTCAAGCAAAAATGGTGGAAATCAAGCACAGACACAAAAACAATCACAAAAAAAAACAATCAAAATCAAACATTATAAGCCCACCTCAACAAACAGTTACCCAAAATTCTCATTAGAGTTCAAAGAGGGAACTCTGAGTAGCTTTGAAAAATCTGAGCTTTGGTGATTGTTAGGGAAAAGTGCGCAACAATTCGTTAGTTTTTTTCTCTCTCTATCTTTTTAATGAACAACAATGTTTTATTTATATGGGCATAGGAGGACGGACTGATACGTGTCAATTCAAATGGATATTCTTTTACACATGTGGAGTTTGCTGAGAAATTCCTTGAGCTTTTAATTGCAACCCATTAGTAGTGGAGTTGCCTCAATTCTGCATTCAAAGGATTTTTCTGAGCTGACATGTACGGAGAGGTAAGTTTGGACTCTGGAATTTTGTATGCAGTGGAATTTGTCATACCCCAAATTTGTCACACCTTTCTCAGTTTTCTCTCTGTAAGATCATCTGGCCTTTGGCCATGATCTTCCGAGAATTAGGTCATATGATCTTGTGTACGTGTTTATTATGATTAACAAGTTTGTGCAGGTACATTAATTTCAAGTGTAGATGGTACTTATTCTCACAGTCAAGTATCTCCGGGTATGACCAGTTGATCCTGATTCGAAACGGTCTTAGGGTTTGTTTGTGCTTGTTTTAATTATAAGTGATTCTTTTTGTGTTTTCAAATAACTGTCTCTTGCAAGTTGTTAAGTTCAAATGGAGGAAAAGAAATTTGTTCTCACGTTTAATCGGTGGTTGCTCATTAGAAGAATTTGAGTGCAAGTTGTAATCACATTTGGAATTAGCATTGTTGTCTTTTCTCGACAATTGCAAAGAAAACACAAGAAGTGTTATTAAGTGTGTTTTCACCAACCAAGTTAAGACAAGACATATTTGAAAGGTTGAGTATCACTTAGTCCGTGTGACTAATGAACCATTTTCATTTGGATTTGTGCTTAGATCTCGTATGCTATTCATTCAAATGTGGAAATCTCATTCTTATTAAAAGAAAAAAACATGAATATTTTTGTTACCATGATCTAAATCACCATTTCATTCTCAAACAAGTCCATCTTGCAAAACTTGAGTTTCATTTGTTCTAAATTCAAAGCCAAGGCAAAAATATAATTGAATTTTGATTTGAAATGCACAAGCATGTATATCTTTTGTCACAAGGATGAATACACACGAGTCATTTTCATGTCATTTTAAGTTGATACAAAATTCCTACCATTTGATTCAAAGTGACATAAGATTCAAAGTTCAAAATTCCATGTTTAAGGTTCCATCTTTCATGGCAAAGTTACAAACTACAAGGTGCAAAGTGAATAAAGCGTGACACAAAGTTTCAAAGTCCTTTGCAAATACACAAGATGCCAATGTCTAAGGTTGCTAAATGGGATATTGATTCTGTCAAAAAACGTAAAGAGAGCATCAAAAGATTCATCAACTTGGGAAGTACTTAGATGTGCTACATACCTAAGCATGAGATGCTAAAAAATAGGTGTTTGGCTAAATATACGTTGATACTTGTAAATTGTGAATAAATGAGTGAAGATACAATTGTCACAACAAGGATTTTATTTGCTAATTACAAGTTACATGCTTCCCAAGGCTTTTGCTCATTACTATGAATACAAGTAGTTTTTGCAAGATGTATCTATATATTAGTTGGTCCGCCATCATGTTGTCTGAACCTTTTGACTCACTTGGTTACCATGCTTTATAACATTCTGCTTCCTTTAAGATGCATATCCGCAATGCTTCATGTCTTTCTCGCATTTTTGACACCAAAGGTGTAGTGGAAAACTGCGCATAACATGCTTTATCAGACAGTAACACTATTGATAGGAAAACAAATGGGGTAATAATCATACGAAGCATTGTAATTACATGATTCATCCAAAGAGTATGCTACATTATCGTACCTCATGGGGAAGAGAGTTGTGTAGCCATTGGCTTGATCATTCGACATGCCCCGCACCAAGCTTGGCCTATCTATCAGCTAGTAGTGGAGCATGGTCTTGTGTACTTGCTGTTTACACAATCAGAAAGGAAGATTCAAAAATTCATTTTACAAAATCAGAGCTTATGTTCATTACCATCAAACATTTCCAAAACAATTGTCAAAATAAAAAAGGAAGTTTCTTCAATTTGTCCACAAACATGTCGAGACGAAAGCGGAAATATATTCATCAGACTTTCAAAACAGGTTCCAAACATGTTCCATACAAATTTGAATCATTTCCTAAATAGTCTTCAAACATGTCTATCTAAAAGCAGGAAGCATTCAATCAGATATTCTTGCAACAAAATTCAAATTTCTAAAGCCTATAAAAGATCAGCAGTACTCGTATGAAAGGATCATAAAAAAAAGCATACTCACACGCACTACAAATCGGAGCAGTGAAAACACACACAGCAGGGGGATCAGTGGCAGCAAGCATATGAAAAACATCACAGATCACACGAAAAAATCACATACGCATCACACAAAGAACACACGCTTTACAGCAGTGTATACAAAAAACCATACACCCACGAAAGCAACATACAACAACTCAGAGTTCGCAGCAGCACATCCAGAATTTGCAGCAACGCACTGAATTTGTAACAACGTAGATACATACAAATTGAAGCAACACACAAATTGAACAACATCAATAACAATGAACTTGCAGTAGCGGTAATACGCGGGACGAGAAGAAAAGTCATAACGGGATTCGAATCATACCTTCAGGTAATTCTCTATTTCCAATTAGATACTTTGCGGTAGCTTGGAACATTTTGATTTAGATTTCGATTGCGAGACGAAGCTGCCGCCGAAACGAACGTAGGAGGGAGTATCGTAACCTCCGCCGTCGCCGGCCAATGGGCCATGGCGCGGCGGACTTCATCGGTTTCCGGCGATGCTTTTTTTTTTGTGGCGAGAGAGGGAATGAGTGCATGCAAGGGTCGATGTGAGCAGCGTGCGAACGAGGACGAGAGTGAAGGGGAGACGACGCACGAGAACGAGAGGGAGAGGTTACTGAATGTGAGAGATTGGATTCATAATTCTATCTTTTGAGACGTGCAATGTTGGAGAATTTTACCTGCCACCTGTTTACTTTAAAAATTGGTAAACAACCGCTGATCTTCTAAAACAACAAAGTTCTAGTAACTTACAGGATCGATTAGATTGATCATAGGACATGTGCTATGGGTGTATTTAGAATACCTCACAATTAGGCAAAGCATACATTTCGACAGTGCATATAAATAAAAGAACGAGTTTGGAAATGTAAATGAAAGTGACAGAAATCAAAGAAATGTTTAAGTCGAACAACACATTAAAGGAAATGAACTGAATGTAAAGGTTTGATTAAAAAACTGGAGTTAAATGTTGGAAAAAAGTGCATAAAGATCTTAAACTGCAGAAATGTAATTGCTTGAAAATAAAGGTTTTTTTTAATGTAAAACTGCAAAGTAAAAAAACTTTATAACGTAGAATGCTTAGAAGTAAAAGACTGAATTGAAGTATTTCAAAGTAAAGGATCTAAAAGAGAAATTTCAAAGAAAATGGCATTGCAATAAAAGATAATGGTGATTACAATCACGTACATTCTCGCCTCACTCTTTTCTCTACACGCTGGATACTTTGAGTGATTTCAGAGTTACTTGTACAACACGATTTTTTCACACATTCTAACTCTAGAACTAACCTATTTATAATACTCTAAAGTAACCACCATTTGACGGTTTTACTCCTAGAATACGCCACTTGGCACTTTGCATGTCTTCAACTTCTGGATCTTCGCCACTTGTCCTCTTTTCAAATTTAAATAGTAGAACTTCCCTCCACTATCCAGTTGTAACTGCAACGCATTATCCATAGCAGTTTTATCCTGTCGAACTGACGCTTTGGACTTGGAAATGTTTGAAGTCTTAAAATCATTCTCTTCGACTCAGGCTTTCAACATATATGGTCAAATACATCTTGGTCGAAGCCTTTTTTTCCTTTAGTTTACATTTTAAAGAATAACTTCTTTAAAAGCCAAATCTATTTGAAATCCTGCAGCGTCGAAATTAGGAGCTAACAAATTGCCCCCCAAAAATGTCCTTTCGCCAGTGTTGGTAGGAAGGTCATTTTTTTATAAAACAATTTTCGACGCCCGCTCATTTGACTAAAAAAACATAACTGACCAACCCACGATCTAGAAACCATTCAGTTTCTTTCCACCATGCTTATGACGTCATGTCATGATGGTGAATCTTCAAACGTCTTTTCAGCCGTATTTGTGGTAAGTTTTCATCATCACCTTTCTTGGGACTAGATATTTGCAGTCTGATCATAACCACCACCATCCAACAATTTCAAAAGAGGACACGCGTCCCACTACCGTATTTATTTTAACGGTGGATTCACAGTCCCTTTATCTTCCAAACTCCTATAAATCCCCTTTTTCTCCAACTTGCAAACTTTCGCATTCTCAGACTTTCTTGCAACTTATTTCTTCGTTCTTCAAACTCTCTCAAGAAAAACCCAAAACGCATTCTCACTTTTTTCAACTTCCAACAATGGCGTCTTCACAAACCATTCCCCAAGCAACAAAAGGCCAAAAAGGTAGAGCCACACAGTTCAAGCAAACCCTTCCGCCATTTTCAAACATCCCAGGACCTAAGGTGGTGAAGAATCAACAGTTCATGCCAGAACCCCTTCTTGCGGAAGCGAGGAGCATTTACGAGTCTCAGGTAATGATCCCTCTCATTGTTTCTGATACACCTTATGCTTTAGGTGGCCCCTTAGCTGATGTTAAACCCACCGATGAGAAGCTTAGTGAGTTTTTCCCTTCTTACCGTAAATCGAGACCTTTAGGGCAAAAGAGCAACCCTAAAGAAGATGAAGCTTCCCCTGATACACCCACTTTGACTAGAATGGATCTTAGGTATCTCATGATGGTACTAGACTGGTAAGAGCTGTTAACCAATTAAAGGATTTTGATATCTGGATGTCCATAATGGAAAAGGTCAAAGCTGATCATTGGAAAACCATTGGAATTTATGATCTGCTTATGCTGTCGAAGACCAATATTCCTTATTGTTTGAACCTGCTGGCAGCATTACTCTACTTTTGGGATAGTACCCACTACACTTTCCATCTTCCTTGTGGGATGGTTACCCCCACACTCTTCGACCTGGCTGCCATTGCAGGGCTTCGACCAGATGGCATTTCATATGATCCTGAAACCGATGCAGAGGATACCATAGGGATCTCTGACTCCAAGCTTACATACACCCACTTCATAAACTACCACAAACGTGACACTGAAGAAATAACTGACAAGAAACACATTGCATTCCTCACAGTATGGTTGTCGAGGTATGTATTTTGCTCAAAATCCGTGCAGGTGGCCAAGAAATATCTCACTCTGGCCAACCAACTTCATAACAACAGAGGAGTTTGCCTTAGTGGGTTGATTTGGGCGAACCTCTATGAGTCTCTCAGCGAAGGGGCGACTCGACTCAAAGACTTGGAGGCCCAGGGCACTGTTCACTTGAATGGCCCCTTCTGGCTGCTTCAATTGTGGCTTAATGCAACTTTCGAAGCTAGCCTTCCCAGAAAAGGGCAAGTCGATGTGGACTCTGCTGAAATCAAAGAAAGGAGGGTCGAAGGTACTCGCCTGGTGAAACTTACACCCAATGATGATGGGGAAACTCTCAAAGGAGCCTTCTCCAGTTACATTATGATGTTCGCCAAGCGGTGTGATTTCACACCCAGTATGACCCCCTTTGCTGAAAGAAAATGTGGACCTGAGTGGTTTACAAGGCCATTCCCTGATTCATCCAAAAAACTCCATGCTGAGTCTATTTCAATCTGGGAGGTCTTTTTGATTCCTAGATTTATCATTCAAAGGCTAAATCTTGGAAGAGATATGGCAGCCTTGATTGCTTACCAACCAAACCTTGTCTCTCGACAGTTTGGGTTGGCTCAAATTTTCCCCAAATGTATATGAGAAAAAGGCCATGTAGTCCTTCATACTGCCAGTTTTGATGAAGGAGGTGCTGCAATCCCTTTCGACCGGTGGAACGTGAGAAAAGCAACTCTTTCCCCTGTACACTTTAAACCCACATTTTTGTGCACTAAACCATTTCACAACTGGTGGTCGAAGTACTATAGTGAATAATTTCTGGATGTTGCTGCCTTCTCTTCATTAATTGACCAAGCTTTTCTTGATGTGCAGGAGAAGACCAAGAAGAGTAAGTTCATTCATGTCAAAGAAATTCAAGCCTTCCAAAAGTACTTTGAAACTGTCTATCGACCAGATAATATTAGTCGAACCGTTCGTGAGGCTGCTGTCACTTTGAAGGAGAAATTTCTACAAAAATGGATCAGTTGAAAATCCCTTCAAACGTTCCTCTTGAGAAATGTTATGAGGTGACTTTTGAACTCTTTCCTCCAAAGTTCCCTCGACTGCCTAACGCTGATTTTGGAGTGGCACTTGCCCCCCCATTTCCAGACAGGTTTGTCTGTGGTGAGCACCTAAAACTCTTTCGACAGCAGTCTCAATCGAAAGCCCAACAGGTGGTTGCGACTAAACATACGCTGGACAGTTTCAAAGGACACCTTCATATAGGGGTCGAGGATGTTCGTGTCGAATCCGAAATATATGAAGGTTTAAGGCCCTCGATTTGTGATTTTTAACCAACCACTCAATTATTAATCTTGTAATAATCATCTGCCTTTCAGCTATGGCCAGGAAGACCAGCTCATCAAAGGGTGCTGCAGGAGTCGAAAAAGAGGCTGAAGACACAAAGGTATTTTATATCCCTTGCCTACATCTTCTTGTGTAACCAACTTCTAATATTTGCATCACCTTTTAGACTGCTCGAAAACCTCCAACGCCTTCAAAAAAGGGCAAGAAAGGTGCTCAAACAGTGGTCTCTTCAGATGCTGATGATGAGTCCCCTGAGGAGGTAGTGGTTAAAAAGAAAAGAAAGCTTACCAAAGCTTCTGGAGCTATCACCCAATCCTCCTCAAAGGCCGCCAGAATTCATGAGAAGACACCTGCTGATAATGGTGTCAAGAAACAAATCTCCAAGATTGCGTCGAAAACGACTGCTGGTGATCCTGAGAGCGCAAACTCAAGTCCTGATGCTGCAACTGTACCTGTATGCACACTATCTTTACTCAGTATTTGCCTTCCTTATTCAGATTTCTTTCAATCTTATTCTCTTTACTTGTGATATTCAGGCTGATGTAGGTGGTTCTAACCCACCACAAACTTCATTCAGTTTTGCAACAACTATCCTGAATAGCCAAGGTGAGCCAACTTATCACCCTACCTCTGACCTTGGTTTTGGATATAGTTCACTGAACGAAATTAACCAACCTATTCCTCTTACAGATCCTCCTCCCGAAGCAGATGAAACAAACAAAAACTTGCCCACCAGGACCAACACTCAACAATCCCAAACCGATGGCTCTGACCATGAAGAGGATGATGTTTCTAATCAATAACCTCTCGACCATACAGAGACCACTGCCATGGACGTAGAAGGACAACCAATTGAAGAGGAAGAAGAGGAGGTCAAAAATGAAGAAGAACAGAAGAAGAGAGGGAAAGGACTGAGCAGGATCAGACCCATTCACATGTGGCTGAAACAGGTCCTGTCAATAATCCAACTCCTGGGCCTACAGTCACTTCGACTGTTGGAGGATCACCCACTAGAGACCCACTGGCTGCCCTCAAATGGTCGAATCCTCGAGAGTATGCCAGAATGATACTTGGGAAGAAGTACAACTCTTCAAGTACTAGCCTTAGTACTTCGACCAGTTCTGGGGGTCCAGCTCCAGATGACTTTGCCAGCCCTATCCTTCAAAAGATCAAAGATAAATTCTTCAAGGGAGACATCCACAATGTCTTACTTTCAGATCGAACTGATCTTCTCTTCCTGAAAGATAGCCTCCAAAAACTGGACCTTTCGACTCTTAGTAAAGATGTGTCTGAATTCCTTGTGGAGTTAACTGCTTTAGTAAATCAGATGTCTGAGGATTTCAAACTCCTTCCCAAGATCCAACACAACATTGAAGTTACAACTGGACTGGAACATTCAGCTTGGGGCGAAGCACACGCATCAGAAGCTAAGGTCGAAAGTCTGGAGATTGACCAAAACAAAAGGCAAGCAGAGATGAAGTCGAACCAAAAGGACATTGATACCTGGAAGCAGCAAATTGAAGAACTACAAAACAAGATTTCTAACGCTAAAAAGCGCAACCTTGAGCTGAAAGATTTCGACGATACTGAAATGGCCAGAGAGCTAAAGCGCACTATAAACTTCCTTGATAAGGCCCAAACGCTTGAAAAGGAACTTTCAGCAGCTAAGCTCAACAAAGCTCTGTGTGAGAAATGCCTTCAGAATCACAAGGTCAACTTTCTTGAGTTAAAGTCGAAGCTCCCTTTTTGATTGTCCTATGATTTCTTATTTGTAGTTCCTTTTTGATCATCATGTTTGCTGGCCCTTTTGAGGCCCTATGTAAAGACAATCTCAATGCCCCCTGGCGTTTATCTAAATACTTCTGTTTACTATTAACTCTTCGACTTGCAAAATCTTTGATAAAATCATGGCGCATTTTCTATTAAACTTTTCTAATCTTTGTAATTAACGTACTCTGCCTCTTTTCTTGGAAATCATGAAAATAACGCAGCTTTTAACAGATTAGTGTTCCAACGGCACAAGTTTCTATTTCATAAAGGAATATTAATAGCATAACCCTAGGGTATATTCCCAAGAGCAATTTCACGTGTCTCCATTGTTGACTGGCCAATCCTTACAAGGCTTTGCCTCTATAAAATCCTCTTCACATGAGCCATATTTTGCACCCACTGAAGCAAGCATGAGTACTTCCTCAAAGAAGGCAGTGATCCAGAAGGTGGCTGAGGAGACAAAGAAAGCTGAGGCAACAACTACTGCCTACAATGGTACTTCAACTGGAGCAACCTCTCGCCCCAAGAAGCGAGTAACTAAGATGAAGGTCCCCAAGAAAGGACATTCCAAAGCACAAAACTCTGATGATGAAGCTGACGAAGATTATGTCGCCTTCCTTAACTCTATTAATTGGAGAGACTATGAATGATCTTTCTCATGGGTTTCATGTTGTTGTACTTGTTTCCTTTCCTTTGTATGCCATTTTGGCCTCACATGGCATATTTTGGCTTTTATAATCTGAATAAAACTTATGTCTTAATATGAATCTCTTGCAAAATAGGCTTATATTTTTTCAAATATTTCCCATTTACCCTCAAGACTCTTAGATCACCCTTAATCTCCTGAACCTCGTAAGCATTATTACTGAATGCCTCAATAATTTGAAAAGGACCTTCCCACTTAGGAGACCACTTTCCTAAAGATCTGGTCTTTCGATCCATAGGCAAGATCACTTTCCACACCAGATCCCCAGCTGAAAAAGTTTTACTCTTGACCTTTTTATTATAAGACTTCTCCACCCTTTTCTTTTGCCTCTTCAACAACTCTAACGCATGGAGTCTTTCTTCATCTAAATCCACTAACTCATCAAGCATCATATTCCAATAAGATTCAGATGGAATCTCATGATGCCTTTGAATCCTTATGGACTGAAGATAAATTTCTACAGGCAAAACTGCATCATGACCGAAAGTCAGTCGAAATGGGGTAGTATTAGTTGCCTCTTTGGGGGACGTTTGACATGCCCAAAGTATTTGGTCCAATGTCTTATGCCAATTTCTTGGCCTCTTTCCCACATGTTTTTTTATCAACCCAATAACTACTTTATTTGCCGCTTCGACTTGGCCATTAGCTTGAGCATAATAAGGTGGGGATGTTAGAAGCTTGAATCCCATTTCTTTAGAGAACTCTTGCATTTTTCAACCAGTGAAGACTGATCCTTGGTCTGTTGTAATTGTCTCTGGGATTCCAAACCTATAGATGATGTGTTTCTGGATAAATTCAATCACATCTTCTTGATCAACATTTGGTAAAGGGATAGCTTCGACCCATTTGGTAAAATAATCAATACCCACCAAAATGTACTTATGATTTTTAGATGATGCTGGTCGAATTTCTCCAACCAAATCCAAAGGCCATCCTCTAAAAGGCCAAAGTTTCACTATAGAGTGTAATTCACTTGCATGGACGTGTTGAATGCCACCGTGAACTTGACATTCCTGACAACCCTTAGCAAATTCAATATAAACTTTTAACATGGTAGGCCAATACATGCCTTGTCGAAACAATAACCATTTCATTTTATGGCCTACCTGATGTGCCCCACACGCCCCACTATGGACAGTTGAAAGGGCCAAGTATGCTTCTGCCTCACTGAGGCACTTAAGCAATACTCCCTCACGAGTATTTTTGAATAATTCATTACCCAACAAGACATAACTCAAAGCTTGATACTTGATTTTCCTTTCTGTCGAAGATATTGGATTTTTTAGATAATCTACTATAGGTTTTCTCCAATCCTTGTCAGTTATGCTATCAACTGCCAGAATTGCAAAATTATCTTCATCAGCGTATCCAAGCTTAGTTTCTTCCAAATCTGATGGGGCTAATCCTACTGACACCACCCTTCCTCTGACTTCGACTTCGACTGCATCTTGTAATTTGTCTTTCGAAACTTTATACCCTGATGCAATCTGAGCCAAGTCATTAGCTACCTGGTTTTCCAGTCTAGGGATGTGTCAAAAACTAACTGCGTCGAACTTTTTCAACAGTCGATTTACAACTACAAAATACATAATCAAGTTTTCTTTTATGCACTTGTACTCCTTGGTAACTTGTTTTATGACCAGTTCTAAATCTCCCATTATTTCGACATGAGTTGCCCCCAATTCCAACAATACTTCAAGTCCAGCAATTAAAGCTTCATATTCAGCTTCGTTGTTAGAACAACGGCCTTCAATTTTATACTTAAGTGTTGTTGGAATTTTATTGGGAGAATAACAAGCACTTCTATGCCTGTCCCATCTTTGTGGCTCGGCTCGTCGAAATATAACTTCCAAGGTTCCACATCAAGATAGTTTAGAGGGGTTTCATTTGTAGAAAGGTCAACTATAAAGTCTGCCACTACTTGTCCTTTAACAACTTTCAAAGGCTTATAAGTTAAAGAATATTCAGTTAATGTTAATGCCCATTTTCCAATTCGACTATGCAAAATAGGTTTGGACAACATATGTTTAATAACGTCAAAACGAGAAGAAACATAAACATTAACTGGTTTTATATAATGCTTCAATTTTGTACAAGAGTAATACAAACATAAACATAATTTTTCAATCATGCTATATCTAGTTTCTGCATCATTTAAAACTCTACTAAGGTAATAGACGGCCCTTTCGACACCATCATCATCCTCTTGAGCTAACATGCTCCCTAAAGTTCTATCTGACGCAGCTATGTACAACCTCATACACTTATTGCCACAAGGTGGTGAGAGAATCGGGGGGGGACTCAGGTACTCTTTGATCTTGTCGAAGGCTTCCTGTTAAGCTTGCCCCCAGTCGAACCCATCCTTGCTAGCTCGAAGCAATGGCGAAAAGGCTTGCATTTTCCCACTCAAGTTGGATATAAACCTCCTCAAGAAATTTATCTTGCCCAAGAGAGACTGCAATTCCTTCTTTGTTGGTGGCGCTTTTGCTTCCATAATGGCTTTGGTTTTATTCTGGTTAATTTCGATCCCCTTTTTAAGGACCACAAAGCCTAAGAAATCCCCTGCCTGCACATAAAAAGCACATTTGAGAGGATTCATTTTAAGACCATGCTTTCTCATCCTTTCAAAGGAATGTCGAAGATGGCTTAAATCATCTTTTCCTGAAAAAGACTTAACAACAATATCATCAATATAGATTTGCATAAAAGTCTCAATAAAATCATGAAAGATCGAATTCATTGCTCGCTGGTAAGTTGCCCCAGCATTTTTTAGACAAAAAGGCATTACTACCCATTCATAAGTGCCTAATGCCCCTGGACATCGAAAAGCAGTTTTTGGGACATCTTTCTCAGCAATGAATATTTGGTTATAACCAGAATAACTATCCAACATACTCAAGTATTCATGTCCTGCAGCAGAATCAATCAACATTTCTGCCACATGCATATAATATCCGTCCTTAGGGGTTGCAGAATTTAGATCTCTAAAATCTATACTGACCCTTAAAGAACCATTCTTTTTAATGACTGGTATAATATTAGCTAGCCATTTGACATACCTAGTTGTACGGATGAACTTGCATCTAAGTAACCTCTCAATTTCCTCTTTGATCTTTGAAAGGATTGTTGGGGCAAACCGTCTTGGATTTTGCTTGACTGGTTTTTTCCCAGGTATGATTGGCAACTTATGTTCAACAAGCTCTCTCCTCAAACCAGGCATTTCGTCATAGTCCCAAGCAAAGCAATCCTTGAATTCCTTCAGTAGCTGGACCATTTCGACTTTGAGTTGTGGGTCGAGATTAGCACTAACATAAGTAGGCCTTTTTACTCCCCCTTCACCCAAGTCAATTTCTTCTAAAGGATCTTGCGCCAGCATTTTAATGTTGTCTGACAATGGATCCTTTTCGAAACCCAAAGGCTCATTATCATAAATAACATCAAGCCTTTGATTTTGGTCTTCGATTTGAGACCCATCAGGTGGTTCAGGCTCAAAGTCCTTACTAGGGCCTACTTCACAAATTTGAGTTGTGGCTTCAACAACCATGTGGTTGTGTGCAGCCTCCAAGGCCGCTTGTAGTTTAGATTCAGCCATATAGGCCGAAATTCTTTGCAGTGCGTCGAATTCAGTCATTGTTACTGAATTCACTTCCCCAGCCTGTGGGGTCTATAGGCTCTCCACAGTATGGGACATTGCCTTCTTCCCTTATGACCTCTCTGTCCCATCGAAATCCCCCCACTGGGTGCAAGTGTAAGGAGCAGAATGCATGGTCATCTGGGGTGAAATCAAATTCTGCTGGAGTACAAGGCGTAATATGCGCCAAGTTTTTGTCAAACTCGACACCATCAACATGATTAACAGGCACCTTAAAGTACCCTTGATCACCTTCAATATTTTCTACTATACCATCAGGCCTCCAATTGTGATCTGCTGGTGCATTGACGAAGGTACTGCTCCCACACCATGGATCCATTCTCTCCCCAACAGAAGGTTATAGTTAGCTTTGCTTTCGACTACCATAAACAAGGTAGGCCTTGTCACCATTCCCATAGTTAAATCAACCTGCAGAACACCAAGAGTGGTCCCAATTTTCCCTTCATAGTTAGAAAGGACCATGTTGTGGGGCTTAAGATCAGTGTCGAATTTACCGATCTTGCTTAGTAGGAAATGTGGAATTAAATTGACTGTAGCCCCACAATCCACCAAGATTTTATTCACAACCACGTTCTCTACTTTCCCTGTAATGTACAGGGGTTTCAAGTGCCCTTTCATGGCCTCAGTTGGTCGTTCAAAGAAAGCATTATGTTCTTCGACACAGCCATTATTCATCACATAGTAGCACACAGGTTGGTGCGCTGCCATTTCAGCTTCAGCGTTGGCATCCAAGTTTTCCACTTCAGTAATCCTATCATATTCTCTTGGCATTACTGAGACCACATTAACAATGATATTTAAAGAGGCACCAGAGTCGGAATTAAAGTTGTGAGTCGAATCTCCGTCCTCAGCTGCTTCGACTGCAAACCTCTAAGCTTCTTCCTTCTTAGAAGTAAATAGCCTACGCCCCATAGGCACCTTATTTGTTATTTTTGTCCCAATGTCTTTATTGCTAGTAGGCAGGACGTTGGTACTAGTTTCAGTTTTCTCTTTGGCCTGAGCTTCCCTCAAAGCCTTCGTTCGTCTCTGTTCCCTTCTCCACTGGGACCTGGATATGGGATTTTTGCCTTTGTAATTCTCAGAAATATAGGCAGCTTTATTAGAGGACTTGAATTCTTTCCGGTACTCCATTGAAGAACCTCTAGCCACGTCGAAATTCTTCCATCTCTGTTTCCCTTTCCCTGCTGTTTCAACTGGTTTGACCCATTTTCCAGTTGGTACATCACTGCTAGGCTTGAAAGTAGCCTACTTAGCCCTTGGCATTTGTGGCCTTTGGCCATATTGTTTTTGAGTAACTTTCCTTGGGTCGAAACGCCCTGGCCCTTGAGCATCTCTTTTCTCACGTCCAAATTTGACTTCTCTCCCCGCTTGGAGGTTATGAGCAACTTCTCTGTCGAAGATAGCACTGCATCAAGGGCACAACATGACCACAAAGTTCTTTCCTTGGCACCTGTGGAGAAAATCAAAAATGGTTTCATCTTCTCTGGGATAAGCCAGCTTGTTGCAGTCTTCTTGACGAACCTGTTCATTAATATCCATGGCTTATCCGTTAGTCACTTCGAGCATGTTTATGTCAACTTCATCTTTTAAGCGCATTTTGGAGTAGTTAACATCAAGGCCCTCAGCAACCTCGTCCATCTGTCTGAAACGGTCAACAATCTCTTTTGTCACCATCTGCAATTTTGATGCTTCAGCTTCAGCATGGATCTCGACTGTAGCCTCAGCGTCGAACCTTTGAACTTCCGAAGATGTACTAAAATAATGTTCAGTAGCTATACATATCAAATGCTCAAGCTGGCAGACATCCATTTCCTCGACTTCTCTAATAAGCACAACATCATTGGTAAGGTCTTCAGTAACCTCCACCACTGTGGCATTTATGCCAAGAGCTTCGTTGGTGTTAACACTATCTGAGCTACTGTCAGATTCCTCAACTAGTTCGACCATGTTAACCTCTTTGGGCTCTGTGTAGTTTGCTTCAGCTACTTCAAGAGGGTTGGTATCAATTTTCATCTGGGTCTTAGTTTTCTCCCCAAATTTGAGTCTGCCTTCCTGAATAGCATTCTGCACCAGATCCCTGAAAAGAAAACATTGAGAAGTTTTATGACCCAAATAATTATGGTATTTATAAAAGCCTCTCTTTTTTCTTTGCTTTAAAGGTGGTATTTTAGCACCAGGAGGCACTAGTATTTGACCATCCTTAACTAACAAATCAAAAATTTCGTCACATTTAGTGATGTCGAAAGTGTATGTTTTCTTTGGGAACCTATCGTTCTTTTCGGTTTCGACAGGGTTTTTTCCATTTGAAGGGACTAATAATTTACAAGAATAAGGAGGGCCTTGCTTAAGTTCAGCAAGATCTATTTCACTTTCGTCGAACCTAACAGGCTCGTCATACAATTCTTCGATGCTCTCCTAGTATTCAAAGTAAGCTACCTTCTTGTTTTTGTTCAGCCTAGCTTTCTCATCTTTGAGACGCTCTAGCTGTCGAACTCTGTCAGCTAACTGGGCCATATCTCTTAAATACTGGGTGTCCAGTTTTTTCCTGATAGAGTAATCAAGGCCACCAGCGGCCATTTCGACAAGTTCATGCTCAGGCACTTGTGTAAAGCACCTAGCCTTGAGTAGTCGAAACCTATTCAAGTAATCATCTATTGGCTCATTGAACTTTCGTTTCACACTAGCCAATTCTTTCAAACTGATTTTAGTCTGCCCCATGTAAAATTGCTCATGGAACAAACGTTCTAATTGGGTCCAATTACAAATCGAACCAGATGGTAATGTAGTGAACCACGTAAATGCATTTTTAGTGAGGAAACTAGGGAAATACTTCACCCTTAGACTCTCATCATTTGCAATCTCACCAGCTTCGATCAGGTAGCGCGCCACATGTTCGACGGTAGATTCTGTAGTATCTCCTGAAAACTTAGTAAACTTTGGTACTTTTGTCCTGGGGGGCAATTCAGCATGGAGTATATAGTCTACTATAGGAGAAGTGAAGTTTGGCCTAGAAAAAACCATATTCAGGCCATTTCGAGCCATTATTCTCTCGACCATGGCTGCCAAATTGTTCTCTGCTGCTACATTATTGCGTCGAACCTGATTCACCACATGATCAGCATTTTGATTTCTGTTTACTAACACCATCCTTGGTTCCTCCTCTTCAAGTATAGGTATTTGATTCCTAGGAGGGTCCTCCCTAGGTGGTTCGACCAACTCTGGGTTCACCGGATTCACTTGTTGAGTATTTTCCCTCCTCTCGACTCCTTGATTTTGGTGTTGAACAGGAGCGGGCATTCCCATGAATTCCGCTATACGCGCCATCTGGGCTGTCATCATTTGATTGGTTTGAGTAGTATTCTGGATCAATGGCTGGAAAATTTTGCCCATTATCTGAGACAAAGTATGTACCATTTGCATGTTGCTCTCATCCATCTGTTGCCTCAAATATGTTGCAGATTCATTTGTTAAGTTAGGTCCTTGAGCAGAAAATCCCAAACCTATGGACTGGCTATTTCGACCCATGTTAATTCCAGAGCCTAACTCCTGCAAAGGGGAAGATATCACATTCTCTGAAAATATTGGGGGTGCAGTACGCAAATTCTGCATCATTGCCGTTGGCATGCCATAGATTGGGTTCCTAAGAAAAGGCTGCGAAAATCCTGGGGGAGGAAATTGCCTATACGTCGAACCTCCTCCTAGCGGAGTCTGGGGATTTGTCACTGATGGACCAATGTACTCCAGGACTGGCTGAGTGTAAGGCCTCACATACGTCGCCCCTAGCCCTGCTGTCAAAGGCGCTGGCTCTGTCACCATGGTTAACACTGTTGACCCTGCTGTCGAAGGAACTGGAGTTGGCGCCACAGTACTTCTTGGTAATTCTTGAGGATTGATGGTGCTATTCTGAACGCTTGAATTGCTTGGTTGAGGATTAGTCCTAGCAGAACTGGGATTTGAATTCCCTTGGCCAGATGCCATTTTCCACGGGTTTCTTCTCTTTGGTCTATATTCGTTTGAACTGGCTACCTTTCTACTTCTCAAGTTCATACAATAAAGTTTGCCAAATCTCGACCAATGAAACGAAAAAAAAATTCAAAAAGGGGCAGTTATAAAACTTCCTTTTGACAGTTATTTAAAAGCTATAAACTTCCAAATACACATTTAGCACTGTCCCACTGGGCGTGCCAATTTGTTTACCTTGAAAATTGGTAAACAACCGCTGATCTTCTAAAACAACAAAGTTCTAGTAACTTACAGGATCGATCAGATTGATCCTAGGACATGTGCTATGGGTGTATTTAGAATACCTCACAATTAGGCAAAACATACATTTCGACAGTGCATATAAATAAAAAAACGTGTTTGGAAATGTAAATGAAAGTGACAGAAATCAAAGAAATGTTTAAGTCGAACAACACATCAAAGGAAAAGAACTAAATGTAAATATTTGATAAAAAAACTGGAGTTAAATGTTGGAAAAAAGTGCATAAAGATCTTAAACTGCTGAAATGTAATTGCTTGAAAGTAAAGGCTTTTTTAATGTAAAACTGCAAAGTAAAAAAACTTTATAACGTAGAATGCTTAGAAGTAAAAGACTGAATTGAAGGATTTTAAAGTAAAGGATCTAAAACAGAAACTTCAAAGAAAATGGCATTGCAATAAAAGATAATGGTGATTACAATCACGTACATTCTCGCCTCACTCTTTTCTCTACACGCTGGATACTTTGAGTGATTTCAGAGTTACTTGTACAACACGATTTTTTCACACATTTTAACTCTAGAACTAACCTATTTATAATACTCTAAATTAACCACCATATGACGGTTTTACTCCTAGAATACGCCACTTGGCACTTTGCATGTCTTCAACTTCTGGATCTTCGCCACTTGTCCTCTTTTCAAATTCAAATTGTAGAACTTCCCTCCACTATCCAGTTGTAACTGCAACGCATTATCCATAGCAGTTTCATCCTGTCGAACTGACATTTTGGACTTGGAAATGTTTGAAGTCTTAAAATCATTCTCTTCGACTCAGGCTTTCAACAAATATGGTCGAATACATCTTGGTCGAAGCCTTTTTTTTTCCTTTAGTTTACATTTTAAAGAATAACTTCTTTAAAAGCCAAATCTATTTGAAATCCTGCAGCGTTGAAATTAGGAGCTAACACCACCCCCACAATTAAACCTGGCACCCCCCATTACTTGTGAAAAGACATATTAGTCCCTCTCAAAAAAACATTTCTCCATTTCCAAATATCTGGTAGACGCACGGATTTTTCAAATTCTCAGAAGATACCGGGAATTTCGAGCACCTACCAGGAATTTCGAATTAACAAGTAAGAATTTTTGGATTTTTTGAAATAACCGGTGAATATTACCGGTAATTTCAAAAATCCCGGTAACATCCTACCGGGAATTTTGAAATTACCGGTAATTGCCATCGGGGATTTCAAAAAATCCGGTAGTTGTAAATTTTTCCTTTTCCCGGGAATTTTGAAATATTCGATATTTTATCAATATTTGTTATTTTTTTTTAATCTTATTTTTTTTCAGTGAAAACCAGAGGCTGTGATGGTTGCATTGCTGGGAGGGCGGTTGATTTGGCGGGAGGTGGTAGGGGTAGAGGTACAGTAGTTCGTGATGCTGAGTCTGCACATGTACGGGCAAGCCGGATGGTCCCAACCGGTTCACACCGGAGGCGGATGGCCGAGCAGCAGGGGCGTTTCCAGGCACCTCGGTCTGTTAGGCGACGTGGAGGTCTTTCCTCAGTGCAGGCCACAGATGGGGACGTCCCTGTTCTTCAGCCGGAGGAGGCTATTATTGGAGATGTTTCGGAGGAGACTGCAGTTAGGGATGTGGTAGAGGAGATTGATTTTACAGTGGCAGTTGAGGTTGAGGTTGAGGATGAGGAGGTGGGTGATGCTGATACAGGAGAGGCGGCTAGTACAGCAGAGGCAGCTGGTACAGTAGAGGTTGCTGGCACAGCAGGGGTTGCTGGCACAGTAGGGGTCAAGGAGACCATTGAGACCGATGTCACGGTCCCATCGACCGAGCCATCGGTGCACACTGAGCCAGGATTCCCTAGCGAGCCGATAGATACGTCTGTGCTTACATAGTACAGTGAGCATGTGGCATTGCGATTATGGCTGGGCGAGGTATATGTTTTTTACGTTTCATTTTAAGTTTTGTTAGCTTATACATAAATTGTTTTTGTACTAACAAACTTGTTTAATGGTTCGTGTCACAGGTACGACCCGTACTGAGGGTCCAGTCTCACGGGGCGAAGATGAAGAACTTCCCGCGTATTCCCTTCCCCGCTGCGGTGAAGAGGATCGTGGAGGAGTTTGACCTCCTGCATTTTGGAAACTGCTCTCTTACCATGCTCGATGCAGATCTGCTGAGTGCCTTCGTCGAGAGGTGGCACAAGGAGACATCATCATTTCATCTCCCATTCGGAGAGATGACTGTGACCTTAGATGATGTCGCCTCCTTGTTTCACCTCCCTATCGGCGGTAGATTCTGGACGTCCCCGATCATGAGTGTGTCCCAGGCACATGCGTTGGTGGTACGTGATCTGGAGCTGGCTGAGACAGTGGTGTATCAGGAGTTCACCGATACACGAGGCGCTCACTTACGCATGTGGTGGCTCCATGATAGGTACGACGAGCTTGTTCCTGCTGGGAGGTTCCAGGCTGCCGCTAGGGCGTACATGCTGCATGTAGTAGCATGCACTCTCTTTGCAGACAAGTCTGATACGTATGTTAATGCTCGCTACCTATGCCTCTTCAATGATCTGCAGACGCACAACTGGGCCTGGGGCTGTGCAGCTCTGACTCAGTTGTATCATGCGCTCGGGGAGGCGACCCGATTTGAGACGAAGCAACTTGCTGGGTACCTTAGTTTGTTGCAGGTATATCTTAATTCATGTTCTTACTTGTCCTTCTATTTTTATTTAAATCATTCTATTTATAATTTATTGTTTGTTGTGATCTCAGTGATTGATCTATGAGCATTTCCCTATGATATGCGATAGGAGGTTCCAGCCATATACCCAGGGCGAGCCATTGGCAAAGAGGTGGAGGGCGAGGCAGAAACACCCGGGGGGCATACTTGAGTACAGGAGGAAACTGTACGAGCTGACCGTAGAGGATATCATATGGACACCCTACGATGATCACAGAGCCGTCCGTGAGTTCGAGGAGCCGTCATTATACTCCGGATATATGAGATGGGAGACTCTGGTTGCCAGGCACCTTCCAGAGAGATGCTTGCGCCAGTATGGCTACATCCAGAGGCGACCACCACCAGCTCCAAATACACCCTCTGAAGGTATTGATCGGTGGTTTCAGACGCACTTCCTCAGCTCCGGTCATGCCATTGTATCTCGATCTGCACCGGTTCAGTATCCCTCGCAGTGTGAGGATGGCTACTTGGAGTGGTTTCTCACCGTATCACATCCACGCATTACTCCACTGCCGGCTGAGGAAGCACCTTCTGAGGATGCACCTTCTGGGGTGTACTTTCTCATGACGCAGCTCCTCCTCCTCCTCCTCCTCCTCCAGCACATCACCATGATGACACACAGCGCTTTCAGATGATAGCAGTGATGGCGGATGAGCTCATGGGCTTGGTAGACCCTGATGGCAGTGTTTTTGCTGGATTAGCTAGGATTGCACACCTAGCCCGTGGGGGTCCTATTTAGTATTGTATATGTATTTTTATATTATATGTATATTTTGTATTATATGTATATTATGTTAGAACAATATATTATTATTATACCTTCGATTACACTCTTACATCGCAGTGATATGAAATAAACAACTTAAACAAATCAACACTTAACATTACATAAACAACTTAATTAATCAACATTAAAAACCTAAACGATGCTTCAGGGTGTTTCAGCATCTCCATTATTTCATCAACTGATCTTGAAAGTTGCACATCAAACTCCATTGGACCCCTTGTTAGCCTACGGCGAAATGATCTCCACATTTTGATGACATCTTCATCGTCCTTCAGCTCAATTAGGTTGTATTTCAGACTACCATCCACCCAATCCTCCCAAAACTCGATCTTCGACACCTTTCTATTGTCACCTTCAGGCAACAATCCCTTCAACTTCGAAGTTAGGCCGACAAAGGAGGTTGTGTCATCGGGAAGCATGAATTCGACAGGACGAGAACCTCTCTGGAAGTAAACTTCCGCCTTAATAAAAAATGCGGGAGAAGCCATTTTTTCCAGATATGTTTTACCACAAGACCTAACCCCTATTTATACAAACGTTCATCCATTCTGGACCGCACAAAGTGTCGGTGCAATCACAACCATACAAAACTGTCGGCAACATCTCGACCGTTTAAAAAAAACCCTAAAATTATAACTACCGGGAATTTCAATTGGGGTGAAATTCCCGGTATCAAACTGTACTTTTCAGGGCATAACCGGATTTTTAACTACTTACCGGGGAATTTGAAATTACCGGTATACTGGGAATTTTAAATACACTACCGGGAATTTTGAACAATACCGGAAATTTTTTTAACATTACCGGGAATTTCGTCCGGAGATTGTTTGAAAAAATTTAAGGGACATTTTCGCCATTTAAAAAATATGGGGGGGTGCCAGGTTTAATTGGGGGGGGGGGGGGGGGTGGCAGGTAAAATTCTCGCAATGTTGTTGTTGGCGGATGAGCCCAATTCCTCTGGCCCAATATCTTTTTTTTTTTTTTTTTGTGTTTTTTTATGAAGAAGATTGAGCATATCACTATAAGCCCATGGTTGTTTTTTTTTCTAAAAAATGTCATTCCTAATTTAGTTTCCTCTCTTTTTATTTTGCATTTTGTTTTTCTTCCTTTCCCTAAAAAATTTTAGTATTTAATTGTTAGATAGTTATTAATTTCCATACTCTGATAAGTTTTTAGGTGATTAATTGGAATTCTTAAAATTCCAATAAATTAATTAAATTTTTAGTTAACATTAATTAATCTTGACGTCAACTTTGATTAGTTATTCGTCAACTTTCTTGTGAAGTTATGGTATATGCTTTTGATGATTCAGATTCACGTGACCCTTTAATTTCTGATTCAACTCTGTCTCCAATAAATCGGATCAGAACAGATCATAGGTTTTGAACTCTTGAATGATAACATTAGGTAGTTTTTCCCTTGATCTTAATCTCAAGCTTTACAATTGGGTTAGATTTTCCGTTTTGCTTAAAACTAAAATCTCTTTTCTCATAAAAATAAAAATATACTTTAACTATATCTCTAACCTCTTTTCAAATTCTAAAAGACACTTAACAAATCCCAAATCTTCTTTGCCTTTGGGCTTTCCAATTTAAAACTTTTCAAAAAGGGTAAGCTGCCTAGCATCGTCCATAAAAAATACACAAGAAACCAAAAAAACATTCTCAACCAGAACTACGGAGTTCGGATTCCCTCTAGGATACGTAGGCAATGGATTGTAAATTCAGATGAACTCAATAATAAAAATCTCTTCTTTTCCCTTAAGTATTCTTCTATCTTTCCCCTAGCAAGCTATATATAACAAACACCTTTCATGCCTAGACAACTTAGATGGTTCCCATTAAGTACGATGGATGTAGGGAGTTCTAGCATCTTCTCCTTATATAACCGACTTCCAAACCCAACATGGTTGCGATGACTATACCCTATCCTTTTCCTTTGTGGGTTTTCTCGATATTTTCTCTTTCCTTTCTTGAGAACAAATAAAGTTCGGTGGCGACTCTCATAAGTCCATCAGTGATCGTACAAACCCTAGTTTTTCACATTCCGAATATCGTATTTTTTGAGGTATGACAGATGGCGACTCTGCTAGGGATGGTTCACCCCTAATCAAGTGAAGCCTAGTCTAGGATTTCTTCGCATGTTTGAGTGTTTGTTTATCTTTATTACTTGCTTATGTGATTCTTGACTCTGTGGATGAAGAAACTTTTATTGCAAACATTGTGGGAAAGGCTTTCTACCCGAGCCTAGAGTGTAAACACATATGATAGGAGAGGTTGAGTAGTATGGGGCACCGGGGAATTTCTCCTTGTGTAGTTCGATACGAGAACCTCGCTTAGACTAGATTCTAATGAGAGTATTGGCAACCGTCAAACTTTTGATGTGGACGACCAACATTTTCATTGGGATCCATGACTCTAAGGACCTTTTAGAACCTTTAACCATTTGGCCAAAAACTAGGATTGATGGTCACGTAGTATGGGACACTGAGGTTTACTCCTCGCGTAGTTCGATACGCAGATATCAATCATAATAGACTTTCTTGATGGAGTCATTTTCCTGGAAATCGTTGACATACGCAACGAACAGTCAAGGAAGTCTATCACTCTGAAACCTCTGTTTAGAACCCAATGTCGATGGTCACGTATTATGGGATATCAAGGTGCACTCTTTGTGTGATTTGATATGAAAACCTCACCCAGAAGAGATTCACAAGATGGAGTCATCAACCGTCATATTCATGGTGTGTCTGATTAACAGTCATATGGATCCGTGACTTTGGGGTTCCTTTAAACTCTAGATCCTACATGATAAGAATCTTGTGTTCGAAGAATCGGCCTTTATCCTTCATCCGTACCTTGGATCCTGTATCTAGGAATAACCTAAAGTATACATTGCGTTCATCTGCATATCATTGCGTTTGCATCTAATTTGTATTGCATTCTCCCAGCAGAAACGCATTCCATCTTTTACCCATCACTCTGATTGATTTCCCGACACTCATACAAAACTTGTGAGACATTTAAAGCAAGTCCAATAAGAGATAAGAGGAGCATAAACAACTTGAAAGGCTAGTCAGATAAACCAAGTTGGAAGTTGGGGTAGCCATGTCAGAAAATAACTTTCAACATGTTGAGGTGAAGAATCTTGATCCCCCACCAGGTTTCACTGTGTCGACCAACCCATTGTACGATCTTCTACCTGGTGATGATCTTCCACAAGTGAACATTCTTGCTCAGCCTCAAATGATGCCATTGACTGATTCTATGAAGGAAAGGTTATGTTCCCTTGAGAAGGAAGTTTGAGCTATGAAAACACATGATACACCTATGCTCGATGCTATTGATATGTGCCTAGTGTCTGACTTGGTGACCCCTCCAAGATTAAAAGTACCCAATTTCGAGAAGTACACTGGTCTCAGTTGCCTAAAGCGTCATTTGGTAATGTTCTGCCGAAAGATGACCTCCTATATCCACAATGATAAGTTAATGATTCACTATTTTCAAGACAGTTTGAGTTGAGCATCATTGAATTGGTACAAGGACTTAGAAATAAGCCGTATCCAGTCATGGAGAGACTTATCCAACGCCTTTTTGAAGCAGTACAAGTTCAACTTGGATATAACTCCAGACCGTATGCAATTGCAAAACCTATCTCAGAAAGACAACGAATCCTTCAGAGGATATGCGCAGCGACGGAGAGAATTGGCGGCCCAAGTGCAACCGTCACTCTTAGAAAAGGAATCGATTGATCTGTTCATGAGAAGCTTGCAAAGCCCGTACTTCAAAAGGTTGATGAGTAGTGTGATATCAGACTTCGCCCACCTAGTGACAACTGGAGAAAGCATCGAAGGTGGCCTAAAAAATGGAAGAATCTAAGGCGCTTCAAGCAGCCGAGCTAGTGAAAACTGAGTCTCTCAGTAATTCCCAAGAGGAAGAAGAGGAGGAAATCAATGTAGTCGTGGTAAGTGTTAAGCATTCTCATGGTGCAACAGCAAGACCTTATGGTCCCTCATCTTCTCAGCAGTCATCTTCAGCACTACACCATCCTTATAGATAACCAACAATGCCTAAAACGCCATACGAGAAACCTTGGACCGCTCCTCATACAAATCAATAAACTCATGACCGAGGACATCAGAATCAACGTCATAGTCAACATAGGCCTCGAAACAATCTGGAAAGAAGGAATGTTCCTCTTCTTCCGGTTCCTATGTCATATAATCATCTTCTGCCACATCTAGTCAGAAACTCACTAATAGAGCCTAAGTCTCTCAAGCCGTATCCAGAACCATACCCTCCTGGGTACAATCCCAATGTGCGATGTGGATATCATACTAGATCAATAGGGCACTCAACTGAAGGCTGCAAGGCTTTCCAAGCCAAAGTACAATAGTTGATCGATAAGAACTACATATCCTTTCCAAAAGGAAACTTGGTTGTACACATCCACTTCTCATCTGAATGAGTTTAAAGACTTCAAGAGGCATCTCCTAAAGCCAGTGGTTCAGATAGGAAGAGATTCTCATTGGAACTGACAGTCATTGGAACGCTTTTATCATTTGTATTTGTAGTTTCTTTCTTATTAAATTCTACTTGTCTTCAAACACTGTTATTTTGAATGGTAATATTAATGAAGTGATCATGCATTTTTTGAATTAATCATGTCGCATTCACTCATTTTTCTTCACTTATATAAACAAAAATATATTCATATACCTCTCGTCCACTTTCTTTATCAAATCGTTTGTTTTGGCAAAGCTTGGAGGGAGGATGATGAAAACGAAATACCCATAATTGTTGCTGGTATGCTTTCAGATAAAATCCTGCTGATGATGTACATACATTTTTTTAAATCTCCAAACATTGGAGAAATAAGGAGTTAGTCCCTAGTTAACCACTTCGAGCCTAGAAATAGGATTTTCCTTCGCATTTCTAAACCCTTACGCTTAACCCGGGGAAGGGTAGTGTTCAGTTAATCTAACTACGCATTCAAATTATGAGAATGAAACATCTCGTATGAGAACTAGTCATATGCTATTCTTCGCACACATCCTGACGTGTCGAAGGAACCATGCAAAATTCAAAAGTTATGTCAGTTGTTCTTGCATGACCAATGACTTGGCAATCACAAGCCTTCCAAAACAAAGAAAAAAAGAGAAGCCCGCTAAGTCGAACACCCTAAAAGGAGACTTAGGAAAAAATTAGGCCAATCCCAATGGACTAAGAGCTTCAAAAAATGGTCCAGGCAAAAATTAGGGATAAAAAAAAAAATCAATCAAAGAGGTCCTCAAATCCTCAGCAAAAAACAGAGCAAGATTCAGTGACCACCATATCTAAATCAAAAGGTCACTGACATCCATGACAAGAGCAAAATAAAGTGACTGCCATTTCAAGTGGATATGGAATCCTCATTTACACTTTCACACAGTCAAACTCTCTTAGAAGACAAATGTGTGTCAATTTAACTGAACATAGGACAGGAGAACATCATGAAGAAGGGGTGGGTACAAATCAAATTTGAGCCTTATATCCTTTGTTTCTATAACCATGAACCAAACCACGTTACAACCCTTAAAAAACCTAATTGAGGCAAGGTTTATTCTGAAAGCATACTACAGCAAGGTTGCGTAAAATGAGTCCTAGAGATTTGTTAATCTTCTTCTTGTTGCATCTTTCACCTACTAGATAAATCAGTATTGCGTTTGGACTAATGGTCCATCCGTCACACACTATCACATCATCCCAATAAATGATTTTTTCAAAACTTGCATGAACATCGCATTAAAATAACCATTTTTGAATAAACACTTTTAATTGTGTAGCTTGGTTTTTGTGACGTGACCACTACCGCTTTTTGGTGCTACTTTCTGATTTCTAATATTTATCCTGTGAAGCTGGTTAAGGAAGGGGAAACTATCTTAAACTAACCATACGCGCAAGTGTTTTCCCTTACAAATGCGAAGAGATCTGGAATCAGGGGTGGATTATACAAAGGGAAGCTGTTAACACCCAGTGTATCAATAGTAATCTATAGGAACCTCAGTTTACATATGTTTTGCTGTAGTTTTGCTTGGTTGTTTGAATTCATTTACTGCTGAATAGTGAAGGTTTCTGTTTTGGGAAGGATGAGGAAATGTTTTTGTTATTTTTGGGATTTCTATTGTTTTTGGGAAGGTACTGGACCTAAAGTTTTTGATTTAGTGTGCTTGCTAAGATTTCGCAATCTTATGCCTACGTATTCCCGTAAAGATATTCAGGGAAATCAGAGAAATCGTAGTTCCTCCTATTCTATGGAAGGAGGAAAAAAGTTTGGTGTCTTGTTTAAAGCCCAAGATTGAAGCTAAAGTTTGTGTGTGCCTTGTTCAAAACCCAAGATTGAAGCTAAAGTTTGACTAAGAAAGAGAATTTGTCATCTCTAAAGGGAGATATCTGACCTATTCATCACAAACATTGAGTAATTGGTTATAAGGGAATTTTCTTTAACTGAGATATGTAGTATCCAGTAATGCCACATATTCCTTTATAAGTCTCTACATGCTAAGAAAGGGACATTGGCATGGATGTATATAATCCAGAGGCTTGCCACTTATAGCTGTTAGATGAAAGAGAAATTTTAACCAGGATAAAGGAGGGACTCCAGCTTGGATATTGAATCAACAAGTGTGCCACTTACAGCAGTTTATATGGGAAAATGTTTTGATTGTTTATCATGAAATGTGATGCATAGAGGAGATATCTTCCTACAGAGAAGACTCAGTGTCTCATCTGTGGAGATGTTTGTTTTGTGCCTTGATCAAAGCCCAAGGTTGAAGCTAAAAATAAAAGTTTAGGGATTGACTCGATTGGGGAGTATTATATCTGTCATGTACAAAGCCCAAGATTGAGGCTATCTGGGGAAAATCTTTATATAAAGCCTAAGAGGAGGCTGACTCTTGCTGAGGATTGTTTAAATCCAGATGAAGGTTTAAATTGTTTTGGGAAATCCAAAGGGGAACCAACTCTTGCTAGAGATTGAAGAAGATTTGATTTATCAGATGCCCTGAGGTTCTGATACTTTTTGGGGTTTTGTTGGTGATGGTTTGACCCTGACTGGGGATTTTAAAGATGAAAGTTGCACCTTGTTTGAGCATTAGGAGAGACTTAAAAGGGTAAGTATGTTCATCCTATAAACTTGAATTTCTCCTGGGGATTAAGGTATTGAGGAAATGACTGGGATCTATCTGATGCTTTTAGGAAGCATGAGTGTCCTTGTATAAAGCCCAAGAGGAGACTGAGACTGTCCAAGTCTCTTTAAGAAGAGACAGACTCTTAGTTGGAGAAAAGATCTTTGTATGATGCCCAAGAGGAGGCAGTGGGTTCTAGAGATGAAGATCAATTATTGATTGATTATGTGTTCTAGAGTTTTGACTTTCCTGAGAATTGAACTAGTAGAGATGACTGAATTCTATCCTACGCTATTAGGAAGCCTTTGGGTCCTTGTATTAAGCCCAAGAGGAGGATGTAGGGGGAACTTCTGAGAAGCCTGTGGGTCATTGTACTAAGCCCAAGAGGAGGGTGGGGGATACTTCTAGGAAGCCTGTGGGTCCAAGCCTAAGAACAGTTCAAGAAAGGTTTCACCGGGAATAATCTTTTCTTTATTGATCAGTTCTAAGGTTTGAAGAAATTCAAAAGAGGTTTCACCGGGAATTAATCCTCTTTGGGGAAATGGATTTCTTTTATATTTCTAAGTTTTGACAGTCTTAAGAAAAGTTTCACCGAGAATAATGCCTTTCTTATTTTGATATTGAATAAAGCCCAAGAGGAGGCTGACTGTATTGAGGGGAGTTTCCTATGAGGGAACTAGTTATTGAACTAAGTTATAAGTGTCCTACTGTTTTGACCTAAGACTAAATTGAGGATGACTTATCTGTTGGGGAATCTCTGGATAGGTGTGTACAAGTATATACAAATAATTGAATCAACAGGTATATAAATAAGTATGTATTAAATTGAAAATATATTGGGTCTTACACTCTAATTGGGGGGCCAAGGGCATTGTGATGGGTTGTATGAATTACAACTGTCTGATTAAGGTTTTGAAGAATTGAAGAAAGTTTTGAGAAAACCTTGAGTCTGAAATTGAATTTAAAAGAAAGTTGTTTATTTGAATGAATTAAAAAAGAAAGTTTGGGGCTTATAACTCAAGGAGAGGCCCAAGTGGTCTAAGAGCAGTTTCACCGGGAATAATGCTCCTCTTAGTACTAGTTAAAACAGACAGATGATTTTAAGAACAAAGGTATGGGGCTTACAACTCAAGGAGAGGCCCATAGAGGTTGTTTATTTTTTTAAAACAAAGTTTATGTACAAAAGATTGGGGCTTATACTCAAGAAGAGGCCCAGATGATTTATTTTGAAAATAGTGATCGCACTGCGATACCGAAAGACGTTGTAGGACTTATATTATAGCAGAGCCCCAAAATGTTTTATGTACATAGGGGGTTGGGTCTTACACTCTTATAGAGGCCCAAAATGTTTATTGAAAGGAAGAAAAGTGGGGCTTATACTCAAGGAGAGGCCCATTTGAAAAACAGTGGACGCACCAGTATTTTGAAGAACGCATCGGGACTTATACTATAACAGAGGCCCAAAATTTTATTTTTCTACAAAGGTGTTGGGTCTTACACTCTATTAGAGGCCCATGAGTGTTTAAAAAAGTTTTTAAGACTTAAAATCAAGTAAGAAACCCTAATTTTATTTTAAATGCATTTATTTTCAAAGAAAATTGAATAAAATGATGGAAATTATCAAATTTATTCAATAAACATGCTATTCCCTTGGATTAATGTTTGAAAAATCATGTTTTATCCATATGAAAGCTTGAAATACATTTGAGTTTGAAAAATCAAGAGAAAGATTTCATTAAAAATGTTTAAAAACAAATAAAAAGAAATTCTTTACAAAAACTCAAAATATATTAAATAAATAATATTTTTCTGATTTTTTTTATGGAATAAATATTTTAACATTTTTATGAATTTTGAAAAAAAGAACCAATAAGAAATGGTTAAAATTGAGAGAGCAATTAATTTTTGAAATCAATTAAGAAAATTAACTAAAATTCAAAAATTCAAATATTCAAAAAAAGGCACCAAGAACACTTGTTCTTGCTCGCGCGTGCTCTGGTTTTCTAGATTTGCAAAACCCTCTCTATCTCACTGAATATGTAATGAAATTGACTTTTGTAAACATGAAAGTTGCTCGTTTTTGAACAAGGATTCCAATGATACCAATTAATTACATTTCTTTTTAGTGTAGAGTGAGAAATCAAGTCAAGAACAGATGAACCCTAATTTTTGCAAAAACATCATGAAACTTCATACACGATAGATACAAAGTAATTAATTGAGGGGAAATACTCTATATAAGTGCAGAAACATGTTGGTAACTTGAAAACACATTCATGATGCATAGATCATAGAGTTCAGTTTTGAGGAAGCTTACCTTGCAAGAGGAAATCAAATCCTCAGTTGGAGATGTTACAAAAGTGTTTTGATGATCTAGACAACTTCCTTGGACCTCAAGGATGGTGTTTCAATGATTAGAATGGATTGAAAACCTCTGGACCACTTGGCTCGACCCTATCTGCAGCTTTGAAGAAAATTTGAGCAAATGGATAGTGACTTGGTGATTCTGATGTTCCATATATGTTTTGAGGTTATGGATCACTCATATATGATGTATGTGAGGTGTTAGGATGGTTGGTTTAAGCTGAATTGCTCTCTATCTCAAAACACGATTCTCACTTCTTTGAAAATGAAACTTTGGTTCACAAGAGGGAAATGGTGGAAAACATGTGTTGTGATGTTTTGGTGTGTTGAAATCAGTCACAAATGACCTCTATTTATAGTAGAGGAAGTTTGTTTCTTAAGGAATAGTGTGTGGATGAGGGATCACCCTATAATCCAATGGATGTGCCCATGTATCATGCATTGAATGCTAAGGTACCAAGTCTTCTCTTAGCCATTGACTTGAGCTAGTCTTGGTAGCTTTAGGTCTTCTGAATTTTGAGTCAATCTTGACTCAATTGGACTGATATGGCTTGGTTCATGACAGCTCCATGTATCCCTTCAATGCTTCATGACAAAACTTGATTTTGGATTTGAAACTTGAATGCCACATGCCAAAAGGGATGGTGTCTTGACTTGCAAGGCTCTATGGTTCAGTGTTTATTGGTTTTGATAAGATTCCTTGTGATCTTGAAGAGTTACAAGGTTTGTAAAGTCACCAAAATGACAAAATCGTGTGAAATGCACAATTCTACCTTGTAAAACCAATTTTGAGATGCCATGTTTCAATGCTTGTAACTTCTTGCTCAAGTCGAATTAGGATGAGCTCTTCTACTCTTTGGAAAGCTTGTATATCATACTTCAACTTTGATGTTTACCTTTGGTATTTGATCATTATGGATCATGGAGAAAATTGACTTTAAAGTTGGAAAAAAATGAAACAGATTCTGCCTCAAAATTTCACTAAGTGTCAAAGTTGAAATTTCCTGAAACCCTAACTTTATAGCTTCATAACTCAAAATCCATGCATCTTTTGACTATGGGCCAGGAGTACACTTTTGTAGTATGTAATGAGAGCTTTCATTTGAGCTTTGGATGGGAGAAAATGGTTGCTTGGATCACAAGTTATGGTCTTGCAAAGTTGGGTAAAAATAATCTTTTTTCCATACTTAGTGAAATTTTAAGTTTCTTAAGATTACCCCTTTTGCAAGTAACCTCACTTTTATTGATTTTTCTTGATTGATTATGATCCAAACCATAATTTAACATTGTTTTTGACTTATAGAAGCCATGTTTGTCAAAAAATCTCAAAACTCAAACTTGGTTTTGGTCACAGTTGACTTTTTATCAGATGAATTTCAAGCTTTGTGATTCTTTATGAAATCAAGTCCTTGGGCTAAATTAAACCTAATGGATGGATTTAATAGGTGTTTTAGAGGGTCTTGAATCATGTCCCAAGGTTTGAGATCTTGTCTTGGTCAAAAGTCAAAGATATGGTTGACTTTTTCCAAAAACCCTAGTTTATGGTCCAGATGAATTTGAATCCTTGCATTGCTTATGAACCAAGTTCTTTAAATCAATTCAATCTTGTGAATGAATCAATATGAGGTATTTGAAACCCTTAAAGCATCTCTTGAGGTCATGGCTCATGCTTTGATCCAAAAATCAACTTAAGGTTGAATTAGGTCAAGAAACCCTAATTCCCGATTTTTGTTGAATGCATCCCCTGAGGCTATTTTGAACTCATGATTGGATCCATAAGGTTCTTTTGTGCTTCTTGAACTACATTTTGAAGTATTGGCTCATGCCCAGATGAAAATTTCCCTCTGGAGGCCTTGGTCGACCAAAACCCTAATTTGGTGACACTGGTGATCTTGAGGCTTGATCAACTAGAGATGTTGCATCCCTGTGCTTGATTCTTGATATGGGAGACCTCTTGATTCCCCATAGATGTTTCAGAGGCTTAGCAAGTTGAAGATCATGTCAATTTTTTATTGATCCTTTGCCTGAATACTCTGAGAGGGCCCAATAACCCCAATCCTTGGTTAAGGTAAATGCTCAACAATCTTTGAGAGGATTGATGAGGCATGAAAATACATCCATATTGTGATGATGATTTACACAATGATGTAAAGTCTTGTGGTCAAAATTTAGGGTATGACAAGTTGCAAGTCAGCACTTGACATCAAGGAAATTCCAACAAAGCAGTAATTAAAGAGGACTTGATCATTCGTCAAACTCGATCAGAGTCAAGATCACCTCATAACCCCATGGATAAGAGGCATTGACATCCAATAATTATGGAATCAGTCAATCCAGAGCAAGTCCTAAAGCATTAGTTGATTATGGGACAAATCATTCAAGAATCAGGTTGATTAGAAGAGCATCATCTCAAGACTCAACCAGCCAAGGGGCAGGCATCCAGAGGTACCTTTTGATTAAGGGTGAATCCCTCCAATACTCATTCAGCATAAGTTAAGTTGCCTTAACGCTCATTCTAGGGAAGGCTACCTAAAGAGTACATTGAGGCCAATCACTCCAAGAGTTATTCAATCAAGGACTAATCCTTTCATGACTTGAAGTTCTGGGGCAAACCATCTCGAGTTCATCTCATGATACTATTGTTTCCAACTTCCTTTCAAGGACAAATCCTTTCACAACATGGAATTTTGGGGCAAGCCATCTCTAGTTCATCTCATGGTACAGTTGCTTCCAATTTTAGTTCAAGAAAAAATTCTTCAAAGATCCAGACTAGGGCAGGATGAGCCACAGAGGGGAAATACCTCTCCATACTTTCAAGAAATTCAAGCAAACTCTATTGACACCTTTGAGTTCAAGACGAGTGTCGGGGAATCATGCTATCACCCCACCAAATACCTTTTGCCTTCTGATAAGAAGCCTTGCTGCAAAGGAACCATTTCCTTTTATTACCCTCCGCTGGGGCATTTTTGGAAACTTTCATATCATTGCATAGATCATTCGCATGCATTAGTCATGTCGCTTCGCTCAAGCATATAACCATGAATATCTTATCATTCATAGGGCCTAACCCCAAAACATGAATTTGACATCTCAAATCCTGTAACAAAAAATTTGACACCCAAGTCCAACCTTGAATGGCAAACCTTTTAAAAGTCCAAGTTCCCGTCAGGCAAATCTTTTAAAAGTCCAAGTTCCCGTCTATAAAACCTTTTAAAAGTCCACTTTCCCGTCTGGTAAACCTTTTAAAAGTCCAAGTTCCCGTCTGGCAAACCGTCCAAAAGTCCAAGTTCCTGTATGGAAAACCTTTTAAAAGTCCAAGTTCCCGTCTGGCAAACCATCCAAAAGTCCAAGTTCCCATCTGGAAAACCGTCCAAAAGTCAAAGTTCCCATCTGGAAAACCTTTTATAAGTCCAAGTTCCCATCTGGCAAATACTTTTTCTCCCCGGTTCTTGTCTGGTAATTGTCATACCCAAAATTTTGACCAGGCATTTTTAATATTTTGATTCGTCTGACTGTATTTTTCGCTTTGCATCATCTACATAACATATCATGTATTTCATCATGCATAATGCCCGAATTATCAACCAAAATAAATTTGTTGGATTTACAGCCGAATCGGTAAAATAAAAAGTCAACTGTGTGTAAAATCAGTGGACGGAAAATTTTAAAATCGAGCTTGCAAACGTCAGTCATATTAATCTACGTTTCGCGTAGTTTAACCTGGCGTGCTCATTTGAATTTTTCGACTGCTTTTCGGTTGCATTTTTTATAGTTTAAGCCTTTTAAGCGGGTAAAATTTATTTCGAAATTTGATTGAACGCTGTATTTTTCTGAGTCGTTTATTTCACATTGACCATTTTGGTGTATTCATTTTATTTTTTAGAGCACTTCGATACCGGTCCAAATTTTTGTTTTTTACCACTTTTATTTCTTTTTTTAATTAATAATTATTTTAATTAATCAGTTTTTACTTTATATTCTTTTATTATAGTTTGTTTTATTTTTACTTTATATATTATATTTTTAATATT
The DNA here is from genome assembly GCA_022829125.1 of Lathyrus tuberosus. Classification (NCBI taxonomy): domain Eukaryota; kingdom Viridiplantae; phylum Streptophyta; class Magnoliopsida; order Fabales; family Fabaceae; genus Lathyrus; species Lathyrus tuberosus. The sequence goes on along the minus strand of JALAZF010000021.1, from coordinate 18,347,835 downwards.
TAATTTTTATTTTTATTTTTTTAGAAACTTGTTTTGTAAGTTTTGAAAGTTGGTTTTACTTTTGCTTGTGTCATACCCCAAATTTTGACCACAAGATTTCTCATCATTGTGAAAATTATCACCATAATATGGATGTACCTTCATGCCTCCTCAATTCTCTCAAAGATTGTTGAGCATTCACTACAATCAGGAATTAGGGTTTTGAGCCCTCTCAGAATACTCAGACAAAGGATCAATCAAGAATGGACATGATCCTCAACTTGTCAAACCTGTCAAACATCCATGAAGGATCAAGAGGTCTCCCACATCAAGAATCAAGCACAAGAGTGCAACATTTCAAGTGGATCAAGCCTCAAGATCATCAGTGTCACCAAATTAGGGTTTTGGTCGACCAAGGCCTCCAGAAAGAAATTTTCATCTAGGCATGAGCCAATACTTCAACACATGATCCAAGAAGCTCAAAGGGACCTCATGAACCTAATCACAAGTTCAAAATAGTCTCAGGGGATGCATTCATCAAAAATCAAGAATTAGGGTTTCTTGACCTAATTCACCCCTAAGTTGACTTTCTTGACCTAAATCTCCAAACACTGGAGAAATAAGAAGTTAGTCCCTAGTTAACCACTTCGAGCCTAGACGTAGGATTTTCCTTCGAATTTCTAAACCCTTACGCTTAACCCGGGGAAGGGTAGTGTTCAGTTAATCTAACTACGCATTCAAATTACGAGAATGAAACATCTCGTCTGAGGACTAGTCATATGCTATTCTTCGCACACATCCTGACATGTCGAAGGAACCATGCAAAATTCAAAAGTTATGTCAGTTGTTCTTGCATGACCAGTGACTTGGCAATCACAAGCCTTCCAAAACAAAGAAAAAAAAGAGAAGCCCGCTAAGTCGAACACCCTAAAAGGCGACCTAGGAAAAATTTAGGGCAATCCCGATGGACTAAGAGCTTCATAAAACAGTCCAGACAAAAATTAGGGATCAAAAGAAAAAAATCAATCAAAGAGGTCCTCAAATCCTCAGCAAAAAACAGAGCAAGATTCAGTGACCACCATATCTAAATCAAAAGGTCACTGACATCCATGACAAGAGCAAAATAAAGTGACTGACATTTCAAGTGGATCTGGAATCCTCATTTACACTTTCACACTGTCGAACTCTCTTAGAAGACAAATGTGTGTCAATTTTACTGAACGTAGGACTGGAGAACATCACGAAGAAGGGGTGGGTACAAATCAAATTTGAGCCTTATATCCTTTGTTTCTATAACCATGAACCAGACCACGTTACAACCCTTAAAAGACCTAATTGAGGCAAGGTTTATTCTGAAAGCATACTACAACAAGGTTGCGTAAAATGACTCCTAGAGATTTGTTAATCTTCTTCTTGTTGCATCTTTCACCTACTAGATAAATAAGTATTGCGTTTGGACTAATGGTCCATCCGTCACACACTATCACATCATCCTAATAAATGATTTTTTCAAAACTTGCATGAACATCGCATTAAAATAACCATTTTTGAATAAACACTTATAATTGTGTAGCTTGGTTTTTGTGACGCGACCACTACCGTATTTTGGTGCTACTTTCTGATTTCTAATATTTATCCTGTGAAGCTGGTTAAGGAAGGGGAAAATATCTTAAATTAACCCTGCGCGTAAGTGTTTTCCCTTACAAATGCGAAGAGATCTGGAATCGGGGGTTGGTTATACAAAGGGAAGTTGTTAACACCCAGCGTGTCTATAGTAATTTATAGGAACCTCAGTTTAAATATGTTTTGCTGTAGTTTTGCTTGGTTGTTTGAATTCATTTACTGCTGAATAGTGAAGGTTTCTGTTTTGGGAAGGCTGAGGAAATGTTTTTGTTATTTTTGGGATTTCTATTGTTTTTGGGAGGGTATTGGACCTAAAGTTTTTGATTTAGTGTGCTCACTAAGATTTTGCAATCTTATGCCTACGTATTCCCATAAAGAGATTCAGGGAAATCAGAGCAATCGTAGTTCCTCCTATTCTATGGAAGGAGGAATAAAGTTTGGTGCCTTGTTTAAAGCCCAAGATTGAAGCTAAAGTTTGTGTGTGCCTTGTTCAAAGCCCAAGATTAAAGCTAAAGTTTGACTGAGAAAAAGAATTTGTCATCTCTAAAGGGAGATATCTCACCTATTCATCACAAAAATTGAGTAATTGGTTATAAGGGAAGTTGCTTTAACTGAGATATGTAGAATCCAACAATGCCACATCTTCCTTTATAAGTCTCTGCATGCTAAGAGAGGGACATTGGCATGGATGTATATAATCCAGAGGCTTGCCACTTATAGCTGTTAGATGAAAGAGAAATTTTAACCAGGATAAAGGAGGGACTCCAGATTGGATATTGAATCAACAAGTGTGCCACTTACAGCAGTTTATATGGGAAAAGGTTTTGATTATTTATCTTGAAATGTGATGCATAGAGGATATATCTTCCTACATAGAAGACTCAGTGTCTCATCTGTGGAGATGTTTGTTTTGTGCCTTGATCAAAGCCCAAGGTTGAAGCTAAAAATAAAAGTTTAGGGATTGACTCGATTGGGGAGTATTATATATGTCTTGTACAAAGCCCGAGATTGAGGCTAACTGGGGAAAATCTTTATATAAAGCCTAAGAGGAGGCGAACTCTTGCTGAGGATTGTTTAAATCCAGATGAAGGTTTAAATTGTTTTGAGAAATCCAAAAGGGAACCAACTCTTGCTAGAGATTAAAGAAGAGTTGATTTATCAGATGCCCTGAGGTTCTGATACTTTTTGGGGTTTTGTTGGTGATGGTTTGACCCTGACTGGCGATTTTAAAGATGAAAGTTGCACCTTGTTTGAGGACCAGGAGAGACTTAAAAGGGTAAGTATATTCATCCTATAAACTTGGATTTCTCTTGGGGATTTAGGTATTGAGGAGATGACTGGGATCTATCTGATGCTTTTAGGAAGCATGAGTGTCCTTGTATAAAGCCCAAGAGGAGACTGAGACTGTCCAAGTCTCTTTAAGAAGAGACAGACTCTTAGCTGGAGAAAAGATCTTTGTATGATGCCCAAGAGGAGGCAGTGGGTTCTAGAAATGAAGATCAATTCTTGATTGATTATGTGTTCTAGAGTTTTGACTTTCCTGAGAATTGAACTAGTAGAGATGACTGAATTCTATCTTATGCTTTTAGGAAGCCTTTGGGTCCTTGTATTAAGCCCAAGAGGAGGCTGTAGGGGGAACTTCTGAGAAGCCTGTGGGTCATTGTACTAAGCCCAAGAGGAGGCTGGGGGATACTTCTAGGAAGTCTGTGGGTCCAAGCCTAACAATAGTTCAAGAAAGGTTTCACCGGGAATAATCCTTTCTTTGTTGATCAGTTCTAAGGTTTGAAGAAATTCAAAAGAGGTTTCACCGGGAATTAATCCTCTCTGGGGAAATGGATTTCTTTTATATTTCTAAGTTTTGACAGTCTTAAGAAAAGTTTCACCGAGAATAATTCCTTTCTTATTATGATATTGAATAAAGCCCAAGAGGAGGTAGACTATATTGAGGGGAGTTTCCTATGAGAGAACTAGTTATTGAACTAAGTTATAAGTGTCCTACTGTTTTGGCCTAAGAATAAATTGAGGATGACTTATCTGTTGGGGAAACTCTGGATAGGTGTGTACAAGTATATACAAATAATTGAATCAACAGGTATATAAACAAATATGTATTAAATTGAAAATATATACTCTAATTGGGGGGGCCAAGGGCATTGTGATGGGTTGTATGAATTACAACTGTCTGATTAAGGTTTTGAAGAATTGAAGAAAGTTTTGAGAAAACCTTGAGTCTGAAATTGAATTTAAAAGAAAGTTGTTTATTTGAATGAATTAAAAAAGAAAGTTTGGGGCTTATAACTCAAGGAGAGGCCCAAGTGGTCTAAGAGCAGTTTCACCGGGAATAATGCTCCTCTTAGTACTAGTTAAAACAGACAGATGATTTTAAAAACAGAGGTATGGGGCTTACAACTTAAGGAGAGGCCCATAGAGGTTGTTTATTTTTTTAAAACAAAGTTTATGCACAAAAGATTGGGGCTTATACTCAAGAAGAGGCCCAGATGATTTATTTTGAAAATAGTGATCGCACTGCGATACCGAAAGACGTTGTAGGACTTATATTATAGCAGAGCCCCAAAATATTTTATGTACATAGGGGGTTGGGTCTTACACTCTTATAGAGGCCCAAAATGTTTATTGAAAGGAAGAAAAGTGGGGCTTATACTCAAGGAGAGACCCATTTGAAAAACAGTGGACGCACCATTATTTTGAAGAACGCATCGGGACTTATACTATAACAGAGGCCCAAAATTTTATTTTTCTACAAAGGTTTTGGGTCTTACACTCTATTAGAGGCCCATGAGTGTTGAAAAAAGTTTTGAAGACTTAAAATCAAGGAAGAAACCCTAATTTTATTTTAAATGCATTTATTTTCAAAGAAAATTGAATAAAATGATGGAAATTATCAAATTTATTCAATAGACATGCTATGCCCTTGGATTAATGTTTGAAAAATCATGTTTTATCCATATGAAAGCTTGAAATTCATTTGAGTTTGAAAAATCAAGAGAAAGATTTCATTAAAAATGTTTAAAAACAAATAAAAAGAAATTCTTTACAAAAATTCAAAATATATTAAATAAATAATATTTTTCTGATTTTTTTATGGAATAAAATATTTTAACATTTTTATGAATTTTGAAAAAAAGAACCAATAAGAAATGGTTAAAATTGAGAGAGCAATTAATTTTTGAAATCAATTAAGAAAATTAACTAAAATTCAAATATTCAAATATTCAAAAAAAGGCGCCAAGAACACTTGTTCTTGCTCGCGTGTGCTCTGGTTCTCCAGATTTGCAAAACCCTCTCTATCTCACTGAATATGTAATGAAATTGACTTTTGTAAACATGAAAGTTGCTCGTTTTTGAACAAGGATTCCAATGATACCAATTAATTGCATTTCTTTTTAGTGTAGAGTGAGAAATCAAGTCAAGAACAGATGAACCCTAATTTTTGCAAGAACATCATGAAACTTCATACACGATAGATACAAAGTAATTAATTGAGGGGAAATACTCTATATAAGTGCAGAAACAAGTTGGTAACTTGAAAACACATTTATGATGCATAGATCATAGAGTTCAGTTTTGAGGAAGCTTACCTTGAAAACACATTTATGATGCATAGATCATAGAGTTCAGTTCATCGACCCTATCTGCAGCTTTGAAGAAAATTTGAGCAAATGGATAGTGACTTGGTGATTTTGATGTTCCAGATGTGTTTTGAGGTTATGGATCACTCATATATGATGTATGTGAGTGAAGATGGCTGGTTTCTACCTGAGTGTATCGCACACTCAAAGATACAACAGAGTCGACGCCGAACTTTATTTAGTCCCAAAGGACAAGGAAAATATCGATAAAACCCAAGGGGAAGAGAAACGGGAACGGGGGGTCGGTTATGCGAAAGGAAGGTATTAGCACATAACGCATCCGTCGTATTCGACGGGAACCATTTCGCTTACTTTTAGGCTTGGATGGGTTATCTATTTAAAGGCTTCTAGCTAAAAGAAATTGGAGAGAGAGAAAGGGGAAAAAGAAAAGAAAGAAAGAAGGTGCTCGCGGAGGATTGTGGCCCTCGTGCCTACGTACCCTCATAGTGCAATGAGGAAATCAGAGCGTCGTAGTTCATGGAACAAGGGGACAGAAAGGAAGGAAGAAAAGGAGAAGGAAAGAAAGGTGGAAGTGTGCTCGCCGAGATCATTGCGATCTCATGCCTACGTATCATACATTCAAAAGAATGCAGAATCAGAGCTTCCGTAGTGCGTGGAACTAAGACGGAAAAGGAAAATGAAAGGAAAGTGGTGTCAAAACCAAGAGCAAAAGAAAGAAGGAAATTCCACTGAGGATTCCAAAGAAATGGTGTCAAAACCAAGAAAAGAGAAAAAAGGAAATTCCACAGGGGATTCCAAAGAAATGGTGTCGAAACCAAGAAAAGAGTGTAAAGACAAGGAATAACAATTGTATTGAGAATAAAGTGCGAGAATGGTGTCGAAACCAAGAGAATAAGAGAGTAAGAGAGAAAGGGACTCCAAACCAAGAGAATAAGAAAGTAAGAGAGAAATAGTGTCCAAACCAAGAGAATAAGAGAATAAGAGAGAAATGGTGCCCAAACCAAGAGAATAAGAGAGAAATGGTGTCCAAACCAAGAGAATAAGAGAATAAGAGAGAAATGGTGTCCAAACCAAGAGAATAAGTGAATAAGAGAGAAATGGTGTCTAAACCAAGAGCAAGAGTGAAAGAAACTCTACTGGGGATAACAAATAGGATCGGTGTCGAAACCAAGAAAGTAAGAGCAAAGGGAATAGGAAGGACCACTATAAGAAAAAAGAAGATTTACGACACTTGAGTTGCAACAGTTATCACAAAATCGTCCTTATTCCTGGATTGCGACGGTTGACACGACAGTTAGGGTCAATTGTCGCATATTTTTTGCGACAGTTATCACAAAACCGTCCTTATTCCTGGACTGCGACGGTTGTCACGACAGTTAAGGACTGGACTGCGACGGTTGTCACGACAGTTGTCACAAAACCGTTTTTATTATGTTTTTTACTTAACTTTTTTTTTTATAAAATAATTTTTTTTGATTGAGCAAAAGGGAAAATTTATTCCTCCCAATTCATAAAAAAAAATTCTTATCGACTCCTAAACTGAAAACTCAATTTACTTTAATATATTATAAATATTTTTTTATATAATTGTTTTGATAAATACAGTATTATATATATATATATATATATATATATATATATATATATATATATATATATATATATATATATATATATATATTTCACTTTTTTAAATATGATTTAAATGATAAAATTTTTTGAATATATAGTTTGTTCCTCTTCGAACTCTGAATCCTCATCAAATACACCTTCTTCCCTCATCAAACTCAAATCTTTCTTCCATCATCGAGCACAAATTCTTCTTCCCCAAGACTCAAAACCCGTCTTCTATCCCCAAATGAATTCACCTTAAAACCCTAAAAGTGTTCTGCTCTCCGTCAAACTCAAAAAACTGTTTTCTATCCCTCAAACCCAGCCTCCATTCACAAACTCAAAAACCCTAGAAGTAAAACTGAATCCATAATTCAGAAATCTTTAAATATGATTCAGCCCTTAAAATAGATTGAACTCAGATTTCTTAAATCGATTAATTTGTTCCTAGAAATCAATTGAAACCCTAAAACCATATTTCGGGTGTCCAGATTTGTTCTAGTCTAGTCTTTATATTGGCATTGATTCTCAATGGATCTTGGCACTTTAGATAGGTAACATCACATTTATTTCAAGACGATTGTATATTTTACTCGAGTATTCCTTATTTCAAATGTTGACCTTAGGGCGTTTTTGGGCTAGTATTCACATAATTATTTTCTCACAGTGTTTGTGTGTGCTGCTGATTTCATTGCTTAGTTTGTCTGGCTTTTTAATCTGTTATTTATAACAATTGAATAGACATATGCCTGAACATTTCCTTATATATTTTCTTCTATTTCGTTGATTTTTGAGCATGGAATTTCAAATTATTGGTTATTGTACTTGAAATTCAATGATTGATTACTATACTTGTACTGTTTAAATTATGTCACAGTTACGGTGGATTCTATGCTGTGACATTTTTTAGTTTTGCCCGACATGGACAGAAGCAAACCCTTATGGTAGTTTGAATTCCTCTAATTGGAGATGGATGCACACTGCAGATTACGTGTACAGAGCATGTTACAAGGTTTCTCTTGAAATATTTTAGGGTATGCCTCAGGCAGTGTTGAATCTATTATATGCAATGCGTGTTCTTGTAGCATATATTAGAGTTCAACAAGTTTTCTCATCATATGCGTATATACAGGTTGTACCTAGTGATTAAGGAAAATTCTTTTGAAGCATATATTGGAGTTCAACATGTTTTCTCATCTTATGAGCATATGCAGGTTGGACTTAGTGATTAAGGCATATTCTTTTGAAGTATATATTGGTGTTCAACAAGTTTTCAATGGTTTGTTCACACTCTTTCATTAGTTGATGCTAGAGGTAGTTTTGTAGGTTTATTTCAAATAGTGCACATCATAAAGGATATACTGTTGTGAATTTTTAATTTTATTGATACTCTCCTAAAACTTAATTAATTTGTGTTTACCTTTTTACAGAGTCAATGAATATGGATTGGTTAAGGATTTGAATCTCTACTTTGTATTAGAAATCCTATTGAGACCTCTCTTCAAGAAAAAATCCACGTTCTCAAAGTTTTGATCATTTCCTTAAGGTATTTAAATGTCTCTGCTTCAATAAAAATTGGTTGAATTTTGTTTTGTTCATTTCAAGGAATAAATTAATGTGAATTTGTTGTTTTAAAAATGTTTCAATAAGGGAAATATTACAAGGATCAATTTTAAGGAGATACATTCATTTTTCCTTGGCTTGGGTCCAGTTCAAATTGGTCTGTTAGTGGCTACATTGGAGAGGCATTCCACTCTGTTTTGGGGCAGTTCTTATTTGATAGAAGTAGTTATATTTTGCACCTTTTTGTCTTAAGTTTCTATGTAGTTGTTTAGACATTTTTCTATGATATAAGGTACCGACAAGGTGACAACTCAACTTTTCCTCTAATTTTGAGGGTTGAAGCATGGGCAATTTTTTAAAAAAGATTTTTTATTAGAGTTCTCCTAAAGTTAATTTGTTATTATAATGTCACAAGGTAAGTAATTGGTCATTTAACTTACTCATTTACTTTCAATTCAATGAAGACAATGTTTAATAGTTTTATCTGTTCAAGCCATTTTTTAACTTTTCTTGTTTTGAAGTAGACATCTCTATTCATGAAAATTTCTTCAGAATGAGGCTTAGTTAGCTTATTCTTAAATGAATGGTTAACATAAAAATCATATAAAAATCATTTTTGAAGAGTTTTTGAGGTTGGTTTTGCTTACCGCTTTAGGTTTTTTAAAAAAGTAAAATTATGAATCCCATCCCTTTAATGCAGGCCATGAATAAAGTTTTTAAGCATGTTGGGGATCTTGTGATGGGGGTATCTATATTGGCACTTCTCAATCAAAAATGGTTGAGTGATGGGGGTATCTATATTGGCTATTGGAAGTGAATAAGAAATATATTATTTATCTCAAATTTTTAGTATAACATAGTTTTGTTCACTATATTTAGCATTTGAAGTTAATAACAATTATAATTTTTTTTCATGTTGAGTTTGTTGGGCCCAGATATTACAACATTTTATTTTAACTAATAGAATTAATTTGTATAATTTTATTTAGGAGTCTGACTCGACTCTGCCTTTATGGCTCTCTTGGCTCTCGATGCATGCTATTGTTTCTTTACAAAGACCCGATGAGATGCTCAGATGCAGTCTACTGCTCCCAATCATTCATGGACACAAACAACTCCAAGGTATGAAGACATGTGTACTTAACAAATAATTTGAACTATGATTATTTAGAATTATGTTGGAAAACATATTTCTATTGAGGGATTTTAGGATGATTAGAAATCAAGGTTTGGTTTGAAAAATTTATTGTCCATTTCATTTCTTTTTCATATGTGAGAATTACATTTAGTGTATTTATAAGTCAATAAATAAAAATTCAAACAACATTAGAAATTGAAGCTTATATCTTTTCATTAATAATACTTTTGTATTAAATTGATATTTCATATATCAACACCATCCTTTGTATTGGCATAATTTTTCTATATTTAAAAAATTAAAGCCTGTATCTAATTGAAACAAGAAAAAAAAGCTAAAATACTTGATAGTCAGTCTGTCACTTATTTACTTTAATTTCTACTACATTAATTATCTTCACTTATCTATTACATTAATAATCTTCACTTTCATTCTCTCAGTGTTGGTGATTGTGTTGGTTAAGGTTTTAAAGAGCAGCAATGACAAGGAAGAAGATGGATGTAATCTCGAAGTTTATGGAAGAAATAAAGTACAAGTATTTGTATTTTTATTTATTATAAGATTGTATTAATGTTATGAAATAAAATTATATTGTTTATGAAATTTATCATTAAGGTTGGAATCAATACAACTTAATCGATGAAGTCTTAAATGAAATAAATGTGTTATTTTTGTTGATATTTGTATTTTTAGTGGAATTGTTGTGTTGTTTTTGTTTTAATATTGAGTTACAAAATATGTAATTATCATTTTGATAGTTGAAATTAAAATAAAAATAAGGGCATCATGGTAATTATTTTCAAAGATTGATTTTGGCGTAGTGTTTAATATTGCATCATGGTAATTTTAATTGTTTAAATTGAATATTGTAATAAAATTACAATTTTTAATTTTTTTTTAAAAATAAAATAAAATTATGGCGGTTCTAAACCGTTACTATTTTAAATGAAATATATTATATAATTATGGCGGTTACAACCGTCGTTATTTTCTTTGAAATATATAAATATATATATATATATATATTATATAATTTTGGCGGTTACAACCGTCGTAATAAAGTTACGGCAGTTGGTGCAACAGTTTTACAAATCGTCGTAAACGGAAGGGAAACCGTCGTGATTTGCAATTTACGTCGGTTGTAACCGCCGTAATCTGCCAAAATTAACCGTCGTAATTTGCCAATTTTCTTGTAGTGAACTCCGCTGGGGATCCAAATAAAGGGATGGTGTCATAACCAAAAGAAAAAAGGAGACTCGGTATATTAACTGGCTGGCAGTGGTTAACCGAAGAAAGAAAGTAGGACCCTGGCGGGGAAAAGCAGTTGGTGTCAACAGACGGACTATGATAAACCGAGACCGAGAGCGCTGAACCGAGAGAAGGTGTTTGACTCTGAAGGGGCCTCGGTATATTAACTGTCTGGCAGTGGTTAACAGGGGAAGAAAAGACTGCGACTCTGTGGGGATAGAGAAGCATTGGTTTTAACAGAGAAAACTGTGATTAACCAGAAAAACGGGTGTAGGACCGAGCGAAGGTCGTGACCCAAAGGACGGGTGTAGGACCGAGCAAAGGTCGTGACCCAAAGGACAGGTGTAGGACCGAGCAAAGGTCGTGACCCAAAGGACGGGTGTAGGACCGAGCAAAGGTCGTGACCCAAAGGACGGGTGTAGGACCGATCAAAGGTCGTGACCCAAAGGACGGGTGTAGGACCGAGCGAAGGTCGTGACCCAAAGGACGGGTGTAGGACCGAGCGAAGGTCGTGACCCAAAGGACGGGTGTAGGACCGAGCGAAGGTCGTGACCCAAAGGATGGGTATAGGACCGAGCGAAGGTCGTGACCCAAAGAACGGGTGTAGGACCGAACAAAGGTCGTGACCCAAAGGGGTTCGGTAAACTGACTGAACAAACAGTACTCAACCGAAGAAAGGGTATTTGAACCAAAGAAAGGTTACTAACCCAAGGGTGCAAGTATTCTAACAAGGAGGAGGTTACCAACTGCTGGGGATTCGGTGTTTACAGACGGACTGTGATTACCCGAAGAGAAAAGCGAGTGATTAACCAAGAGAAGGTGATTAACTCAAAAAAGGGTTCAGTATTTTAACAGACGGACTGTGGTTAACTGAAGAACAAGGTGATTAACCTAGAATAGGTAATTAACCCAAGAGGACCTCAGTATTAACAGACGGACTGTGATTAATGGAAGAAACAGGTGATTAACCAAGAGAAGATGATTAACCCAAGAGGAATTCAGTATTAATAGACGGACTGTGATTAACAGAAGAAACGGGTGATTAACCAAGAGAAGGTGATTAACCCAAGAGGTGTTCAGTATTAACAGACGGACTATGATTAACTGAAGAAACGAGTGATTAACCAAGAGAAGGTGATTAACCCAAGAGGAGCTCAGTATTAACAGACGGACTGTGATTAACTGAAGAAACAGGTGATTAACCAAGAATAGGTGATTAACCCAAGAGGAGCTCAGTAATAACAGACGGGCTGTGATTAACTGAAGAAACGGGTGATAAACCAAGAGAAGGTGATTAACCCAAGAGGTGCTCAGTATTAACAGACAGACTGTGATTAACTGAAGAAAAGGGTGATTAACCAAGAATAGGTGATTAACCCAAGAGGAACTCAGTATTAACAGACAGTCTGGGATTAACTGAAGAAACGGATGATTAACCAAGAGAAGGTGATTAACCCAAGAGGAATTCAGTATTAACAGACGGACTGTGATTAACTGAGTAAGAGAGCAAAATTGGTGTTTTAACTGCCAAGCAGTGATTGACCACAAAGGGAGAAGAACCAGAAGAAGATTGTGAACTCCAGGGGATTTACGGTTTTAACAGACAGACTGTGATTAACCGCAGAAAAGAGATTGAGATTCTTCAGGGGAATCAAATAACAATGATTGATTACAAGAAGAAAGGAGTAATGAAACAAAGAGAGTTTACTAGCACAAGAATAATGATCTTAACCAAGAAGGATGGTGATTGATTAAAAGGAGAGATTGAAAAGAGCACAAGTGCCCAAGGATGAATCTGACTAGGGAAGGAGCAACACTACAGCTTGAGGATAGAGGTGACTATTCTTGAAAGAGATGGCCAAATGCCATTACCCAAGAAATAGTCAGAATGAGGGTAGGACAACCATCCTCATTCCTTCTCTAACGCTCAAAGTATAGTGCAAAAATTGAAACAGACAGCGCAACAGCTCCAATTTTGTACAGTGCTCCTGCGTGTTGTGAAGTGAACAGCGTAACAACTTTAGTTTGTACAGCGCTCCAAAGTCGTATATCGGCCGTCGTATGAATCTTCAACTCCGCGGGGGGATCCAGAAAGAGAAGGTCTAAAGAGATCCTAAAGAGAAGGAAAGGGAAGATCAACTAATCGAAACCTGGTTTCGATCAATTAATCAAAGGGGAAATGCTATGCTAACAATTTTCCAAATAGAATGGAAAACCATTAAAGCAAAAGGTGTAAATTATTGGTTAAGCCTGATTAAATTTGCTAAATAAAGAACAAACTTAATGTGATCAAGAAAAGAAAGTGAAAAAACAGTGCCAAAAAAATATTAGCATGTATCACAAATCATGTATCAAGTGATCAAGGATTGTGCAAGAATTAGCATGTTCAAACAAAAATCAAGAACACACATAATTGCAAGAATTGATAAATCAATCATAGAATTAATGTAAATATGCTCTAAACAGAGGCTAACAACACTTAAAACATCCATAAATATCAAGCATGTTAATCCATGGAAGTTAGAAGAAGAAAGGATACCAAACAAGCTTGAAAAAACTCAAAATTGGCCATTCTGTTAAGTGGTAACCGGTTACGGCATATATGCTAACCGGTTACATGCTTGAAAACTTGCGTTTTTAGTAAAAATTGAACTGTGTAACCGGTTACAGCATATCTGCTAACCGGAGAATTCTGCTCTTACACTTCGAACCGTAGCAAAACCGATCAAACTTCGACGAAAACTCCGAAATGTGAATTATCACCGAATAAGCTTGAAGCAAACACTTGAGATGAATTCAAAAGCTTATAGAACTCCAGAAACTCAAGTATAATTATAAAATGATGAAGATAATCAAAGAAAACCAGAGATTCCTCAATTGCACTTCGAATTGTAGGGAAACCGAGCAAACTTCGACAAAAACTCAAAAATGAGAATTATCACCGAAGAATCTTGAAGTGATCGCTTGAAATGAATCCAAAAGCTATTGAAGCTCCACAAAATTCAGTAGAATGGAAAGATGATGAAGGTGAAGCTCAAGAAATAATCACTTTCAATGTGAAAAGTGATTATTCTTCAAGAATTAAGAGCTTTAGTGAGGTTTGGTGAAGAAGATGAAGTGGAATGTGTAGAAATTGCAGAAAAATGCAGAGGAGAATGAGAGAATTGAGAGTGAAGAAAGTGTGAAATTATGTGAATGGTTGTGGAGGAGTTGCAAAATGGTGAAGCTTGGCTTATATAGAGTTTAGGTATGGAGTGTGAGAGGTTTGGAGCTAGCTTTGGACTTAGCTTTGGGAGGCTTGGAGTTAGGGTTGGAGTTAGTTACACTTGACTCACTGAGTCAAGGTGGTTAACTCGGTTAGTTAGGATCAACTCGGTAACAATCCCAATGTGAGCTTCCACATCCAAAGGTTGACATGCTTGTAAATTAGGTAACATGGTGCTCTTAATTTAAAGTGATGCATTGAATAAATGAAAGGGAAATGTCTTGAATGGTCTTGAATTGTCTAGAATGTTCCACATGCTACTAGAATAATGTAGAAACAAAGACCAAAGAGAGTGCACAGTTGTTGTCCCAAAAATGCAGCAGAATCTACGACTTTGTACAGAGTAACCGGTTACAGCATATCTGCTAACCGGTTACTTGCTTCAAAATCTGTGTTTTTGGTGAAAAATACACTGTGTAACCGGTTATCAGTTATGCTGTAACCGGTTACTTCAGCTAAACTTCCACAAATTTGCCAAGAAATGATGCTGAAATCCCGTTATTGATTTTCCAACTCTTGTCTTGACAAATAAACATGGAAACCTTTATTTTGAGCTTGTTTTGGTGATGAAATAATCTTGAGAGGAAACGATTAATCAGGCTTGGAAAACCTGCAGATCCTGCAACAAGAAACACACAGAGAAAAGTGTGAATGCTTATGTCGACGATGCTAATGCACATGCTTATGCAAACTGAAAAAAGGGAGGTCAAATTTTAGGTTACGACAGCTGCCCCTATTTAATCCACTTGGACTTGAATGTACGAATTGCGCTAGCTTTTCGATGATTCGAGGTAGAAGGGGATTAAATAAAAGAGTAGCCCAAAAATTTGGCCGACGGCGACAACAGAAGAGTTAAAAGTGTTTGAAGGTTAATAAGTGCAAAATTTGGCTGAATATCTGCTGGGAGATGAATTAGGCCAAAAGAAAAGGAGTATGCTAGATGCATATGCTAAGTACGTGTTGTTCTACATGATGTTTGGTACCATGCAATGCAGAGGATGCAGGTTCTGGACAGACCAGAGAGGTTTTGGACGGACCAAGGAATTGAAAAGGTTCTGGAAAGGTTTGCCAGAAGAAAACTGGATTTTGATTGAGACGCATGTTTAAACCTGTATGGTGTAATGCTCCATGTTGATGATTATGCTATGCATTTGAGGATGCAATGTTATGCGAAGCTGATTACTATATGCAGAATGCCAGTGATTGGTCTTGAAGAGATGTTAGATATTCTTAAGCTAAGGCTCCATGCTATGCCAAATGAACGATATGCATGAGTGAAGCGACATGATTAATGCATGAGAGTGATCTATGCAACGGTTCTAATGCTTTTGTTGTGGGAGGCGGAAGAGTTAAGGTTAGGGTGCAGCCCTAAAGACGTGATTCCCCGACACCTACTTCAGGATTAATAGTTGGTGATGCACCATTTCTCTTGTCTCAAAGCAGAGAGAAAACTTGTACCTTGGTAGCCCGTCTCTGTCCCAGTCTGTTGGGTATCTGCATGAGTTGCCCCAACCACAAGGTTAACTTGCCCTAGTGTATTGGAATAGTATGCCCCTGATTAACCGTCTCTTGGAGAGGTTGACTTCTTGTGCTCTTTAGGTGGCCTGCCTCAACATGAGCTCTGAAGTGATTTTGCCCCTGGATGATCGATCTTTGGAGGAATTCCCCTGACCAAATGAACATGGAGAGATTTGTCGAATCTCGTCGTGATTGGCTCAGATTGACTGAATCCTGGGGTGGCTGGGCCCAATGGAGTTTTCTAGGTGTTTTGCCCCTTGGGGTGATCACACTTTCTAGTGTGGAAACTTTCTTGATGTCAAGTGCTTGTTCGTAAGTAAAAAATGTTGGCTTTGAAAAATGATAATGTTAAGGCTATGCATATGTCAGTTTTGAAATCCAAGTATGTTCACTAAGATTATGACATATAGTGAATGGATCACCATTTAGAATGCCATGTCAGTATCGGCACAAATGATAAGCAAATCGTTAGGAGTCAGCTTTGACATGATTTTACTGTCGTATGCTTTCGAAATAAACCCTGCTTCAATTAGGTCTTTTGCAGGTTGTAACGTGGTCTGATTCACGGTTTAAGAAAGAAAGGATATAAGGCTCAAAATTTATTCTAACCCACCCATTCTCCTTGATGTTCTCCAGTCCTACGTTCAACTATTTTGACACAAGCTTTCACCTTTCAAAAGGATTTTGAATGGTAGATGTGATGGTAGAGGGACCAACGAGGTTTTTGGGAGCGACAGTCACTCACCTTTTGTTTTTGTCACATGTGATCACACGAACATGTTCTTGCTGAGGAATTTTCTCTTGATTCTCTGTTTTGTTCTTTTTGTTTTCCCTGATTTTTGCGTAGACTGATTATTTTGAACTTGCAGTCTACCGGGATGCCCTAATTTTTGCCTAAGTAATTTGTTTTGGAGTTTTTGACTTAGCGGGCTTTTATTCTTTTGCTATTTTTTCTTTTGCTTTTTTTTTTCTTTTGCTTTTGCGATTTTGGTTTTTTTCTCTCGAACAAAATCGTGTGACATGTGTTTGATTTGTAGGGTGAGTTGTGACTGCCTCATTCCTCCGGTGAGGGATAACCATTGTGGATTCGTGATTTTTCCGACCTCTTACGAGGAATAGGATGTGATTGATCCTCAGAATGGGGTGCTCCTCTTTTGAAATTTGAATGCATGGTCAAACTAGTTGAAGACTATCCTGCCTCTGGTTAAGATTGAGGGTTTTTTGTGAACAGAAATAAACTCCTACTTCAAGGCCCAAAGGGGTTGACTAGGGATTACCTTCCTTATACCTCCAGTGTTTGGGGGTTTGAATAAATGCCTTACATCACCAGCAGGGTTTTATTCAAAGCATACAAACAGTGATCTCATGTCTTTTTGATTTCATCATTCTCTTTTTGATTTTGCTTGATTAAATGTGTGATACTGATAAAAAGTATGAGTGAACACGAATGGATTTTTTCAAAACATGCACATTCATTTCATTATTATTATCATCTGAAAACAAACAAGTTTTACAAGTGAACAATGCTTTACAAACAAAAAGATTACAAATGGAAGAGATGGAATGACATGATGATTGCCGATGTTGAGGAAATGCTCACAGGCTTATTCAATGGGTTCTTTTGCAACATTGGCCCTTACACGGACAAGGGATTTCCGTTCATCCACAGTTTCTCACCTTGAACGGTTAAGTGCTTCTTGTCAATCAACTGTTGGACTTTAGCTTTGAAAGCGTTGCAATCCTCAGTCGAATGTCCAGCCGACCCAGCATGATATGTGCACCGCACATTGGGATCATACCCAGGTGGGAATGGTTTTGGAGGGGGCTTCAGAGCGCGAGTTCTGAACCAGATATGGGAGAAGCTGACTGTATGCCACAGGAATCGGATCTAGAGAAGCATTCCTTCGTTCTAGATTATTCCGGGGTTTGCGCTGGTTCTGGCGCTCTCGGCCTAGGGCTTGCTGATTATGAGTCTGAGGAGGCTGTTGATATTGGGATGCAGCAACATGCGAGAATGAATAGTATGGCATAGGAGCCAGAGGTGCTTGAGGATGAACCTGACGAGTAGCGTATTGCGGGGACACTTGAGCAGGGTGCATCAAACCGGGATTACCCATCTGATTAACAGTCTGACCAAAATGGATCCCATACGGAGTGTAGGGTACCCTAGGATAGGTAACTGAAGGTACAACGGAAAAAG
Organism: Lathyrus tuberosus; assembly: GCA_022829125.1. Lineage (NCBI taxonomy): Eukaryota > Viridiplantae > Streptophyta > Magnoliopsida > Fabales > Fabaceae > Lathyrus > Lathyrus tuberosus. Next base: position 18,330,079 of record JALAZF010000021.1, on the reverse strand, counting down.
GTCCCCCAGGATAAGCAAAAGGCCTTCCAGAGTTAGTGGACTGAAAACCTTGGTAGGGGTATTGCCCAACAGGTTGAACAGCTGGAGGAATCTGCACATGAATAAGAGGACCTCTATTCTCAGCTTCGGAAGATGTTTCAGCAATCACAGGTGCAGACTTCTGGCAAGGCTTCTCTGTAAAGCAAAGCAATTTCTGATCGAGGAGCTCTTGGACTTTGTCCTTAAAGACAACACGGGCTTCTGTAGAATGCCCCACATATCCAGCATGGTATCCACATGTGGCATTAGGATTATGCTTAGGATGATAAGGAAACTTGGCCGGCTTGATTTCTTTAGGAACAATTGCCCCAGCATGAATCAGAATAGGCAGTAGATGTGTGTAAGTCACAGGAATTGGATCATGACGAGGACGTATCCTCCCTTGATTTTTGTTCCCTTTGCTGATTTGCTTACACTTTTGTTTTTGATTGCCTTGAGTGGTCTTCTAATTAGGCAAGGGGTGAACCGGCAGGTTGCTTGCATCCACATCCATGGTCTTATCCACTTTTGGCCCATTCTGGGCTTGCTCATCCATCACAACCTGATCAGAGGGGTTCATTGTCATACTGTCCAGAAGTATTTCCACAACCATGTCAACCTTGCGTTCTTTGTACATCGTGCTCTAATACCCAGCTTGTTCCATGATTCTTTGGCTTTCGGTGTTGAAGAATCGTTGTCTTTGGGATGATGAAGGGAAGAAAGTGAGCTTTCTCTGGTTTGTATGCAATGCAATGCAAAGGTATGTATGCACATGTTGTTTATGCATATGGAATGCAAATGAGATATGCAACACCCAATGATGCAACGGTTAGATGATGCAAAGGTTCAACATACATATGATGATACAGTAGAACAAGCTCAACAATGCGGTATATACAATGATGCCATAACTCAAGTTCAAAAGTTCAGCATACAAGATGATGCAATAACATTATGCAATAGCATTATGCAATAATGTAAGTTAGAGATGCAACAACTTCTGGATAATCTGCATATACAACTCTGCGTAGGTGTGAAGATCTGACGTGCATGAGAGAACAAAGGTATGAAGTGGCTTGTTTTCCTGCAAAACCCATCCCCCTCATAGGTGTGATCTAGACACAACAAGGTGGTCCCTAGGAAGGTCGCCCAAACCATAGGACTCAGAGTGAAAACCCCCTGCCGTAGTGAATTCTCACAGGGCAGAAGTACTCAAGCGAATCACAATCTAGGATGTGGCTCTCGTGATAACCCAACGCGCAAAACGCAGGCCTCGCGACTATCCACGTTCTAGCCTATGTGTATACTAGGCTCGGTGTTAGGACCTTTGTCTCCAATAATATCTACCCATCCCAACAACAGCAAAAAATAGCAGATATCCAGAATATGCAGCATATGAATATTCAAAGCAGTAAAGAAATGCGATAAATAAACATAAAGCTAAAGCAAGTAATAAAGTGAGTAAAACGCAAAAGATAAACACCCAAGCAAGCAAGAAAAAGCAAACAAAACTAGGCGAGACCCCTCAAGGGATGGACCGGCAAGAGGTCAATCTGTCCCCAGCAGAGTCGCCAGCTGAAGATGGCTGGTTTCTACCTGAGTGTATCGCACACTCAAACATACAACAGAGTCGCCACCGAACTTTATTTAGTCCCAAAGGACAGGGAAAATATTGATAAAACCCAAGGGGAAGAGAAACGGGAACGGGGGGTCGGTTATGCGAAAGGAAGGTATTAGCACCTAACGCATCCGTCGTACTCGACGGGAACCATTTCGCTTGCTTCTAGGCTTGGATGGGTTATCTATCTAAAGGCTTCTAGCTAAAAGAAAGGGGAGAGAGAGAAAGGGGAAAAAGAAAAGAAAGAAAGAAGGTGCTCGCGGAGGATTGTGGCCCTCGTGCCTACGTACCCTCGTAGTGCAATGAGGAAATCAGAGCGTCGTAGTTCATGGAACCAGGGGACATAAAGGAAGAAATAAAAGGAGAAGGAAAGAAAGGTGGAAGTGTGCTCGCCGAGATCATTGCGATCTCATGCCTACGTATCATACATTCAAAAGAATGCAGAATCAGAGCTTCCGTAGTTCTTGGAACTAAGACGGAAAAGGAAAATGAAAGGAAAGTGGTGTCAAAACCAAGAATAAAAGAAAGAAGGAAATTCCACTGAGGATTCCAAAGAAATGGTGTCAAAACCAAGAAAAGAGAAAAAAGGAAATTCCACAGGGGATTCCAAAGAAATAGTGTCGAAACCAAGAAAAGAGTGTAAAGACAAGGAATAGCAATTATATTGAGAATAAAGTGCGCGAATGGTGTCGAAACCAAGAGAATAAGAGAGTAAGAGAGAAAGGGTGTCCAAACCAAGAGAATAAGAGAGTAAGAGAGAAATGGTGTCCAAACCAAGAGAATAAGAGAATAAGAGAGAAATGGTGTCCAAACCAAGAGAATAAGAGAATAAGAGAGAAATGGTGTCCAAACCAAGAGAATAAGAGAATAAGAGAGAAATGGTGCCTAAACCAAGAACAAGAGTGAAAGAAACTCTACTGGGGATAACAAAGAGGATCGGTGTCGAAACCAAGAAAGTAAGAGCAAAGGGAATAGGAAGGACTCCGCTGGGGATCCAAATAAAGGGATGGTGTCATAACCAAGAGAAAAAAGGAGACTCGGTATATTAATGGGCTGGCAGTGGTTAACCGAAGAAAGCAAGTAGGATCCTGGCGGGGAAAAGCAGCTGGTGTCAACAGACGGACTGTGATAAACTGAGAGCGAGAGCGCAGAACCGAGAGAAGGTGTTTGACTCTGAAGGGGCCTCGGTATATTAACTGGCTGGCAGTGGTTAATCGGGGAAGAAAATACTGCGACTCTGTGGGGATAGAGAAACATTGGTTTTAACAGAGAAAACTGTGATTAACCAAAAAAACGGGTGTAGGACCGAGCGAAGGTCGTGACCCAAAGGACGGGTGTAGGACTGAGCAAAGGTCGTGACCCAAAGGACGGGTGTAGGACCGATCAAAGGTCGTGACCCAAAGGACGGGTGTAGGACCGAGCAAAGGTCGTGACCCAAAGGATGGGTGTAGGACCGAGCAAAGGTCATGACCCAAAGGACGGGTGTAGGACCGATCAAAGGTCGTGACCCAAAGGACGGGTGTAGGACCGATCAAAGGTCGTGACCCAAAGGACGGGTGTAGGGCCGAGCGAAGGTCGTGACCCAAAGGACGGGTGTAGGACCGAGCAAAGGTCGTGACCCAAAGGACGGGTGTAGGACCCAACAAAGGTCGTGACCCAAAGGGGTTCAGTAAACTGACTGAACAAACAGTACTCAACCGAAGAAAGGGTATTTGAACCAAAGAAAGGTTACTAACCCAAGGGTGCAAGTATTCGAACCAAGAGGAGGTTGCCAACTGCTGGGGATTTGGTGTTTACAGACGGACTGTGATTACCTGAAGAGAAAAGCGAGTGATTAACCAAGAGAAGGTGATTAACTCGAAAAAGGGTTCAGTATTTTAACAGACAGACTGTGGTTAACTAAAGAAAAGGGTGATTAACCAAGAATAGGTGATTAACCCAAGAGGAACTCAGTATTACCAGACGGACTGTGATTAACTGAAGAAACGGGTGATTAACCAAGAGAAGGTGATTAACCCAAGAGGAATTCAGTATTAACAGACGGACTGTGATTAACTGAAGAAACGGGTGATTAACCAAGAGAAGGTGATTAACCCAAGAGGAGCTCAGTATTAACAGACGGTCTGTGATTAACTGAAGAAACGGGTGATTAACCAAGAGAAGGTGATTAACCCAAGAGGAGCTCAGTATTAACAGACGGACTGTGATTAACTGAAGAAACAGGTGATTAACCAAGAATAGGTGATTAACCCAAGAGGTGTTCAGTATTAACAGACGGGCTGTGATTAACTGAAGAAATGGGTGATTAACCAAGAGAAGGTGATTAACCCAAGAGGTGCTCAGTATTAACAGACGGACTGTGATTAACTGAAGAAAAGGGTGATTAACCAAGAATAGGTGATTAACCCAAGAGGAACTCAGTATTAACAGACGGACTGGGATTAACTGAAGAAACGGGTGATTAACCAAGAGAAGGTGATTAACCCAAGAGGAATTCAGTATTAACAGACAGACTGTGATTAACTTAGTAAGAAAGCAAAATTGGTGTTTTAACTGCCAAGGAGTGATTGACCAATAAAGGGAGAAGGACCAGAAGAAGATTGTGAACTCCAGGGGATTTACGGTTTTAACAGACAGACTGTGATTAACCGCAAAAAAGAGATTGAGATTCTTCAGGGGAATAAAAAAGCAATGATTGATTACAAGAAGAAAGGAGTAATGAAACAAAGAGAGTTTTCTAGCGCAAGAATAATGATCTTAACCAAGAAGGATGGTGATTGATCAAAAGGAGAGATTGAGAAGAGCACAAGTGCCAAAGGATGAATCTGACTGGGGAAGGAGCAACACTACAGCTTAAGGATAGAGGTGAATATTCTCGAAAGAGATGGCCAAATGCCATTACCCAAGAAATAGTCAGAATGAGGGTAGGACAACCATCCTCATTCCTTCTCTAATGCTCACAGTATAGTACGGAAATTGAAACGGACAGCGCAACAATTCCAATGTTGTACAGTGCTCCAGCGTGTTGTGAAGTGAACAACGTAACAACTTTAGTTTGTACAGCGCTCCAAAGTCGTATATCGGCCGTCGTATGAATCTTCAACTCCGCGGAGGGATCCAGAAAGAGAAGGTCTAAAGAGATTCTAAAGAGAAGGAAAGGGAAGATTAACTAATCGAAACATGGTTTCGATCAATTAATCAAAGGGGATATGCTATGTTAACAATTTTCCAAATAGAATGGAAAACCATTAAAGCAAAAGGTGTAAATTATTGATTATGCCTGATTAAATTTGCTCAACAAAGAACAAACTTAATGTGATCAAGAAAAGAAAGTGAAAAAATAGTGCCAAACAAATATTAGCATGTATCACAAATCATGTATCAAGTGATCAAGGATTGTGCAAGAATTAGCATGTTCAAACAAAAATCAAGAACACACATAATTGCAAGAATTGATAAATCAATCATAGAATTAATGTAAATATGCTCTAAACATAGGTTAACAGCACTTAAAACATCCATAAATATCAAGCATGTTAATCCATGGAAGTTAGAAGAAGAAAGGATACCAAACAAGCTTGAAAAAACTCAAAATTGGCCATTCTGTTCAGTGGTAACCGGTTACGGCATATATGCTAACCGGTTACATGCTTGAAAACTTGCGTTTTTAGTAAAAATTGCACTGTGTAACCGGTTACAGCATATCTGCTAACCGGTTACCACTGAGACAGTGGCAAAAATAACTGCAAAAACAACTTTTCAAAAGTGGTTTTCAACACTTAATCAGTTATGCCAACCACCACATGCTAGGGAATGAATTTGTGCATTAAAAGCACATAATGTTAGGGCAATTAAACACAAATTACAAGCATTAATCATGGAGTTCAAAGAGCAATCAATTGCATGATAAATTAAACCGAAAACGATCGAAATTACGACGTAAATGCGCGGAAATGATCGAAACAGTGATTAAAGTAAGATCTACCAACCTACAAGCCAGAGGTTTGGCGTGGTAATTGTTGTGAATGAAATGTAGAGAGAAAAAGCCAAGAAACCCAGAGAATTCTGCTCTTACACTTGAAACCGTAGCGAAACCGATCAAACTTCGACGAAAACTCCGAAATGCGAATTATCACCGAATAAGCTTGAAGCAAACACTTGAGATGAATTCAAAAGCTTATAGAACTCCAGAAACTCAAGTATAATTGTAAAATGATGAAGATAATCAAAGAAAACCAGAGATTCCTCAATTGCACTTCGAATTGTAGCGAAACCGAGCAAACTTCGACGAAAACTCAAAAATGAGAATTATCACCGAAGAATCTTGAAGTGATCGCTTGAAATGAATCCAAAAGCTACTGAAGCTCCACAAAATTCAGTAGAATGGAAAGATAATGAAGGTTAAGCTCAAGAAATAATCACTTTCAATGTGAAAAGTGATTATTCTTCAAGAATTAAGAGTTTTAGTGAGGTTTGGTGAAGAAGATGAAGAGGAATGTGTAGAAATTGCAGAAAAATGCAGAGGAGAATGAGAGAATTGAGAGTGAAGAAAGTGTGAAATTATGTGAATGGTTGTGGAGGAGTTGCAAAATGGTGAAGCTTGGCTTATATAGAGTTTAGGTATGGAGTGTGAGAGGTTTGGAGCTAGCTTTGGACTTAGCTTTGGGAGGCTTGGAGTTAGGGTTGGAGTTAGTTACACTTGACTCACTGAGTCAAGGTGATTAACTCGGTTAGTTAGGATTAACTCGGTAACAATCCCAATGTGAGCTTCCACATCCAAAGGTTGACATGCTTGTAAATTAGGTAACATGGTGCTCTTAATTTAAAGTGATGCATTGAATAAATGAAAGGGAAATGTCTTGAATGGTCTTGAATTGTCTAGAATGTTCCACATGCTACTAGAATAATGTAGAAACAAAGACCAAAGAGAGTGCATAGCTGCTGTCCCAAAAATGCAGCAGAATCTGCGACTTTGTACAGAGTAACCGGTTACAGCATATCTGCTAACCGATTACTTGCTTCAAAATATGTGTTTTTGGTGAAAAATACACTGTGTAACCGGTTATCAGTTATGCTGTAACTGGTTACTTCAGCTAAACTTCCACAAATTTGCGAAGAAATGATGCTGAAGTCCCGTTATTGATTTTCCAACTCTTGTCTTGACAAATAAACATGGAAACCTTTATTTTGAGCTTGTTTTGGTGATGAAATAATCTTGAGAGGACGCGATTAATCGGGCTTGGAAAACCTGCAGATTCTGCAACAAGAAACACACAGAGAAAAGTGCGAATGCTTATGTCGACGATGCTAATGCACATGCTTATGCAAAATGAAAAAAGGGAGGTTAAATTTTAGGTTACGGCAGTGAGGTGTTAGGATGGTTGGTTTAAGCTGAATTGCTCTCTATCTCAAAACACGATTCTCACTTCTTTGAAAATGAAACTTTGGTTCACAAGAGGGAAAGAGTGGAAAACATGTGTTGTGATGTTTTGGTGTGTTGAAATCAGTCACAAATGACCTCTATTTATAGTAGAAGAAGTTTATTTCTGAAGGAATAATGTGTGGATGAGGGATCACCCTATTATCCAATGGATGTGCCCATGTATCATGCATTGAATGCTAAGATACCAAGTCTTCTCTTAGCCACTAACTTGAGCTGGTCTTGGTAGCTTTAGGTCTTCTGAATTTTGAGTCAATCATGACTCAATTGGACTGATATGGCTTGGTTCATGACAACTCATTGTATCCCTTCAATGCTTCATGACAAAACTTGAGTTTGGATTTGAAACTTGAATGCCACATGCCAAAAGGGATGGTGTCTTGACTTACAAGGCTATATGGTTTAGAGTTTATTGGTTTTGATAAGATTCCTTGTGATCTTGAAGAGTTACAAGGTTTGTAAAGTCACCAAAATGACAAAATCGTGTGAAATGCACAATTCTGCCTTGTAAAACCAATTTTGAGATGCCATGTTTCAATGCTTGTAACTTCTTGCTCAAGCCGAATTAGGATGAGCTCTTCTACTCTTTGGAAAGCTTGTATATCATACTTCAACTTTGATGTTTACCTTTGGTATTGGATCATTATGGATCATGGAGAAAAATGACTTTAAAGTTGGAAAAAAAAATGAAACAGATTCTGCCTCAAAATTTCACTAAGTGTCAAAGTTGAAATTTCATGAAACCCAAACTTTATAGCTTCATAACTCAAAATCCATGAATCTTTTGACTATGGGACAGGAGTACACTTTTGTAGTATGTAATGAGAGCTTTCATTTGAGCTTTGGATGGGAGAAAATGGTTGCTTGGATCACAAGTTATGGTCTTGCAAAGTTGGGTAAAAATTATCTTTTTTCCATACTTAGTGAAATTTTAAGTTTCTTAAGATTACCCCTTTTGCAAGTAACCTCACTTTTATTGATTTTTCTTGATTGATGATCCAAACCATAATTTAACATTGTTTTTGACTTATAGAAGCCATGTTTGTCAAAAAAATCTCAAAAGTCAAACTTGGTTTTGGTCACAGTTGACTTTTTATCAGATGAATTTCAAGCTTTGTGATTCTTTATGAAATAAAGTCCTTGGGCTAAATTAAACCTAATGGATGGATTTAATAGGTGTTTTAGAGGGTCTTGAATCATGTCCCAAGGTTTGAGATCATGTCTTGGTCTAAAGTCAAAGATATGGTTGACTTTTTCCAAAAACCCTAGTTTGTGGACCAGATGAATTTGAATCCTTGCATTGCTTGTGAACCAAGTTCTTTAAATCAATTCAATCTTGTGAATGAATTAATATGAGGTATTTGAAATCCTTAAAGCATCTCTTGAGGTCATGGCTCATGCTTTGATCCAAAAGTCAACTTAAGGTTTAATTAGGTCAAGAAACTCTAATTCCATATTTTTGTTGAATGCATCCCCTAAGGCTGTTTTGAACTCATGATAGGATCCATAAGGTTCTTTTGTGGTTCTTGAACTACATTTTGAAGTATTGGCTCATGCCCAGATGAAAATTTCCCTCTGGAGGCCTTGGTCGACCAAAACCCTAATTTGGTGACACTGGTGATCTTGAGGCTTGATCAACTAGAGATGTTGCATCCCTGTGCTTCATTCTTGATATGGGAGACCTCTTGATTCCCCATAGATGTTTCAAAGGCTTGGAAAGTTGAAGATCATGTCAATTTTTGATTGATCCTTTGCCTGAATGCTCTGAGAGGGCCCAATAACCCCAATCATTGGTTAAGGTAAATGCTCAACAATCTTTGAGAGGATTGATGAGGCATGAAAATACATCCATATTGTGATGATGATTTACACAATGATGTAAAGTCTTGTGGTCAAAATTTAGGGTATGACAAATTGCAAGTCAGCACTTGACATCAAGGAAATTCCAAGAAAGCAGTAATTAAAGAGGACTTGATCATTCGTCAAACTCGATCAGAGTCAAGATCACCTCATAACCCCATGGATAAGAGGCATTGACATCCAATAATTATGGAATTAGTCAATCCAGAGCAAGTCCCAAAGCATCAGTTGATTATGGGACAAATCATTCAAGAATCAGGTTGATTAGAAGAGCATCATCTCAAGACTCAACCAGCCAAGGGGCAGGCATCCAGAGGTACCTTTTGATTAAGGGTGAATCCCTCTAATACTCATTCAGCATAAGTTAAGCCGCTTTAACGCTCATTCTAGGGAAGGCTACCTAAAGAGTACATTGAGGCCAATCACTCCAAGAGTCATTCCATCAAGGACTAATCCTTTCATGACTTGAAGTTCTGGGGCAAACCATCTCGAGTTGATCTCATGATACAATTGTTTCCAACTTCCTTTCAAGGACAAATCCTTTCACAAAATGGAATTTTGGGGCAAGCCATCTCGAGTTCATCTCATGGTACAGTTGCTTCCAATTTTCGTTCAAGAAAAAATTCTTCAAAGATCCAGACTAGGGCAGGATGAGCCACAGAGGGGAAATACCTCTCCATACTTTCAAGAAATTCAAGCAAACTCTATTGACAACCTTTGAGTTCAAGACGAGTGTCGGGGAATCATTCTATAACCCCACCAAATAACTTTTGCCTTCTGATAAGAAGCCTTGCTGCAAAGGAACCATTTCCTTTTATTACCCTCCGCTGGGGCATTTTTGGAAACTTTCATATCATTGCATAGATCATTCGCATGCATTAGTCACGTCGCTTCGCTTAAGCATAGAGCCATGAATATCTTATCATTCATAGGGCCTAACCTCATAACATGAATTTGACATCTCAAATCCCGTAACAAAAAATTTGACACCCAAGTCCAACCTTGAATGGCAAACCTTTTAAAAGTCCAAGTTCCCGTCTGGCAAATCTTTTAAAAGTCCAAGTTCCCGTCTGGAAAACCTTTTAAAATTCCAAGTTCCCGTCTGGCAAACCTTTTAAAAGTCCAAGTTACTGTCTGGAAAACCATCCAAAAGTCCAAGTTCCCATCTGGAAAACTGTCCAAAAGTCCAAGTTCCCATCTGGAAAACCTTTTATAAGTCCAAGTTCCCATCTGGCAAATACTTTTTCTCACCAATTCTTGTCTAGTAATTGTCATACACAAAATTTTGACCAGGCATTTTTAATATTTTGATTCATCTGACTGTATTTTTCGCTTTGCATCATCTACATAGCATATCATGTATTTCATCATGCATAATGCCCGAATTATCAACCAAAATAAATTTGTTGGATTTACAGCCGAATCGGTAAAATAAAAAGTCAATTGTGCGTAAAATCAGTGGACGGAAAATTTTAAAATCGAGCTTGCAAACGTCAGTCATATTAATCTACGTTTCGCGTAGTTTAACCTGGCGTGCTCATTTTAATTTTCCGACTGATTTTCGGTCGCATTTTTTTATAGTTTAAGCCTTTTAAGCGGGTAAAATTTATTTTGAAATTTGACCGCTGTATTTTTCTGAGTCGTTTATTTCGCATTGATCATTTTGGTGTATTCATTTTATTTTTTAGAGCACTTCGATACCGATCCAATTTTTTTTATCACTTTTATTTCTTTTTTTAATTAATAATTATTTTAATTAATCAGTTTTTACTTTAGATTCTTTTATTATAGTTTGTTTTATTTTTACTTTATTTATTATATTTTTAATATTTAATTTTTATTTTTATTTTTTTAGAAACTTTTTTTGTAAGTTTTGAAAGTTGTTTTTACTTTTGCTTGTGTCATACCCCAAATTTTGACCACAAGATTTCCCATCATTGTGAAAATCATCACCATAATATGGATGTACCTTCATGCCTCATCAATTCTCTCAAAGATTGTTGAGCATTCACTACAATCAGGAATTAGGGTTTTGAGCCCTCTCAGAATACTCAGACAAAGGATCAATCAAGAATGGACATGATCCTCAACTTGTCAAACCTTTCAAACATCCATGAAGGATCAAGAGGTCTCCCACATCAAGAATCAAGCACAAGAGTGCAACATTTCAAGTGGATCAAGCCTCAAGATCATCAGTATCACAAAATTAGGGTTTTGGTCGACCAAGGCATCTAGAGAGAAATTTTCATCTAGGCATGAGCCAATACTTCAAAACATGATCCAAGAAGCTCAAAGGGACATCATGAACCTAATCACAAGAACAAAATAGCCTCAGGGGATGCATTCATCAAAAATCAGAAATTAGGGTTTCTTGACCTAATTCACCCCTAAGTTTACTTTTGAAGCAAGGCATGGGCCAAGACCTTAGGAAGTGTTTTGAAGACCTCCAATACATCATATTGATCCATTTACAAGATTGGATTGATTCAAAGAACTTGATTCATAAGCAATACAAGGATTCAAATTCATCTGAACTAATTAGGGTTTTCTGATGAAAAGTCAACTGTACCTTTGAATTTTGACCAAGACATGATCCCAAACCTTGGGACATGATTCAAGACACTCTAAAACACCTATGGAACCCATCCATTAGGCTTGAATTAGGTTAAGAACTTGATTTCATAGAGGATCACAATGTTTGAAATTCATCTGATAAAAAGTCAATTGTGCAAAAAAACCAAGTTTGACTTTTTGAATTTCTTGACAAACAAGGCTTCCATGAGTAAAAAACAATGTTAACTTATGGTTTGGATCATCATTCATCAAGAAAAATCAAGAAAAGCGGGGTTACTTGCAAAAGGGGAAACCATAAGAAACTTGAAATTTCACTAAATCATGAAAAAAAGTGATTTATACCCAACTTTACAAGACCATAGCTTGTGATTCAAGTAACCTTTTTCTTCCATCCAAAGCTCAAATTAAAGCTCTCATTACATACTTCAATATTTTCAACTACATTAGATTCCAAATCCTCATGGATTTTGAGTCATGGATTGATCAAAATCACAAAAAATGGAAAATGGACACTTTTCCAACACTTAGAAAAATTTGAGACACAATCTGTCTCATGATTTGTCCAACTTTGAGGCCATTTTTCATTATGATCCAAGATGATTCAAGACCAGAGTTGGAAATTAAAGTTGAAGTATGTTATTGAGGCTTTCCAAAAAGTACAAGAACATCCATTAATTCAACTTGAGCAAGGAGTTATAAACCTCACAACATGCCTTGCTCAAATTGATTTTCATGACAGCATTTGGCAGATTGTGTGCATTTCTTGTGCCACACGATTTCCGTTTCCAATTTTGTCATCTTCTAAGCTTTGTCCTCTTCCAAGATCAGAAAGAATCTTCATGAATCACTTAATGATTTCAACTTTGGACCATTGAGTCAAGAAATCAACTTGGCATGTGCAAAATCATCATTTACATGAACCATGAATTTCAAATTTGGCATCAAGCATTTATGTGATGCATAGAGGTAGCACGAATCAGTTACAAACCATCCAAAAGGAGTCAAGAAACATGAGTGTTCAAACCTGCAAAGTTGGTTGAAGTCAAGATAAGAGGAGACTTGGTATCTTGGCATTTAAGAAAGTGCTACATGACAAAATCCATTGGATAATAGCATGCTCCCTCATCCACTCACTATTCCTTCAAAAACAAACTTCCTCTACTATAAATAGAGGTTATTTCTGATTCAAACCACACCAAAACAATACCAAAGCCTTTTTTTTCTCACTCTCCCTCTCTTACTTCAATTTCAAGTCACAATGGAGCAATTTGGGGATTCTTGAAACCAGAGCAAAAACCACTCAAATAACCATCCAAACACATCATAAATCATCTATTGGAGGTGTTCAAACCTACATCCTCATTGTACAACACCAAAATCAAAAAGTCAACCTCCAAAACCTCAAATTTTGACTTTTCTACATTTTTCAAGCCATGTCTTGATCCAATCATTTTCAAAGCCAAACAACACTTCAAATACTCTCCAAATATCATCCTTAAACTATTCCAACAAGTTTCCCTCAACTGTAACACCATTTGAGTGAGTTAGCATTTTGGTCACTTTTGCCACTTTTGCAAGAAAGAGTCAGTTCTTGTTCCTGAGGTTTCCAGCTGGTTTTGATCATCCTAAAAGCTTCTAAGGGATCTATCAAGAGCGTCTAAATCATTAGATTACTTCTGGCACAAGTATTTTGAAAGATAGCACAAGGAGCTTCAAGAGGTAAGTGCATAACAACTTGAACTCTTTAAAATATGCATTGCTTTAATGTCCACTGATCATGAACATGTCATACAAATCATATGTGTTGTGTTTGAACCAATTTACCATGTTATTATTGCTTGTATGAAGTGGTAGCATAAAACTTGCAAATTTTGGCCTATTTTGAAACCACTATCGGGTTTTAAAATGTAGGCATCTTTAGAAAATTATAAGACCACCATTAGATTCCTCATGAAATTCTAGGTAGGATCCATCTAAATTTCATCCATATTCATGGAGAAATGAAGAAGTTATGGCCTTCTTGCAAATGCCCCAAAATCTGGTTTTTGCCTTGGCTTGACCTAGAAATTAGGTCACCCTTATATGCATATGGGGTGGTTTTGATACACGGATGTATCAACACCCCAGTGGTAGCAGCGTGTGTTTGTTTGATTAGAGGGTGTGGGTTCAACACCCACCCAGACCATTTTTGGTTCCCTCTCCGTTTTTGCTATTTTTCTCATTTTTCATTATTTTCTTAATTAATCTAAAAATTAATTTCTCCTTCAATTTTAATTATTTTTGACTGGTTATTTTTTTGAAAATTCACAAAAATGTTGAAATATATTATTCTACAAAAAAATCAAATTTATATTATTTATTTAATATAAATTGAATTTTTGTAATTAATTTCATTTTATTTGTTTTCAAACATTTTTAAAATGAGATTTCCACCTTGAATTTTCAAATTCAATTGGATTCCAAGCTTTCATGTGATTAAACATGATTTTTCAAAGTTAACAACTTGTTTTTGAATATATTTTATATTTTATATCATTTTTTATTTAATTTCCTTTGAAATTATATTTTTTTAATTAAAATTAGGGTTTTTCTTAATTTTTATTTTTTCAAACTTCATTTGAAACACTTTTGGGCCTCTAATAGAGTGTAAGACCTACCCCCTTTGTAAATATACCATTTTTGGGCTTCAGTCATTGTATAAGTCCCGATACGATTTTCAAAATAAACGGTGCGATCGTTGTTTTTCATCTGGGCATCTCCTTGAGTTGTAAGCCCCATCTCTTGTATAAAAATAACTTTTTTTCCTCTAATAGAGTGTAAGACCCAACCCCTATTTATACAAAAACAATTTTTGGGCCTCTACTATAGTATAAGTCCCACAACGTCTTTCGGTATCGTAGTGCGATCAATGTTTTCAAATAAGACATTTGGGCCTCTCTTTAAGTTATAAGCCCCAAACTTTATTTTCTTTTTAAACAAACTTCTTTTAATTCAAATACAAATTCAAAGTTTCCTCAAAACTTTCTTCAATTTCTTGAAACCCTAATCAAAACATACAGTTGTAGTCAATATTACAGATCACAATACACTTGAGATTCTTCTCAGAAGGTAAGTCCCAAAATCTTTTTCAATGCATATTTGTTTACATATATCTGTCAATAAAATTGTCTGTATATACTTGTGCATATCTTGTTTAGAGTTTTCCCCAGCAGTTAGGTCTATGTTTAGTGCAAACCAGAGATTACTTTACAACATAGTCAAAACTAGTTCCCTCACAGGAAATTCCCTATACAGTCTTGCCTCCTCTTGGGCTTATACAATATGGAACAGAGAAAGGCATTATTCCCGGTGAAACTTTTTTCAAGACTGTCATAACTTAGAAATATATGTGTATACAAGAAAGGGATTATTCTTGGCGAAACTTTTCTTAAGACTGTCAAAACTTAGAAATATAAAAGAAATCTATTTCCCCAGAGAGGATTAATTCCCGGTGAAACCTCTTTTGAATTTCTTCAAACCTTAAAACTGTTCAACAAAGAAAAGATTAATTCCCGGTGAAACTTTTATTGAGCTTTTCTTAGGTTTGGACCCACAAGCTTCTTAAAAGTTCCCTAGCCTCCTCTTGGGCTTAGTACAAGGACCAATAGGCTTCTTAGAAGTTCCCCTCAGCCTCCTCTTGGGCTTAGTACAAGGACCCAAAGTCCTCCTAAAAGCATATGATAGAAATTAGTCATCTCTACTCGTTCAATCCTCAGGAGAGTCAGAATTCCAAAACATCAAACCATTCTAGGGTTGATCTTCATCCCTTAAACCCTTAGCCTCCTCTAGGCCTTCATACAAGCAGACTTGGACAGTCTCAACCTCCTCTTGGGCTTCATTCAAGTATACTTGGAAAGTATTATCTCCTCTTAGATCTCACATGGACCCTCGAGTTCCCTAAAAGCATAGGTAGAAACCTGATCATTTCATCAATATACTAATCTCGAGCAGAGTTAAAACCTCGAAGGTTTTCAAACTCAACTTTTAAACTCCTCTGACCCCCAACAAGGTGGAAACTTTTACCTTAAAAAATCCCCAACCAGGGTCAATTTACCATCAACAAATCCCCCAAGAGAATCAGAGCCTCATGGCATCTTATATCTCAACTCTTCTCTGATCCCCAGAAAGAGTAAAACCTTTGGATTCCCCAATACCATTTGAACTTGCTCTTGGATTTCTATAAATCCTCCGCTAGAGATAGCCTTCTCTTAGGCTTCATATAAGAATTTCCCCCAGTGGAGTCAGTCAGCCTCAATCTGAGGCTTTGTACAAGATAGATAAAACCCTCCCCAGTGGAGTCAGTTTCTTTTAGCTTCAAACCTTGGGCTTTGATCAAGGCACACAAAAACCAACATCCCCTCAGATGAGACAATGAGTCTACTCTACAGGAAGACATTTCCTCTATACATCACATATCAAAAAAAACAATCAAAACATTTTTCCAAATAATTGCTGTAAGTGGCACACTTGTTGATTCAAAATCCAAGCTGGAGTCCTTCCTTTATCCTGGCTAAAATTCATCTTTCATCTAACAGCTGCAAGTGGCAAGCCTCTGGATTCCTAACATCCAAGCCAATGTCCCTCTCTTAGCATGAAAGGTTCATAAGGAAAAAGTGGCATTGCTCTACACTGAGTTAAAGCTTTCTTCCTTCATGACATCTCTCTTATAAAGGAAATTATGGCATTGCGGGATTCACATATCCCAGTTAAAGTAATTTCCCTTATAATCTAATTCTCAACATTTTGTGATGAATAGGTGAGATATTCTCCCTTTAGTGATGACAAATTCTCTCTCAATCACCCTTTTAGCTTCGATCTTAGGGTTTGAACAAGACACAAATACTCTGCTTGCTTCAATCTTGGGCTTTAAACAAGACACCAAATATCTTTCCTCCCATAGAAATAGGAGGAACTACGATTGCTCTGATTTCACGAATCTCTTTACGGGAATACGTAGGCATAAGATTGCGAAAACTTAGCGAGCACACAAATAAAAAACTTTAGGTTCAATACCTTACCAAAAACAACAGAAAACCTGAAAACCACAAAAATAGTCTCTCAATTCTCCCAAAGGAGAAACCTTTCCCAAGCCACAACAGATAAACATAAGAAAGCATTTTAAATTAACAAAGAAACATGCAATAAAAGACCTATGGATAACCATATATACACTGGGTGTTAATAGCTTCCCTTTGTATAACCTGACCCCGTTCCCCAATCTCTTAGCATTTGTTAAAGATAACATTTGCGTGCAAGGTTAGTTTTAGATATCTTCCCTTTCCTTTCCAGCTTCATAGGATAAATAAGAAATCAGAAAGTAGCACCCAATTCCAACATTGAGGTAAGGTGGCCGCGTCACCGACAAAAATCCCATGCTAAAGGAAAAGGATGCTCTGATTGAGATATTAGAGCAGCATGCTATGGAAAGTCAGGAGGAATGAAGAAATTTACTCACTCCTTTCACTTGGCAGAGAGTCATCGACCCAACAACAGCTGAAGGAGCCCAATCAAAGAAAAGAAAAGTTCAGGAACCAGCATCTGAGCTCTCCTCAAAGATAACTCAGGATCCATAGGCCTAATTTTC
Organism: Lathyrus tuberosus; assembly: GCA_022829125.1. Classification (NCBI taxonomy): domain Eukaryota; kingdom Viridiplantae; phylum Streptophyta; class Magnoliopsida; order Fabales; family Fabaceae; genus Lathyrus; species Lathyrus tuberosus. Next base: position 18,312,946 of record JALAZF010000021.1, on the reverse strand, counting down.
CTTATCACGCTTTGTAAAATACTGTACTTTTCCTTGTAAAATACTGAAATCTTTCGAATTCAATAAAAAGGTCTCCCCTGCAGTGTGATATTGGCAATATAATTGTTAATAGTTCTTTTGAAAACAAAAAGCTAAAAAAAAATATAACATTCTTTGCATGTCATTCATCATTCTCACATAGCACATCTTTGTCTTTGAGTCTCACATATGTGTCGCACTCTAGAGTTAAACTGTCTCATTCATACAGTACTCGGGCCAATCGACAAAAGAAAATGGACGATCTCGAGGAAGAGAACAGAGAACTGAGAGAAGAAATCAACGCTCTGAAGGAGAGTTTGGAGAAACTCCACCACGACATGCAATCCCTGGCAGCAGCCCAGGAGCAACAACATCAAATGACTATAATCTTAGATAGTACATCCACACCAACATTTGAGACGCCTGGCAGTCATCCTCAGTACAACATGCCTAAAGGTTTCCCCTGGGGCATGCCTCACAACTTTATACTTGAAGGATACATCCCACCGGTCACTGAGGACCCGGAAGTCGTAGTAGGAACAGCCAGACCTGAAGGTTACAAACTTTAGGGAAATGAAGATGCAAGGGTTACAACCAAAACTCCTGAAGGTTACAAACTTCAGGTCACTGAAGCACCAAGAGTCACCGCAATAATGACTATACCACAACCAGTGGTACACACTGTCTCGGAAGGACAGATTCCGCAAGCAATTTCTGGCAGAAACGAAGACGTATACGAAAGGATGAATGAGTTCCAGGAACAATTCTTGGAAATGCAGAAGGAACTGCATGCCATTCGCGGTCAAGACTTATTCGAAAAAGACGCCGCCGACCTTTGTTTGGTCCCTAATGTAAAGATACCACATAAATTCAAGGTGCCTGACTTCGAAAAATACAAAGGCAACTCTTTCCCTCAAAGTCATTTGGTGATGTACGCTCGAAAAATGTCTACCCAGACAGAAAACCAACAGCTACTGATCCATTACTTCCAAGACAGTTTAACCAATGTGGCACTCAAATGGTGCATGAGTTTAAACCGCACCAAGATCAGTACTTTCAGAGATCTTGGCACAGCCTTCGTTCAGCAGTATAAATTCAACTTGGACATGGCACCAGATAGGGACCAGCTCCGAGCAATGTCACAAAAAGAAAAAGAAACTTCCGCCCAGATCTGTCTTTCTCTCGAAGAAAAGGAAATGACAAAAATATTCTTGAAAACATTAAGCTCATTTTATTACGACCGAATGGTTGCCAGTGTGCCCAGTGACTTCACTGAAATGGTGAACATGGGAGTACGCCTTGAAGTGGCAGTACGAGAAGGACGATTGGTCAAAGACGCAGAGCAATCTAGCAATACCAAAAGATATAGTAGTGCTTCCCAAAAGAAGAAAAAGCAAGATATCAGCAATATCTCTCTGGGAAAGCAAAGGCGAAGGTATCAACCAGTAGCAGCGGTAACTCCCGTTATCAACCCAATGCCAGCTTCGACGTATCAACCTTAGGTTGCTCAAATCCAATCAAATCAACAATATTATCAACAAAAGCCGGAACAGCCTCTTCAGCAGGCTCGCCCGCAGTACAATAACAACAATCATACTACACGACCATCAGGGTTCGACCCTATACCGATGTTGTACGCAAAACTATTTCCACTTCTACTGGCCAAGGGGCACATTCAAACTAGGACTCCTTTTACAGTACCAAAAAATCCAACTTTTTGGTTCAAAGAAGATCAAACTTGCCCTTACCATCAAGGAGGATCGGGACATAACATTGAGAATTGTCTCAACTTCAAGTCCGATGTACAGAAGCTTGTCAAGAATGGGGTTCTATCTTTCAAAGATACCAATCCAAATGTTCAGACGAACCCATTACCGCAACATGAGAAAACTACAGTGAATTTAATAGAAGGGGAACCTGTCAACAGTTATCAAATTCAAGTCCGATGTATAGTAGCTTGTCAAGAACGGGGTTCTATCTTTCAAAGATACCAATCCAAATGTTCAGACGAACCCATTACAGCAACATGAGAAAACTACAGTGAATTTGATAGAAGGGGAACCTGTCAACAGTTATCAAATTCACGTTGTACGCTTATTGGTAACCAACCTAGTAAAGATGCATTGCAGACAGAGCGGGTACGACCATGTGCCATCTCACAACTATCATCAGTGTGATATCTACTCTGAGGACAATCAAGGATGTGCCATAGTACAAGCAGCTCTACAAGGACAAATGGAGCTGGGCTGGATTTAGGATCACAGGATTCCTGAAGTGAACATGGCCCATGCACATCCCCACATTGTTCAGAACCGCAACATCCATGCAATGAACGTCAATCTAATGGCATTACATTCAAGACAAAGTCAGTATTACAACTTGCCACATAGTGATTACAGCGCTTGTCCAATCTGCTCAACAGATAATCAGGGATGCTCTTTTGTACAAGACTACCATGAAAGAAATAATCATCAAGTCAATATGGTTCAAATCTTTGACATACGCTTGATGAATACCAGTCTAGTGGAGTTACACGCTAAGCAGGTCAAACTTAGTTTTCTGGCCTCACATGATTATCAAGACTGTAAAGAATGCTACAAAAATGACCAAGGGTGTGCGCTTGTGCAAAGGACTCTTCAACATCTATTGGACCACTGGTGGCTTCCGATCTACTTGGATGAAGACACACAACAAGTTAGCATGACTGATGGGAATCCTGGTAGACACCAAAGTCGTGATGTCCGCTCAATGGAAACAGACCTAGTAAGGATGCACTGCATACAAAGTGGGTATGGTCGGGTACCACCTCAAAATTATTAATGCTGTAGAGTATGCTCGGAAAATAACCAAGGATGCTACCTAGTGCGAGCAGTCCTCCAGCATCAGCTAGACCGAAAAGAGATTCAACCATGTTCGAATTCTGAATCGATCAACATGATACAAGATTACCTCCTTAGTCAAATAAAAAACACTGTCATAATCTCTGATCATGGAATAACCAAGGATGTTTGTGCCATAATTCCTCTGCTGATGAGTCGAAAGTCTCTTTTGACAATAGAAAGATTCGAAACTTAGAGTTGACTGAGGTGACCTACGACGGTCAAAAGGCCCAAAAAGCCCCTGTGGTCATCTTCTTGCCATGTCCAATACCGTACAAGTCAGAAAAGGCTATCCCGTACAAGTACGGTGCAACGACCATAGAAAATGGAAAAGAAACTCCATTACCCTCCATTGTGAACATTGCCAACATCAGTCGAGTTATCCAGAGCGGTCGGATCTTCAACAGAGGAGTTGGAGAGCCTACCAAAGAAAAGGAACCTCAAGTCAAAGTTCCTAACCAACAAGTCGGTCAATCCAGCAATGCGGAACCTATAAAGAACAACGATGAGATGCTAAAGCTCATCCAGAAAAGAGAGTACAACATTGTGGATCAATTGTTGCAAACTCTGTCTCGGATCTCTGTGTTATCTCTCCTGCTTAGTTCAGAAGCTCACAGGGAAGCTCTACAGAGAGTCTTAGAACAAGCCTTTGTGGAACAAGATGTGACGGTAGGACAATTTGACAGCATCATCTCCAACATCACTTCCTGCAACAACTTGGGATTCAGTGATGAAGAACTGCAGAAAGAAGGCAAGAACCATAATATGGCACTCAATATCACAGTCAATTGCCAAGACAATGCTTTAGCCAACATACTGGTAGACACTGGTTCATCCTTAAATGTCATGCCAAGGTCAACTTTAGTTCGACTATCTTTTCAAAATACTCGATGAGAGGTAGTGAGATCATCGTCAAAGCCTTTGACGGATCTAGAAAAATAGTTATCGGTGAAGTCGATCTTCCCTTAACCATTGGTCCTCACACTTTCCAAGTCACTTTCCAGGTCATGGACATCCGGGAAGCATACAGTTTTTTATTAGGAAGACCTTGGATACACGAAGCTGGGGCAGTCACTTCGACACTTCACCAGAAGCTGAAGTTTGTCAAGAATGACAAATTAGTCACGGTGTACGGAGAGCAAGCTTTAATCGAGAGCAACTTATCATCATTCACCTGTGTAGAACCAGCGGAGGTTGTTGGAACTCAGTTCCAAGCAATCTCGGTGAGCAATGAGAATCAACAAGAAAGAGGGACGTCGATGTCCTCATACAAGGACGCTCTCAAAGTAATGGGGAGTGGTGACATAAAATGATGGGGGCAGATTGTAATTCCTACTGATAACAAAACAAGAAAGGACGAAAGTTTTTGTCCCATTCAGGATTTTTTCCACAGCGGAGGCTTCCTCCACCCACTGTCTCAAGAAGTCCACACCATCAATGGGAACGACTCCTCCGATACGGAAGAGGAGTGGAAGTCTTATCTCAATGTCGACGGTTATGTGTCTCAGGGAGAAACGCACCACTACTATGAAAACCCCATTTAACGACGCCAGGTTTACCACGGTTTCGTATCCCACCGTTGTATAAGGACTAAAAATTTATAACGCCATGTTTAACAACGGTTGTATTACATAACCGTTGTAATACAAGCTGTGTAACAAGCTTTGATTCCCAGCTACTATATTTTTTTCTTCCATATTTTTACATTTTAACACACTTGTATTAGAAGACCGTTCTAATACATGTATCACGCTTCGATTCACAGCAATGTATTTTTTGTCATATTTTTAGATTTTAAACATGTATTAATTTTTTAAACATGTCTAACGCCATGTAATGTATGATGTATATTCCCAGCAATGTATTCTTTACTATTTTTAAGTGCAATAGAGTATATATATAACTTAAAAAATAAAACTGTAAGAGATGAACATATATAGATATAATTGTTTTTTTAATATTCCATTGAGAGTACATTGATAAACATATTACATATCAAGATCATTGTCAGAGCTCATAGCATAAAATGCATCTTCATAATCTAGACATCTCTCCTCACTCCCCTCATCGGAATCATAATATACAGGCCTCCTTTTCTTCTTTATCTTCTTCTTCTTCGGCTTCTTCTTCTTCTTCTTCTTCTTATCTTTCCTTACCCTTAAGGCATCCCTGAAGTTGACAGTTGCTGGTTGGACGACCTCCTGGATTGGCGCCTGACGTTCCTCATTGAGGTTTCTAGGATTCTCATTTGTTGAACTCATTGTTACGAAGAATATATTATTTTGATATGTAAAATTGTCTATTTATAGATGAGGTTAAAGATGAAAAGACTGATAGTTTAATGCTTGTAATGATGATAACTTGTAAACCGTTCATATTCTGGAATGATATTTTCTTGTAAACCGTTCATATGTTGGGAAGTACAATGGTTAATAATATTACAACGGTTATAAGTGATGACCTTAGCGATATCACTTATAATCCAGGCATAATTTTAGGAATATGTTGTTGCCTGGTGTCGAACCTTGTACCACGTTTAAGGGGTATCGCTACGGTTATTATAACTAACTGTTGTGATATTATTAAATTAATATATAATCTATCATAACGGTTATTTAAGAAAACCGTTGTGAAAAATTTACCTATATAAGGGAATTAACTTTTCCTTTTTGACAGTCGCGTTGTTTCCTTCACAGCGAAACCCTAGCACCCAAACTTCATATTTTTTTAGAATCTGCGAGAAGAAGTACAAGAAGTATGAAGCTTTTGATTTAAGCTTCTTCCTCCTTGTAGTTCTTCTTGCAGAATCTAAAACTAGACGGACATGGTGATGATGCTGGTGGCAGCAAGCGTAATGTACATATTGTTTATGGAAAATAAGGTAGTCTCCCACTTCAATTTTTTGTTAAATAGTACTCATTATCTCGTTTGCTTCATGATGTTTTTGTTGATTGTTCTCTTTATGCGCAGATTCGACTTTAATGCTTCACAAGCAAGGTGAACTTCATTATTATGGTACAGTCCCACTTCTTAGCGTTTTCTTTCAACTTTTTCTTGTTTTGTTTTGAATACTAACTAATTTTCTTCATTACTTCCCACTTCTTAGGGTTTGTTTCTAATTTTTCTTGTTTTGTTTTGAATAATAACTAATTTTCTTCATTGCTTTCCCACTTCTTAGGTTTGTTTCACATGGTGATGATGATGGTGGTACATATATATATGAATTCATTCTAATAAGGTACATATATATGAATTCATTCTGATATTGTACATATGAAATTTAGTTTATTATTCCGATATTGTACATATGAAATTTAGTTTATTATTCTGATATTGTACATATGAAATTTAGTTTATTATATACTATGTATATTGTTTGTTTTACTATCCTTTTAATGAAAATGCAATATGTTAAATTGGTATCGAAACTTATAATCTAAAAATTAAGATGTATTTGAAAACCAACCATTATCATGTTAATGTTTTTCGAATCGCATCCATTTCATTCAGCACATTGAATGTTCCTTAACGCATAATATACGATTCAACGGTCTGATTCTTCTACACATCGATATCTTTTATATTATGTAGTTTACCTATTCATCGCCAAAAATCATCGTGGTTTTTATGATCATGATTGTTATGATGATAAAATCGCGATGATTTTGGGCGATGGAGAGGTAAACTATATAATTAAAAATATCGATGAGTAGAGTGAATCAGACCATTGAATCGTATATTATGTTTTAAGGAACATAAAATGTGCGGAATGAAATGGATGCAATTCAAAAAACAGTGGTGTGTTTAAGTTGGTTTTCAAGAATATTTTAATTTTCAGATTATATATTTCCTTACCAATTTAATGGTTGTAATTCTTTAACTAGGTGTATGGTAAAACAAGCAATATACATTTGTATATAATAAACTAAGGGTACATGTAACAACGGTTGAAACTAATATCCGTTGTGATTGATAATATATTTTACAACGGTTGAAACTAATATCCGTTGTGATTAATAATATATTTCACAATGGTTGATACAACTAAATGTTGCAATATATAATGCATTTTCCAGAATACAACAACGGTTTCCAGACCGTTGTAGAAACATCGAAGATACAACAATAATCTACATAACAACGCCTTCGCCCGCGTCATTATATGTCATTCCCAATCGTTGTTAAATGGGTTTTTCGTAGTAGTGCACGTGCCATTCTATTTTCCAAAGCAGAACTCGAGATATATACCAAGATCAGATGTCAGAATGATCTATGGAGATTGTGATCTCGAAGGATGTCGTGCACCACCCAACTCATTAGAGGAAGACAATCTGATGAAAGACAACTTTGACTACGATTATTATGATCCCCTGGATGACTTGCCTATCTGGAAGCCATACACGGAAGACTTGGGGCAAAAGACTCAGCCGGACAATGCCTATCAACTGAGTAATCTTGAAAAGAATACCCATGTTCCCACAAAGTCATGGAATCCTTACTCAGAACATTCTGAAAAATATCCGAAACCATGGTGATGAATTTGCAAGGATTTCAGGACAAGAATTCATTAACTATGCCTTTTCTGAGGTCAATGTCATTGCGGAAGACGACTCATCTATTCCCACAGAAACCTGGGATACCTTGGGGCAGCCAAGCGGCAAATATGACTTTTTAGTCAAATACACTGCTCCCGGAAGCTCTCGCATCAGATACGAGGACATCCAGCCAACTGGATGGGGAGATCCTCTTGAGAGTAAAAATATTATGGAAGATGCGACAGAAGAGTCCCCTTACGATAACTATGCATGGGAAGAAGACTCCAATTATCCTACTCCACTAGAAATCAGTGCCATTTATGAAGACAGACCAAGAAGGGAGGTGCCAGACTTTGTGATTCACAGAGGAGTTCGTCGCCATTGGGTTGCAGTCGATGTCCCAAAAGTCATCCATAAGTCAAAGTAATTACCATCTTTGTTTTGACGTTTCACCTCAGCCGGGTGAAATGGATGTTTTATAAGGCTTGCTTCTTTGTAAATGTACCTCTTCGCTTCGCCCAAAGCGACAAAGTTTTCTTTTATAGAGTTGTGTTTCAAGAATCGCAAATCATAAATAAATAATGTCATTCTGAATTCTCGCATTTATTGTTGTTTTCCCTTTTCATTTTTTTTCCAGAAAATGGTAATCCTAAAAAACAACCCATAATAAAAACAAACGTTTTAAAAAAAACACTGCACACACTTTTGCATTCTCTCCGTCTCTTCTAAAAAGGAATTATCACGTGATGCAGATTGCTTGTTTTAAACTCCGTTGAAACATACGATCCAATGCCTTTTACCAACTTTGAATTCCCGATATTTGAAGTCGAAGAAGAAGAGGACGAAGAAATTCCAGAAGAGATCTCCCAATTACTCAGGCAAGAGGAAAGATCTATTGAGTGTCACAAGGAGCCGTTGGAAACGGTCAATTTAGGTTCAGAAGAAGAAAAGAAAGAAGTTAAGATTGGGGTACTGCTCAGTCTAACTGTCAGAGAAGGCATTATAAAACTTCTCAAAGAGTTTCCATATGTATTTGCTTGGTCCTTTCAGGACATGCCAGGGTTGGATACCAGCATCGTGGAACATCACTTACCACTGAAAACAGAATGTCCTCCGGTAAAACAAAGACTGAGAATGACTCATCCAGTTATGACCATCAAAATTAAGGAAGAAGTGCAGAAACAGATCGACGCGGGTTTCCTTGCCACCTAAGAATATCCTCAATGGCTAGCTAACATAGTGCCGGTTCTGAAAAAGGACAGAAAAGTCAGAATGTGTGTAGACTACAGGGATCTGAACAAAGCAAGTCCAAAGGATGACTTCCCCCTGCCACACATAGACATGCTGGTAGACAACATATCAAAATTCAAAGTTTTCTCCTTCATGGATGGATTCTCGGGCGATAATCAAATCAAAATGGTGCCGGAAGATATGAAGAAAACTTCATTCATCACCCCATGAGGCACCTTTTGTTACAAGGTAATGCCGTTCGGTCTGAAGAACACGGGGGCAACCTATCAAAGGGCCATGACGACTCTGTTTCACGACATGATGCACAAAGAGATTGAAGTGTATGTCGATGACATGATTGCCAAATCTAAAATAGAAGGAGAGCATGTGACACACCTGTCAAAGTTATTCGAGCATCTGAGAAAGTACAAACTCCACTTGAATCCCAATAAGTGCACATTCGATGTTCGCTTAGGAAAACTCTTGGGATTTATCGTCAGCCAAAAAGGAATTGAGGTCGATCCTGACAAGGTCAGGGCCATTCAAGAAATGCATTCTCCGAAGACTGAAGAACAGGTCAGAGGATTTTTGGGACGTCTGAATTACATCTCAAGATTCATATCCCTCATGACCGCAACATGCACGCCGATCTTCAAACTGCTCAGAAAGAACCAAAGTTGTGTATGGACAGAAGATTCCCAAAAAGCTTTCGACAGCATCAAAGAATATATGCTGAATCCACCGATTCTGTCTCCTTGAGTAGAAGGAAGACCACTGATCATCTACCTAACAGTCTTGGAAGACTCCATGGGTTGTGTACTTGGCTAACAAGACGAAACAAAAAGGAAAGAGTCAGCCATTTACTACTTAAGAAAGAAGTTCAAGGACTGTGAAACTCGATACGCTATGCTCGAGAAAACTTGTTGCGCTCTGGCTTGGGCAGCCAAACGTCTCTGCCAGTACATGATTTGTCACACTACTTGGTTAATCTCCGAAATAGATCCAATCAAGTGCGTCTTTGAAAAGCCTGCTCTCACGGGAAGGATTGCCCGTTGGCAGATGTTGTTATCAGAATACGACATCGAGTACCATGCTCAGAAAGCCGTCAAAGGAAGTGTTTTAGCCGATCATTTGGCTCATCAACCAATTGACGATCAGGAATCAGTCGGATTTGGCTTCCCAGACGAAGATGTCATGTACTTAAAAATGAAAGATTGCGATGAACCGCTACTTCAACAAAGAATGAAAAGGGCGTTTGACAAAAAGGTCCGACCCCGTGTCTTCAGAGAAGGAGACCTCGTACTCAAGAAGATACAGTCATTTCTCACTTATTCTAGGGGAAAATGGACTCCGAATTACGATGGCCCTTATGTTGTTAAGAAAACCTTTTTAGGCGGTGCCTTGAGACTCGCAACCATGGATGGATAGGAGTTTACCTACCCCACGAATGTTGATGTAGTCAAGAAATACTTTGTCTAAATAAAAAAGAACGTCTCGGTGGATTGAAAACCCGAAAGGGCGGTCCAGGAAAAAATTAGAGACATAACCAATAATCATCCCAATGGATTGAAAACCCGAGAGGGCGATCTAGGCAAAAGTTAGGGATTCATGGCAAGTAACTATATCCGACAAGTTTGATTCCTCAAAGGTAACATCATCCGTTGGGAAAACTTCAAGTCAAGGTCATCTTTGACAAAAGCCCATAATGTCCTGAATTTAAAGTTGGTGGAAGGATAACGTTCGTTATGTTTCAATGTAGCCCCTTTACCTTAAAATTACCATTTTCTAAACTTTGTAATGCTCCACGGAATCACGCATTAAGCTGATTTCCATTCTATCAATAAAATTTAAGCCCATGTGCCTTTTGTTTACAATTCTCATTTATTTTGCTTTACAGAATGACATTTTAATATGATCAACGATTCTTGAAACAAAAATGAATTTACTTTTTCGAAACGAGAAGTTCAAGTTTTAATTTTAAAACAAAGATGGTATTTTCCTTTCGATTAATGAGCGCAAAAAAGGGGAATATCGACTGCTTCTCTGGTAGTGATCGAACTTCAAAATGCAGAATCAAAGTATTCTTTTTGATTAGTACACCCTGAATGAAGGATCAACTATTTCAGACAAAATGATCCATCTATCATCCTCGACAGAGTTCTTACCTCTGAAAACCAATTGATGGCTTATGCCCCCCAGTAGGGTCCACCTCTGAAAAACAAAGACGGATGTCCATCCCTAGCAGGTTTGTTCTTCTAGAAACCGGAACGAATGCGGGAATCCCTATTCCCGAGCAAAAGTACAACTTTGAGAATCTCCAGTGATATCCCTATCTCCCAGAATGGCCAAGTATCCGATTGTATTCCTCGCCAGTCTATATGTCGTATCTGTTTTGTCAACATAAACATACATACATCGTAATTGATTCATATTCATACACATATTGCGTCAATATCGCTCTGGTCATACTTATCCCCAAGTGATAAACGTCTTCCCTCCGATAGAGTTGTCAGTTTTCCTTTATGCATCAGATAGGACAAAATTCCGGTCTAAGTTCTTTCCTCGTCAGGAAAATGTACCGTCTAAACAATCTCTCTCCAGTGCATTCCTGGATTGAAGTCGGTCCTCGACCACTTTGATAACTTGAACCTCTGAAAAGCAAGAAGACATTCAGATGGGCATCTTTGAAACATCACTCTTCATCATGGGAGATGATATTTGCTTTCTCGGATTAAAGAAAATCCCCAGAGAAAGCCTCTCCACCAAAAAACTCTTGGCAATATGGCGAATTCTCCTCGAAAAGTTTGTTGTCAATGAAGTCATCAGCACCTCAAAATTGGATTACATCACATGGCATTTCTTCGAAAAAGGTCTCGAAGAAAAGTATGATGTAATATCACCAAGCAACAAGCAATCTCTCCAGAGACTTGCTTTCTCCAGTAGGTCGACTAATAGCATCTCCACAGAGAAGTTTGCACACCTCTGCAGTTTAGACAAATGGTTCTCCCCAGCAAGTCTGACATCAAATCTTTTTCCATCAAATGGCGTCTCCCCAGTAAAACTCAGCGAGAAGTTTGATGAAGACCGCTACAAATAGCGTTCCTTATCGAGGAAGGAACTCGACAAGAAGAAATTGAGACCAATTCCATGGTAGAAGACCAGGATCGAGGGGAAGTTTATTTTAAAAAAGAAACTGAGACCAGTTCTATGGCAGAAGACCAGGATCGAGGGGAAGTTTATTTCAAAAAAGAAACTGAGACCAGTTCCATGGCTGAAGACCAGGATTGAGGGAAATTTTATTTCAAAAAAAACTAAGACCAATTCCAAGGCTGAAGGCCAGGATCGAGGGGAAGTTTATTTTCAGAAGAAAACTGAGACCAACTTTGTGGCTGAAGACCAGGATCGAGGGGAAGTTTTACCCTTTTCTAAGTAGCATTACTTAGCAAATTAAGATGGATGAGAAAACCGCTACCATTCATAACCACAGTCAAAATTTTGGGTATTCCGATATGTAATCCTCTTTTACCTTGAATGTACGAATGTCTTCGCCATTCATACCTTCACGTCCAAGAAGATTAAATAGGGGAATATGTCATACCCCAAATTTTGACCACAAGATTTCCCATCATTGTGCAAATCATCACCACAATATGGATGTACCTTCATTCCTCATCAATTCTCTCAAAGATTGTTGAGCATTCACTACAATCAAGAATTAGGGTTTAGAGCCCTCTCAGAATACTCAGACAAAGGATCAACCAAGAATGGACATGATCCTCAATTTGTCAAACCTATCAAACATCCATGAAGGATCAAGAGGTCTCCCACATCAAGAATCAAGCACAAGAGTGCAGCATTTCAACTGGATCAAGCCTCAAGATCATCAATGTCACCAAATTAGGGTTTTGGTCGACCAAGGCCTCCAGAGAGAAATTTTCATCTGGGCATGAGCCAATACTTCAAAAAATGATCCAAGAAGCTCAAAGGGACCTCATGAACCTAATCACAAGTTCAAAATAGCCTCAGGGGATGCATTCATCAAAAATCGGGAATTAGGGTTTCTTGACCTAATTCACCCCTAAGTTTTCTTTTGAAGCAAGGCATGGCCCAAGACCTCAGGAAGTATTTTGAAGACCTCCAATACATCATATTTATCCATTTACAAAATTGGATTGATTTAAACAACTTGATTCATAAGCAATACAAGGATTCAAATTCATCTGGACCAATTAGAGTTTTTTTATGAAAAGTCAACTGTACCTTTGACTTTTGACTAAGACATGATCCCAAACCTTGGGACATGATTCAAGACACTCTAAAACACCTATGTAACCCATCCATTAGGCTTGAATTAGGTCAAACACTTGATTTCATAGAGGATCACAAAGTTTGAAATTCATCTGATGAAAAGTCAACTGCGACAAAAAACCAAGTTTGACTTTTTGAATTTCTTGATAAACAAGGCTTCCTTGAGTCAAAAATAATGTTAACTTATGGTTTGGATCATCATCCATCAAGATAAATCAAGAAAAGTGGGGTTACTTGCAAAAGGGGCAACCATAAGAAACTTGAAATTTTTACTAAGTCATGAAAAAAAGTGATTTATTCCCAACTTTGCAAGACCATAAATTGTGATCCAAGCAACCTTTTTCTTCCATCCAAATCTCAAATGAAAGCTCTCATTACATGCTTCAAGATTGACAACTACATCAGATTCCAAATCCTCATGGATTGATCAAAATCACAAAAAATGGAAAATGGACACTTTTCCAACACAGAAAAATTTGAGACAGAATCTGTCTCATGATTTGTCCAACTTTGAGGCCATTTTTCATTATGATCCAACATGATTCAAGACCAAAGTTGGACATTAAAGTTGAAGTATGTTATTGGGGCTTTCCAAAAAGTACAAGAACATCCATTAATTCAACTTGAGCAAGGAGTTATAAACCTCACAACATGCCTTGCTCAAACTGATTTTCATGACAGCATTTGGCAGATTGTGTGCATTTCTTGTGCCACACAATTTCCATTTCCAATTTTGTCATCTTCCAAGCTTTGTCCTCTTCCAAGATCAGACAGAATCTTGATGAATCACTTGATGATTTCAACTTTGGACCATTGAGTCAAGAAATCAACTTGGCATGTGCAAAATCATCATTTACATGAACCTTGAATTTCAAATTTGGCATCAAGCATTTATGTGATGCATAGAGGTGGCATGAATCAGTTACAAACCAGCCAAAAAAAGTCAAGAAACATGAGTGTTCAAACCTGCAAAGTTGGTTGAAGTCAAGATAAGAGGAGACTTGGTATCTTGGCATTTAAGAAAGTGCTACATGAGTAAATCCATTGGATAATAGCATGCTCCCTCATCCACTCACTATTCCTTCAAAAACAAACTTCCTCTACTATAAATAGAAGTCATTTCTGATGTTTCAAACCATTCCAAAACAATACCAAAACCTTGTTTTCTCACTCCCCCTCTTTTACTTCAATTTCAAGTCACAATGGAGCAATTTGGGGATTCTTGAAACCAGAGAAAAAACCACTCAAATAACTATCCAAACACATCATAAATCATCTATTGGAGGTGTTCAAACCTTCATCCACATTGTACAACACCAAAATCAGAAAGTCAACCTCCAAAACCTCAAATTTTGACTTTTCTGCATTTTTTAAGCCATGTCTTGATCCAATCACTTTCAAAGCCAAACAACACTTCAAATACTTTACAAATATCATCCTTAAACTGTTCCAACAAGTTTCCCTCAACTGTAACGCCATTTGAGTAAGTTAGCATTTTGGTCACTTTTGCCACTTTTGCAAGAAAGAGCTAGTTCTTGTTCCTGAGGTTTCCAACTGGTTTTGACCACCATTGGATTCCTCATGAAATTCTAGGTAGGATCCATCTAAATTTCTTCCATTTTCATGGAGAAATGAAGAAGTTATGGCCTTCTTGCAAATGCCCCAAAATCTGGTTTATGCCTTGGTCTGACCTAGCAATTACGTCACCCTTATATGCATATGGGGTGGTTTTGATACACGGATGTATCACCACCCCAGTGGTAGCAGAATGTGTTTGTTTGGTTAGAGGGCGTGGGTTCAACACCCACCCAGACCATTTTTGGTTCCCTCTCCTTTTTTGCTATTTTTCTCATTTTTCATTATTTTCTTAATTAATCTCAAAATTAATTTCTCCTTCAATTTTAATTATATTTGATTGGTTCTTTTTTTGAAAATTCACAAAAATGTTGAAATATGTTATTCTACAAAAAAAAAAATTTACATTGTTTATTTAATATAGCTTCAATTTTTTTTATTAATTTCATTTTATTTGTTTTCAAACATTTTTAAAATGAGATTTTCACCTTGAATTTTCAAATTCAATTGGATTCCAAGCTTTCATGTGATTAAACATGATTTTTCATAATATTTTTCAAAGTTAACAACTTGTTTTTGAATATATTTGATATTTTATATCATTTTTTATTTAATTTCCATTGAAAATTATATATTTTTTG
The DNA here is from genome assembly GCA_022829125.1 of Lathyrus tuberosus. Taxonomy (NCBI): domain Eukaryota; kingdom Viridiplantae; phylum Streptophyta; class Magnoliopsida; order Fabales; family Fabaceae; genus Lathyrus; species Lathyrus tuberosus. The sequence continues at coordinate 18,297,760 of JALAZF010000021.1, read as the reverse complement.
ATTAAAATTAGGGTTTTTCTTAATTTTGATTTTTTAAAACTTCATTTGAAACACTTTTGGGCCTCTAATAGAGTGTAAGACCCACCCCCTTTGTAAATATACCATTTTTGGGCCTCAGTCATTCTATAAGTCCCGATACAGTTTTCAAAATAAACCGTGCGATCGTTGTTTTTCAAATGGGCATCTCCTTGAGTTGTAAGCCCCATCCCTTGTATAAAAATAACTTTTTGGGCCTCTAATATAGTTTTATACCCAACCCCTCCTTGTACAAAAACAATATTTGGGCCTCAACTATAGTATAAGTCCCGCAACGTCTTTCGGTATCGCAATGCGATCAATGTTTTCAAATAGGACATCTGGGCCTCTCTTTGAGTTATAAGCCCCAAACTTTCTTTTCTTTTTAAACAAACTTCTTTTAATTCAAATACAAATTCAAAGTTTCCTTAAAAGTTTCTTCAATTTCTTGAAACCCTAATCAAAGCATACAGTTGTAGTCAATACTACAGATCACAATACACTTGAGCTTCTTCTCAGAAGGTAAGTCCCAACATCTTTTTCAATGCATATTTGTTTACATATATTTGTCAATATAATTGTTTGTATATACTTGTGCATATCTTGTTTAGAGTTTTCCCCAACAATTAGGTCTATGTTTAGGTCAAACCAGAGATTACTTTACAACATAGTCAAATCTAGTTCCCTCATAGGAAATTCCCTATACAGTCTTGCCTCCTCTTGGGCTTATACGATATGGAACAGAGAAATGCATTATTCCTGGTGAATCTTTTATCAAGACTGTCAGAACTTAGAAATATATGTGTATACAAGAAATTCATTTCCCCTGAGAGGATTAATTCCCGGTGAAACCTCTTTTGAATTTCTTCAAACCTTAGAACTGTTCAACAAAGAAAAGATTAATTCCCGGTGAAACTTTTCTTGAACTTTCTTAGGCTTGGACCCACAGGCTTCTTAAAAGTTCCCGAGCCTCCTCTTGGGCTTAGTACAAGGACCAACAGGCTTCTTAGAAGTTCCCCTTAGCCTCCTCTTGGGCTTAGTACAAGGACCCAAAGGCCTCCTAAAAGCATAGGATAAAAATTAGTCATCTCTACTAGTTCAATCCTCAGGAGAGTCAGAATTCCAAAATATCAAACCATTCTAGGGTTGATATCCATCCCTTAAACCCCCAGCGTCTTCTTGGGCTTCATACAAGCAGACTTGGACAGTCTCAGCCTCCTCTTGGGCTTCATTCAAGTAGACTTGGAAAGTCTTATCTCCTCTTAGATCTCACAGAGACCCTCAAGTTCCCTAAAAGCATAGGAAGAAACCTAATCATTTCATCAATATACTAATCTCCAGCAGTGTTAAAACCTCTAAGGTTTTCAAACTCAACTTTTAAACTCCTATGACCCTCAACAAGGTGTAAAATTTTACCTTAAAAAAATCCCCAACCAGGGTCAATTTACCATCAACAAATCCCCCAAGAGAATCAGAGCCTCATGGCATCTGATATCTCAACTCTTTTCTAATCCCCAGAAAGAGTAAAACCTTTGGATTAGCCAATACCATTTGAACCTGCTCCTGGATTTCCATAAATCCTCAGCAAGAGATAGCCTCCTCTTAGACTTCATATAAGAATTTCCCCCAGTGGAGTCAGTCAGCCTCAATCTTGGGCTTTGTACAAGACAGATAAAACCCTCTCCAATGGAGTCAGTTTCTTTTAGCTTCAAACCTTGGGCTTTGATCAAGGCACACAAAAACCAACATCCCCTCATATGAGACAATGAGTCAACTCTGCAGGAAGACATTTCCTCTATACATCACATATCAAAACAAACAATCAAAACCTTTTTCTATATAATTGCTGTAAGTGGCACACTTGTTAATTCAAAATCCAAGCTGGAGTCCTTCCTTTATCCTGGCCAAAATTCATCTTTCATCTAACAGCTACAAGTGGCAAGCCTCTGGATTCCTAACATCCAAGCCAATGTCCATCTCTTAGCATGAAAGATTCATAAGGAAAAAGTGGCATTGCTCTACACTGAGTTAAAGCTTTCTTCCTTCATGACATCTCTCTTATAAAGGAAATTATGGCATTGCGGGATTCACATATCCTAGTTAAAGTAATTTCCCTTATAATCCAATTCTCAACATTTTGTGATGAAGAGGTAAGTTATTCTCCCTTTAGAGATGACAAATTCTCTCTCAGTCACCCTTTTAGCTTCAATCTTGGGCTTTGAACAAGACAGAAATACTCTGCTAGCTTCAATCTTGGGCTTTAAACAAGACACCAAATATCTTTCCTCCCATAGAAATAGGAGGAACTACGATTGCTTTGATTTCCCGAATCTCTTTACGGGAATACGTAGGCATAAGATTGCAAAATCTTAGCGAGCACACAAATCAAAAACTTTAGGTTCAATACCTTACCAAAAACAACAGAAAACCCGAAAACCACAAAAACAGTCTCCCAATTCTCCCAAAGAAGAAACCTTTCCCAAGCCACAACGGATAAACACAAGAAAGCATTTTAAATTAACAAAGAAACATGCAATAAAAGGCCTATGTATAGCCATATATACACTGGGTGTTAATAGCTTCCCTTTGTATAACCTCCCCGATCTCTTAGCATTTGTTAAAGATAACATTTGCGTGCAAGGTTAGTTTTAGATATCTTCCCTTTCCTTTCCAGCTTCATAGGATAAATAAGGAATCAGAAAGTAGCACCCAATTCCAACATTGCGGTAAGGTGGTCGCGTCACCGACAAAAATCGGACGCTACAGCTTGATACTAGTAAACCTATTATGTGTGCATTTGGCATTCCAAAGACAACACATGCTGGCAGTTAGGACCCTTCTATTGTATTTTTCTTGCGCCACCCTACTTGAAACCTCTCATCACCATATCTCCATACCCTTTCTACATTTTCATTTTCAACTTACATAATTGAAAGAGACATAGCACAAAAACGAGACACACTTGCATTAAAAAAAGAAGTACTATACTTGCTGCACACCTTTCCTATCTAGTGTCAATTTAAAAGAAAAAGAAAAAGGAGTTCCACCAGCCAAACAACCAAACAGAGTGTTAACGGCCCATCGAATCGCAACAACAACAACTTAAGTCACAACGCCGAAGTACCACAACAGAAGAAAAGTAACAGAGGAAGCATTGTGAACAATGAAGTGAGGAGAGGAAAGTTTCACGTTTGGGAGGAGCAGATCAAGGTAATGGATTTCTTGGAGTGAGGGGGGACTGTGATTTGCTATGCCGTTCCTTTTTTTTGTTTGCTCTCTTTGTTTCTTTTTTATAAAAAACCTTATTTTTAATTATTGTTGATGGGTTGTGAAAGTCCATTTTGGGTTGCCACATTACACACTCCTTTTATTCACTACCCCCATTTCCCTCTTTATAATTTAATCCAATTTTTTAATAGTTTAGATATTTTTTTTATTTGTTTTAATATATTTTTTATTGTTAAATTTTAGAAGAAAGAAAAACAAAAAAAAAATACTTAGATAATTTATTTTAAATATTTTCTTACTTTCTAATTTATTTAGTTATTTAACAATAAAGAGAGGCAAAAACATTTTTAAATAATTAATACTTTTATTTTAATTAGTTGTTTAATATTTAAGAATACCAAAAAAAATTGTCTTTTGTTTAAAATATTTATCCACTTTTGTCATTTTATTACAAATTTAAAAAATGTTTCACTGGTTGTTACTTTATTTAGTTATGTGATTTATTGTGAATCTATTAGCTTGCCACTGTTTTCTTGTTGAAGTTATGGTTTGACATTTCTTCCCATATGTTTTGCAACAAATGCAATGATCATGATATGTCTTGATGGTGGTTATTTGACTTTTGACCATGCTTTATGCTTGATACTTGTTAATGATGCATCTATGTGATGATTTGTACTTTGAGGCTGGATTCCATGATACACCTGATTAGGTTTTTTTCTTGAGGTCACTTGAGATATTTTTCCTCATAAATTTATGTTGATTACATGCCTTGACTGCTTTACACATGTTGTTATTCATTCATGATCTTAGATTTGATGATTGAGGCTTTGCTTTACCTTATCTTGGTATTGTCTTCATGATTCCTGTCTGGTTTGATATTCATTTATAGCTCTTGAATCTACATGTTGCCTATGTTTAAATCCAAGGGAAGGGTTTGTGGTTGACTTTATAGTCATATGCATTGAATTTCTCTTTTGCATCTTTCACCCATTGTATGATCCTTGTTTTCTGTTTAGGTTGATTGCCTTAGTTTGTATATACTTAGATTATTTACCTTAGACTGACTACTTTAGGTTGTGACCCTCTTAGGTAGTTACCCATAAGAATTTTCAGCTTTAGATAACCTACAATTAGGTTTCCTTTTCGCAAAAGAGAATAGACATTAGTCATCCTTAGTTGAGATGTAATTCTATTACCCTATAACATTGTTGAGAAAGATGTTGATTCTTTTCCACTTGAGAGAGGTATGTGGCATACTCCTTGGTTCTTTATCCGAGTTGGAGCCCTTCTCTCAATGTGAAGCAAAGATCTTTCTTCTGCATGTTTGTGGTGGATTAGTTGAGTATTCTCCTTAAGATGACAACTTGTCTCTTCTCCTAAAACCAACCCACAAACATGCTTTTACCCGTAGTGAGCTGAACTACAATTGCTCTGACTTCCTATACAGGATACGTAGGCATAGGATTGCGAGATCCTAGCGAGCCGCCTTTTTCTTTTTCCACCTTTTCTCTTTTCTTTGCCCATCTTTTCACCATTATCAAATAACTTAGCCAATAACAAAAATTCAATAAAAGGTTCCTATAGAGTACTATAGATACTTAGGGTGCTAATATCTTCCCTTAGTATAACCAACCCCAGAACCTTAGATTCTCTTTTTCTTTGTTTTGCATTTCATTTTTATGGGTTATTCTTTCTTTACCCCTTCCCTTGGATAAGATTGGTGGTGATATCTTAAGATTTGTGAAGCCTAGCAAACTCAATAGCTATGGTCTTCGATTCTCACCGCGATAGGAAATGGCGACTTCACTAGGGACATCTCCCTAAGAGGGTTACACCTAACTTGTTTATTTGTGTTATTTGTATATATTTGTATATATTTGTATGCTATATGTGTGGGTTTCTTTGGGTGATTATATTGTGGTGAGATAAGTCTTAACCCAGACTTAAGAACACAAATAAGATAGGAAGGGTGGTATAGTCAAGGAGGCTTTGAGGGAGTAACCCCGAAGAAGTTAACTTGAGATCCCCCGCTCAGTGGAGGCCCTCTTGAGGGTGGTATTTGATGAATGAGTAATCGTGAAAACATTTGCTACTTTCGACCTATGAGCCTGAGAAGCTGGGAACCTTAGTTACCTCTTACCCCACTTGGCCTAATTAGGATGTAGTGCGGTGGCTATGATGGTGTAAACCTGAAATAGTTGATACGCGATACTACATTCAAATGAGATTATCTTGAGAATATTATTGATTTTTGAGTAATTGGTCTGTTAATAATATCCGAAAGATGGATCGATGACTTTGGAAACTTGTTAGAACCTTGTCTGGCAGGTACAAAAACCCATAGTACATACGCTTGGGATGGTTAGACCATGGCTCCATGCTCCTGATCTCAAACCCTAAACCCACATGTTTGTATATATGTGCATAGGTGTATATGTGTGTTTGTGCATTCATCCATCTATGTATTCATGCACCATTTTTCCAACTCTTCAAGGAACTTAGAGTTATCTTGCAAACATCATAGGTTTTACCATGGATTTTGGAAGTTGTACTCTATTTTGTAATCCTTCAAATTTTTTAATAAAAAAAGATTTTCAGCTATTCAAAGTGTTATCAATTTTATGGTGTTTGCAAATATAACTTTCTAGTTCCTTGAAATTTATTTGCATTTGCACAACATGCATCATGTAGCATTGCATTCATCATTTGCATACATGTTTTTCCCTAAACAAACACTCATTTGGCCTTCTGTCCTTGTATCATTTAGCTAATTTCCTGGCATTCGTACTGAGCTCGAAGTAGTTACTGAAGGACAATGGAGAGGACAGAGAATTTTGATTCCATGTCAGGCTTTAGAGTGATGACTAACCCAATGTACAGGTTTCCTCCTGACGGCAATGCTCCACAAGTGGATGTTCCTACTCGATCTCAGCCTGTGGAAGATAACCTGGCTGTTCAAGTTGATGAAAGAGATTCTCGATTTCCGAGGTATATGCTAAATCCTCAGAATGTCCACCCTGTGATAAAAGGTGAATGATCCTAGGGTTGTGGAAATCGATGAAGGAGTTCATGATCTCAAAGAACAATTGAAGATGATGGAAGGACTCAACACATCTAGTCTTAAGGCTCATGACTTGTGTCTGGTTCCGGGCGTGGTTATTCCCCCAAAGTTCAAAATGCTTGTCTTTGAAATATACAAGGGTGTTAGCTATCCAAGGTACCATTTGACGATGTTCTGTCGAAAGATGACCGCTTATATCGACAACGACAAGCTGATGATTCACTGCTTTCAAGAAAGTTTATGTGGGGCATCCTTGATGTGGTATATGAAACTAGAAAGGAACCATATTCAGTCTTGGGAAGACCTAGCTGATGCTTTTGTGAAGCAGTACAACTACAATATAGACATGGCTCCAAACAACGATAAATTGATGAGCATGAGTCAGAAGGACAACGAATCCTTCAGGGAGTATGCACTGCGGTGGAAGGAGTTGGCAGCCCAAGTTCATCCACCACTCCAAGAGAAAGAACTGGCCAAGATGTTTCTAAAAACGTTGTTAGACTCTTATTATGTTAGGATGGTAGGCGTAGTGCCATTAGAGTTCTCTAAAATTGTGGAAGTCGGAGTAAACATCAAGGACGCATTCAAAAGTGGAAGAATCCAAGATAACTCGAATAGCCAAGCTAATGAAGAGAAATCTGTTAGTGATTCCCAAGAGGAAGGAAATGTTGAAGTTGATGCAATTTGGGATTCTCCTCAGATCCTGCAAGCTCCAGTTCCGGTGCCTTATCGATTATCAGAATCAGCGGCTGAATCAGCAGAGATCTCCGAATAGTCTAGAAGGAGAGACTCGCCAATTTGATCCAATCCAAATAACTTACAGTCAATTGTGTTTTTAGTTTGCCCGAAATTCATTGATGACACCTAGAAAGACCAAAGCCATAAAATCTCGCCCTCATTGGTACAATCTAAATACCAGTTGTGAATTTTATGATGGAGTAGTGGGGCATCCGATTGAAGAGTGCATGGTTTTCCAGGAAAAGGTTCAAGAGATGATCGACAATGAAGTGTTGACCTTTAAGGGAGGAAGCCCATTTTTGAATGGAACGCCTTTATAAAGACTCAAGAGATTCCCTTCCAAGCCGGTGAAATCAGGAGGAGAGCTCATTCCCAAGATCATCTAGCTGTTTGTTTGTTTGCTTGCGTTTGTTGTTATTCCTTTGATTGTTAAAAGTATGATTTGCATGTAAGAACTTGTTTACTTTGAATGATTAATGCAATGAATATATTTTTCTTGAAGTAATCCAATCGTATTCACTCGTATAATGTTTTTCTGCTTTATAATGGCGATGCTACCCCATCTCTCGCCTTGGCAGAGAATTGGAGGGAGGACGACGAAAGTGAAAATGCAAGATCTCTTGTTTGTATGCTTTTGAGTAAAACCATGCTGATGATGTAAGGCATTGTTTCAAATCTCCAAACACCAAAGATATCAGGAAGATAATCCCTCTTTAACCCCTTTGAGCCTTGAAGTAGGAGTTTTCTTTTCTAAATCGAAATATTCTCAATTTTAACCTGGGGCAGGGTAGTCTTTAGTTAAGCTGATCGAGCGCCCAAACTTTAAAAAAAGGGGAGTAAACATCCGAGGATCCACCATACCTATCCCTCACACATTAAGAGGCTATGAGTTAAATCCATAATGATTATCCCTCAACTAGCTAAGGAATGAGGCAGTCACAATCCTTTCAACAAGTCAAAAACAACTTAGAGTCACACGATTTGTTCTTAAATCAAAAATGAAAAAAAAGAAAAGCCTGCTAAGTCAAAACCTATGAAGGAGATTTAGGAAAAATTAGGGCATCCCGCTGACTTCAAGGTCAAATCCAAAGACTCAGTCCAGACAAAAGTTAGGAAATGAAAAAACGTGAAAAGCGAAAACAAAGGATTACAAAGAAAAATCCTCAATAAAAAACAAAGTCGTGTGATCATACACCAAAAGAAAAAAGGTAAGTGACTACCATGTCCAAAGCCTCAGTGGTTTCTCGACCATATAAAAAATCCTCTTGAGAGATGAGTGCTCACATCAAGTTAGCTGAACATTGGATTGTAGGACGTCACGAAGAATGGGTGGGCACAAACATACTTTGAGCCTTATATCCTTTGTTTAAAAAATACCGTGATAGGTAATGTTTCCTGACTCCTATGAGTTGTACTCAACATTTGTGTTGGCTTTGTAAAATGAATTTAATGTCATATCCTAACTAGTGATTCGGTCACAGGTTACTGCGATATCTTTTCAATAAAAACTTCAAGACTAACATGTGTGTTGAATTAGCAGTTTCAGAATTAACATTTTTTGCTTGCTAACATTGCTTGATATTACAAAAGCTTGCATATGAGCATCAGTGACGAGTTTAAACTTGTGAGACTTGGAACTCTAATAAGTAAAAGGCAATTCATTTCAAAAAAGAATGATCATATCCAGGGGCATGTTTTTTGAAGACTCTGCTAAACAGGGGCAAGTTGTTTCCCAGTTCTTGCTTTCACAGACTGACCATCCCTAAAGGGCAAGTTTGAAGACTCGGTTATAGAGAATACAATCATTCTGGGGAAGTTACGTCGAGATTTGATAAATCACTCCAAGAGTTTGAAGACATTTGAGCATTTTGGATGCCAATTTTTTCTGTAAAGTCCTCTTGAGATGATTTCTTCTCATGAAACATGCAATCTGGGTGAAGCTTATTTTCAAGAATTGTCGCTCATTTGTGATGACCACTGTGCAGTTCATCAATGCAGAACTACATTGTTCTCATAGCAACCTTTACCCATGTCCCCAGTAAGTCTCTACTTCAAGTGGTCATGGCGATTCCCCGGTGGGTCTCTACTTCAAGCAGTTATGGCATGTTTGATGCAAGGCTTTCCCTAGTTGGTTCTCTTACAACTCCACTCTTCCCCAGTGAGGCGAATGTTTATTTAACTCCTCATGAAGTCTCAACTCTGATATCTACAACTGCGATTTCAATCCGAGCTTCCCCAATGAAGTGGATATTTATTTTATCCCCTGTGAGGCTTCAGCTCTGGCATCTCCAGTTACAACTCTCATTCAAAAGTTCGTAGTGGATATTTATTTTATCCCATATGAAGTCTCTCCAGTCATGGGTGATTTTTCCCCTAGTGGATCTTTCTCTTCCTCAAGAAACCAAGTTCATTGTGACAATCCCCTAAGTGAAGTCATGATGTTTATCCCCAAGTGGAGTACTCTCATTTTCCCCAAAGAAGTTTGAAGCCTTGAAGCAGGACTTTAATTCCATATGTGGCTTCCCATTCATCCCTAATGATGTTTCTATCTTATAAAGATTGTTCGAGTATCCTTGTTGAGATGTTTATTTCATCTCCAGTTTACTTCTCTTGGTTGTTTTGTCAGCATAAACATAACATGACATACATACATTCATACAGATATACATGGCATATGTGCATTTTGCATTTTTCTGATGCTTGTTTATTCATTCACTTTGGCTGTGTTTATCCCCAAGTGACTTGGTTTGTCTTCTCTCCTCAGTAGAGTCGTAAAGCCTAAGCAGAAAGTGCACATCCTTTCTAACTCCCCACCGAGTTTAATCCTGGCGGAAGATTTGTTACTTTAGTTCTCTTTTCCATTTTTGGATAAGATAAGTCCCCAGTTGAGTTCATTCCTCAATGGGTAGAGTCTTGCTTGACCGTTTCTCTTCAGTTATCTCCTGGGTTGAACTTTGGTCCCTAACAATCACGGTTTCAAATCTCTCTAGGTTGTTGAACCTAGATTGAGTGTGCATTTATTTTACACTTTGTCTCCCCGGGAAGAATCTATTTGAAGATCACCATTGAAGACAAAATATTTCTCCAGCAGTGTTGTTATAACATTTCCTTGGAATCTATACCCAGACAACAAGTGGCAGCCTCTTTATTTGAGCAGCTTGTTTTGTTCTCAGGTTTTCTATTTGGATGACGAGGCAGTCTCTTTTCAAGACAGTTTGTCAATCCCCAGTGAAATTATCAAGATGATCAAGTTTTCTTCCATCAAATGGCATCTCTTCGGAAGTCTGTCAGAGAAGTTTGTTGAAGACCATACAAGTGGTTTATCTTTATTTGAGATATCCCATTACAAGGATTTTATTACAATTGGCGATGTTCTCCCCAGTAAGTCCACTATTCAATTTGCTTCCATCAAATGGCATCTCTCCGAGAAGTTTGGTGAAGATTCAGATGATCTTTCTCTTTATTTGAGAAGATATGTTTACAAATCAACCGGCTTGCATCTCTTTTGGAGATCCCCGATGAAGTTTCCTAATCTCCAGTAAGTTATGGACCTCCACTAAAGTCATAAGTCTCTAGTGAAATTTCAATCCCATGTGAAGATACTTTTCCACAAGTATTCACCTTTCCAGGAAGAACCTGAGATTTACTCGTAGTATACAACCTCAAATCTTTTATTTTCAAGATTTTCTCGTCGCATACAACCTCGAAGCTTTTATTTTTAGATTTGCTCGTGGCATACAACCTCGAAGCGTTTATTTCAAGACCTGCTCGTGGCATACAACCTTGTAGCATTTATTCTCAGACTTGCTCGTGGCATACAACCTCGGAGCGTTGAGTTTATTATTACCCTTTTCAAGTGGAATCCTTGATCAAAGAAGAAACTGAGACCCGTTCGCGGCTTACGACACGAGATGTGGGGAGGTTTATTTTTACCCTTTTCAAGTAAAAGAAGAAACTAAGACCATTCATTGGCTTATGACCTGAGGCGAGGGGAGATTTATTATGCTTTTAAACCGATTATTTAATTTTTTGAAGTTGGTTCTATTTTATAATCTTTGATTGATCTCAGCAGTAGATTCTTCGATAAATTTTAAAATAGAATTTTCAGCAAACCTCAGTAGAAGATATTTTGTTTTCATTTCCTGGCAAGTCTCGGAAGAAGATTTCCAGTTGACCTCGGCAGAAGGTATTTTCTTTTTAGGATCTCGGCAGTAGAATCCTTGGTTAAATCTTGGCAGGAAATTTTCCAGGCAAGTGTGTTCGCAGTTAATCCTCGGCAGTAGGACTTCCATAGTAGACCTCGGCAAAAGGTGTTTGGTTTGTAGATTCTCTGGTTAATCTCGGCAGTAGATCTCCAACAGACTTCAACAAAAGATGTTTCTTTCTTTCCAGGATCTCGGCAGTAGATTTTCTGGTTAACTTTGATGCTTCTTTAAACTTCGACAGATAGTTGTTTCTTTTCAGAATCTCGGTAGTAGATTCCTTGGTTAATCTCAGCAGCAGATTCCCTAGTAAATTTTGATAGTTGACACACTTTTCAATAAAACCTTGGCAGAAGGTATCCCCAAATGAGGTCCTAAGTCTCGACAGTAGACTCCTCTAGTTGACATCTCTTGAAATTCCCACAGTTGACAGTAGGTTCTCCAAGTGGAATTTGTTAAAAGATTTTGTTCAAATCTTTCCTCACAAGTTCATCACCTTTGTTTAAGCTATAAGATATCTGGTAGTAGGTAATATACCTCTATTTTTTAAGCTACCCTGTGATTGGTAGTTGGTAGTCTCTTCCCCAGTAGAGTTGAGTCTCATTCCCAGTGGAGTTAGATCTTTTCCCTGTGGAGTCTTGTTTTGTTTTCTAAGTTGTTCCTCGTTGGTTCTTTTATTCTTTAACTCTGCTTTAACAACATTTCCGCATATAGTTATCCCCAAGTCGAGTCATTCACCAACGGTTTATTTCCATGGTAAACCACCTCGGTTTTCTCAGTAGTTTGTCTTCTGAGTCTCACATTGCATATCATACCATTTCACCTGCATCCGGTCAAAATTCTAGGTATTATGATATTTAAGCCTCTTTCACCTTGAATGTCTGAATGTCATTGCCATTCATACCTCCAGGTCCAAGAATATTAAATAGGGGCATCTGTCATATCCAAAATTTTGACCAGGCATTTTTAATATTTTTATTCATCTGACTGTATTTTTTGCTTTGCATCATCGCAATAACATATCATGTATTTCATCATGCATAATGCCTGAATTATCAGCCAAAATAAATTTGTAGATTTACAACCGAATCGATAAAATTAAAAGTCAACTGTGCGTAGAATCAGTGGACGAAAAATTTTAAAACCGAGTTTGCAAACGTCAGTCATATTAATCTACGTTTCGCGTAGTTTAACCTGGCGTGCTCATTTGAATTTTTCGACTGCTTTTCGATCGCATTTTTTATCAGTTTAAGCCTTTTAAGCGAGTAAAATTTATTTCAAAATTTGACCGAACGCTGTATTTTTCTGAGTTGTTTATTTCGCGCTGATCATTTTTGTGTATTCATTTTTTTTTCGAGCACTTCGATACCGGTCCAATTTTTTATTTTTTTTACCGCTTTTATTTCTTTTTTTAATTAATAATTATTTTAATTAATCAGTTTTTACTTTAGATTCTTTTATTATAGTTTGTTTTATTTTTACTTTATTTATTATATTTTTAATATTTAATTTTGTTTTTTAGTTTTTAAGAAACTTGTTAGTAAGTTTTGAAAGTTGGTTTTTTTTTTTTTTTTTTACTTTTGCTTGATACTAGCAAACCTATTATGCGTGCATTTTGCATTCGAAAGACAACACATGCTGGCAGCTAGGACCGTTCCATTGTATTTTTTCTGCTCAACCTTACTCCAAACCTCCCATCACCATATCTCCCTACCCTTTCTACATTTTCATTTTCAACATACTGAATTGAAAGAGACATAACACAAAGAGGAGACACACTTGCATTAAATAAAGAAGTACTATACTTGCTGTACACCTTTCCTCTCTCGTGTCAATTTAAAAGAAAAAGCAAAAAGAGTTCCCACACATACCACTTTTCATAACACTCTCCTATTTTTGTTAAACACACTTACATGAGTTATTTTTTTTTAAATAAACTCCACACAAAACCAAAGGAAGCCATTGCTCATTCTTTTCTCTCATAGCGCCTCACATGATCTCTCTCAAAATATCATCACCTTCTTTTCCCAATAAAATTATGCTCCATCACTATTCATAAGGAAGGACACACACACACATTTTTGTTGGACCTCCCACATAAACCAACACTTTCCCTTCTTCACGTTAACCTCACAATACCCACTCTCTTAGATTTTTTCTGCATGGCAGAGCAGCATCACCACTCACATCATTAACCTTCGTGTTATTGGTTGATCTTCGGAGGTGATTTCAATGCAGTCACTAGCCCATCAGAAAGAAAAGGTGTCACCTCTGTTAACAGGGAGTCTTTATACCTGGTTCAGTGGAGATGGGAAGTCTATGAGTTGGCTTGACAGATTTTTGGTTGATCTTGCTTTTGTGGATACTTGGGGTTTTATGGAGCAAACTGTTGGGAGGAGGGATGTGTCCGACCACTGTCCTATTTGGTTGAAGGTGGTTGAGAGGAACTGGGGCCCTATTCCGTTTAGGACGAACGATATGTGGTTTGATAATCCACATTTCATAGATTTTGTTAAGGATAAGTGGAATTCTATAGTGGTGGAGGGGAAGAGTGACTATATTCTTAAAGAGAAGTTCAGATGGTTAAAGGATCATCTCAGGTTATGGAGCAGGGAGATTTTTGGTTGGTACAATCTTAAAATTGAAGATGGAGTTTATCGAATTAATGTGTTGGATGAAGCCTTGGGCCATGTGGAAGATAAAGAGATAGAGGAACTGGTTTCTAAGAGGGCAGAGGCGACTCGTGATATGTGGAAGTATTCTCATATTCGGGATAATATGTTAATTCAAAGAGCTAGAGTTAAGTGGCAGGTGGAAGGCGATGTAAACTATAAATTCTTTCATGCTGTGATTAAATGTAGGAATGCTAGAAGATTCATTGGTTCAGTGAAGTCTGAAGAGGGAATTGAGGATTCAGTCATTGGGATTAAGAGAGTGGTGCAGGATTTTTTCTCTAAGAAGTTTTTTGAACCTATTATTAACAGACCTTCGCTCGAGGGAATTGATTTTAACTCTTTGTCGGCCAGTGAGGCGGAGTTTCTTGAAGCACCCTTTTCAGAGCTTGAAATTGAGCAGGCAGTGTGGAGTTGTGACGGAAGAAAAAGTTCGGGGCCGGACGGATACAACCTTTTATTCATCAAGAAGTGTTGGCCTATCTTTAAGGAGGACATGTGCAAGTTCTTCTTTGATTTCCATAAGGATGCTTTCCTGCCTAAAGCATTATGTTCCTCCTTTTTAACTTTAATTCCAAAGGTGAAATCTACTCAAAGTTTATCAGAGTACAGACCTATTTGTTTGGTGGACAGTGTGTATAAAATTCTAGCTAAACTCTTAGCTAACAGGCTTAAGAAAGTCATCGAAAGTTTAGTGTCGTGTAATCAGTCGGCTTTTGTACCTGGTCGTCAGATGTTGGATGGCATTGTGATAACCAATGAAGTTATTGACAAGGCTTATAGAGATATTAAGGAGTTTGTGTTATTCAAAGTGGATTTTGAGAAGGCGTACGATAGCGTAAATTGGGAGTTTTTGAGGTGCACGATGAGGAAGATGGGTTTCGGGCCAATATTGATTAAGTGGATGGAAGTTTGTGTTTAATGGTTATCTTTCGGTTTTAGTTAACGGCAGACCCACGAAGGACTTCAAGATTCACCCTAGTTTGATGCAGGGAGACTCGCTCTCCCTTTTTTTATTTGTATTGGTAACAGAAGGTTTAACTGCTATGGTGAAAAGGGCTACTGAACTAAGGGAATTTGATGGCTTTAGGTTTGATGAAGAGAATTCTGTTGAGATTGTTCAATTTGCTGACGATACGCTTCTAGTAGGCGGAGGGGGTTGGAGAAATCTTTGGAGTATTAAAGCCATTTTGCGTGGATTCGAACTTGTATCAGGGCTGGGTGTTAATTTTACTAAAAGCAGAATTATTGGAATTAATTTGAACCCTCATTTCCTGCAGGTAGCTTCCAATTTCCTTGCTTGTAAGGTGGAAAGTTCTGTGTTTACTTTTCTTGGCATCACCATAGGATGCAATCCTAGATTAAAATCTACGTGGAAGCCGATAGTCGAAAAGGTTAGGAAGAAATTAGCAGCTTGGAAAGGTAGGATGTTATCAATGGTAGGTAGAGTTACTCTTATCAATTCAGTTTTATCGAGTATCCCAGTTTTCTGATTTTCGTTCTATAAAGCGCCTGTTCCAGTGTGGAACGAAATCGACAAATTGAGAAGAAGGTTTTTGTGGTGAGGTAAAGAGGGCAAAACTAACATTAATTGGATTAAGTGGGATATAGTGTGTAGAGAAAAGAGCAAAGGAGGTTTGGGTGTTAAAAGATTAAAAGAATTCAACATAGCTTTATTGTTCAAGTGGCGGTGGAGAATTTTGTCAGAGGCGAAAGGGTGGTGGAAGAAAGTCTTGAAGGCGAGGTACGGCGCAATTGAACATTGGGTGTTGATAGAGGCTAAGGATTTTAAGAAGGCTGCTTCTTTCTGGTGGAAGAATTTACTGAGATGCGGCAATTCGGATTTGGGAGTTCAGTCTCATTTATTCAATTCTAAAATTTCCTTTGTTGTTGGTTCTGGGGAGAAGACTCCGTTTTGGTCGGCTAATTGGGTTTCGACAAGTTCTGTTGTGAGTTTATTCAGTTGCTTATTTAAGGCGAGTAAATCGAAGGAAGCTTTTGTGGTTGACATGGGCTGTTGGAGGGAGGGGGAGTGGTTTTGGAGTGACTTTGTTTTACCTTCAGTTTCCACTGCCGAGACAGAGGAGCAGAGGCGGAACTTAGCCTCTCTGGTTCATCAAGTTTGTCCATTTCAGGGAAGAGAGGATAAGCCAATTTGGGAAGGTAATTGTGTTTCTTATTTTACTGTAAAGGAGTTTTACTTACTGCTAGTAGGTTTTAGAGAGGAGCAGGTAGATTTTATTCAATCTACTGCTTTCAAATAGCTTTGGAGGTCTCAAGTGCCGGCTAGAATTCGCCTTTTTGCTTGGAGGTTACTGTGGAATCGGTTGGCGACGAAGGAATCAGTTTATCATAGAGGAATTCCTGTGGATTTATGCTGTTCTTTTTGTGGGGCTGATGTTGAGAATATTTCTCACTTATTTTTTTCTTTGCCCTTATGCTGTTAACGTTTGACTTTCTATTTCGAATTGGTGTGGGGCAAAGGGTAACTACCAGGGTGATGTTTGTTCTCATTTTTTGGAATGGTGCTGCTCTAGGAATTTTTCTGCAGGTTCAACTTTCAAATTGTCGGTTTGGCTGGCGGTTGTTTGGACCCTTTGGATGGTTAGAAACGATATCGTTTTTAAGAATGGTAGCATAAATATAAATGATATCTGCTGGTTTATAAAAATATATGTTTGGAAATGGAGTAGCATAGGCAATAATTCCTATTCCAACCGTAGCTTTTACGATTTTAATGTCAATCCTATTTGAGGTGTCTTTAGGTAGAAGGAGGTTGGTAGGGATTTTCTCTTAAGTGTGTTGTATATGGGTTGAATACCCCTTGTGTTCAATTAATATCAAGTTGCTTTAAAAAAAAACCTTTGTACACTATATACACCTCTCTCTCTAGGAGAATTTTTTTTGAAAAAAATCAATCTCCACTTATCCAAATCTCTTCACTCTCTTGGGACACAAAAGAGCAATACCTCACTTCCCTTTTCTCTGAAACAAAAAAAACAAAGAAAAAGAACAATACATCTTCTTCATTATCACTCATTTCCAACTTAACCCGCTCATACACCAACAACAACTTACAGTGCCATCAACACACGTGAACCGCGTCGGAACCAAGCTACAACCTCCTTTCATTTCCACTGCAAACATGTAAACATAACCAATGTCAACACTTCTGATCTGCTCCAACAACGACAACAAACCGACAGTTTCCACGGCTCACATCATAACCACCCTCCTTCTCCATTACCATCATTACCGTAACATTTCCAAACTCTTGAAACCGCACTCAATCAACAACAAAAACCCTCCGCAAACTTTTCACAACTCTCATCCTAATCACCACCCCCATACAACCTCTTTACCCTCTTACACATAACATACATCATCTTCTCAACACAGAACAAAAACAATTTTTCCTTGGCACTGACCTTGAGATTTTCTTCTACAGAGAGAGAGAGAGAGAGAGAGAGAGAGAGGCCACCGCGCCGACAAATGCTCCTCCTCCCACTGTGTACCTTTAACCGTCGCACCATGTGACACTCCCTCTGTTAGATCAAACCTTCACGCATAGCATACTCCATCCCGTTACCCTGTTTCCACCAGCGAAACAACCAAATAGAATGTTAACGGCCCAACAAGTCGCAACAACAACAACTTAAGTCGCAACGCCGAAGTACCACAACACAAGAAAAGTGACAGAGGAAGCATTGTGAACAGATGAAGTGAGGAGAGGAAAATTTCATGTTTTGGAGAAGCAGATTGAGGTAATAGATTTCTTGGAATGAGGGGGGATCGTGATTTGCTTTGTCGTTCCTTTTTCTTGTTTGTTCTCTTTGTTCCTTTTTTATAAAACACCTTGTTTTTAATTATGGTTGATGGGTTGTAAAAGCCCATTTTGGGTTGCTACATTACACTCTCCTATTATTCACTGCCCCCTTTCCTTCTTTTTAATTTAATCCCGATTTTTAGTTGTTTTGATATTTTTTTTATTTGTTTTAATAGATTTGTGATTGTTAAATTTTAGAAGAAATAAAACCCAAAAAAAATACTTTGATAATTTATTTTAAATATTTTCTTACTTTCTAATTTATTTAGTTACTTAACAATAAAAAGAGGCAAAAACATTTTTAAATAATTAATACTTTTAATTTAATTAGTTGTTTAATATTTAAAAAAAACCAAAAACATTTTGTCTTTTGTTTAAAATATTATCCATTTTTGTCATTTCATTACAAATTTAAAAAATGTTTCACTGGTTGTTACTTTATTTAGTTGTGTGGTTTATTGTGAATCTATTAGCTTGCCATTGTTTTCTTGTTGGAGTTTTGGTTTGAATTTCTTCCCATATATTTTGCAACAAATGCAATGATCATGATATGTCTTGATGGTGGTTATTTGAATTTTGACCATGCTTTATGCTTGATACTTGTTAATGATGCATCTATGTGATGATTTATACTTTGAGGCTGGATTCCATGATACACCTGATTAGGGTTTTTGCTTGAGGTCACTTGAGATATTTTTCCTCATAAATTTATGTTGATTACAAGCCTTGACTGCTTTACACATGTTGTTATTCATTCACAATCTTAGCTTTGATGATTGAGGCTTTGCTTTACCTTATCTTGGTATTGTCTTCATGATGCCTGTCTAGTTTGATATACATTTATAGCTCTTGAATCTACATGTTGCCTATGTTTAAATCCAAGGGAAGGGTTTATGGTTGACTTTATAGTTATATGCATTGCATTTCTCTTTTGCATCTTTCACCCATTGTATGATCCTTATTTTCCGTTTAGGTTGATTACCATAGGTTGTATATACTTAAATTGTTTACCTTAGACTGATTACTTTAGGTTGTGACCCTCTTAAGTAGTTACCCTTAGGATTTTTCAGCTTTAGATAACCTATAATTAGGTTCCCTTTTCTCAAAAGAGATTAGACATTAGTCATCCTTAGTTGAGATGTAATTCTTCTACCATATAACATTGTTGAGAAAGATGTTGATTCTTTTCCACTTGAGAGAGGTATGTGACATACTCGTTGATTCTATATCCGAGTTGGAGCCATTCTCTCTATGTGAAGAAAAGATCCTTCTTCCGCATCTTTGTGGTGGATTAGTTGAGTATTCTCCTTAAGATGACAACTTGTCTCTTCTCCTAAAACCAACCCACAAACATGCTTTTACCCGTAGTAAGCCGAACTACGATTGCCCTGACTTCCTATACAGGATATGTAGACATGGGATTGCGAGATCCTAGCGAGCTACCTTTTTCTTTTTTCACCTTTTCTCTTTTCTTTGCCCATCTTTTCACCATTAGCAAATAACTTAGCCAATAAAACAAATTCAACAAGAGGTTCCTATAGAGTACTATAGATACTTAGGGTGCTAATATCTTCCCTTAGTATAACCAGCCCCCGAACCTTAGATTCTCTTTTTCTTTGTTTTGCATTGCATGTTTATGGGTTAGTCTTTCTTTACCCCTTCCCTTGGATAAATTAAATATTGGTGGTGATATCTTAAGATTTGTGAAGCGTAGCTAACTCAATAGTTATGGTCTCCGATTCTCACCGCGACATAAATCTACCCTCAAAATCCAGTTCTCGTCAGGAAGTTCACCCTTAAAGTCCAATTTTTATTGGCAACTACCTAAAAGTCCACCCTTGTTGACCCCTTCATAATCCAAAAGTCCAATTTTTATTGGCAACTACCTAAAAGTCCACACTTGTTGGCACCTTCATAATCCAAAAGTCCAATTTTTATTGGCAACTACCTTAAAGTCCACCCTTGTTGGCACCTTCATAATCCAAAAATCCAATTTGTATTAGCAAAGTCCACTCTTGTTGGCACCTTCAGAAAACCTAAAGTCTAATTTCACTTGGCAATTCCATAATCCATTCCCCAATGATATCCGAAAGGGTGTCACTCTCAAAGGGAGACCTATTCCAAGCATACTCCATCATTTGCATTGTCACATGCATGACATGCATAACATTCTTGCCCAAAACAAGACTGTCATCAAACACAGTCATTGCACTCATCAACGTAACAAAATCATTTATATTCATACACGCATCAAATCCCCAATAATTTCTTCCATATATACATCTTCATGCCTCATGCAATGCATGACATTTCCACCAAAAAAGGAACATCATATCAGATATAGCATAACAGGATCCAGGATAAATCAACAAACCCCAGCAAGTCCTCTTTCAAAGTCGACAGTATTTCTCTGAAAAGAGTTAATACCTCGTATGCGCATTGAATTTCTATTCCCCAGCAAGTCATTCTTCAACTCTATGGTTGATAATAATTTTCCCCAGCATCTTCGCTTTTGTTGATCCCCAAGCAGAGGTTACCCTAAAAAGTCTCCTATGAGCTTTTCCACTGCAGAGATTTTCCAATAAACTTGTTCTTCCTTTATTTCATTGCATTTCCACTTCTTTCTCTTTCTACCTCAATTTTGCATTTTTCCTCTTGGTAGAGAAATTTCGGGTTCTTCTTGTATCTAATTGACTTTTTACCCTAAAAACGAACTCAATGCAGCAGTTCATTCTCTCGGGTTCAAGGCAATTAGATAGGGGCATCAGTCATATCCCAAAATTTTCCTACGTTTCTCAGTTTTCTCTCTGTAAGATCATATGGCCTTTGGCCACGATCTTCTGAGAATTAGGTCATAGGATCTTGTGTGTGTGTTTATTATGACTAACAATTTTGTGTAGGTACATTAATTTCAAGTGTAGATGGTACTTATTCTCACAGTCAAATATCTCAGGGTATGATCAGTTGATCTAGATTCGAAACGATTTTAGGGTTTGTTTGTGCTTGTTTTAATTATAAGTGATTCTTTTTGTCTTTTCAAATAAATGTCTCTTGTAAGTTGTTAATTTCAGATTTAGGAAAAGAAATTTGTTCTCACATTTAATTGGTGGTTGCTCGTTAGAAGAATTTGAGTGCAAGTTGTGATCACATTTGGAATTAACATTGTTGTCTTTTCTCGACAAGTGCAAAGAAAACGCAAGAAGTGTTATTAAGTGTGTTTTCACCAACCAAGTTAAGACAAGACATACTTGAAAGGTTGAGTGTCACTTAGTCCGTGTGACTAATGAACCATTTTCATTTAGATTTGTGCTTAGATCTTATATGTTATTCATTCAAACGTGGAAATCTCATTCTTATTAAAAGAAGAAAACATGAATAACTTTGTTACCATGATCTAAATCACCATTTCATTCTCAAACAAGTCCATCCTGCAAAACTAGAGTTTCATTTGTTCTAAATTCAAAGCCAAGGCAAAAAATAGAATTGGATTTTGAATTGAAATGCACATGCATGTATATCTTTTGTCACAAGGATGAATACACACATGAGTCCTTTTCATGTCAATTTAAGTTGATAAATTCCTACCATTTGATTCAAAGTCACATAAGATTCAATGTTCAAAATTCCAAGTTTAAGATTCCATCTTTCATGGGAAAGTTACAAACTACAAGGTGCAAAGTGAATAAAGCGTGACACAAAGTTTCAAAGTCCTTTGCAAAGACACAAGATGCCAATGTCTAAGGTTGCTAAATGGGATATTGATTCTGTTAAAAAACATAAGGAGAGCATAAAAAGATTCATCAACTTGGGAAGTGCTTAGATGTGCTACAAACCTAAGCATGAGATGCTAAAAAATAGGTGTTTGGCCAAATATATGTTGATACTTGTAAATTATGAATAAATGAGTGAAGATACAATTGTCACAACAAGGATTTTATTTGCTCATTACAAGTTACATGTTTCCCAAGGCTTTTGCTCATTACTGTGAATACAAGTAGTTTCTGCAAGATGTATCTATATATTAGTTGGTCTGCCATCATGTTGTCTGAACCTTTTGACTCACTTGGTTACCATGCTTTATTGTTGCTGTACAAGGTGAATAATGGATGAAAAAGAGTAGAATATATTATAATAGAATGACGGCTACAAAGGATTACAAAAACACTAACTACCACTAGTCTATTTATAAGCTAAAACTAGGGCTACAAAAGCAACAAACAAAATACTAAAATACCATCTAACAAACTTAATGACTAAGTTTGTGAATATAAATTAAAATATAAATTATTATTTCTAATACCATCCCTTAATTTATATTTCCTCAAAACTAACAACACCAATTCCATCCCTTAAGCGAAGAAATAGATCAGTCTTGATAGCCTTCGTCAGAACATCTGCCAACTGTTTCTGAGTGCTACAGTGCACAACTTCTAACACTCCATTATGAACTTGACTTCTCAGAAAGTGATACTTTGTCTCAATATGCTTGCTTCTCCCATGCAACACTGGGTTTCTGGCAAGATTGATTGCAGACTTGTTATCAATCATCAACTTCAGAGGTTTGTCAACTTTGATCTTCAGATCCTGCAGCAAGTTCAGAATCCACACAGCTTGGCATGCAGTAACAACACCTGCAATATATTCAGCTTCACAGGTTGACAACGCAACAACAAGTTGCTTCTTAGAACACCAAGAAATAGGGCCTCCCAGAAACTTGAACAAGTATCCAGAAGTACTTCTTCTGTCAACTCTGTCTCCACACCAATCAGAATTTGAATAACGCAGTGTTGAAGATTTCCCATGGTGAAGTGATCATAGCTTAAAAGGTCTAAAATATGTCTCTTATATATCTTAGAAGGTTCCAATATTGTTGTTCATCCGTCATTAGATAGTGAAGACTTTCTTGAAAAGAACAAGCCACGGGATTTGAGGACAAGGCATGGTGGATGCTTGTAGGTTGTTTTAGATCACTTTAAGGAGTTTTGTAGAAGACAACGGATAAAAATGCATTTGAC